>CM053400.1:58009793-58355591 GCA_028644305.1 Xerus rutilus | reverse complement strand
ATAATGGAATATTACTCAGCAATAAGAGAGAATAAAATTATGGCATTTGCAGGTAAATGGATGGAGTTGGAGAATATCATGCTAAGTGTAAGCCAATCTCAGAAAATCAAATGCCAAATGTACTCGTTGATAAGTGGATGCTGATCCATAATGTGGGGAAGGACATGGGAACAATGGTGGATCTCTGTTCACAGGAGTGTAAGGGGGGAGGGGGCATGGGGACAGCAAGGGTGGTGGAATATGATGGACATCATAGCTTTAACTCTATGTATGACTGCATATATGTTGTGTTTCTATACAACTTACAACTAGAGAATTGATGTTATCCTCTATCTATGTACAATGAATCATTTATACTGTTAACATGTAAGCCTAAATAAAAAAAAAACAAAAACAAAAACAAAAAAAAACTATATTTAAATAGAGTGATGAGAAGATGTTCTCTGAAAATTAATCTTTATCCTATCCATAAAATCTATATTGAAATTTAAACTGAATTTCAACAGATTTTTACAGGTCTGAAATTTGAGAATAAATTTATGAAGAAAAGTAAATGTAGAGGAATAGCCAACTTAGAAGAAGGAGTGGTATATCAGTCAGCTGTGTCACCATAAAAAATACCTGACACAGGCAACTTGTAAAAAGGTCTATTTTGGCTCATGGTTATGGAGGTTCAAATTCAAGATTGGTGGCTCCTTTGGTTTAGTCTCTAGAGAGGTTGTCACATCACAGCAGGAACACATGTTGGAGCAAGTGCTCCTATCACAAGCCAGGAAGGGAGAGGACCAGCTGGGGTCCCACCATCCAACCCCTAGTGACCTACAGAACTTTCAAGCTACTCAAACCATAGGAGGAGGGGCTAATCCTATAGATACCAGGATATAATTTAGATTTCTTCAGTTGAAACTACAATACTGGAAATATATAAACAGACAAGAAAAATGAAATAGAGAAACCATAAGCAGACCCATGTCTGTATAGGAATAAGTTCTTCCAATAGAGGACAAGGTGTAGAAGTCAGCAAATGATCTCTGTACCATGGAATACATTTTAAATTTCCATTTAAAATATACCATGAAATTCTATCTCTACTGCATGCTATATACAAAAATTGATGCGAATAAATACCTGAATCATTAAAGCAAAATTAAATGTAACTAGAAAAATATGGAATATTTTTATGAGACTATAGGGAACACTTTCTTAAGAACTAACTAAAAGCCAAAGTGAAAATACTGATATATTTTCCAGAGCAAAATTTTGAATTTCTGTGGGACAAAATATGTCTTAAACATAATTGAAGAAGATATAAATAAAAGAAAATATTATAAGATATACAGCAAAGAAATAGTATCTGGAATGTTCAAATCAATTTTAAAAACTCAGGGTGATGGGTAAGGTTAATTCCCAAAAGAGGAAATACGAAAGACCAATAAATACATTTCCTAATGTTTAAGTTTACTAGTAATTAGGAAAATGCAAATGAAAATAGCAATGTAGAAACTTTTCTAATACATCAGATAGTCTAAAATAAAAAGGGTTGAAATTATGTATTAATGAGTTGTAGAGAAATAGGAAAAAAGTAATCATAAATTTTTAATACTGCCTTTTAATAACAAAACCTAAAGTATAGACTTAAAACTACATGCCTGTATTTATATATTTTCTAGCACAGATTTTTTTTCTAGCTTAAAATATTCATTTCCAGAAATATTCCTTAGAAATCTTTTTGACATATGCAGAGGAAGATGTACAAAAGGATGTTGGTCACAGTGTTGCTGATAACAGCCAAGATTTTAAAGGAACTGAGGTATCTACTAATAAAATATGATCGTGAATGTATCATTATGAAACAGGTAGGTCTGCATATATCAAGGATGCACAGTGAAAAAACCAAGTTATAAAAAGATATGAAGGGCAATGAGGAAAGAGCAGGAGCAGGTCACTGAATAAGAGGTAGTGCAATACATAGAATGTGCAGACAGATACATGAAACCAGAAAATCAGCTGGGGCCAGAGAGCCGACTATGCTGTTAATTACTGTCAGTTTGTAGGGTTTTTTAAATTTGGGGTTTTTTGTTTTGTTTTTTGGTACCAGGGATTGAACTCAGGGGCACTTGACCACTGAGCCACATCCCATCCCTATTTTATTTATTGACAGGGTCTCACTGAGTTGCTTAGCGCCTCGCCGTTGTTGAGGCTGGCTTTGAATTCGTGATTCTCCTGTCTCAGCCTCTCAAAGTGCTGGGATTACAGGCATATACCACCGTGTCCGGCTTCAAATTTGGGTTTTTGTTTTAGTTTTCAGAGATTTGGCATAGGTGTCTCGCCCATGTTTTCAATGATAGCACCATAGAGTTCTTATTGGTTTCAACTTCACTGTTCGGTTTACAAATTGCCCCAATGGGAATCCAATTTTTTTCCCCATTTGCACCCCATGGAATATGAAATTCTAAATCTTTAAAAAATACTACCTGGATTTTCATTGGGAACTCTAAGCCGTCTAGTAAAATCTTGGCTGTGCAGTGTGTTTAGTTGGTGGTGAAAAGACCTTGGACTTTGTACTCTTGTCCACCCTGATTCTTTTCCCCTCCCTAATGTGTTACCACTTTTTAACAATCAGGTCAAAGGAGAGAAGATACTTTTCAGATAGAAAGAACTACTACACAAACCCCACAAGTGTAGCCAGGACGTCTTATTTCCTCTCCCCTTCTTGAAATGCCAGGCAGGGGACTAGGAGAGCTCAGCTCTTGGGATGAGAAGTCAGTGGGAAGAAAAGATGACACTATGCACAGCACTTAGCCTGTGGTAGAAACTATTAGTTGTCTACCAAAATTTATTTCCTCGCTTCCATAGTAACAGGTCTGTAGGCATGATTGGTGGCTTGAGTACATTTCCCAGCCTCCACTGTAGTTGGGATGCAGCCATGCGACTTAAGTGGTATGTGCTGCCTGGGGCTTTGGGACTTAAGAAATTGAGCATGTGCCCTTTTGCATTCTCTTCCTCCTTTCAGCTGGTTGGAACCTGGCCATGGCACTGACAAATCAACCACCACAGATATGTCAACAGTGTCCCATGGCAGTGTAGAGCATGCTTCAAGAAACTTCTGGGGATTGCCAACATCATTTCTGAAAGGCCATAGATCAGAACCATTTTCATACTAAGATGAAGACGTGCATTTTCCTACTCTTATTTGCTCACAAAGGTATAGTGGGGTTTTTCAGTGGCTACATGGAATGTGATATCACAGTAGTTTGAATACAAAAGCAAATATGAAAATCCAGCTCTCTGCTACTAACTAGAAATTAAAGAGATTTGCAAATATGTATAGAATGTCTCTCTTGCCACTATTTTTTTTTAACTTTTGTTAACATATGGTTACTTTTCATAAAAATGTATAATAATGTATAATCTTTAAACAACTTAATAAATAGTTATAAATTTCTGTTGTAATTTTGCATATGTTGTAAATGAAAGATTTTGAAGTCCTTAATGACTTCTAAAAGTGTAAAGAGGTCTTGTAACCAAAAATTTGAGAACCATCACCCTTGGGTTGGAGGAAGAACAGCCTGGAAGCAGCCTACATGTCTGAAAGAACATGAAGACTGAAGTTGCCCTCCCCTCCTTCACAGCAAGGCCATCGTTATATACAAGAGAAATTGGTTTCTGTGCTCTGTCACTATCATCATATTTTTTTTATTATAGCACCTTGGTTTACTCTAAGCAATACAGACAAAAGTGGAATACTACTATGCCAAAAAACTTAAATATGGCATTGGTTTGCTTAGGCAGTAAGGGCACAGATATTTCAGACAGGAATGTTACTGTATTTGTTACAACTATTACTGTGATAACTTGGAAGGTAGACTAAGTTCCAGTTTTAACGTGTTAGCAACACTTTAAAAGAAATAGGTAAACTCAAGAAAGAACTGACCAGAGCCGGGCGCGGTGGCTCAAGCCTGTAATCCCAGCACTTAGGGAGGCTGAGACAGGAGAATTGCGAGTTCAAAGCCAGCCTCAGCAATGGCGAGGCGCTAAGCAACTCAGTGAGACCCTGTCTCTACATAAAACACAAAATAGGGCTGGGGATGTGGCTCAGTGGTCGAGTACCCCTGAGTTCAATCCCTCGTACCAAAAAAAAAAAAAAAAAAAAAAAAAAAAGAACTGACCAGTTTGCAAGCAGATATAAGTGGGGGGAAAGAAACTTCTCGTAATTTAGGACCTCCAAACAGTAGGAGGTAGGATAGAAGAAATTTTTTTAAAAAAGTAGAAAGAGACATAAAGGAAGAACAAAGAAAATGATTTTAATTCCTAGGTTTACATACTTTTCTAGGCTTGTCACTCCATAATCCTCTCTCTTCCAAATCTGTCACTTCAAATTCCTGGAAAATGTACCTGTGCAGTGTTAATTAAGGCCCCCCCCAATAGATTAAGTAAAGAGATAGGATAGTTTGAGAACCTATAATCTAGGGTCTTTTCAGTGTTCTGTAGTGATCATATAATGAAGACACCAACCTGAGGATCCTGAGAAGGACCGGACTACCATAACCCATTTTGAGATCACTAGACTGGTATCATTTCTACATTACCTTCCCATACCCATCCCTTACCAATTTTCCTTTAAAAGGAGAGCCAGGAGTCATAAAAGGCATCTCTTACTCTTGAGATGGCCCCTGTTCTCCCTTGAAAGTGTATCTATTTCCTAAATAAACCTCTGTTTATGCCTCTAACTGATAGATGCTGAAATTCTTTTCCGTCAAGTTAGACAAGAACTCCGCTGGTCCTGAGTCGAGTTCTCCCTTTTCTCTGGGTATTCCTCAGACCCTTCTTTGGAGATACCTCTTCTGTGCCAGGACTCCCACTAACCCATCATCATCACCAAAAAAGGGGGTTTGAAGCAAAACCCAGACTAATAATGCTGCTTTCTACCCAAGCCTGCTGTGTTAGAGGATCTCAAGGTAACTGTCACTAAAACAAGAAAACAGAGGAATAAAGCAGCTTAATAACTATATCTGAAAAAGAACTATGGGTATAGTCATATGCAGTACTAACTGGAAGCAAAAAGAGCAGAGCCCATCAAATTTTTGAAGAAATAGTTTTCCCAAAGTAAATATATGCTTAGTCAGAAAAAGCTTGTATTTGCTTTGTTTTGTTTTCCAAACTTAAAATAGGTCCCAGGAAGGCGTAGTCTCCCACATACCACTTTGATGTGGCCATGCAGGGTACTGAACAAGGTGAACCTCTCAGAGGGCCTGGGCCTCAGGAGACAGTAGAGTTAACCCAAACAGCAGACCCATGAGTTGCCAACAGGCTAACCATAGAAATCACTCCAAGGACAGGGCATGGTCCTCCTCAATCACGGCCTGACAGGATTTATCACTAGATGTGGTTCAGCGACTACAGCACATGTTCCCCAAGTTCCCTTTTCTGAACAGGAGCCTTCATTTACTCATCCTGGTCTTGCTCCTCCATAGTTTATCAGTGGCAGGGAGGGGAGGTTTAATTTGCAAGTGGCTGAGTATGAGCTGCCAAATCTGGACTTAATGAAGAAAACTGTATACCACATAGAGATTGTCAGCTCTTGAATGACATGATGGCACTTGGGTTGCTTTCCTCGCTGAGTGAGTGCATTCTATGTTTGGAAAGAAAGGAGCAGGCAGACATTTGCACGGCCAGAAGGGCAAGCTGGTGGAAGCTGCGAGTTAGTTCTCTAGACTTTCCACAGTAATGAAGCTGTAGCCAGGCACCTAGCTGCCCAGATGGACCATATTTTCTAGTCTTCTTTACAGTTTTCGCAATTACAGCATGGCTAACTTCTTGACCATGCCACAGAAGCAGAAGTGATGGATGTCACCTCTAGATCTGCACTTCAGACTTTCACATTCTCTTCCCCTCACATGACAGCTGGAAACCATTTGTGATGGCAGCCCTGTCTCCACTTTACAGATGATAATGACAGCGTCCTAGAAGACGGCACAATAACAACTGGGAAGAAACCATGATTGCTAAATGACCTCAAGGAAAAAGCTGCCCAGCCAATCTGGACTGTTCATGTTGAGGCTATTCCCTAAGAGAAAACCACTTCTTTATTCTCTAGGATATTTAAGTGTTAGGTCTTTTCCTTATAATGGGGATACCATCACCCATATATTGCTGACATCAGAAATCCACTCTTTTTTCACCCTAGATCTGTGAGAATCTGGGGAAAATGTCTGCCTAGGTGCACGTGTGTGTAGATGCCAACATTTCCTCAAAAAAAAAAAAAAAAAAAAAAAAGAAGAAGAAGAAGCTAAATTAAAGAAAAACAGAGGAAGTGGTGGTATAGTAAAACGATACAGTATTTGTTCCTGGCACCAGCCGCTGAAAGTCTTGGGATTGCTTGGGTGAAAGGAATATCTTCTGTTATTCATATAGTACCTTCTGACCACATGGGTATCTATGCTAATGAAGTGACTAGAGGGAGGCCCAGATAGCCTAAGAATGAGGCTGGCTGGAGGCACTAAAGGGGATTGGAATGCGAACTTTCAGCCTTACCCCTGACCTCCAATGGAAGGAAAGAAGGTGGAGATTAGGTTCTGGAAACTCTAACCCAGAGGTTTAGAGAGCTTGAGAATTGGTGATCACATTGAACTTCTGGGATGGTGACATGACTGAAGAAGCTAAAAAAATGCACATCTACCACATCTACCTCTTTTATTTATTTATTTATTTTTGGAACTGAACTCAGGGACTCTTTACCACTGAGGTATATCCCTAGCCCTTCACTTTTTTTTTTTTTTTTAAATATTTGAGATAGGGTCTTGCTGAGTTGCTAAGGCTGGCCTCCAACTTGAGAACTGCCTGACTGATGAGTCTCTGGGATTTATAGGTATGCATCACCATGCCCAGTCCCACCCATATTCCTTGCTCTCTACATTTCTTCCACTTGGTTGTTCCTGAGTTGTTCCCTTTGTAATAAAACAGTAAATACAAATAAAGTTTTTCTTGACTTTTGTGAATCATTCTAAAGAATCATCCAAACTGTGGAGGGCATTGTTGGAACCTCTGATTTGTAATCAGTTAATCATCAGTGCAGGTGATTGCTGGGACTCACAAGCAGTGTCTGAGATGGGAGTAGACTTGTGGGACTGAGCCTTAACCTGCGGGGTCTACACTAACTCTGGATGGTTAATGTCTGAACTGAATCAGGCTCTTGGACTACAAATGGTGTCAGAGAACTGGAGAACTGATGCAGTAACCCCTGACGTGTATTGTCAGAAGTGGTAGCAGAAGCCAAGCGTGGTGGCGCACACCTGAAATCCCAACACTTTGAAAGGCTGAGACAGGAGAATCGCGAGTTCAAAGCCAGCCTCGGCAATGGCGAGGTGCTAAGCAACTCAGTGAGACCCTGTCTCTACATAAAACACAAAATAAGGTTGGAGATGTGGCTTAGTGGTTGAAGGCCCCTGAGTTCAATCCCTGGTACCAACGGTAGCAGAAAAGAACAAGACACCACAGGAGCTTCCCTACATAGAGTGTGGAGTATTATGGGGCTGACCCTAACAATTCGTGTAGGCACCTTGGCTTTGCCTCTGTACCCGCAGAACCTCTACATGATCACCAATGGTAGCACCAACCTCAGGGAGCACTGTCTGCCCATGAGCCAAGAAACTCTAGGTAGCTACAATGTCAATCTAAGAAGTTGTTAAATTTGGATTTTTTCAACCTCAGAAGCATGGTCAAGAATAATAAATGCAAGTGACTGCATATTCTACACAGAGGTAGCAGATTATCCTAGAGAATTTGCTGACAGAGCTGTGTGTCGTGGTAAATGCCTGTAATTGCAGCTATTTAGGAGGCTGAGGCAGGAGGACTGTAAATTCAAAGTAAACTTCAGCAACTCTATGAGAACCTGTCTCAAAATAAAAAATAAAAAAGACTGGGGGTAAAGCACAGTGGTAGAGCACTCCTGGGTTCAATTTCCCAGCACTCCCTCTCCTTAAGAAAGAATTTGCTGATAGGTGTTCCCAAACCAGTACTGTGATCTTGGCCCATCACGCCTATCCAGACTGTAAAAGAACTTCACTGCAAGTTACAGGAGGCAAAACTGCAGAATTCTGAGACTCCACTTTATGTTTCTGAGCCTGAACCAGGCCCAAGTTAGTGATGGCAGAGGTATGTTAAGTTGAATGAGAAACTGCAATTTTGATTTAGATTGGATGAAACTTTTTAATAGCTAAAATGAGAGTATCTGTTAAGGTTTTATAAGGGATCAGAAGAGCCACAGGTTCTGCCTAAGTTATTATGCAGAGAACAAGAGAAGTACGCAACATAGTATATTACAAAAGCAGTAGAGAGGGACCTGAGGTGTAGCTCAGTGGCAGTACCTGCTTAGCATGCCCTGGGTTTAATTCTAGCATTGCAAAACAAACAAACAAATAAAGCAACAGAGAAACAATCAAGTAGGTTCATCTGCTGTGTCTACCAAGTGCAGCTCATTGAATACCTGGGGTGAACCAGATTTGGTGATGATGCTTGTCTGCCTGGCCATCATGCTTAGCCAAGAATCACACTGACTGGCTACTATAGTACACCCATTTTCAACAGAAATGATATGGTAACAACAGCAATAACCAAAAACTGATGATATTTGTCCAGTTTTCCTCTCCTCAGAGAGAGGCCATAGCAAATAGACTAAACCCTTAAACTGAATGACCACCATCATGGTGAGGGGGAAACCAGAGGAAGAGAGAAAGATGCTCCCAAACAGTGAACTGGAGTGTTCAGAGATTCTTTGTGAAGCTACTTCTGGCCTTGAACTGCCAAATCAGCTTTCTTTTATTGAGACTTACTCCTTATTGTACCTAATCTTGTCTGATACAATATCTGCAATATATTAAAAACTCCTTCAATTAAATAAGAAAAGGAAAATAAATCTGTAGAAAAATGGGAGGAGGAGAGCAGACAATTCACATAAAGAAGAAATATAAATGGTTAGTGAGTATATGAATGTATACTAATCTTGAGAGTAATCCAAATAATGTAAATTTAAAAAACAAGTAAGAATGCCATTTCTTACTTGTCAGGTTGGCAGAAATTTTAAATATAAATTCCATCGGGTCGAAAAGGGTCTGGAGGGAAAGTTATTCTCATTCAACACTGATGAGACTCTAATCTGGAAAAGTATTTCTGGAGGACAGTTTGGAAATAGGTGTGAACATTTAAAATGCATTTATGTATGAGCAAGTGCTCATGTGTGGGTGTACTTGTGTGTATATGGGCATAACTCTAAAAAAAAAAAAGCCTGGAACAATATATAACAAATTTAATAGTATTTTTACTTTTCAAGAGTGGAGGGGAAGTGGATGAGAAGAGGGTGTTAATGGATTTTCACTGTTTATAGCAGGACTAAAATTTGTATGGCCATAGATTACTTTTTTAATTAAAAATAAGGAAAAATCAGTCACATCAGCTTTATAAAGATTAAACAGATGTACAAAATATTTTATTTATTTCCCTTTAAAATAGATATAATAGGTGTTGAGCAGGCATGGTCTACTCAAATTTGAGTATATTTTGGCAAACGAATCCTATCTTACTATAGGTAAGAAGTTCAAGATTCTACAATGCAATAAAAAGGATTTCCTCATTTGGCAAGAATGTAAGTACAAGGTGATGCTTTTATATCTCTGGACATCACTGAATAAGGCTTATTTTTAGTAATTAAGTATAAAAAAGCAATAAGAAAAGTATTTTGAAATAAAGTTTAGAGAGCGTTGCATTAATTAGTAGAAATAATGAATTCTATTATTAGTTTTCATCTCTTTTTGGCAGAGAAGACAATCTTCAATTTTTAAGCATTTGCCAGGGAAATAACCCTCTGCCAACCCATACTGATGGATTTGCTTGTTCCAGACCAGAATTCATTAAAAAAACAGCAAGTCTTCCAAGAAATCTTTTTTTTTTAATCCGAAAATTTTAAGCAAAAAGTAGGTCGTTTAAAATATAAAAAGACATTCTTACTTGGTCCTCAAAAGACAAAGCTTGGGCAACGTCTCTTGGAAATCCATCAATAACAATGCCCTCTTCATCAGGTATTTGCATCAATTTTTGTTTTATCTCTGTGATGGTTGTTTCCTTTCAAAAAGAAAAAATATGAAAACAAAAAACACAGTTAAACTTAGTATATTCATAACTGGTACAAATTTTTTTGCAGAATTGAAGCAAATTATGTAACAGTACCTGTGGGGCCAATTCTCCATTTGTAATTATCTTAGCAATAAGACTCCATTTTCTATTGCTGCTGGTGCTGTGGATCTTCTTTCTTAATAATTCTCCCACTGAAATGTACTGGAATCCATACCTTTCTGCAATTTTCAAACTTTGAGTACCCTTTCCACTTCCTGGACCACCTGTTATTCAAAAAAGGCAAAATTGTGACCTTATGATATAATAACAAACTCCTTTCCATGCAACTACTACTTGCATGTGAGATAAGAGTTTCGGATCCACCAGTAACAGGGTGGGAAGTTGTTCCATTTGTGGCATTCTCAGTGCTACTTTTGAATGCAGAGCAAGTGCAGACTTACCCAAGGAAAGGGTGCAGCTGTCTTGACCAACTGTATTAGGTGAAAGAGACTTTTTTTCCCTCTACCTATCTTAGTATATAAATAATTAGGCTGGGGATGTAGCTCAGTGCTACAGCGCTGGCTTAGAATGCACAAATTCCTGGGTTCAATCCCCAGCACATAAACACACTCACACAATTAATTAAAAAATTTTTTTTAATAATGCAGTTAATAGAAACCATGATTCTTTCTCTCTGTAAAATCTAATACCAATCAAAGAAAAACCTATGGGATACAAAAGACAATGATCAAAATAGTGGAAATGTGTTTCATGCCAAAAAAGAGTTACCATGTAATTTGGTAAAATTTAGCAATTATTTTTAAACCAAAAATACACCAATAAACATGACATATTTAAATCTTTTTTTGAAATCTGTTTGCACATGTATATCCTTGCTTTATCTCCTTTGAATTAAAAATTTTATGCAAACAATATGCACAGTGAATAGAAAAGGTTTTCAAGTTACAAAATATTCATAGAACTAATAATTCTGAATTTTTGATACTTTGTATGAAATATCAACATTTTGTAATATCACTGAATATTAATAATCTTTTGTTTTTAAAAATTGCCACAAAAAAGAATCACAAAATATTAATACATACCTCAGATCTTATTTTCAAATATTAGGTTAATTTTTAGTTAATTTATATTTGTAAATAACCTAGACAAACTAGATTCTAGAGTCAGAATAAATTTTGAAATAAAATATACAGCAATCACCCCAATCTGTAATTGTTTTATGGCAATATCAAATGAGATATTTTCAAAGACTTAAGCATATATTATTGAATGTAAGCAAGACATTTTAAAAATTCAATGCCTAATAAGTAGAAAACATAGGGTCAATACTCCAACATATTGGCACAGGAAACAACTTCATTAATAAATTTCTAAAGCTCAAGAAATAATACTAAGAATCAATAAATAGGATAGTATAACATTAAGAGACTTCTGCACAGCAAAGGAATCAATTAAGAGCATGAAAAGGGAGCCTACCAAATGGGAGAAAAATCTTTACCAGCCACTGTTCTGACAAGGAATTAATATCCAGAATATATAAAGAACTCAAAAAACTTAACACCAAAAAAACCAAATAACCCAATCAATAAATGGGCAAAAGATCTAAACAGACATTTTCCAAGGAAGAAACACAAATGGCTAACATTTATATGAAAAAAATGTCCAACATCCTTAGCAATCAGAGAGATGCAAATGAAAACTATACTAAGATTTCATTTTGCCCCAATCAGAATGGCAGTCATCAAGAATACAACACCAATAAATGCTAGAGAGGATGTAGATTAAAAAAAACAAAGGATTGTAAATTAGTACAACCAGTATGGAAATCAGTATGGAGGTTCCTCAAAAGACTAGGAATGGAACCACATATGACTCAGCTATCCTACTCCTTGGTATTTATCCAAAAGACTAAAATCAGCATACTATAGTGATACATGCATTCCAATGTTTATAGTAGTGAAATTCACAAGGCAAGTAGGCAAGTTATGGGACCAGCCTACATGCCCATTAAGATGAATGGATGAAGAAAATGTGGTGTATAAATACACAATGGAGTTTTTACTCAACTATAAAGAATGAAATTATGTCATTTGCTTGTAAGTGGATGGAACTGGAGAACATCATGCTAAATGAAGTAAGCCAGACTCAGAAAGTCAAAAGTCAAATGTTTTCTCTCATATGTAGAAGCTAAGGAGAAAGTTAGAAAAAAGTAATAACAACAGCAACAACAATAATAATAATAATAATAATAATAAAGAAGGGATTGCAGGAAAATAGAGGCAGACCAATAGAGTAAAGGAAAGAGATCAAGAAGGAGGCAAGATACAAAATCTACCAAATTTTGCTACATCCATGTATGAACATACTATAATGAATCCTGCCTATATGTATAATTCACTAAATAATAATAAAAAAATAATAATGGAAGGAAGATCAGTAGAGCAAGCAGATAAGAGAGAGAGAAGGAGAGGAAAAGGTAAGTACTGGGGATGGAGATTGTTCAAATTATGTTTTTGCATGTACAAATATGCATCCCATACAAATACGAATCCCAATATTATGTACAATTATAATGCATGAACAAACATATGTTTAAAAATTTCAGCACCTAATAAGTAATGAAATGTTTTGGTAATATTCACTGAAACATAATTGTAATTATTAAGCAATACTGAAAATAATAATGAAAAGTGAAGTCATATTTTTCCTACTAATATCAAAGCTTTTGTATATTGAAGTCATTTTATATTTAGGCATTTAATAAACATTTTTTATTCTTTCAAATAATATAAATAAAACAGAAAGGTCTTTTTTTTTTGTAAAGAAAATTTCATAGTGGGAAGATTTGGTTGGCAGAATTTTAAGACAACTAATACAATTAAAAACATTTCTGAGCCCCAGAATGAAACAATGCACCAAATAATATCTAGTTTTCACTTTTTTATTGCTTTATTAAACTTAGTATAGGAATTTGTTTACATTTTTGACCATTCTCTTTCTAAGATACTATACATTCTGACTAAACTTAATATCATAAACTACCTCTGCTTCTACTAGATTAAATTCTTTACTTTGCAATTCAAAAGTAAGTTCTGAACCAGGTGTGATGGTGCATGCCTATAATCCCACTGGCTCAGGAGGCTGAGGCAGGAGGATTGTGAGTTGAAAGCCAGACTCAGCAACTTAGTGAGGCTCTTAGCAACTTAGTGAGACCTTATCTCAATCCCTGGTACCAAAACAAACAAACAAACAAAAACATAAGTCTGGTTTCAAATAGTTGCTTTTAGCCTATTAACACAGGCTATTCAAGGACTGGCCTGAAGAAAAATATCACATGACTAACACCATTGACAAATCTACTCTGATTTAATCTGAAAAAGCAAAATTCAGGATATAGGTATTTTCACACTTGATCTCAGAAACCATCAAATTAAGAGCCTACAAATTCCTTTGAATATTTAAAACATCAAACATATTAAGAAAGTTATGGAAACTTCAAGGGAAAAATTTTGTTAAATAATGGAGGCAACAGCAGATAACAAAAACAAAAAAAATAAGACTGACAGAATTGATAGAAAATAACATTAATTTATTGGATGAGTTTGATTACTGAAACTTCCTAACAAATTAACTTTATTTTCTTCTCTTTAAAGCCAGAATGAACTATTTTCTTCTATTTATCTCTAATTAATATTAATATTAACTCTGAGATTTTATGATTACATTAACATAAGAGAAGTTAGTATCTGTAATGAAGAAGACCAGTTTTAAAAAAATCTGTAGTGCCAGAAGGGAAATTTTGTTTATTTAGATTTAATTCCATGTGGGCCTCTGTACATTTTCTGGATGGAATAAAAATTTCTAAGATTCAGGTACAATTATTTTGTAATTCCCCAGAAAGTCTTAAAATTGCTCTAGTTTTCTCAGAAAAATTAAGAATCACCTTTCCCTGCCCTGTCTCAATCATTTAAATATTATTTATACCCATTGGTTCTATATCACTCTTATAATATGCAAAATGTACAGCATCTAAGTCTGTAACCAGAATCAAATCCTAGAGAAGTAAGTTGATTTCACCAAATAAAAAAGAACTGTAAAATGGGTAAGATGTGAGAGTTTTACACCTTTTCCAAAAATTTAATTTATTGAAATATTTTAGTCTTTGTTATATAAAATTCACAATAAACAAAAAATCATATATGTGCTGTTTTATACAAGATAAACTTGGTCTTATACCATTTTTATGGACAATCAAACTTCCATTTGTTCATCTTGTTTCTAATCACCAATAATTTTACTAATAGCAACAAGAAAAACAAAATTAAAGGAATGTACTCAGTCTACCTTTAAACCATTGGAAATGGTAAGAGAATTCCATTACACTTCACCTATAGCTCTCTCTTAGTTATTTCCTTGTCTTCTAGGTATAACTCCAAATTTCTAGGCACAGAAAAGTATTCCATTTCCAAAAACAGAGGTTTATGATGTACTAGTGGCTATCATAAGCCATAGAATGTTTTGACTGATTTCTTCTTCCTTTTCTTGTTTTGTTTTTGCTTGTTTGCTTATTTGCAATGCCCTGTAGATAAAACCCAGGGCCTTGCACCTACTAGGTAGTCTATCACAGAACTACTACACCCCCGGCTGATTTTTAACTCTCTTCCTACAATATTATTAACAATTCAGGGAGAAATATATCTGTCATCTCACTCTGCAATGTACCAATTTCACTCCTCTAGTTTGGGCAACTTAAGTTCTTGCTATAGCTTAGTTGTTTATGTGCATGCTTTTATCCTAGTTGCCATCTTCATTGTCCTCCAGAGCACTACTCTGCATGGGGGCTGTATACATTTAGTTCTCTGTTAATAGTTACTGGTTAGAACAGCCTTGAACGTTTCACACTAGATTTTTACTTTTGGTCATTTCCATGAAGGCCCAGTCAAATTGGAAAGTGACATAATGACTATATATGTTGCTTGTTCACAGGGCTCTTCACGATTTTCACAGATTTTGAGAAAGCTAGAATTTGCAAGAATGAGAAAAATGCATTTTGCAAAACTACTTAAAACATTTTCATTATATATTCCTTGTGAAATGGCATTAGGATGATATTTTTTATATTCAACATAAGATTCACAGTGGCAATTTTTAAAATGAATGGTTATCTTAATTATTTTGGTTAATACTCAGATGTCATATGCTGTATAAAACACTGTTCTCTTTATTTGCTTGTTTAATAACATGGAAACTTATATTTTATTGTAGGTACCAGTTCATTTATATGAATCCTTACCAACATATTATTATTTACTTTCCATCTAAAGTTAATAGTAAATAAAATTTCAATTTGCTCATTTAAAAAGAAAAAACATCATATTCAGAAAACATCTTATGTACTCAGTTATTCTATTAAAGATTAAATGAATAAAACCACAAAGCAATAAACCTTGAAGAGATGCTTTGAATTCGTTATGAAGAATTCCTATGGCATTATAATGGATATCTAAGAAAATTCAATAAGCATCAGGTTATATAATTATAACAATTTGTTTTATTGAAAATTGTTCTAAAAATATTTCCATTTACTGTCCCTTGAACTTTCGTTTCTATGCCTTGTCATTAAGTGCTTATCCAGCTAAGCATTTCAAAATATGATGCATAACTGGCATTTTTTGAAATGTAAAAATATAAACAAAATTAGCAATAATAGAGAATTTTGCTTTCTCTTCTCATACCTATGACAAGAATGATTTTTGGACGAGGTCTGGTAGGATCAAAAACCTCATACTCCTCAATTAACTCAGCAGTTTCAGAGAGATCCGTGTCACTTTCTATGGAGAATTGATGGATTGGAGGGAGCCGATCATACCGCCGATATGGAAAGTTTGAATTTTCAGGCATTACTGCAAAAGAGTAAGATAACTTTGAAAAGGAAAAAAAGCATAATAAAATATTCTTCACATTTAAACTATGAGTAGAAGGAATTTTATTAATGAGAAGTCTTTCTAAGTGGTAAGCAAACTTTTCTGACAAGGGCCAGACAACCAATATTTTGCACTCTGACAGCAAGGTGATCTTGTACTCCACTCAGTCATGGTAGCATGAATGAAGTCATAGACAGTATGTAAACAAATGAGTGTTCCAATAAAACTTTATTTGTAAAAACAGCATTGAACTGGACTTAGCCACCCCTGACCTACGGGGACCTTCTCAGACACTGTCTGGTCTTGCTTGATAGGTTGCATATGTCTTGGCCTCTGCAACAGGTGTTCTCTGGAATTGTGCAGTACATAACCTTCAAAACCAACTGCAGCTGCCTGTGGAGCCAGTACTTATGCATCATACATTTCATTCATTCTACAAAAACACATGTGTACTCACTATGATCCAGGAACCCTGGAGGTCCAGTGGAATGGTTTGGTGGCATAATGAACAAAAAATTAGGGTGCTGTTACAAATCACGTGGAAGGGTGCAAGTAATTTCTATATGTGGAGTGTGGAGTGTTTTCAACATCATTTACTTTTATTTTCCCAGTATTTATTATATTTAACTTATTTAACTTAAAGATGTAAATATGATGATTTAAATTTTTATCTATGACGGTAGCAGATATTTGCCATATATTGCCAGGCATGTTAATATATTGAGGGTGATTCAATAGAAGAATAAAATGTCATCCTGTCTCTTCAGTGCTTATAAGCTAGAACTCATGTGCTTATATCTGATAGCTGTGTGCACACCAGGCAGGAGAACTGCTAAAAGGAAAATCTCTCATGGCAAACACCACAGTAGATAAAGGAATGGGTAAATCCATTTGGACTGGAGTGGTAGGAAAGGACTTGCAAAAGAGGCAGGACTAGAATTTTTAAAGACAAATGCAGAGATAAAATCTAGAAAGCATATCTCAGTTGGTGAGCATAATACCAAGACTCAGAAATACAAGTGACATATTCAATAAGACCAAAACCACACCTGACAAGCCCAAATCAGGCAATTGTCAATATATAGTTCATGGCTCCCTCTTTCTTCACCCTATGAGTCAGTATCTCAGGAGGCACAGAGAAGCCCTAACCTACCCAAACAGTTCCTGCAGAAAGAAGAAAATAAACCAGCTGGCCTTCCATGAGGGGTTCCACTTAGGGTGGCTACTGTATCTAAGCAGAGCATAATGCTCACATCTCAGGAGTATCAGTCAGATCTTTCCATTTACTGCTGATAAACTAAATGAGACCATTGATCTCTGCCCCACTGGGCCACTTCAGTTTCATGAAAGGAGTGGATGAATCTACAGATGACAGTGGATCGTCTGTAGAAAACGATCGGGAAAGGCTATGTCAGGTATGGCACTGACAACTGTAAACTGCTCTACCTTGAAGTTCAATAGCTTTAGTCAACACAAGGCCAAACTCTAATTGTTATCCTTGATTACTCTCTTCTCTCACTTTTCACATCTGTTCTCGTAGATTTTATCGCTAAACCATATTCCACATATATATGCATATATAATTTCCTCCGTCTCCACTACCATCTTTTACTTGGACTACTGGAACAGACTTGACTTTTCTGCCTGCTTCACATTTACCCCTCCAATCTATTGCCTGAAATGCTCCTCCTCTGTTGGTCCCTTAGCTGACTGCTTGTCATTCACATCTCAACTTAAATGCCTCCTCTTATAAGAGCACCTTACTGATTTTCTAATCTAGTGTAGCCACCCAGTGAATCTCCAGACTATCACTCTAATGCTCTTCACCAACTGAGAGTTCTCCAATTCATTCATACTTTTTCTTCTACTAGATTATAAGTTCCACAACAGCAGGGACCCTACCTATCATTTGGAACTGTGCATCCCTGGCATCTAGTACTATGTTTGACAGGTATCCAGTGTCCAATAAACATTTGTTGAATCCATAACAAAGGGAACACCTTGCTGAAATCGTTTTCTGTAGAGAAAACCCAGAGGATAAAATGAGTAGGTGGAGTGTGGCCACAGTGTGAAGAGCACTGAATACCAAGGTAAAAGGTTAGCTTTAACCTTTTGCATATTCAGCAGAGGTTCTGGGGGTGAGAGAAGGCACAGATTTTTAGGAAATTTAATCTGATGGTGGCTAGAATAGATTTGAGTAGGGAAAGAATAAGAAGAATAAGAAGGGCAGCAGGTAGGAGGCTGTTAAAGTAATGCACAGGTGAGAAATGAGGGTTTGGGTTAGAGCAGTGGTAAGGGAAATGGAAATGAGAGGCTGCACATAAAAACATGGTTCAGGATACAACAAATGAAAGAGGATGATGGTTCGACAACAATTTCCAGGTCTCAAGTCCAAAAATCTGCATGTTGTGTAGTAATCTTCTGCCCTATCTTCTGTTCTAGAACTACTAGGCTTCTTTCACTCCTGACCATAGCACACCTTCTTTCTCTACCTCAGGAACTTCTGTTGCTGTTTCCGGGTACACTTTCAATCTCCTCCATCCTTCTCTAGCCATCAAACACTCAACTTTCTGTCTCCAAGTATTAGCACATCACTTCTCACAGGAAGGTTACCCTGAACTCCACCTAGGCTGGATCCAGTTCACTGTTCAGCTCACTAGTCTAGTCCACAACATATGTTATTTCCCATAGCACCCATTGCTATAGGAATTATATTTTTAATGTTTGATTTCATTGCCAGACTAAGCTCCCTGAGAGCACGTGCCATGTCTGTTCTTTTTTGGTGGCCACAATGAGTCCTAAAAGAATATCTGGCACATAGTCATCTCAAGAAATGTTTATTTTATTGCACAACTGACTCACTGACTGACTTCATGGAAACAGGAAAAGGAGATGTGAGTGGCAGTTTTAATACAAATGGGGTGTATTTGGTTTTCAGTATGTTGAATATAACAATGAGATATTCCAGAAGATAACTATGGATGTTTGCAACCAGCACTCTTATTCATAGAATATTATCTGTTCAGTTATATGCATATGGTAGGAAAAAAAGAATGCTTATCCTACACTTAACATGTTAAAGAACTGTCAGCCAATAATTTATCTTTGCTATATTATATTCTAATTTAGGAAAGCAATTTACTTAGATAATAAAAATGTTTTGTGTCATAGAACAACTTTTGTGATAATTACATGTTAGCATATCTACATCAATATTTTTGCAAAACTTTAATGAGTCACCTATTTTTGAAAATCATCATTTTGTTTAAAGCTACTGGGCAGTTAGCAATTTTGTTGAATTTAATAACCTCGTGCACAAATTACAGCTAAAACTGACAAAGCACAAATGTGTAAAGCATTGCATAAAATAAAATTTTATTATTACAGGATAAATCAGTTTAGAAAACAATTTCCATCTTCTAGCATATATTCCAGTAATAGGTCAGTAAAGTATAACATTCTTGTTACCCTAGTACATAGAAAGGTTCTATCCGATTATTAATGAAAAGGCCTCTGGCTGTAAAATCTGAGAAAGCATTAAAAGGTATAGACACCCTAAAATTAAGAAACAATTTTATTTTGATGACAGTTAAATCTACTGCCACATTAGTTTATCTTGCTAGCTCAGGAGTTTCAAACTGGTTATTTGTGAACCCAATGTAGTCCCACAGATGTGTTTTGTTCAGCTCGACATTTTTCTAAAGTTTTACTTGACTGTCTTGTTCTGTCCTCTAGTTAAGTCCTCACTGTTCTCTAGCACCCACTTAGCCTGCCTGGTTTCCATATATCATCAAGCCAAGGAACAGTCTCAAGGTTTAATTGTATTGCAAACACTTTTCACCAGTCTGAGAGCAGCCTATCAATAATTGAAGGGCATAACCTCTTAGATTTAATTCTTAAAATATAAAAATATGTTAGACTAAATCCAGAAATTTCTGAAGTTTTAATAGTGCTTTAAGATTTAAGAAAAGAATTCCCCATATTTACCTCACTTGATCTAACAAAGGCGTAAGGTATGTATTTAACATTGGGTCAAATTCTATTAGCATGATAACACCTCAGGAAGTAAAGTTAGCCATTTGAGGAAAGTGTATAAACTTTAAAAGCCCACTAAAATATAATTTTGTTCACCCAAAAGCAATAATGTACAAAATGTGCTATAGCAGTAACTGGCTAAAGTTACTCTGGTGACTACAGCCCATAGAGGTGCCAAATCTCAACTGTGTGTATGCAGTTTGAATTGGGCCCCCAAACTTCCATTCTCTTCCTCCCTAGTCTGTGTATCCTACACTGTTCTCAGTGATTGGAATGGTTCTAAGGGTCTAAGGGTCAAATCGAAATATTTGTGCAAATTTAATTTTGTAAGCACATGAAGACATGACCTCAACCTTAGGACTTACCACAGAATGTAACGACGTGGTTTATTATGTAGTGAGGGATGTTTTACCATCTAAGATGGATTGGTGTGAAAAACCTTGTACAGTGATGAGGTCAACAGCTGATTCTGAGAGCTAATTTTTTTTTTCTTTTTTTGGTATTAGGGATTGAACCCAGGGGCACTTTATCACTGAGTTACATTCCAAGTCCTTTTCCCTTTTCATTTTGATACACAGTCCTGCTAAGTTGCCTGAAATAGCCTTGAATATGTAATCCTCCTGCCTCTGCCTCCTAAGGAACTGAGATCACATGGTGCACCACCACACTTGACTTCTGAGCACTAATCTTATTACTTTGTGGTCACATCAAATTATTTTCTAATTATTTTTTGTTTTGGGGGGTCTGTTAGAACTTTTGAGAGTTTCTGAAGTTAGTTTTAAATAATAACATCAGATATCCCTGTTGTTTTTCAATGACGTGGAAAATTTGGTAGGGAGTCACATCACCTTCCAGTAAAACTTGGCATTACCTGGCACTGATTCCTGCATAGACAGGGAAAGACTCTTCTGCCCTTTAGCACTGTTTCTGAGGAAATGGTATTTCTACTTTCCATATTCTGCTTGTGCTTCTTAAAAATTAGCACACCATGACTTTTTCCCACACCACATTCAAATAAAATCTAAGTGGGTCATCTCCGAATAAGGTTAAATAAACTAAGGTTTGTTTCCTCTATGTATTAATTGCAAATAGAACTTTTTCCACTTCAAATTTTGTTGGTTTAGATGAAACTTTTTGTGGTACAATTTTTAAAACAGTTTAAGTTTTGAAAATATAATGATCTTGTACACTAGAAAAGAATTTGTTTCCCCTGATTGGAACTGATTTTACTTTTTACAAACTATTATACATTACAACTCATCTAGAGCCTGAAAGGCTAGTTTGCTCATGTCCAACTCATGATTTTGATAGGTACATATTTCAGAAAGAAATATCACCAATCTTCTCTAACAAACTCCAGTTCTTAATTATAAACTACTCGTAAAATTGAAATAAGTTTATTTCTTCTCCTTCTTTTATAGCACCCAAATACCTACTCTAACACACTGCATTAGACAGCTGCCTAACAAATCCTTATTCAGTTAACTAGAATAAACTTTACATTCATTTCAGATGCATTAATATGAACTCTGGACTTGGAAACATATTAATAAGCTAAATCTCTTTCCAGCTAATGACAAATGGTGAATGGTTATGTAATAACTACCAATTTTATCAGTATTCTACTCATGTAGTTGGAAAACGCTTACTCTCAATTTAAAATAAATCCATTGGTTTCTAATGTAATTCATTTCATAAAATAACAAAGTCAGTAATATAAAATTTCATTAAGTATTTAGCAAATTGCTGGACAATGGTATGTAATTTTGTTTGTCTTATCATGGAGGCGATTAGCATTAGTAGCAGAAAGAGATTAATCATGTTCCAGGGCTTCATGGCCTTCCAGGCATTTGTAAACCCAATAAATTACTGCTTACAGTCCATATGGCATGTTTTAAAGAGAACCTCTCTACTTATAAACTGCTTATTATTCTACATATACATTACCATTTCTTAGGAAGGATCGTCGTGACTGTCCTCCATTTAGTGGAGGTAAGATCTTCTTCTCCTGGCTGACAAATGTATCCCACTTCACCTTATCACAGCCACCTAGTTCCTTCACTTTCTGTAAGCAACTTTCCAAGTACTCTACAGGGTCTTCTGGCTTAGAACACATCAGTCCATTCAAAAGGCTCTGAAATACAACAAAATATATACAAATAAAATATGTTTTAAAACCACCTTTGATAAAATTCTGTTATGTTCGGTCTATGAATTCTTATTTGTTTTGTCCTTTATGTTTATCTTTTAGTTTTCAAAAAAAATTGAAAGTGAGCAATTAGGATAATCCCTTAAATTCTCGGCCAGATCATTTCAGCTCAGCATTCTCTGCTTTTTAAATAGTACAGGCACCTATATAGTTTAAAATAGAAGAGTCTTATCAAAGTGAGATAAAATGCAGGATGTAAAAATGCCCGAGGCATTATTTATCTTACTCCTACTCATCCTTCAAGTTTCTAAGCCTTAGTTTCTTCTACAAAATGGATGTAAATAATATCTACCTCATAGGGATTGCATATATTGGTATGGGGGATTGAATCAGGGACACTTAACCACTGAGCAACATCCCCAGACCTTTATACACACACACATACACACACACACACACACACACACACATATTTATTTATTTATTTATTTATTTATTTATTTATTTATTTATTTATTTTAGAGGCAGAGTCTTGCTGAGTTGCTTAGGGCCTTGCTAAATTGCTGAGGCTGGCTTTGAACTCGCGATCCTCCTGTCTCAGCCTTCCAAGTCGGTTGGGATTACAGGCATGTGCCTCAGCACCCAGTGGGATTGTAAAAGAATTTTAAAAATACAGTATTTATACAGTGCATAGTAAGTTCCTGACATGTAGTAAGCTGCACAAATGCACAAATGTTAGTGGGATTAAATACTACCATCATCATTATTATCAGGAAGCATTTCTTGAGCCCCTAGGTTGGGCTGTGTTGTCCCATCCCCCCCACTTCTGTGTTCCTATGGTACCCGGCATAAAACATCACACTTGTTATTTATACTGAAAACACTGGTTGCTGTTTTGCTTTTCTTTTCTAAACATAAGCTTTTCAATGACACAGAGTGGGTTTCATTTTTTTTCAAACCCCTATATCTGACACTTTAAATGGCAGGTACTGGGTGCATACTAATGTTTTTCTGATTAGGAAAAAAAATATTCAAAATTTAAGTCTGAGTGCAATTCAAAAAATTAAAATCTGAGACTCAAAATAAGAAAAAAGATGTTATTACCATAAGGTATTATTTTTTATGCAACAAGTGACCACAATATCTACTGAGATTACAGAGAGAGAGGGAAAAAAGTATGATTTGATGCTATTACTTTTTCTGTTTATGTTGTCTGAGGTGCCACATGCATTAGTTTCTAAAAATGCTACTATTTTGGAAATGCTCCTGGGAAATGGACTGATATGCAAAACATTTTCCTTTCTAGTTTCTCATGGAAAACTCATAGAGGATTATAATTACCAATATATTATTATTAATGTACAAAATGTACACTCTTGGAAAAGTTGACAACTTTCCTAAATACAATATTTTATTTTCAAATTATTCTTGTAAATTTTTCCCAGAATGATGGGCAATTCTTACTGGATACATTTGTTTTCTGAAATCCTAAGTAGAGTGGGTTAGAGTGTGAAACTCCATCAGATAAGTTCAGGTGCTAAGGGAGCAAAAAAATAAGCTAAGTATCTATAACCACTTTGTGTTGAGATCTGTGCTGTATTCAGACATGGCAGTTTAGTTTCTTGCACTCTTCCTATACAATGAGCCAAAACCAGACAAATCAATATAGAAAGATCTCTGTGTCTTTTATGCACTAGTTTACCTATTGCATTCTCAGCCCTGTGAGGCATTATTATCCCCATTTTTTAGAGTAGTAAATTGTGGCTCAGAAATGTTAGTGAATTTCTCAAGTTTACTCAGTGAGAGACTCCTAGGCCCAACTCAGTTTCTAATTCCAAAACCCGTATATTGCTTCTGTGAATCTTGCAAAAATATCATAAAATACCAGATTCTCTGAGCTCCATTCATAATCCAACTACAACATGAATCACTCAAGATCAGGTCTTTTAGTTCTGCCTTTACTAATGCCTAAAATAGGAGAACATAAACAATTGAAGCTTTTCTGACTGGAAAATGTTCATTTCTAGGTTTCCAAACAAAAGTGATTCTCCAAAGGGCATACATTTTTAAAAGGAGACAATGGGTTCCGTTCCTCAGTCTTGTAATAGCCAGCCACTATCAGGAATTAATGTTAACCAGCAAACTTAATTAATTAATTAATAAATTTATTTATTGTACCAGGGAATGAACTCAGGGATACTCGACCACTAAGCCACATCCTCAGCATTATTTTGTATTTTTATTTAGAGACAGGGTCTCACTGAGTTGCTTAGCATCTTGCTTTTCCTGAGGCTGACTTTGAACTCCTGATCTTCCTGCCTCAGCCTTGGGAGCTCCTGGGATAACAGGCATATGCCATGGCACCCAGCTTAACCAGCAAACATTATTACTCAGTCTCTGAGTTAATATTTCGAGAACCTGAATAATCTAATTTGACTTTCCACAGTTCTAAAATTAATTGCCAAGGCTCTGCTCTAAGGTATAAGATCAAAACCAATCATCTAAATGTATACAGAATTCAGATTACAGGCATGGCTACTCCTGTAGTCCCCACAGTTTGGGAGGCTGAGGCAGGAGGATTGCGAGTTCAAAGTCAGCCTCAAGAAAAGTGAGGTGCTAAGCAACTCAATGAAACTCTGTCTCTAAATAAAATACAAAATAGGGCTGGGGATGTGGCTCAGTGTTCAAGTGCCCCTAAGTTCAATGCCCAGTACTCTCCCCCTCAAAAAGAATTCATGATGAGGGGCTGGGTTTATGGCGCAGTGGTAGCGTGTAGCACGCGGGAGGCACTGGGTTCCATCCTCAGCACCACATAAGAATAAGATAAAGATATTGTATCCACCTACCACTAAAAAATAAATATTAAAAAAAAGAATTCATGATGAAATTAGGAGAAAATAATTTTTTTGAAAAAAATTAAATATGGAAATGTACTTCATATATGAACCTACCACAGATATACCTTATTTCATTTAGCCTAAGTGATATGTCAAATCTGGAAAAATTCTGAAAAGGTCAGTTTCATCTAATTGGTAATATGTAAATTCAACAATCAGTCGCTTGACCTATCATGGTATCTGATATCTACATTTCAGGCTTTGATACCTAATTGTTAAAATTCACAAACCTAGAATAATGTGGTTTTGATGGAGAAAATCCAGTTTAGAAACCTAAAGTATCTGGTTTTGCTGTCTACACTCATCACATGGAAAACTGCCAGATTTTGCTTCCCTCTTGTACTGTGCACAGCACAGATGCATTTTACTGGAAGGATGGAGCCTTTGAGGTCACCAGCAGTCTCCTTCCATCTTCCTATTGTCCAGGATTGAATGAGGTGCACTGTATTATTGCATTTCACCTAAGCAAGTCGTCTTCTTTTTCTGGTCTCATTACTTAAAAATGTCCCATTCATATTCAGAAAAGTCAACAAAAAGCCTCAAACCTGAACAAGGAACACTAGCAATCACCTATTTTCATATGCAGCATAGATTTTCATGAACTAACTACCCAGATTCTCTGGGGTTACCTTCCATCAAGGAAGAAAAACAGCACCCACATTTATAAGGAAAAAGAACTACTATTTAGCAGTATTTTGCAATCAGGTAGTTCTCCTACATATTTTTTAAGAAGTGTAGAAATAAAATTGATCTCAGTAGTAACATCTGATTTTAAAACCCCCGTCAGCTTTTCATCTCTGTATTTACTGTTTGAAAATCAACAACAAAAACCGTTAAAATCCCAAACACTCCTAAGACCTGTCCTTATACAACACCACCTGATTATTTTCACACAGGAATAACACACTTGCTAGATTTGGGCTTCACATACCAGGCTTGAACTCAGTGGATGGTTTACCTGTAAATTTTGATGTTGACCTGAAAACAGTAGCTTACAGAGGTGAGAGAAAAGGAAGCTCTGTAATTATGGTAGCCCGTTTTAAAGACAGTTTGGGGAAATTGGGGCAAAATTAGTTTCCTGAGTGGTGTTTTAAATTCCTCTTAACAGAACAAATCCCCCAAACAGGAAAAATACAAACTCATGACTTTTAGTTCATCAGTAAATCATTTTTTTTTTTTTTTTTTAGAATTTGGAGGCCAGGTTTGTAATGAATGAATTTCCTCGTTCAATGCTCAGCCTACAGTGAAGCCTGACTCTGTTCCATTCTTTTTTCTTTTCTTTTCTTTCTTTTTTTAAATCTAAGCAAAAACATTTAGGATTTAGGAATGTTTTTAAATTCAAATATGGAGAGAAGAATAGAAAAAAAGACCCCAGACGAAGGCTGTGGCTTAGAACTAACCAAGGTTCCTTCAGCTCATTTCTCAAGCCTCTTCTCTCACATTCTCAAAGTCCCTCCACCTGCCAGGTCCCCTGCGCAGATGATGCTGTGATGCGGTCTAAGGATAGCAACAGGAGTCACGCCCGTCTCGCCGCTCCCTCCCCGACCGCTATCTCTAGGTGGGTTGGCCAGCGATGGGAACTACAGCTTCTCGGGCAAGCGAGGGGAACCGTTCCTTCCAAGGCGAAGGGAAAGCGTGCTCAGGAGTTCATTCACCGAAAGCGCACAGCAGTGTTGGGTGTCTGCCACCCGGGAGGTAGTGCTGCACTTGATGGGTTGGGATTCGTTTTTTGCATCTTCATCCCTCTCCTCCAAGCTGTCACCGGGAGAGCTGCTTTTGCCCACCTTTCCCCTCTCTGTAGGGGTCTGGACCCTTAGCTTGTAGAAGGACTAGGGCTCTGGACCTCTCTGTTTCTTGTCCTTGTTCCATGCTGGGCGACAATATACTCACCTGGCCTGACTGCCTTTCGTCCCCAGAGAGCGCGGCCAGGCCGCTATCTGCAACCCACCCTGAGTGTCCGCATCTGAGGGGCGCTCAGGGGGCAGTCTGCTTTTCAGAACCCTGTCTGGAGACGGAAACTTGACCTGTGAGAGGCGGGCTTCTAAACCCAGCCATCCGACACAGACCTCGGCAAACCACGGGAAAAGGGACTACCCTCGGGCGAGCGAGCCTCAGCAAACGCCTTCACTTCCATGCCCCGCACTGGGAAGATATGACAGGGCACAAGTACCTCACCCCGAACCGCCGGCGATTCTTTCTCCAGCTCCTTCTGCCCCCCTCTGTCGGCCCTAGCCTCTTACCTCGAAAAGCTGAGGGATTTCCCTCCGGGCCAGATACTCCTTGGCTTCGTTGGTGTTCATGGTTGTAAGGCGCGTGTCTTGGGGCGCAGGTGGGGAGGTCCTGGGCTGCGGCCACTTGGGCTGGGGCTGGTGCTGGGACTGGCGGGGTCCGCGCCGCACCCGTGCAGCCTTAGCTCTGAGAGCGCTCTCACGCTCTCTGCCCAGACCAGGGCCCTGCTCCACCTATCCCCCGAGAGCTGTGGTCTCCGCGCTCCTGTCGCCCGGGTTTGGGTGCTAGTCCCTGCTCCCGAGCTGCGGGCTCTGAGCAGCCGCGCGGCGGCTTCCCGGGTTCCCAAGCAGCGCGACTGCCTGGAGAGGGGCGGAGGGAGCGGAGGAGGGAGGACCGCGCGGCGGGCGCCAGGCAGCAGCCCGCCCGCCAGCCTCCCCGGCTCTGTGCACTGCGCTCCGGAGCAAGGTCTGCAGCGGCGGCCAGTCACGCTGCGCTGGCGGGTGCAGAATGCGGGGGTGGGAATAGGCGCTCGCGGGGAACTCACAGGCACACCCCTTGGTGCTGCACCGCCGCCAGAGCGCGGCTCTCCTCGGAGCACGCCGCCCCGAGGCTGCAGCCACCCCAGGACCAGGTGGCCAAGGAAATAGAGTCGGGGTCACTTGGAACTCGAGACCTTTTTGCTTTTCCTGACCTTCTCCAGACGGGCGCGCGCGCGCGCGCGCGCGCACACACACACACACACACACACGTACGTTACCCTTGAGTACCCTAGGAGCCTGGGAGGGGGGCACCTAATAGTCACAGAAATTATCATTCCTAAGGTTATTGATTTTTCAGTGATGAGAGATAAGGGGGTAGAAAGGGATTCCTGGTTCAGAATCCTCCCCTTAAAATAATTTTAATATTTCAAGTGTCGCTATCCTTCAGGAAAGTTTTGCTAGCTGGTTTCAATTTTTTTGCTTGTGTCACAAATTCTTGTTCATTTCAGTATAAGGTCTTAGTGTGAGCCTGAAATCTTCATTAACAGGAGGATTAGTAAGTTCAATTAATTATTTACATCTAGAAGAATGGGAAGAAGGAGCAGAGAAGGGGCGGCAGTGGTAGAATGCTAGATTCCCCTTGAATTGGAAAGTGCTCAGTAGGTGGAGTGGGTGTGTATCATTAAGTAGATCTGAGGAGTGTGCAGTCAGTGGCCTGTGGGTTATCAGACACTCTCCTTGATGAGAAGTAAGAAGGAATATAGGTGGGTGCCTAAGGCATAATGGGTAATAGATCCTCTTCCTGTTGCAGACCATTTGTTAAGGTGTACCCATCCTCCTCCTGGCTCCCAAGATGACTCATTTTCCCATTAAGATATCTTTTCATTGCCTGTTAGAGAGACGGTCTATGCCCTTTGGGAATATGATCTCTGAATGCAAGGCCTGACTCTGTGGGAGGCTGTGGAAGGGAAAGGATGCTCTGATAGTGCTGGCATCTGAGGTCTGGTGAAAGAGAAAAGGACACTCCAACTGCTTCAAAACAGGTGGCCCTGCCCTGTAATCCCAGCTGCTGTGGAGGCTGAGGCAGGAGGATCACAAGTTCAAGGCCAGCTTCAGCAATTTAGCAGACTCTGTCTTAAAAATAAAACATAAAAAAAGGACTGGGAATGTAGCGCAGTGGTAAAGTGTCTCTGGGTTAAATCCCTAGTCCCCTTTCCCCCAAAGAAAAACACCCAGTGTTGAGTGACTGTTTCAAGTTCATCTTTGCAGACCTTTTCTTGGTTCTATGTCTTGTCACATAAGCAACTGCTAATCAAGCTTGACTGTAGCTGAAGCTTTGTTTTACCTAAAGAGAGTGAACTCAAAAATTAATTAGTTGAATTTTATAAGGTAAATGAAATTTTGAGGACACTTGTGAAAACATGCATCAACCTTGTGCCATGTGGTACCCTTAAATGAGGCAGGCATTTTAGTTCATGGAAATTGATGTCTGCCCTTATGCCACATCACTTACATGCCCAGCTTTCACTTTTCTCCCTTATTTAAGACTGGGCTACAGAGGGAGTGAAAGCAGTCTCTTCACTAAGCCACAGTGCTTGAAAAGTCCCAGGGTCTATGGTATGAAGGCCTACTTTGTGAGTGGGCACAGTAGAGGTGAAGTACACAGGACTGAAGAGACCCCTTCTTATAGGGGTCTTCAAGGTCATCCTTTCTATACAAAAATGTGGCGGAGCACAGTTCACATCTCTCTCACCCTGGTTCTGGTCTTTGAATGAATACACAATTCTAAGTGTCTTTTATTATAGCCAGCTAAGTAATAGCCAGGTGTGGTAGGGCATCCTGTAATATCAGCCTCTCAGGTGGCTGAAGCAGGAGGATGGAGAATTCAAAATCAGCCTTAGCAATCCCCTGTACCAAAATAAAACTGTTGCACTACAAATTGTAGATAGCCTGAAAAATGTAGCAGATGGAGATGTAGCAAAAATTTTTATGTAGCATTAGGCACTGACAGTGCTTTTTGGTGTGTCCCAGGGTGGAGAGAGATGAGTAAAAGAGGTAAGATGTTCATAAGTACTTCCACAAAGTTAATGTGTTCCCTCAGAGGGACATACAGGGCTTAAAAGTCAGGCTGAGGGTTTGGAAGAGAGGAAAGGAAAGGATCAAGGAACACTAAATACATCCTTGTCATGGGAAAGTTAATATGGTTATTCCCTGTGCTGAATATACTGCATTTAGATAAAAATTTAAATGGGTCATGACTGAATAAGGTTATATACATTGATTTATATTTATTATAAATACAATTGTCTCCATTTCAAATTGTTGGTATAGCTGAAACTTTGATTTTTGAGAACATTTGAGTTTTGAAAATAAAAAGATCTTTTCCACTAAAGAAGAATTATTTAAAATGTCTCTTCTGATCGCCCTTTAGGAAAGTGTGCTGTGTTCTGAGATCTAACTGTAACTAAGACATGATGCCTGCTTTCAAGGAACTTCTGTTCTGCTGGAGAGTGTAAGAAGAGCACACAGGCACTGGGCTGTTGCTCAGTGGTAGAGTGATTGTCTGGCATGCTTGAGGCCCTGGATTCCATCCCTAGCTCGGAAGGAAGGAAAGAAGGAAGGAAGGAAGGAAGGAAGGAAGGTAGGAAGGAAGGGAGGGAGGGAGGGAGGGACAGATGGAGGAAGAAAGGAAGGGAAAGAAAGAAAGAAAGAAAGAAAGAAAGAAAGAAAGAAAGAAAGAAAGAAAGAAAGAAAGAAAGAAAGAGAAAGAAAGGGGGTAGGGAGGGAAGGAGGGAGGAAGGAAAGAAGGAAGGAAGAGAGGAAAGAGAAAGGAAGGAAGGAAGGGAAAGAAAGAGAGAGGGAGATGGAAGGAGGGAGGGAAAGAAAGAAAGAGAAAAAGAGAAAGAGAAAAAAGAAAGGAATGAATGAATGAATGAATAAGGCAGGGAGGGAGAGAGGAAGAGAGGAAGGGAGGAAGGAAAGAAGAGAAATGCAAGTGAACAATAGCAAATAAAATGCATAAAAACATCAGCATCAGAGAGTGATAAACAAGGAGTAGATAAAGAAAAATATAAAGAAAAAGGCATGAACAACAATATATCAGATGGTGGAGTGTGGTGATGAAATCAGAATTAACTTTGTCAATTTGGAATCAAGGTTCAAGGGTCCAGATCTCTTCTGTGGAAGTGGCAGAGGAAGTAGAAGTGGAGATGGCCATGGGAAAGATGAGTAGGACTTCCAAAGGTCTGGACATCCTTGAGGAGAAGGCTTTGGTAGAAATGTTTCCCTGAGTCATCCCTGGAAAGTCTCACTGCTGACACACAGGTTACATCAGCCTGCTCTGCTCTATTATTCAAGTGTGTGTAAGGAGGGACCATTTGTCCATGCACACAAAGCAGGCCTGAGGACTCTGTACATAGGACAGTGTGCCTTCAACCCCACAGAGGGAGTTTGAGCCTAAGCTCAAACCCTCATCCACTCCTAACAGATATTTATGCCATCTACAATCTAACTAGGATAGTTTTAGCAATAAAGTGCAAACACTTTCTCATGTTGCAGTCCCTTGCCCCAGGATGAGAGCCTAAGGGGATTGATCATAGGTACTAGTCTTGTTGATAGTAATGATGCAATGATAAATTTGGCTGTAACACATCATAAAAATTTGTTTTTAATGAATCAGAAATTGTCCTAAGAACTTTACATAAGGTATACATTATTACATATTTATGCATATGTCATATTTAATTTTTAAAACAATCTGTAATGTGTGTATGATTCCTTCCATGTAAATGAAGTAACCAAGACTCCCAGAGCCTAATTTCAAGGTTATACTCAGCAAGTATCAGTGCAACTGCCATTTAATCCCCATATGTCCTTATCACTTAAAGCATCATCATCATAATGGCTTTCAAATTTTCAAAGGCTTGCAACAATTTTTCTTTGGACTTTTCACTATTTTCTAAGGGTCATTCCATCCTTCTTTTCCAATTTCCTTCCTTCCTTTCTGTTTTTTCAGCAGATGTTATTTTTATATTTGGAGGAAAATGTGTTACCGAAAACCCAAACAACATAAAAAATGTGTGGTGACAAATTTATCTCAGTAGATTTTCCAATTGCTCAAAGTCCTTTTATGTTTGAAAGTCCTTGGTTTAAGAGGTTTTACAGGCAAGACACCATTCCTAATCATTGAACTTGCGATTGTTAAATCTCTCTCATGTAGCATAGCAAACAGTATCTCTCTCCTAATTATTCTATTTCCTTCATCAAGTTTAATGCACTGGATCATTTGTGTCTGTGGGAAATTTGAAAATATTTTGTTTGCATAGAAAAATACTAGATATGTAAGACCTTTCTTCCATGTGTCAGTGTATTTTGTCTTAATTAGTATGCACCTAGTTTACAAGTATTCTTTTTAAGAGTCTTTGAGAAGACTTTTACTTTTTTATTAAGTATGGAATGTACATGCGAGGCTGTGAAATCTGGGGTAAACACTGGCTAGAATAATGGTTTATAATACAAATCTTCAATCAGTGGGAAAGTTCCCTATGTTCTATTTTTTTACCCTACACTGACTACTTAGCTCAGCCAGATACTGAGATTCCAGATCTAAAAGATCTGGAATTAGATTTGGATTAGAGGTTAAGAGATTGAAGACTCTCCTATAGTGTCTTAAAGGATTAGGAATTTTTTAAATAATTTTTTTTCTGGTACAAAAAATAGCTATGGTTTGGAAAACCCTACATCATCCATCTATTCAACAATTAAGCATTCTTCAAACATTTATGAAATAAACCTTCTGTGTTTCAGACCTGTTTGGAGATAGAAGTACAAAGTCCAAGACACAGAGCTCCCTGTTCAGGAGAAGAGATGAACTTACTTAATTAAGCATAGCTGAATGTTTTATTTCAATAATATGAAATAAGCAGATTTGTGAAGGAGAACTGTTACAACAGGTACACAAAGGACAATGTCAAATAAACATGAATATTACTAAAAAAGCACTTACCAGAAAGTTTTAAAAATGGACTTTCTTTCAACTTTTTCACCATGCTCAAAAAACTATTTGTATTTTAGCTTCTTTCCCTTCTAGCTTTTTTCCCAGATATGTAGCTTTTCAGAACATTGCAATAACACACATTTCGATGTTCTATAAAGCTAATTTTTAAAAATGGCTTTATAAGAGCTCCTCAAGATGTTTTGACATAGACAATGTAATCATTTTTTCTCCTATGGTTACACTTTGCTTCTACTGCTATGCTATTCTAAGCAATTCTGATATAAACTCTGTGCATACTTTTCTACATCTGTTTATTCCTTAGAATAAATTCCCAAAAGTGGGATTGATGGATAAAATGGAAAACACATTTGTGGTTCTTGTTTCTTAAGTTTCCAAAAGAATCTAATCCCTTTGTAGTACTATAAACCATATTTTGAGTGGATTAAAGTTCCCATCCTACCATACTTTCTCTAATAAGGAGCTATATTTTTATTCTTAATTTTATCTTAATAGATAAAATTACACATTAAAAAATTCCATCATAACTTAATTTCCATCTCCCTTACCTAGTCATACTTTCTGTCATTTCTTTTTTAATGTTTGTCCTTCTATCCCCCCATAATTTCTTTTTCCTCCACAGTCCATTCTTATGTTTGTAGTGCTGGGGGATTAAACCCAGGGGTGCTCTACTACTGAGTCACACCACCAGTCGTTTCTGTTTTTTATTTTGAGATAGAGTCTTGGTAAGTTGCTGAGGCTGGCCTCCAACTTGTGATTCTCAGGCCTCAGCTTGAGTTACTAGATTGCAGTGTGTCATGGTACCCAGCTCCATTGTCTATGCTTTTGCTGTTCTTCTATGATCATGCTTTTGTTTAGGACTCTGTTATAGTATTTATTCTATTCTGTCTTATAGAATGATTATTTCCCAAATTCTTTTATTTATTTTTTATTTTTTTTTAAATTTTTTTTTAGTTGTAGATGGACACAAATATCTTTTAAATTTATTTTTATGTGGTGCTGAGGATCAAACCCAGTGCCTCAGGCATATGAGGCAAGCGCTCTACCACTGAGCTACAATACCAGCCCCCAAATTCTATCTTTTAATAGGCTATCAGTGACTTTGCAAAGGATTTATCTTTGCATCTGCCACAGGGTGTATTGCAGTGTCTTATACATTATGGGGTTTAAAGTACAAAGCACTGTATCAGCTTGTCTCATTTAAATCGCACAATAACTTGAAGAAGGCATTGTTTCTGTCTTTTGGATAGAAGAAAACAAAACTTAATTTTAATACAATACACAAAAATCAATTCCAGGTGATTTCAGTTCTAAATGTAAAAGGTAAATCCATATCTTTTAAAAGAAAACAGAGAAGAAGTTCATAACCAGAGGGTAAAGATTTCTTAAATAGGACACTAAAGGTGTTAATAATAAAAGATGATAAGTTGAACTGCATTAAGAGGAAGAACTTCTGTTCCTCAAAAGACAATTAAGATAATGAAAAGCACCTTAGGAGGGGAATTTTTTTAATACATATATTCAATGAAGGACTTACATATATAAAGAATTTTTACAAATCAATAAAAAAGTGATCTAATAGAAAAATAGACAAAAGACCTAAGCAGGCGCTTCACAAAAGATGATACTCAAGTCCAAATTCAAATGGCCAACAAATAAATTAAAAGTAATAATTTTATTAGTCATCACATAAAATGAAAACTAGTATCATAAGATGATACCACTCTATACCCACCAGGATCATTATATTGGAAAAAGATAGTGATTACTAAAGTTAGGCTGTAGAGCAATCACAACTCACATACATCTCTGAGGAAATGTTGATTTGTATAACCACTCTGGAAAAGTATTAGTAAATAACTATTGAAGCTGAATATATACATATGTATATTTACCAAAAGATGAGATCCTTCACAGAACACTATTTAGAATAGTCCCAAACGGGAAACTACCCTAATGGCCATCAATTGTAGAATGCATAAAGAAGTTGTATTATTACGGGGCTGGGGTTGTGGCTCAGTGGTAGAGCACTTGCCTTGCATGTGTGAGGCACTGGGTTCGATTCTCAGTACCACATATAAATAAATAAAATAAAGATCCATTGGCAACTAAAAAAATATTTTTTAAAAAAAGAAGTTGTATTATACTCACAAAATACAGTGCCATAAGCAATGAGAATTAAGAGTCTACAATGACATGTTATAATATGGATAAGGTTCACAAATGATAGTGAATAAACATCTGACACAATTGATACATACCGTGTGGTTCTATTTACATCAAGTGCAAAAACAGGCAAAATTAAACTGTCCTTAGAAATCAGGACAATGATCAGACATGATGGTGCACACCCGTAATCTCAGCAATTTGAGAGGCTGAGGCAGAAGGTTGGCAACTTCCAGGCTGATCTCAGCAACTTAGTGAGACCCTCAGCAATTTAGCAAAAATAAAATTAAATTAAAAATAGAATGGACTGTAGATGTAGCTCATAGAGCCACTGGGTTCAATCTCCAGTCCCCAGAGGTTGGAGAGAAAGAAATCAGGACAATGGTTATGAACAGGGAAGAGAAGTGACGGGGAGCTCAAGGAGATTTGGGGGAATATAACATTTACATTTTCTTCCTTGATTTGGGGGAAGGTCATGTGGTTTGCTAATTTTGTGAAAACTCATTCAGCTGTACAAATAAGTACTGTACTTTTCGGTATGTATACTATACTTAATAAGGAGTTACTCGTTGAAGAATAGTTGTGGTGCACGCCTGTGATCCTAGCACATACGGAGGCTGAGACAGGAGAATTGCAAGTTCAAAGTTCAAAGCCAGCCTCAGCAATGGCGAGGCACTAAGCAACTCAATGAGACCCTGTCTCTACATAAAACACAAAATAGGCCTGGGGATGTGGCTCAATGGTCAAGTACCCCTGAGTTCAATCCCCGGTACCAAAAAGAAAGAAAAAAGAATAGAAAGTGGTGAAGTACAGGATTCAGACCCAAGACCATTTCACTCTTTTCATTTCATTCTTTGGCCTCCTAACTGTTCCATGCTAGTTTATCATTTAATGAATAGTTCTCAAAATTAATTTGCAATTCTTGGGACTTTATTGTTGCATTTAGAATCAAATCGCTGCTGTAAGCATGATATTATGTGTAGGTAATTATTTGTTTACAGCTGAGTCTCTCACTGCTTCTAGCTCCTCACAGGCAGGAACCACTTCCTAGAAATCTTTATATTCCTAGTGCTTTGGACAATGCTTGGCCCAAATCTGGATCTGTACCTATAGAATACTTAGGACTCAGCCAAAGAAATTTAAAACTTACTCTAACAGGAAAAAGTAAGCATTCTAATCTTTTTAAAAACAAACATATTGAGGTCTTTTAAAATTACACCGTGATGACTTGAAAGAATTAATGTCACTTATAGGGATTCCAAATTTAGGTATCTTTATTTTTAGTTATTTATTTATTTTTTTATTTATTGGGGAGTAGCTTTAGGTGCTGAGGAAATCTAGCTCAAGCAATGTCTTCCTAATGTCTAGAAATGTAATAGTTTATAAATATGCAATTAAGCTACACAAGTCACAAGAAAAAGTGTTTTCTGATAATAGAGTTCATTCTGTCAACAGATACTTCTTGATCACCTACTATGTGCCAGGCACCCACTATGTACCTACTGTGCAGCTAGGAACAAGGTGAAAAAACATATGCCTAGAGCACATATCTAGAAGGATATAATAAGCAAAAGATGTCATAAGTTATATCATGGTTGTCCGGAAGTGATAAATACTATGGGAAAAGAAAAAGTAGGGGAGGATTAGATTGCTAGTTACAATTTTAAATAGGGTAGTTTGTGAAATCCTCATTGAGAAGATGACTTTCCAGCAAAGATTTGAGGTCTTGAGGGAGCAGTCAATTCAAATATCTTAGGGTAAATATTTCTGGCATGTTCTGGCAATAGCAAGGAGGCTCATATGGCAGGAATGGGAACAGGGAGAGAAGAGCAGGAAGGAATGGAGCCAAGTCACTCAGGAACTTGTAAACCATTGTACATTCTTGGATTTTTTACTCTGTATTAATCCAGAAATTAGTGAAGAGCCAAGATTACCATAAGCTGACTTACATTTTTAAAGGATTGTCTGTCTGTTGGTTTGGGAATAAGTAGGAGAACAAAGGTTGGGGCCCTGGTAACCGTTAGGAGGCTATTGTGACTTAGGAGAGAGATGGCAGAGGCATGGACTGGGACATTGGCAGCAGAGGCAGTGAGAACTGGTTAGACTCTAGCTATAGAATAAGATAAAGAGGATTTCTTGACAGATAAGATGTGATGTATGAGAGAAAAAGAAAATATCAAGGATGACTTTGTGGTTTTTGGTCTGAAGATAGTATGGAAATAATTAATTGGCTTCAAGCACCCTACTAACTTAGGAAAATAGAAAATACACAGTAAGGAACTCTGCAACCCAGGTGAGTGACAGGGAAAATTGCTCTGAAGGGGACCTGGCACACACTGCTTACTGACCACATCTCTGTTTTCATCCACAACCCTTGGTTTATGGCAGCCATTTGAGTTCCAAAGTTAACTTGCATGTTAGATTTGGCCTACATGTTGGGCAACCTCTTGTGCAAGTTGAAGAGAGGAATTTCTACTTGCTTCCTAACATATTTGCAAATTGATTTGAATTTCAATTTGCATCCTTTGGTATAAATATTTTACCTGTCAGTGGGAAATCTGTAATTCCAACAAATCTTGTCTACATTAGTCAACAGATTGGCCTGTTGTGGCTACTACAGATGTAAATAAGGCATCAACTTGAATTCCAAGGAATTTCTCAATTTCAAAGCTGCAGGTAAAATAGAGAAGCATTTTCATTTTGATTTACATAAATATTCTTCCATATGCTTTTAAGTAAAGGCTTTTTTTAAGTTCCATAGACATGCCAGAGAAAAGCCAACGTATGAGATGAATTTTTAAAATTTTTTTTTAGTTGTAGATGGACACAAATATATTTTATTTTTATTTATTTATTTTTATGTGGTGCTGAGGATTGAATCCAGTGCCTCACACATGCGAGGCAAGTGTTCTACCACTGAGCTACAATCCCAGCCCCATGAGATGAATTTTTAAAAATATTTGTTTTCACAGGAAACAACACATTGTGAGTTTTTATTCCTTTTTATCATTATCAACAAATAGCAATTCTGTGAACCTAGAGGCCTGAAATTTCTAAATCTCATATGTATTTCAGAATCAGCATGTCCTTTTGAGTGTTTACATGGCTTATTTTATGTCTTTACTGTATGTCTTATGAACAATGTATTAGTAATGCATACATTAATCAGCCTAGGATGAGTAAGATATAATCTTTCCATCCAAGGAATAAAATGTGTTATTTCTCAACAGTCACAAGTCATTCATATTGGTGTGCTAGAAAATTTTAAAATTTACCAGAATTTACCATCTGCTCCTGTTTTTATCTAGGCTATTTAGCTATATTTCTTCTATTAATTGTTCTGCAATACAATTAATTAACTTTCACACTGTTTTTCTGACTAGATGAAATCATAAAACTAAAGATTTAATGGAGTTACATAAGCAGTAATTTATATAGGACTATCTCCCAAATACATCAAAATTTCATTTGCATGAAGCAAAACTAATACTAAAGCACTTTTCTAAATGTCATTCCTGTGCAAAAGTGTGAATGGACACTATTGTCTGCACTGTCCAATATGGTACCAATAGCCACCTGTGGATATTTTTATTTAAATAATTTAAATTTAAATAAATTAAAATTTTAGCTTCTTAGTTGAATTAGCCATATGTAGGTGTTCAATGGCCACATACACCCAGTGGCTACCATATTAGTACAGATACAGAACATTTCCATCATCATCGAAGATTTATTGGAACTAGTATAAAGAATAAACTGCTAATTTTTCAGCACGAAGTTTCAGGTCCTTCATAATCTCCTTCCAGTTTACCTTACTAGGTATATCTTCCACTATACCACTCATATGCAAGCCATGCATCCTGTATTTTTTTTTTTTTTGCTTCTAAATCTGTACTTGATTCTCAGCTTATAATATTTTCTTCTGTTTTCCACTTAGTGAAATATTTCCAAACCTTCAAGGCCCCAATTAAAGGCAAACTTCTCCATAAGAATCATCTTTATTTAGTCCAATGGATTTAAGCAATTTCTGTCTTTGTCCTTTCTAGAATATTACTCTTACATTTCTTATGCCTTGTACCTTACTTATGTACCTTTGTTTATATTATCTGCCGCAGCCTCCAAAATTTTTCTTCGTGATTGTACTCTTAGGAAGCTTATCGCAGTATTTATCATGTAAATAATAAATACTCCAAAATGATGATTCGGGCAATTTAAAATAAATTTATTACTTCTGTTTTTTGTGTTATTTGTGGCCCCATTGCTTGATACACTTTATATTTTCAAATTTATTTGCTCTGTTATTTTCTAGGATTCTCATTTTCAAATCTCATCAGCATTGACTAAAGAGGGGGGATTAATTGTACCAAGTTATAGACACAAGATTCTTTTTCTGTGACTGTAATTTGATGCTTGAGCATTTGAATTGCCCTCACTATTATCTCTCATGCCTGTAGCTAGCAAACAGGAGGCAATTTAAATCAATCAAAAGTGGTGTCTACTAATCCCTGATAATTGGTGCTAGGTGATAGGTATTTTTCCCATCCAGTTGTCCCTGGTCGCTGGTTTTTACAGAATCACCGTCAATAGGACAGAAAAAATGTTTTTAATGACCTTTTTTATGCCTTTCTAAAAAACTTGCCCACTGTTACTCTTCCACTATTTAGAGCAAAACAAAGACACTCATCAATTAATCTATTTTCAAGTTATAGATTGAAATAGATTACCAGAGGTCATTGATTCTATTGTCTCCTGAAGATATGTCACAAAGCCACAGAATGTTCCTTTTAAGGGAATTGTGAACTGTGGTCCTCTGATCTTCCAGAACACACTCATTTTGTAATTTTCAGAGATCAGCATGGTTATTTGTGATTGTTTTATGCTAATAAAATGTTGTATATTCCAATGTTGGAATTTACTATATGAAAGGAGCAGAGATAGTTTTTGTGTATCTCTGTTATTCTGAGCAAACACTTTCAAAAGAAGGTACTTCCTCAACATGGCCCCTGGTGGCTTCTTGGGAGAATAATCCTGACCTCTATGGGGTTGATAGCCACCATTTAATAAGAGTAGAAAAAGAAAGTACACTTGTGCTCAGCTTGAAGTCAAAGTATTCTACAAATGCTCTTCAAATTTATGTTGCCTTTCAACTCTTCTATCTTGTGGCTATACCAGTGGTATCTCAGCAGAAGTCTTCCTGACTTGAATATCTTAAACATTTGCCTCCCTCCCATGCTCCAGTTCTACCATGACAACGGGTTGCTAGGTTTTCATTCTTTCATTCAGCTGACATTTACTGATTACATGCTATATGCCAAGCATGTGCTATGTTTTTGGGAAGCAAAGACAGAGACATATGGCAGAATGCCCAGAGGGAAAGGCTACTAAAGATGACAATACAACAGGGTCAATGTAGCAGAGTGGAAAGGGCACATGTTGTGGAGTCATAATCTCCAGCTTTGTCACTTTCTATCTAGGTATCTTATGTAAACAAGTCATTAGCCAGCTTGAACCTCATTTTTCTCTCTTTAAAAATTGACTTTTTAATCTCTAACTCATTGAATTGATAAGTGCAGAGTTGAAACTTAGCCTAATTCTCTGTCTCCAAATTCATTGGAGTGATTTTGGAATTCTCTAGTTCATTGCCTCCCAAATTCCTTATTCTGACCCTCAGTTTAAGACCCTTGTCATTATTATCCCCTCTTCCCTTTCTTACACTGTAAGCTCAAGTGAGACTGATTTGTTCCTTGCCTGTTGTCTCCTTGTCTTTGCTTGGGCTTGACTCTCTCCTAGATTACACTGCCTATTCTGCGTGGCTAAATTTCTTCTGGCCTCAAGGATCTTGATGAAAAATAAAATTCATCATAAAGATTTCCTTGGTCTCTGTACTGTGAAATAACTGCTTCTCATGAAATCTTATAGTGTTTTATTCAATCTTTTAAAAATTACATTTCTAAGAGACAAGGTATATGGAGCACTAGAAGGAGAGTAATAATATCTATGCATCAAAAACATAACTGTGGCAAAATTTGTCATTTGAGCTTGAGGAGGATGTGGTGACACACTCTTAACTCTGAAATGAAATTAATGGAGTGTGGAAAAGGAATGATCAGCCTTCCCCATAGCCAATGCTTACAGTGTGCTTGCTGCTTCTACTTCACCACATTTACTTTCTTGTTCTTTTCATGAAGCTGATTCTGTACTTTTGTTCTTTGAATATTTTTATTTATTTATTTTTATGTGATGCTGAGGATCAAACCCAGTGCCTCATGCATGCGAGGCAAGCGCTCTACCACTGAGCTACAATCCCAGCCCCTGATTCTGTGTTTTAAAGTAAATCAAAAATGGTGATAATGAACAGTCATAAAAACTCACTAATGTTAATTCCTTATGAACGGCTTCAAACTGGGCATTTTCAAGCTTTAGTTGTCATCCTGGTTCTTGGTAAACCTGGATTTGTCGGCTTACCTTTCTTTGAACCATCTCTCAAAAGTCTTATTTTCTTGAAAAGATGTGAATCTCTAGAGCTTGGAAATGTTTTAATTATTCAAGAAAAAATGATTTCACTGGTAATCTCTCTCATTTGCTTCATATGCCATTAGATCATTCACCCAATAAGAAATATTTTCCATGTCAGCAATTTGGTACTTACAGTTGTAAAGTTTGCTTTTAAGAACTTTGAGAATACAAGATGAATTTAATTATTCATTACCAAAATAATTTCATTGTTTGCATTTGTTCAAATAGTACAGTTCACTGATCTCTATGAAATGCCTGGGTTCTCTGACAGGTTAATATGATTTGATGAGCTTTTACCACTTTCATGGTAGCCCTCAACAACAGACAGGGACCAAACCAATGACAGCTTATAATTTTACATGTCCACAGCTACCATGTTGGCCATTCTTTTGCAAGACTCTCCATTCCCAATTATTGTGAATATGTATATATTATGATGTATACAAGTACATATAAATAAACTCTGTGAGCAACCCTTTCTTCTTAATCCCAATTCACAGTTACACTTCTGTACTTCATGCAATGAAGTCAATGCACTCTTTTTGTTTGCTTTCTTATATTATTTCTACATTTGTCACTACTAGGAGTTATAAAACTCTATACATTTGATTTAGCACTTCTACACATTCAACTTCAAAATCTTGACCATTTTGCCTGTCTCTGTCAACTAAAACCAACTATATAGCCAAAATATCCCCTTTTCTTGTTGTTGAAACTGCCATAGATTTTAAAGTATTTACTGTTTCAGTTACTTAGAATTTTTAAATCTCCATTAATAGCAAAAGAGTTTTAAATTGAAGATCTCTGCTACATTCTCTAAAACATGTCATGCTATTTTTCTTACTTACCTAATTTTTCATTTAACTGCATTCTAAATTATTCTACACAAAAGGCCTGTATTATCTAACTAACCCAAGGATAACAGTCTATTGATAGTCATTGCTCATTCCTAAATTTCTATATGAAGAAATTCACTTTAAAATATTTCACCCATAATAATATGAAAGAACTGATGATCTAATTCAATAAAGCAATTTTTATTTCCACTACAACCATATCAACAGCTGCAAGTTCACCCTTACCTGAGTCATATGGTGGAGTTAGTTACCAGTATGTCACCCTTCTGGAAGAGAGGACAGTGATCTAATTTGATGGGTTCAACTTGTGCTCCTGGGGAGAGTTCATTCTTCTTTAGTGGCACTTGTCACTTTCTCACTAATGGTCAGAACATGTTCTGGTAATAATTTGAGTAGTGGCTAGGGAGAGCTCAAAGTACTGCTTTATTCACCAATTTTGACTCCTAGTGACTGAAGTTTGAATGTGAACATGGGGGAGAAGGAATCTCATTTTTCTCCTCTGGTGCCCTCATTAATGGGAAAAAGACTTCAACCTATTATGGAACCCCTCAGCTTTGCAGCACCACCTAGAAATATCAGAAAGATCCTAAGGACACGGGGAAATCAATTCTACACATGATTATGGACCACATGTGGAGAAGATTCCACCAGTGTCTTCACGGAACCAGGCAGGCTAGTGCCTTAAATTATTCTGGAGCCAATAAGTTCACAGCTGACTTATAATTATTTCCCTTCATGTGATCTGAACTGTGAGTCATCTGTTCTGCTGAAATTGTGGACACATTGGTGTATTTTTAACTTACTATGAGCCACTCTTCTGGAATAAAACAGAACAGAAATGCAGTATGCTGAGGTCTAGGGGGAAATGGTGTACCTGTTCTTGAGTGGAGCTCTATGTCCAGGGTCTTGCTGGAGGTGATGAAGAACTCCAGGGTGAGGATTTCAGCCCATATTACCTAGGGGTGTCTTACCAACCCAGAAGCAGGAAAACATCATTTCCAGAGTGAATTTATTCCCCTGGGCTTTTGTAGCCATAGGTTTCTGTGTCTGCCTGTCGTCGGTATCATCTCTTAGTCACCTTTATGGCTCCCAATCCAACAGTGTTATCCAAATCACAGGTGAATTTGCACATATTTTGTTGAGTCCATCCACCCATTCATTCATTCTTTTATATAACAAATTTTTAGTAAGCACCTACAATAGTAAAGAGCTTGTGCCAGGCATTGGTGATGTGGCAGAGAACAAAACAAATAGTCCTGAACCTGACAGAGTTCAGTTGTGTGTGTGCATCTCTGTGTGTGTCTGTGTGTGTGTGTGTGTGTGTGTGTGTGTGTGTGTGTCTGGGGTGGAGAAAGTCAGTTTATACATTAATAATTACACAAATGATTTAATAAGGGCTCTGAAGGACTAGAGAATCCTGACCAAATGGTACTTATCAACTAGCAATATAAAGTGGGCCTCAAGTTTCAGTTTTCTCATTTGAAAATAAGAGATTTGTAGGAACTGATGTCAAAATCCCTTTTAGGCTTAAACTTTATCATTGTGTGCTTGCTTTGTGAAAAATTATGTTTTGTACAAAGAAAATCTGATTAAAATTATCCTTAAATAACAATATCAGTAGCCACGATCCAAAGGTGTTAATTTTATAAAATTTCAAACTCTCATTGATAATAATAAACCATAGCAGCAAAACCAAAAACACAGTTAAATTAAGAATTAGAGCATAAGGAATAAAGTATCTTGAGTCCTAAATATCTTGGCAACAGTTTGGACGATTAACAGGATGGTGTAAAGTATCGAGGACTTTTCTTGCTAGAGAAGGTTACAAATGGTGCAAGGTTTACAAAAGATAATACTTAACTGAGAATAAAATATTGAATTCTCCAATGCTGAGTTTTTTAAAGCTTGGTAAGAGACTTTTCTGGTTTATTCCCAGGTGAAAGGGGCCAAACTGATCTTTACCAGTGAGAAAGATAAGAAAGGTGGGCAACTTGAAGAATAGAGGATTGTAGGGATTACCTCCTCTTCCACTTGAATGCTTCCCTTCCTACAAATTCACTACTTCCATGAGACACAGCAGATACCTGTGAACAGGTGGGCCGCACCTGTACCATAGAGTCTGCGAGAAGGGAAGGCATATGGACTTCCTAGGGATTGCTGCAGCATGAGGTAAAGAAGCACCCACATGAAAGGATATAGAATAGTGCAAAATAGGGATTCTCCAGCTCGGGCTAATCTTGCAAGGTACCACCAGTGACTGGAGAATTTTTGGGATCTGAGCACTCCATCAGGAGGGGTCTGGTGGGTCCTCTACTCACCCATACTGAGACAATAGATCATAAGCCACAGCAGTGGTGATAACCCCAGAGAGGGAAAAACAATGCTGCCACCATTCTGGAAGAAAGATTCAAAAAAGGAAACAGCGGTCCTATCCAATAATTATGAAATCAGTTGAGTAAGCCTGAGCAGTCAGGACAAGAAACAATTGTCCCTTTCTTTTGCCTGAGTTAAGGCTGTTAATCAGGGAAAATGACCCCTGACCAAATTAGTAGATTCCAGAGGATGAGTTATACCAGTAGCAGATCTTGGGTTCCAGTGACTCTGGGTCAAGCAGCAGCTAAACAAATGCCATCACCCAGCAGGCCAGAGGAAGAAGATCTGAGACGTGAGGACCCCAACTTCTTTCTGTCACTTCCTTACTTAGGCCACATTCTGCCCTCATCATAAGAACCATTTAGGGAGTGAAAGGGGGAGACAAGAGACTATATATGTTTATCTAAGAAACCAGACACCACTCAAATGGACATTTAAATGATTGTGTGATATTAAGCTTTAAGACATATTGGAAACTATGGAACCCACCTAGGTATCCATCAGCAGATGGATGAATAAGGAAAACATGGTATATATACACAATGGAGTTTTATTCAGCCATAAATTAAAATGAAATTATGCCATTGGCAGGAAAATGGATATAACTTGATACCACTATGTTAAGCAAAATAAGGCAAACTCAGAAGGTCAAGGGTCATATTTTTTCTTTCATGTGAGGAAGCTAAAGAGGAAAAAGGAAAAGGACAGTGAGGGTAGAGGAAGGGATGTCATGAAAATCAAAGAGAAATCAGTAGAGGAAAGAAACCAGTGGGTAGGAGGAGAGTACAGAGCAAGGAAGTGCTGGGGCATGGTATAGGCCACATTATATTGTTAGATATTGCTTGCATGTACGAATATGTAACAAATCCCATCATTATGTGCAATTATAATGCACAAATAAAAAATGTAGAAAGAGGAAAAAAATACCACCATTCAGTGATAACAACAAAAAAGACATTGGACTAAGTGTTAATTTTGTTCCTCCCTAAGCAGGGGAAATATAAAATAATTGTAAACAAAAGAAAATATTTACATTGACTTTGTATTCCTAGGTTTCAAATCTGACTTACTATATGCTATTATTGAGTTAAATCATTGGATAAATAAAGTCTGAAAAGCTCCTCTTTTATGAAGTAATACATTATAGAAGTTATATGATGCAGAAAAAGCATCTATGACAGAAACTATTTCTATATGAAACAGCCTTGCTTCCCAGTAGTTACTTATTAGTTATGTGGCCTTGGGCACATTGCTTAATTTCTCTCCCTCAATTTTTTATCTTTAGAAAAGATAAAATAATAGCCACCCTGTTAAATTATTATAATAATTAGAAATCATACATGTAGAGTTCAAGTACAGTTCCTGGCACACAAATGATGCTAAGCACTGGTAATTACCATTGGTATGATCACTAGCTTTCTTCCTTTTCTATAACAGGGAAATTAGAATCTCTAGCCCTTGTATACTATTTGCTTTTCATGATACGTTCTAATAAATCTCTTAGCCACAGACAATTCTACTATTTATTGTAGATAGCCTATGCTTACCAAAAAATCACATGGAGGGTTAAATTCTACTTGTTGACATTACTTTGCAGATTCTTTTAAACTAAAATATACTTTCTCAATGAACCTTAAGAAAATAAATGAGAAAAAAATATGAAAATTACTTTAGGACTCAATGAAATTCTTTAGACTTGTCTTTTAAACAATGAAAATAGAGAGTTGAGAATTTAATCCTCAGAGGTAGCCAAGGTTATTTTTAGCTCCCAGTTCCTCTTTTGCCAAACAAGTAGGAATATTTTGTCCTGAAACATCAAAAAAATTACTTTAATTCCCTTTAAAGAGCTAAGTAGATATATGTTTAGATAGAAAAGGTATAGAGAAAACATAGACCGTTTATGAAAATTGTCAGATACCAAGAAAGTATTCTTAAAATAGCATTATTTACTTGGTTCTATAAATACACAAAAGCAAAGAGTACTGAGACTTTCTGGATTTGGTAATTTTTTTTCTTATTTATTCATAGTTTTTCTTTTTTAAAAAAAAAATCTTTATTTTATTTATTTATTTTTTTATGTGGTGCTAAGGATCGAACCCAGTGCCTCATGCATGTGAGGCAAGCGCTCTACCGCTGAGCCACAATACCAGCCCCATAGTTTTTCTTCATACCAAAAAGATGTCTACCAACATACATTTTTCAAAAATCAATTAAAAACTCTCTTAAGCTTTCTAATTCAGAATGACATTAATATTCAAACACAGCTACAACCATTGGGATGAAAATAGAAAAGTTGTAATGCAACAGACATTTCCTATACAGTAGTCTCTTCACATCTGTGGTTTTGCTTTGCATGGTTTCAGTTACCTGAGGGTGACTGTGGTCTGAAAATATTGAATAGAAAATTCCAGAAATAAGCAATTTAGAAGTTTTAAATTGTATGCCATTCTGAGAAGTGTGATGAAATTTTCCATGTTCCTGCTCCTTCCTGCTCAGGATGTGAATCATCCCTCTGTCTGTTGTGTCTGCTTTGTGTGCACTATGTCCCATTAGTCACTTAGTAACCCTCTGGGTTTTCAGATGGACTGTCAGTATCACAGTACTTGTGTTCAAGTGACCCTTATTTTACTTAATAATAGCTCCAAAACACAAAGATAATGAACCTGGCAAAAGAGAAACCATAAGGTGCTTCTTTTAAGTGAAAAGGTGAAAGTTTTCAACTTAATTAAAAAATTGTATATTAAGGTTGTTAAGATCTATGGCAAGTTATTGTTAATCTCATTCTGTGACTAATTTACTAATTAAAATTTATCATGGCTGTGTATAGGAAAAACTATAGTATGTAAAGGGTGCGGTGCTTTCTGCAGCTTCTGACATACACCAATGTCCTGAGATGTATTCCCCATGAATAAGGGGGAAGCTATTGATGTAGAGATCTTTTATTGTGCAAATTATACATTTGTGTTTCTTTTAACTGAATGTTCTTAGTTCTTATCTCCATGATTAATTATATATAGTCACAATTTTGATTTGCCCCAATGTTTTGCTGTGACTACAATGAGCATCTGCTCCATGTTAACAACTACACCAAACTCCTGCATGTTCTCAAACTCCTGACAATTCAAATATTCTGTGTCATTAGTCCCTCATCTCCACTTATCTATGAACACTAAATATTTCTTACTTAGAGATTCTATCTCATCTTGTGTTTGTGTCATATTTGGGATAAAGGATTTACGAATCCTTAAAAGGAGATGGAAAAAAGTCAGATGGAGTCCAGAATCAGTTGTTGGTTATCAATAATACTAGTCATATGAACATCTAATATTAAAATTAGCAATGAAGCTGGGCATGTAGGCATACACCTGTAATACCATCTACTCAGGAGTCTGAGGCAGGAGGATGGTAATTTCAAGGCCAACCTGGGAAACTTAGTGAGACCTTGACTCAAAATAGAACTTAAAAAGGGCTGGAGATGTAGCTCAGTGGGAGAACACCCTGGGTTCAATCTTCAGTTGGAGTCGGGGAGCAAGGAACTCAGAGGTAACAGAATAATAAATCCCAGTTTTCCTACCACTCCTTTACTTTTGTTGGTTTCTCTTTCTCTTCATCTCTCTGGTGCTTAGTTGTGGAGGCTACCAGGACTCAGTCCTTGGACCCTTCTTTGTCTCTGTGAACTACTCCCTATATGATTTTATCCAATCTCATGGCTTTATATGCCATTTATATACCCTTAGTCTTTTCAAACTTGTCTCCCCAGCCTAGACCTTTACTTGAACTACAGAAACTCTTCTACATAATGTCTACTTGATAATTCTACCCTAAAGTCTAATTGGTACCTCAAATTTAAACTCCAAAACCAAATTCATGATCATTTTTTCTGCCCCACAACTTTGTGAAGTCTTCTTTACTGTACAATTTAAATGTGGTTTGTCCTTCCAAAACTCATATTGGAGTTTAATCCCCATTGAGAGGGTGGACACTTAATCCACCTATAGTGTTTAGAGGTAGGGCCTTTGGTAGGTGATTAGGAATAAATAAGGTCATTAAGGTGAAGTCACCATGAATGACTACTGGTGGCTTTGTACAAAGACAAAGACTAGAGGACATAGACACATGTGCGTGCTCCCTGTCTCTTACCATGTGATGCCCGTTCCTCTTGGGGATTCTGGCAGCAAGAAGGCCATTGCCAGATGCAGCCCCTTGACTCGGGACCTCCAAAACTATAACCCATTCCCCCCAAATTATTTTCTTTATCATGTACCTACAGTGTGGTATTGTGTTATAAGCAATAGAAAATGGACTAATAGATCAGCAACAGAAAATGAAGTAATACCTCAATGAATGGCCACTCAACCCTTCTGGTTATTTAGGCTGGAAGTTTTAAGTCATCCTTACTCTTCTCTTTTATCTCCCACATCCTATTGGCTATAGCTTCAAAGCATGTCCAGAACCTGATCACTTCTCTCCACTTATACCACCATACCCTGGCCCTAGGACCACCATTTCTCCACCACATTAGTACGACGGTCCCCTGACAGGTTACCCTGCTTCCGTCTCCTGCTGCCCATCTCTATCAACTCAGCAGCAGAGTGATCCAGTTAAAAATGAAATCGAATCTTGTCATTCCTTACTCAAAATCCTCCAGTGGCTTCTCATCACACTCAGACAAAAAGCCAAAAGTATTTTACAGTGCCAAAAATGCCTTATACAATCTACATACACACACTGCTGTTTCACAGCTCTTTGCTTTTGCTTACATACCTGGAATTTTTAAATCATCCTTTGAAGATTCAGCTTAGGCATTTGCATTTTTTTCCACCAAGAGGCTTTCTAAGAACTCCTTAGGCTACGTTCTCAAGTCTGTGTAAATTTGAGGTACTTATCATATTCTATTGAAATTATCAGCTTACTTCTCTATTTCCTCTTCTAAACTGGAAATCTGTCCGATATAAAGAAGACTTCCTTCCATTGTGGGTCTTCAGTGCTTAGCCAGTGACTTGCAGAGAATTCTTGGAATTATATGGCCCCAATGGACAACAGCAAAGATGCTGTTGCCTGTTAGTTCTTTGCCTTGCATACCTATCACCCAATTTACATCTAGGCCACTCCCTAGCCATCGCTTCTCAGTTTTTCATGAGAGTTTTATAGCTCTGATGTCCCTATGCAGAATATTCAGAAGTTTTTAATTAAAATTTTCTTGATAATATACACACCAGTGTTTATGTTGCTTGTAACCAAGAAGGAATAAAAATTAGCTATCCAAAATCTTACCTTGAAATACTTACAAGGAAATACATTAAAATCCACTTCTTCATTTTTTTATTCACAGAAAATCCTTTTTAATTTTTGGATGAAAAAAGTCAACATAGTAGTTAAGGGGGAAGTCTTGGGCTGAGATGTAGCTCAGTGGTAGAGCATTTGCCTAGTGCATGTGAGGCCCTAGGTTCAATCTTTAGCATGGCAGACAAACAAACAACAGGCTCTATGTAGTCTACCTGCTGGAGTTTAAATCATCTGGTTCTGCCCTTTCTTTATAGCTTACTTACTTAAGTTACTTAAACTCTTTGGAAAGTTACTCAAACTCTCAATGCCTTAATTTCCTCATCTCAACAATGGAAGTGCAAATACTACTACCTTAGAGAGTTGAGTTGTGAGTACTCAAGGAATTAATAAATGTGAAGCACATGGGCCAGGGCTCAATGAATACTGAACCTTTGATATTATAACATGGAGGCTCAAATGGGGTCCTTGGACACACCAAGACAGAGACAAAGTGTATTTGAAGAGTTTCTAAAAAAGATTAATACTGTTTTTTTTCCTTTAAGTTGTTTTTAAAATACATAAAATAATAAACCATTTCTTCCCAAATTGAAGAGAATTTCAGGCTCTAGAAGGAGAGGAGGTCCAAATGCAAGGGCATGCGCATTGGGAAGCAGAAATAACCACTGTCTACTGGGAGGGAAAATTCTGAGCTCATTTGAGGTTCTCTGTGTATATTTAGTGGGAAATGTCACCATGGAATGAGAGTTTGACTTCTTTTACCTCCTCTAGGAGTGAAGAAAAGTGCAAATTCAGCTATGTGCTGGGAATCTGCAGGAGGTAAAAACTCCCAGTAGAGCTGAGCAGGGTACAATAGCAGGGTTTGGAGCATCAGGTGGCCTCTTCATTCATTGAGCTGGTACAAAGAAGAAGCCAGCATGTGGTCTAACAAAGCTAGAAGTTAGCCTGACCTCCCACATCACTGTGAGGGGTGGATGAAGAAATTCAAGCCAGGTCCCACATTCAGGAGCACTGGAGAAAGGCTCACTGACATCAACTGTTTGCTGGAACTTATGCTAAATTGCATTTATGACCTTGTTCTTTCAGCTGAAATCCTTTTTGAGATTTCTTCCTCCTTTCTCATCCATTCTAATATCCATGCACATGAAGTTAATTCTCATTGTTGAAATACATGAAGTCCTATTTTCTGCTGAATGATAGACATGTTTGGTTGAGCTAAGTAGGCACTTTGCCTGCATTAAGTGCCTGATAAATGTTTTTGAATAAAATATTAACTGACTCAAGGATTAAATATTAATAGACTCCAGGATTTGAAACTTTTAAAAGGTATAGAAGTGAAAAGGAAATTTCTACTTTTTTTACCCTCCACACCAACACTTCAATCCATTGCCAAAGAGTGCCTTGATTTTTCCTTTCAGAAAGGATCTATATACTAATATAGAGCATATATTTTTGTATTTTACAAAGTAAAATGAAATTAGTCTCTTTGTTACTACATCACACTAAAAACACCTAGATAAGATTCCAATGCCTTTCAGAGGAATTCATTGAGGATGGTTTGACTTAAAACACAGGCTCCATGACAGATAAAATTCACTTTGGAGAGTCTTACAGGTTATCCCAAAGAGATAGACAACGATACTCTAAGGCTACTGACACTGAAGTATGGGCAGTTTATGTTGTTCTGCCAACTAGAAAAGAATTGCTGTATAAAGATCAAGGACAGCGAATGCAAATTGGGATTTCAGACATGGACCCCAGCTGGAAATTCCTAAGAGTAGGCATTTTAAATTGCACATGTTAATTTCTGCTGAAAGTCTTACCCAGACAAGAGATTGTTACACTGTCCTTTAGGATGAGTAGCAGCAGGTATTTATTTCTTTTGTATAGGTTAAGGAACTTCTCAAACCACTCTGAGCATTTTGTTAATTCTATATACATCCTTCTTCTTCCTCATATGAAAAGTTTCAGTTTAAACAGCAAATATATGAGTGTCTACTCTGATCCAGACATTGTATTAAGTAATAGGGTCATAAAAATAACCAACACTTGACTTCACAGAATTTAAGTCAAACTAAGAAGTCATCCCTCAGTGCTCAGGAGAGAATGTTAAGTGTCCATTTTGAGTCTAGAGCTCTTAACTTTGCAGAAAGGAGAGCATAGAAAGGGCATCCTATGGATGACTTTTTAAAAATGATTCATTTATTCATAAACATTTATTGAACAAATACGGTCAGCTTTCCTATCCATGTGTTCCACAATAGCAGATTCAACCAAATGTGAATGGAAAATATTTGAAAACAAAATTGCCTTTGTGTTGGACATGTACAGAATTCTCCCTATCATTATTCCTTACATAATACAGTATAGCAACTATTTATAAAGTTTAGGTATTTTAAGTAATCCACAGATAATTTAAAATATACAAGAGAATGTGCATAGAATATGTGCAAACACTACAACCTTTCTTATAAGGAACTTAAGCATTTGCATATTTTGGTATCTCTGGGGGAGACTAGAATCAATTCCCTCATACATACGAAGGGACCACTACATATATTTGGTGCAAATATCTTGGTTCATAGGCTCTTATTGTTCACTCTAAGGACTTGGCTTTTACTCTGGGTGAAACAGAAATGACTGGAATGTTTAGAATTGAAAAATGATATGTTATGGCATGTTAACAAATTTACTATGATTACTGCATGGAGAATAAAGTCTAGGGAACAAGGGAAGAGAAATCAGTTAGGAGGCTATTATAATAATCTAGAAAGAGATGATGGTGGAGGTGATAACAATCAGTTATATTCAGTTATAAGTAATCTGAAGATGTGTTTGGTGATGGATTAGATGTGGGGTATGAGCATATTATAGATAGCTGGATTTAAACAGGTGTTCAGATTTAGTTGAACATGTTTACTGTATGCTAGAGTATGATGAAATGATCATGAATATAATTGATTATAATAATTGAGCATGAAGGACTTGTGATGTAGTTCACACAACGCTTGCCTAGCATGCATGAGGCTCTGCTTTTGATATCATCATGTGTGCATGCACCCACTCACCCACCCACCCACACAATCACACAAACTGAACATGGAAGTTAAGTTGGATAAAGAAGAATTCAAGAATCTTAGAAGAGGTGAGGGGAAATGAAAAGGTAGTAGAGTCAATGGATTTTTGGTTTTGATATTGTCAGAGATCTGTGGAGAAAGAATTCAAATAAAAATTGGTGGCGGTGGGAAGTTGGATGGAGAAAATTTAGATTATGATGGGGCTGCAATTTTTGGTGTAGGCTATACCATAGAAATGAGTGCCTGATGTCAGGTGATGGACAAGATGATGGAAGAAAGGGGGTATAGGAATTAAGAGTTAGAGTACTGAAAGAATCATCCACACAGATTTTGAAGTCACTAAGAATTAAGAAAGAAGTAGTGTTGAGGTGTGTGGTTGTGAGCCAGGATAGAAATGTAGTGGATGACAGCAACAAGAAAAGGCAAAGGGCACCTAGATTGGTTCCATAGCTTAGCTATTGTGAACTGAGGTGCTATAAACTTTGATACAGCTGCATCAATGTACTTTGCTGATTTTAAGTCCTTTGAATATTAACAGGAGTGGGATAACTGGGTCAGATGGTGGTTCCATTCCAAGTTTTCTAGGGAATCTCCATAATGCTTTTCACAGTGGTTGCAGCAATTTGCAGTCCCACCAGCAATGTATGAATGAACATTTTCCCCCACATCCTCACCAACATTTATTGTTACTTGTATTCTTGATAATTGCCATTCTGACTAGAATGAGATAAAATCTCAGTATACTTTTAATTTGCATTTCTTTAATTGCTGGAGGTGTTGAACATTTTTTCATATATTTTTTGACCATTCAGATTTCCTCTGTGAAGTACCTGTTAGAAAATGTGGTATAACAATGGAATATTGCTCAGCATTAAAAGAGAATAAAATTATGGCATTTGCAGGTAAATGGATGGAGTTGGAGAACATCATGCTAAGCAAAATAAGCCAAACCCCAAAACCAAGGGCCGAATGTTTTCTCTGATAAGTGGATGCTAATCCATAATGGGGCAGGGCATAGGATGAGTGAAGGAACTTTGGATGGGGCAAATAAAATAAAATAAAATAAAAGAGAAGAAATTGAGAAAGTAAATTCACTAATGATGGACTTGAGTTCCACAGGCCCTGAGTCTTCCTCCTTGCTCCTGCCATTGGACTAGTAGAAGCTGTGAGCATGAAGGTCTTATACTCAAAGCCCCTTCAGCAGGCATAATTTTTCCAGGCTTTGGTAAATCATGAATTTGGTTTAGCAGAATATATATTCTTTTGGATTTCTGAAGTGGAAATGCTTTTGCATTTTTAAATATATTTTGTCTTCTACAGAAAGTCTCTAGAAGCAAAACTAATTCACTTATGTATTGTAGGTTTTCTTTTGCTTTTTTTTTTTTTTTGTATCAAGGATTGAACCCAAGGGGCACTTAACCATGGAGCCACATCACCAGCCCGTTTTATTTTTTAATTTTGAGACAGGATCTCAGTAAGTTGCTTAAGGCATTGCTAATTGCTGAGGCTGACTTTGAACTTGCAATCCTCCTGAGTCTGGGCTTACAGGCATGTGCCACCATGCCTGGCATATCGTAGGTCTTCTTTTTCTTTCTTTCTTTTTTTTTTTAAACCAAAGTTTCTCCATTCTTCCCATGCCCCCTCCCACATTATGGATCAGTGTCCACTTATCAGAGAGAACATATGGCCTTTGGTTTTTTGGGATTGGTTTACCTCGCTTAGCATGATGTTCTCCAACTCCATCCATTTACCTGCAAATGCCATAATTTTATTCTCTTTTAATGCTGAATAATATTCCATTGTGTAAATGTATCACAGTTTCTTTATCCATTCATCTGTTGAAGGGCATCTAGGCTGGTTCCACAGTTTAGCTGTTGTGAATTGAGCTGCTATAAACACTGAAGTGACTGCATCACTTCATCATTAGTATGCTGTTTTTAAGTCCTTTGGGTATAGAGCAAGAATATATTGCAGCTTTTCTATAATGGGCACTTGAAGGGACTAATCAGATACATAGAAAAGATCCATTTGGATTGATAATGGCATTCTAGAATTAGAACTACTGAGCAAATAATGGGGAACAGAGCCACTCTGATCCTCTCATAAATCCCTAGTTTGGAAAAGGATTAACACTGAGGTAGAAGACAGTGGAGGTTCCTGGGCCAGTCTATATGGTATAATAGTGATGAATTTTAGCAATTCTTCTGAGTGAAAGTCCAGAGCCAAAGACTATTATTTACCTAGTTTTTGTTATTTTCACTCCTTTGTACCTCTGTTAACCAGTTGGGGTACCTGAGAAAGCCAGGGCTGCATACATCTTAAAATCTTAAATTGATTAAATCTGACAATGCTTAGCACTGAAGTAGCCACAGTACTATTTTTTTCTTAATAAGTATTCTATGCCATTAATTCAGAGCAGCAAATGGAGTTAGGTTTTCTTCACAATGCTTTTTAAAAAATATTATGCTAAATCATCACTACACTTCACTCACATCCCTCAGCTGGAATAATGTAGTGAATTTTTAAAAGCATTTTCTTCCCTGATCTGGTATTTGGGGATAGAAACCAAGATCTTTTGTCCAAGTAATTTCAGAAGCATTTTATTGACTTATTTCTGGAATACTTCATCTCTACATTCTTAGAATAGCTATCAAATTATATTTCACTCATTTTCATCTTACGTATTATATTTGATATCCTTCCTACCATCATTAGAAAAGCAGTAATGAAAATCAAATATACAGACAGAACACAATATTTTTCTCTGGCACTCATAACTTCATATATAACCCTGTGGCAATGTTACATATTGCTTAGGCACAATTTAATTCTTAATTTTTTGCATTTTGTGCCTTTTTTAAAAAAATATTTTTTAGTTGTTGATGAATCTTTATTTTATTCATTTATTATTTATATGTGGTGCTGAGGATCAAACCCAGTGCCTTACGCATGCTAGGCAAGCACTCTACCACTGAGGTACAGCCCCAGCCCCATTTTGTGCCCTTTTTGACCTGTGTCAAAAGTAGAATATTATGATTATTCAAGGATCAAAATAGTTGTTAGGCTCATACAACTTGTAACACATACAAGCTTTGTAGACACAAACTCAGATGTGCAAAAGATGGCACCTTACTTTATTTCCTCATAACTAAATTTAATTTCTACCTCTAGCTCCTGTTTCCACCTGATGGAAGAAAGCTTTATCTTGTTCCTTGAGGTCAACTCAGGCAAATACAGTAATTTAGGTTAAAATGCAGTTCAGAGTGCCTTCCTTTCTTCCCCTCATCCTAGGATGGCATATCCTTTGTGGGTAGGAATAGAGGCTAGAGGGTCATATATGGCATTATGGCATGGGATAAGCAGAGAATTCAGCTCTGGAATTCACTGGTGTAGCTGTTAATTGCTCATGCTCACAAACATTACATTTACATCTGGTTTTCCATTTGGATGGTCCTCTTTGCTATCTTCAGATGTGGCCTCTTTGAAGGATAATTAAGACCTCTGGAACAATAGATGTTTTCTTTGTATAATCTATTCTCTGAAGCAAGGGATGGTCTGGCCATTGCTTTCACTTCTCTGGGTCTGCAAGTGCCCCATTGCTACCACTGGGCTCTGTTTCACTGCCTTCATCGCACTGAGGACCAAGGCACTTCTCTGAGATCATTTGTGCATCACTTCCAAAGCTCCAAATGTGAAGCAGACAGAAGTCTCCTTCTTAGAATCCCCCAAAGTTTTGCATGGTGAGGCTATTATCCACTACATTTCTGTGTAAACTGTTACATAGACACAAGTCTCCTTCTTAGAATCCCCCCAAGTTTTACATGGTGGGCCTGTTATCCACCACTCTTCCCAAAGACCAGTTGTAGAAGGCGACAGGGAAAAGCCCCCTCATAAGGATTTACTAGGAACTAGGCTTTCTTCTTCCACTCTTGGACTCTTCTCAGAGGATGATAAGTAGATGTTACTCTGGTTCTTTTTTGGAAGAAATATTAGACCTTAAATGGATGGAGTTGGAGAATATCATGCTAAGCGAAGTAAATCAATCCCCCATAACCAAAGGCCATATGTTCTCTCTGATAAGTGGATGCTGATCCATAATGGGGAAGGGGGCATGGGAAGAAAGGAGAAACTTTGGTCAAAGGGGAGGGAGGGGAAAGGAGTAGACATGGGGGTAGGAAAGATGGTGGAATGAGATGGACAACAATGCCCTAGGTACATGTATGACTACACATATAGTGTAACTCTATATTGTGTACAACCAGAGAAATGAGAAGTTGTGCTCCATTTGTGTGCAATGAATCAAAATGCATTCTGCTGTCATGTATACCTAATTAGAATAAATAAATTTAAAAAATAAAGTAAATAAAAATGTAACTCTTTTACTCTCCAAAGAGTGCTCTCCTTTCTTCCTCTCACCCTAGGATGGCATATCCACAATTAAGACAACAAAAATGTAATCTATGGACTGTGAGAAAACATTTGAAAAACATATTTGATAAAGGGATTACATTCAGGGTTTTTATACACCCTCAAATGTTATATGTTATATATTCATATGTTATGTATATGCCATTCAATAAGAAGCTACACAATCCAATCTTTTTTATGAGCAAAAATTTGAATAGGCAATCCAAGAAGAGGGTATTCAAACGGTTGATGAATTCAAGAAATAGGCATCAAGAAATCGCAAATTAAAGTCACAGAGTTACCACTGTGATTTTAGAATAGCTACAGTTAAAAAGACTTGCAATACCAGGTGTTGTCAAGGATGGAAGCAACCAGAACTCTAATACATCATTGGAGGAATGCAACTCACTAAAGCCATATGGAAAAACAGAATGTCAGTGTTTTGTAAAGTTAAAGATTTATCATATGACTCAGGAAACCTACTCCTAGATATCTACCCAAGAGAAATTAAAGCATATTTCCACACAGAGAATTGCGCATAAATATTCATAGCAGGATTTTTCATAATCACCCAAAACAGAAACAATCCAAATGTCTATCAGCTGATAAATACATAAAAAATTGAAGTGTAGCCATAAAATGAAATACTACTTATTAATTAAAAATATGGATAAAAGCCATGCAGATAAATCTCAAAAGATTCACATTAAGCAAAACAATCTAGACTCAAGCCGGGCGCAGTGGTGCAAGCCTGTAATCCCAGCACTTAGGGAGGCTGAGACAAGAGAATCGCGAGTTCAAAGCCAGCGTCAGCAATGGGGAGACGCTAAGCAACTCAGTGAGACCCTGTCTCTACATAAAACACAAAATAAGGCTGAGGATGTGGCTCAATGGTCAAGTGCCCCTGAGTTCAATCTCCAGTACCAAAAACAAAACAAAAAATCCAGACTCAAAGGACTACCATACTGTATGAATCTACCTATAGGATATTCTGGAAAAGGCAAAACTACAGTGCAGAAAGCAAATCCATGGCTGTCTGTCATTATCTTTAGACCTTTTTTTTTTTGAGAGGGAAGTCCTCTTCTGAAGTTGATAAAACTCACTATGCAAACCAGGGGTCAGGGGAAAAGATAAAATGCAAAGGGTATGGGGTACTTTCTAGAGTGAAAGAATTCATCTATATCATGATTGTGTTGGGGAAGTTATGTAGCTATATAAAATTACCAAAATTCATCAAGCCATACATTTAAATAAGTGAAATTTATTATATGTAAATCACGCTTCATTGAAGCTAAAAAGAGAAATCTCTATGTCAGGACATAGTAATTTACTTCTGTTGTTCTATAAAATCTTGCTCTTTGAAATAATCTGAGTACTTATCTTTGTAATTTTATAACATATTTGAAGTTTTCTTTCAGAAAGAAAAAAAGAAGAAATTTTAGGCCTTAATTCTTCCAGGCACAACTTTTTACAATTTAAAAACTTACTGGTTTTTAGAACCCACTTAGGAATCCAAAATATAAATGTTGAGTATTTCTTTTTACATCTACTACCCCCGGAGGCAAGGGATGCTTTGATCAGGCACAGGGAGCTGACCAAAATGAGGAAGTGCAGGGATGGGTCAAAGAAGAGACTAGAAGACACATTGGTGAGTTCCTGAAGCTATTATCCCACATCCTCTACTCTGAGCTGGTGAACATTGCCATTTGTATATTCCTCTCGAGATTCCAAGACATAAGCCTATTCTAATTTTCTTCTAACCTCTTCCATTAGTATATTATAATTTTCTTCCTTCCTCTCCAATCCTTTTCCTCCATTCCTTCTTTTGGCTCTTGATTTTTCTCTTTTAATCTCTGTCTCCTTTCATGTATTTCTACACCATAACCTGGCATATCTATACAGATAGTGCCTTGCTTCCAGTCCTGACCTCTAATTTTACATTCTAATGGCCTTAAAAATGTTTCTGCTTGGATCTACCATCACCTTAAAATCACATGTCCATAATCAAACTCATTATATTTTCTTCACCTTTCAAAACTAGCTCTTTATTTTTCCTTAATTTGTTACAGTTTATCACCATTTTTCTAGTCATTATGTTCAAAATTCTTTCATTTCTTGACTTTTAATAGTCATCAAATTTCATGCATTATTTTTTGAAATATCTTTTATATCTGCACCCCTGTTTCCATTCTGAATCTCACAAGACTGTGACAGCCTATTATCTCAGTACTTGTGCTCTGACTGAGGAATTTCCAGAGCCTCATCTTCTTCTGCCATGTCCATCTTCTTTGGATCTCTTGGTTACCTTTGTCTTATTTTGGCTCTACACTTTGGCTCTCACATTCCATCTTGCTTCTTAAATGGATGATTAGATTTTGGATGTTCTTTCTTGGCTCTGATTCAGAGCATCTTACAGGGTATTTGTTCTTTAATTTTGTGAGCTAATTCTGGATGCAGACTTGGCAGATGAAAATTCCAGTTGATAAAGCCTAGTCCTCATCTGGCCTCTGCCTAACTGGCAAAGGGCATCAGACTAACTCACGTTGCTGCCTGTAGTCCATCGCATACCATCCTCAGATTAATGATAGTTTTGTCCTGTCCCTTCCTTACTTCCTATTCCTTTCTACCTACAGGAGAAGATCCAACCTGTTGAGCTTGCATGTAAGCTCCTCTGCATTCTGTCACATCCAGCTTTCTAGCTTTATAAGAGTCATAAAAGAACCCTCAGTTGGTCTACTACATGGATCTAATTACTGTCTCTCTAGAATTTTTTGCTTTGGGATGCCTATTTTTTCAGATATCTGAAATTTCTACCCTGTGCCCTACCCTGCCCCCAACTCCCTTTTGGAAAACATACTCTTGTTTCATATTTTAGCTTAAATTTCTGCTTAAAGCTTTTCCACTAGCTTATTGATTCTCTCCCACTGAAACCATAAAATAATAACAGGAAGTAAAACAATGAATCTTTACAATCAAATAAACAGAAAGATAAAATATAAATGTATCCACATATACTAGTTGATGAAAGTAATTTTATTGTTATAGCAACTGGACTGGCCAGGCTCTGATGGCTTTCTGTGGAAAATGATAAACGATTTTTAATTGCTCCAATAAAGGTCTAGCATGAACTCAGAAACCCCAAATCTGTTTCTTCTTCCTAGGTCTCTCTCCTCCTGAGATTTATGGCATCTGTTCTCCCTGTCTTTTCTTCCAATTCTTCCATTAATTCCTTCAGCAGCCCTGCCTTTTGGTCCTCCTTTCTCAATGAATGCTCCCTTTCTGGCTGGGTCTCACTCTCTGCTTAAAACCTGCTTGTGCTCCCTAGGTGGCTCACCATTGACTTTTAGGATAGGCTTATAACTCACATGTCTGCCTTTGACTCTTCTATAGCAAGACTAGTCTGACCTTTGCTGTCCCAGGACCCCACCACCACCACCCCTGGGCTTTCAGGCTGCCAAGAGCTAGAAGCTTTCCTCTATCATGGTCTACTACCATAATGTTTCTGCCTTGGAGTCAGACAACTATAGACTGAGATCTCTGAAACCGTGAGCCCAAATAAATTTTCCCTTCTTAAGTTGTTCTTATTACGTATTTTAATCACAGAAACAAAAAACTCACTAACACAGTAAATAATTAGCATATGTATATAATAAGCCTTCTGGGTAAACTGTTATTTACTCACGTAAACTATTTTCATGGCCTCCAAATTGTCTCTAGTCTTTTTATTGCTGTCTTCCTAAAATATAAATTTGATCATGTTATTTTGCTGCTTTAAAGTTGTTGACAGACGTGCACTGTCTGCAGGATGACGTTCAGTACTGCAGTGTAGAATACAAGGTTCTTCACCATTTCCCACCTTTCAGGCCAATGATCTGGTCTTCCAGCTACTTGGACTACCCATCCTTCATCAAAAGCTTGTGGTATGACTTTTCCTGATACTATACCTTTGCCTGGAATGCCCCTTGGCTCTTACAAACAGAAAAATTCTTATTCTTCCTCCCTGTCCCTGAAGATGTAGTTCTAATGTTGCCTGCTCAGTGAAGCCTTCTTCCTAATTATATCAATACTAAAAAATAATGACTAGTTATACTTATTGAGCACTGACTATATGCCAGACATTGTGCTAAATACTTCATATTTATTATATCATTTAATCTTTTCAATGACCGTATGAGTAAGGCAAATACTAGTTTTTATTATACACATGGAGGAACTGGGGTTAGAGAGGTTAAATACAATTAACAATTTTTCTGTACTCCAGCAGGATTTTGGATATCCCTACATTATAGCTCCCTGTTATACTATTATTTATTCAAGTGGCTGCTCTTTGCCTCCCTTCCTGCAGAGTAAGCCCTTGTAGCTTAGAACCCCACATTCACCTTTTTATTTTCTTGGCTCCCTGGGATACTTGGTACATAGTAGTAAGTCAGAAACTGCTTCCTTTTGCCTGAATTGTGTTTTCACTAAGATGACTTTTTCTAATTATGTCTAAAATTTCCCTTTGAATTCTTGAAACTGGTTTAAAATTACCTTATTCATTTTTTAAAAATAAAATGGAGAAAATGAGATATTAAGATATTATGCTCTCCTCCTCCTCTTCCTTCCTTCCTTCCTTCCTTTATTTATTTATTTATTTATGGTATGGGGCATTAAACTCAGGGGCACTTAATACTGAGCCACATCCTGAGCTCTCTCCTCCTTTTTTTTTTTTTGGTATTTTATTTAGAGACGGGGTCTCACTGAGTTGCTTAGCACTTCATTAAGTTGCTGAGGCTGGGTCTGACTTGTGATCGTCCTACCTTCACCTCTGGAGCCACTGGAATTACAGGTATGTGCCACTGTGCCAGCATTGCTTTACTTATTTAAAAAATCAACTTTAATCACAAATTATAAAAGGTTCCAACTGTAAAAACAAATACAATGTAAACAAAGCATTCATATTCATTTTGTGATATTGACATAAAAGGAGTAAAAATGCAGTTTACTTTGATTAAATTAATTCTGAGACCTCTATACCTAATGATGCCCTTAGAACTAGAATTTTCTGTTATATATTCTTTGAAACAATAAGAGTGCAGCTATAGAAATTTACTGGCATAATAGCCCTACATATCTTTCACTGATAGGTACTTCTCTATTCAAAACAGTCTCTATTTTTTGTTGGCAAAGAAGCTTTTGAAATAAGACATGTAAAGATTAGACTTTTTCATCAAAACTGACAGATAAAATTAGAAACTATGAAAGATGTAGTTTTTGAGAAAATTTTAGTTTGTTTATTTTTGCCAGAATATGCCTCTACAGAGAGAGATGTCAGGCAATGTAAATTATAACTTAACTCCAGTTATTCTACTATTTAGATGGATATAAATATTAGAAATACTAATTTGAATTTTGGAAAGATTTTCTTAAAGTTATGGAAAAATAAGAACATTGAAAATAGCTTATTTTATTAACTAAATGAAACTCAAAAATGCAGTAAATTTTGTAGTGCAGTTATAAATCAGATTACCACAATAATTATTGCCCTCACAGACCTTTAGCATGGCTTTCGATTTGGGGCAGACAATGAATAAGCTAGAGAATTTGCTGGAGAGGGGGAATAAAGCCAATAATAGGGAATGAAATGAAGGAAATAATAATAATTAACACTAATCAAGCATTCATGATCAGACACTGAGCTAAGGGCTTTGGCATGATATGCATTATTTCATTGAAAGCCATAACTCTATGAAGTAGGCATTTCTATTATTCCTATTTTATATGTGACAAAACCAAAGTTTAGAAGGATTATAGAACTTGTTCATGGAGACATAGCCTAGTAATATCCAGCTAAGAGCAAAATCCACACAATCTTGATTTCAGAGGTTGCACTTTTAACCACTGTGCCCTAAGACTAGAAACTTGCAAGGCTCTAGTGGCTCTGTTTAGCATTAAACTCCATAAATAGGAACTTATGGTGAAAAAAATATTCAATTGTTGAGTTCAACTTAAGAAATGCAACAAATAGGATATCAAGAAAAACATTGCTGGTCAAGATTGACCGCTGTTGGTTTTGACCTTTTAGATATGCTCTTTAGACAATAAGAAAACTAAATGTACAAATAGGAAGATTAAAGCATACACATGGAATAATATAATTTTAGATGACAACTGAAGAGGCTGCACTGCCAAACCACATTATGAAGATACAATTTTTATAGTAGTCTCAGACATCTTCAGAGATAGAAGTTCACAACCTCCACGACAAACATTATGGCCATGAATTTCTCTTTGATGTCTACATTAAATCAATCAAACTGAAACTTAAACTCCTGATTTCCTTAAGCATAGATGATCCATATATGTTCAAGGAAACTATAAAAAATGTTGACATTTGGGTAAATTTAGGTTAATTACTGGGCAGAATCTTGAGGCTATTAAAATTTTTTACAAGCCTCAAAAGAATTTCTCAGCAGTTGATGAATCTGTCAAGTGTTGATATGTAGCCAACTCTAAAAGTTTAGGTAATGATTATGCACATAGGGATTATCCCCTGCTCCCTTTGGCCAAGTCCCATATAATTGCTCCGCTTATTTGCAATTAAAATCCATCCATCTTGCTCATTGTTAGGAGATACAGTCAAAAATATTTGGTAGGGTTAAAATAACAGTTAGTCAAAATTATATATTATACATAAAGTCATCTTTTAAAAAATGTCTCCTTTTGCTTACTAATAATTGACTCATTTTTCTTTGACATACCATGTCACTTTGTTCTAAATTAATTCACTGAATTTTGTTCGTGCCAATTCTTCTATTCTTGTGTGGCAATAACGTGGACTGTACTTTTAAATGGATGCGTTTCATTTTTAAACTTCGTTTTTTAGTGTAGTTTAAGCTCACAGCAAAATTGAACAGAACGTAGTCACCACATTCCTCTTGTCCTCACATAAGCACAGCCTCTCTCATTATCAACATTCCCTTCTGAAGTGGTACATTTATTACAATTTATAAACCTACACTAACACATTATTATCTCCTGAAGTCTGTATATAAATTAGAGTCCACTCCTGGTGTTGTTTGTACTATGGGTTTTAGCAAATAGATGGTGAAATGTATCTACCATGGTAATATACAGAATTGTTTTTCTGCCCTAAAAATTCTCTGTGCTATGTCTATTCATCCCTTCTTACCTTCTAATCTCTGCTTACCCCTGATCTTTCAACCATCTCCATAGTTTGCCTTTTCTAGAATGTTGTACCGTTGAAGTCATACAATGTGTAGCCTCCTCAGATTGGCTTGTTTCACTTAAGAATATGCATTTAAGGCTCTCCTAATTCTTTCTATCACTTGATAGCACAGTTCTTTTTAGTGCTATGTTTCCTTGTCGGGATGAAATTTAGTTAATTTATTCACTTACCTACTGAAAGAGATCTTTGATTGCTTCCAAATTTTGGCAATTAAAAATAAAGCCATTGTAAACATCCATAACATGGTTTCATGTGAATGTTAAGTTTTCAGTTTATTTGGGTAAATAATGACTGCAATTAGTAGGTTGTCTGATGAGAGTAGTTTAGTAAGAAAAAATCAAACTGACTTCCAAGGTGGCTACATCATTTATTCCTACCAGCAATGAGAACTTCCGTTGCTCCACAGAAAGACTTGCATTTGGTATTTTCATTGATTTGGATTTTGGCCATCCTAACAAATGTGTAGTGGGATCTTCTTGTTTTCATTAATATTTCTCTAATGACATATCATGCTAAACATCTTTTCATATACATATTTGCCATCTCTTTTACTGTTTTTCCCCCATGGAGGTACTGAGGATCAATCCTAGGCCTTGGGCCTACTAGGCAAGTGCTGTACCACTGAGGTATATCCCCAAACTCTTGCTCATATAAAAATCAGGTTATTTTCTTACTGTTGACTTTTAAGACTTCTGTGTGTGTTTTGGATAATTTCTTTTATCATATGTATCTCTTTATTTCCTTTATTTTTAAAATATTTTTTATTTGTTCTAATTAGTTATACATGACAGTAGAATGCATTTTGATACATCATACATAAATGGAGTATAATTTCTCCTTCTTCTGGTTGTACCTGATGTGGAATCACACCAGTTGTGTAGTCACATATATATATAGGGTAAGAATATCAGATTCATTCTACTATCTTTCCTACCTCAACACTCTCCTCTGCCTAATCCACTTTTTTTTTTTTTGTTACTAGGGATTGACTCAGGGGCACTTGACCACTGAGCCACATCCCCAGCCCTATTTTGTGTTTTATGTAGAGACAGGGTCTCATTGAATTGCTTAGTGCCTCACTGTTGCTGAGGCTGGCTTTGAACTCACAATTCTCCTGTCTCAGCCTCCCTAAGTGCTGGGATTATAGGCTTGAACCATCGCGCCCAGCTTCCTCTGCCTAATCCAAAGTAACTCTGTTCTTCTCTTCCCCCTTATTGTGAATTAGCATCTGCATATCAGAGAAAATAGTCAGCTTTTGGATTTTTGGGATTGGCTTATTCATCAATGATATAGCATGATATTCTTCAGTTCCATCCATTTATGGGCAAATGCCATGATTTCATTCTTCTTGAATGCTGAGTAATATTCTATTGTGTATACATACCATAGTTTCTTTATTCATTAATCTATTGAAGGGCATCTAGGTTGGTTCCAGTTTAGCTATTGTGAATTGAGCAGCTATAAACATTGATATGGCTGCATCACTATATTATGCTGATTTTAAGTTCTTTGGATATATACTGAGGAGTGGGATAACTGGGTTGAATGGTGGTTCTATTCCAAGTTTCCTAAGGAATATCCATATTGCTTTCCACAGTGGTTGCAGTGGTTGCAATTTGCAGTGCCCTTAGCAATATATGAAATATGAGTGTACCTTTTTCCCCGCATCCTCACCAACATTTGTTACTTGTATTCTTGATAACTGCCATTCTGACTGGAGTGAGATGGAATATTAGAGTAGTTTTGATTTGCATTTCTCTAATTGCTAGAGATGTTGAACATTTTTTCATATATTTGTTGATTGACTGTATTTCTTCTGTGAAGCATCTGTTCAGTTCATTAGCCCATTTATTGATTTGGTTATTTGAAAGACCTCTACAATGAAGACTAAAGAATACTAAAGAAAGAAATTAAAGAAGACCTTAGAAGATGGAAAGACCTACCATGCTCATATATAGGCAGAATTAATATTGTCAAAATGGCCATACTACCAAAAGCATTACACAATGTAATTCCTATTAAAATCTCAATGATATTATTCATAGAACTAGAAATAGCAATCATGAAATTCGTTTAGAAAAAATAAGAGACCCAGAATAACCAAAGCAATCCTTACTTAGCAAGAAGAGTGAAGCAAGAGGCATCACAATACCAGACCCTTAAACTATACTACAGAGCCATAGTAACAAAAACAGCATGATATTGGGACCAAAACAGACATATAGACCAATGGTACAGAATAGAAGACACAGAGACAAATCCACATAAATATAGTCATCTCATACTCAACAAAGGTGCCAAAAACATTCACTGGAGAAAAGATAATCTATTCAACAAATGGTGTTGGGAAAATTGGAAATCCACATGTAACAAAGTGAAATTAAACCCCTATCTCTTACCCTGCACAAAACTCAACTCAAAATGGATCAAAGACTTAGGCATTAGAATGGAGACTCTGTGCCTAATAGAAGAAAAAGTAGGCCCAAGTCTTCATCATATGTGTCTTTTTCAAAAAAATATTTTTTTAGTTGTAGATGGACATAATGTCTTTATTTTACTGCTTTGTATGTGGTGCTGAGGATCGAATCCAGGGCCTCACACATGTGAGGCAAGCACTCTATCACTGAGCCACAACCCTATAGTCCCAGCCCCCACATGTGTCTTTTGCAAATATTTTCTATTAAGTTTTTTTAAGTCTAGAAATTCTGAAGGTTTTTGGTTATTATTTTCCCTGATTAATATTCTTCACTAATTCAATTTCTTTGAAAATTCATTTGTTAATATATTAAAAAAAACATTTGCACACCATTTGGCATTGTCCTAGGAATGAGAAGTGAATAAAGACACTTGATATCCTTTACCTCAAAGAGTAAATCTGTCCATCATGAGAGAGAATATAACAGGTATAATAGGGGATACATTACAAATACATGTAGGGCGTTATGCATACAAAAGAAAGTTGCAACTTTCCTGGGATAGGTAAGGTCAAATGAATAATAACTACAAGTAATAGCTGAGATTTATTTATTGAGCTATTACTTTGCACCTGGCACATGGTCAAGAATTTTACATACATATCATATTTAAAGTACACACAAAAGTCTACGATGTGTGTACATTTTAATTTTATTACATTAAAGATTTTGTTCAAGAAGGATAACATGGACAAAGTTGAAAGACAAATGAAAAAATAGGGAGAACATATTTGAAACATTAATGTCTAAAACCAACGAAGATTAAATATCTGGACTTTGTAAGGAATCCCTGCAAATAAACAAGGAAAGAATAGGAAATATAACTTAAAAATGAATAAAAGTATGAACAGGCAATTTACAAAGGAGAAAATACAAAAGGGAAGCATATGAAGTTATCAGTAATCAGAGAAACACATATTAAAACAATGAACTATCACTTTCCTCCTGTTAGAATGGAAAAAATAAAAGAAATGCCAAGTGTGGTGACAGAGGAATCCTATTGCACTGCTTGTAGATTAGATGGAGTATTTATTTTGAAAAGCAATGCGTCGCCATCTAATTAAATTAAATATGCATATATTTCAATCCAGAAATTCTATTCCTTCTTCCTTCCTCAGGGACCCCTTGCTTCTTTTCTGAAGCAATGTTACCAGTCCAATAGTGATTAATCTTGACTAATCCTACTAAGCCTGTGCCCCTTTGTCAGTGATTGGTACAGAAATGGGCATGTGTTGCATAGTCAAATACAAATGGATGTCTGTTAGGATGTTATTAAGTTTGTATTTCCTGATAAGGCAACACTATGATATTTGGGGTTTCAGCTGTCATCATGCTATAATGAGAAAAAAATTCAGTTTCAAAAAAGAAAAAAGAAAAAAAGCTGAGATGGTGGAGCAGGAGGACCTTTGGCCTATGAAGAAATCATTGAGTTTGCATACAAACCTTTAAAACACCTTTTAGTGGACCGCTAGTCTTGCAAGGTAATTAATTAAATATCCTTGTGCCTTAAATGGCTTTTAATGAGGTTTTGTTACTTCTGGAAAAAATCATCCTAAGTGAGTCAGTGCTGAAATGTTTGTCAAATGAACAATCACAAACTGATATCAATATTACAAAACCAACAGTTTTCTTTGTTGGTCTCTATTTCTGCCACTGAAAAAGTTAAAGTAGAGAAATGGTAGTAATGGTATTATGCACAATGATGATATGGTATTATTCAGATAGCATAATACTGAACTAGAATATTTGATTATGAAAATAGCTATTTCAGACCACGTATTAGTTTCCTAAGGCAACTGCAATAAATTATTATATATTGTGTGGCTTTAACAAACAAAAATGCTAAGGGTGTCACTCAATGGTAGAACTCTTGCTTGCCTAACATACATGAGGCCCTCAGTTTGATTCCTCGCACCAACCTTCCAGCTTTTGGTGGCTACTGGCAATCTTTGGTTTATAGTTATATCACTCCAATATTTGGCTCCATGTTTAAATGGTCTTCTTTTTAATTGATGTCTGAGTCTTTTTCTTCTTATAAGGACACCAGATACTAGATTTAGGGCCCACCCTAATCCAGTAGGAGCTTATCTTGATCCTTACCTTTATTACATCTGCAAAAATCCCTGCTTTTCAATAAGGTCACATTCTGAAGTTCTGGGTATATATGAACTTTGGGAGCCTATTCAATCCACCACAGATTCTAAATATTTTATTCATTTCATCTGTAGCCAGAATATTTGAACTCCAAATATTCCATTTTTTAAAATACTTTTATTAGTTGTAGATGGACACAATATCTTTATTTATTTATTTTGATGTGATGCTGAGGATCGAACCCAGTGCTTCACGCATGCAAGGCAAGTGCTCTACCACTGAGCTACAATCTCAGCCCCAAATCTTCCATTTTTTAATGACATTCTCGTTGATATCTTTAGTTACAGTCTCTCTTATTAGCTGATAATCTTCTGTTACAATAGCACTTAACTTCTCATTATATCATAATCATCATAAGGCAATTCTACACTATGTTGCATTTTTGTTAAACACTGGCACATACATACTGATTCTCATTAAAGCACATTACTGTTCAAAGTGTCACAGACACATCAGTATACTGCAAAGCAAGCAAACAATAAACAAAAATAATAAATTAGTACCATTTTTTCTTATTTAGTGATTTTTGAGGGCATGGTATTTATTAATAGTCTTCTATTTTCATTTTGTTTTTCCTAGAGATGATAATTTTTTTTAAATTCTTTTTTTAAGATGAACACAATATCTTTATCTTTATGTGGTGCTGAGGATTGAACCCAGTGCCTCACACGTGTGAGGCAAGCACTCTATCACTGAGCCACAACCCAGCCCTAGAGATGATAATATTAATTACAAAAATCAATAATGTATATTTATTGTAAGAGATGTTATACTTCCCTCTCTTTCCTAAAAGTAGTATCAAGTTAGTAGGGAAAATCAGTACTCATTTTATAATTATAACCAAAGACTCTAATGTTCATATATTTGGAGTTCTTACCTGGAGTCCTTACCTTTTAATATTCATTGATATCTATTTCACTTATGAAATTCTTTTGAGAAAAATTCCATTATTGATGTATTTTGTGTTGATTTCAAACTAATTCTTGTCCTTTCTTCCTTCACTTGTGTTCCTTAATTTTGATCCCATAGAAACAGAACTTCAACTGGCAAAGCCAGGTCTTATTTTCCTTAAGGTCAACATTAAATGCATTTTACAAGCTCTTTTTGATAGACTGACTATTAAAAAGGTCATAAATCTAATAGTTTCCTAATGTAAGCTCTGGGCAAGGAGGCTATTAACCATTATTTCATTTTACTTTTTTTTTTGTCTAGCAGTCTCAATTTATTAACTTAAATATTTCATTTGACTGAAGTATTTGAATGAGAGAGAAAAATGTCTGAACATTAAACTGAATTTAGCTAAATCAAGTAAAGAGAGCAGGCCATTTCCAGCACTGAGCAGCTTACCAGATACAGAGGGAAGGAGAAATGTCAGTTATTTCCTAAAAAAAATGAAAATTGTTCTTTTTCTGATAAAAAACGATAATACTCTTTGTAAAAAATTTATTTCCTGTCTGTCTGGCAAATTCCCACTTATCCTTTAGCTCTATGCTGAAGTTCACTAAGAAAATGTTCTTTGACTAGGTTAGGCTGCCCTAGTACATGACGATGTTAACTTGTACTTCGTCATCGAACTTATTACAATATAAATAATAATATGTGCAATTATGCTTTTAAATCTATGCTTCCCTATAGTATATAAGTTTCATGAGGGCAGGGATTGTGTCTTATTCCCCATTGTGTTCTCCTTCATGGCACATTCTCTACCCAGATCTGATCAATTAATAACCTGAGTTAATAAGGATGAATAAAAATAGAATGTCCATATTCTCAATTCTCAAATAAAAATGGATAAATGAATTTTTTTCTAGTTTTTTTGTGGTTAAAAATTACTCTATGTACAATTTTCTAGTTTTCTCACTTAACATTATTTAGTTTTTCCTTTTTATTTTTTGTGGTGTTGGGGATTGAACATAAGGCACTTTATCACTGAGCTACATCCCCAGCCCTTTAAATTTTTTTTTCTTTTTAAAATTCTAGGACACAGTCTCACCAAGTTGGGGAGCCTGTCAAATTTGTGATCAAACTTGTGATCCTCCTGCCTCAGCCTTCTGAGTCACTAGGATTAGAGGTATATATCACCATACCTGGTTTAGTTTTTCTTTTAATGATTTTTTTTAAACTCAAAAGTAGTATTAATCCATGATAAAACACAAAGCTTTAGATAATATCAAAGAATGACGAACAAAAGTCCTCTTAGATCCCAATCTTCATTCAAGGGGTAACCATTGTTAAAGGTTAAGTACTTTCATTAGTTTCCTATTGCTGCCTTAATAAATAAGCACACATTTAGTGGTTTAAAACAAATGCGTTATTTTATAGTTCTGGAGATTGAAAGTTCAAAATGGGTTGGCAGAGCTGCATTGCTTCTGGAAGCTCTAGGGGAGCATCCATTCCCTTGCCTTTTCCAGCTTCTAGAAAATACTCAACATTCTTTAACTCATGGCATTTTACCACTCTGACCACATCTGATCTGCTTCCTTCTTCAAATCTCCTCTGACATCCTTGCTCTCTTCTTTTAAGGACTCCTGTGATTACAATGGACCAATCCTGATAATCCAGTATGATATCTCCCTCTCAATATCTATAATTTAATCACATTCATAAATTTCCTTTTGCCATGTAGGGCAACACAGTCATAAGTTCTAGGGATAAGGACATGATATTTTTTGTTTTTGGCACCAGGGATTTAACCCAAGTGCACTTTACCACTAAGCCACAATACTAGTTCTTTTTATTTTTGAGACAGGTTCTCTCTAAATTGCTTAGGGCCTGGCTAAGTTGCTGAGGCTGGCTTTGAACTAGTAATCTTCCTACCTCAGCTTCCCTAGCTGCTGGGACTACAGGGTGCTGCCACACTCAGCTTGGACACAGATATCTTTAGAGAGCCATTATTCTGCCTACTATAATATCCATCCAGCAATTTTCTACAAAACTTTATAATACATGGTGTCAGTAAAATATCTATTAAATGTCCCTGCAATTTTAGAGAATTTCACTGGTTGCTTAAAAAATAAAATTGATGTATAATTAAATAAAAGTCCATCAAACAAAATCAACTGCACTTTTAAGAAATTCTCAGCTCATGGAAGACTGAATTCTTTATCAATTAGCTTTGTGTCAACAGAATCACTGAATTCTTTTTTTCTCCACATATAATTTTATTTATATGAAACATCCAGAATAGACAAATCTATAAGGACAGAAAGCAGATTAATGGCTGTTAAGGGCTAAGAGAGAGGGCCTTGGGGTATGACTGCTAATGGGTATGGAATTTCTAAAAGTCATGAAAATATTTTGAAATTAGATAGTGGTGACCATGGCACAACTTTATAAACATACTAAAACTACTAAATTGCACTTTAACAGAGCAAATTTTTAAATTTATTCTAGTTAGTTATACATGACAGCAGAATGCATTTTGATTCATTGTACTCAAATAGAGCACAACTTTTCATTTCTCTGGTTGTACACGATGTAGAGTCACACCACATGTGTAGTCATACATGTATCTAGGGTAATAATGACCATCTCATTCACCATCTTTCCTGCCCCCCTGTCCCCATACCCCTTCCCTCTCTTCCCCTCCCCTTTGCCCAAAGTTCCTTCATCTCCCCCCACTGCCCATTATGGATCAGCATCCACTTATCAGAGAGAACATTCAGCCTTTGGTTTTTTGGGATTGGCTTACTTCGCTTAGCATATTTTTCAACTCCATCCATTTACTTGCAAATGCCATAATTTTATTCTCTTTTAATGCTGAGTAATATTCCATTGTGTATATATAGCACAGTTTCTTTATCTATTCATCTGTTAAAGGGCATCTAGGTTGAGAACTACTGGATTCTTGATGGATAAGGGAGAAATATATTAAGGAAGCAATCTTTGAATTGTTAAGGCATTTGATATAAATTTATGACCAGGTCACTATGGCATTTTAATGATAGAATAATATTTTCAAAAATGAGACTTTGAAGGACAGTTGCTCTACTTTTGCATTGCAGCAGTGTTATTATGGGTTAGTCTGAAGCTAATTAGAAGGTCATGAGATAGAAATAGATTATAGCAGAATATTAAACTATTGTTAAATGGTTCACTGAAAGGAGGGAATAAATGTATTTCAGGCCAAATAAAAATGGAATTTAAGGTGGTCCAGTATCAAAATCAGAACTAGAAAATGATACAAATACACTGAAATAAAAACCCTTTTGTTTTAATTATTTTCTATTTGTATTTTATTATATATCTAATTTACTTTTATTGGATTTAATCTTGTTCAAAGAAATATTTTTGGCTATTGATACAAAATGCTTCAATCAAATACTTTGGGTTCTGTTACAGAAACAGACTTACCTATAGGAACCAAATATATACTATAAAGCACTTTGAAAAATCTCTCTCAAGGGTCATGTTTTGTTCCTGATTAAATATATCCTTTCCATTCATTTTCTTTCCTAGCATTTATTTAGTAGTCACAAAAGTATTTACAGTAGGTTTATGTGAGTTTGTCTTCCAAATTGCTCTGGGTAAATATTTAAACCAGACTTTACTTGTATATGAATCCATTTCTGTGATCCTTATGTTTCATATATATAGATGGCACTCCTACTGTGCATCCAGTTATACTGGCCAGATCAGATATCCAAGTCATCTTTGAAATTGTCTTCTATGACTTCGCTAATATAATCCATCAACATGTTCTTTTGGTTATAACTTTAGAATCCCTTTTGGTTATCTCTGTTTTTCATTATCTCTATTCTTAATACTCTGGTCTAAGCTACCATTGCCTGGACTGTAGCTATAGCCTTCTAAATTCTGCATCCAATCTCCTCTTTGGGGTCAGTATATTCTCTCCCTTTCTGGAGTTTCCAGTGGGTTTAGGATACAGGCTCCTAACTAGTCCTCAAGGGAGGTGACACCTGCTTAGCAATTCAGCCCTTATCTTGCAGCATTATGTTCTCTTTTGTGAACTGCAAGACTAATGCCATTCTAAAAGCTCCTCTAACAAGTTAAGCCTCTTTCTTCCACAAAGGATCTGAAAGGGTTGTTTGCTCTGCTTTACAGTCACCTCTTCCCTGTCCTCATACTTTGCCTCAGTAACTTGTTAATTTCAGCTCAATTCATTTCCTCAGGGAAACCTACTCTGGCTTTTTAAAAAATGTTTGGATCTCCCACTAGGAACTTTCCTGTTAGTCTTTTACATTTGTCTAAATGCTTCTATTATTAATGTTTGGCTCCTCTAGACTGTAAACTCTGTCAGGACAAGAACTTGCTCAGTCTTTGCTCTTATGTGTTGCCTGTGCCTACCACAGGCAGGTATACAGCTGGTGCTTTTGTTTAGTTTTTCTTCACTGTGACAAAAACAATTAAGATGAGGAAAAGTTTATTTGGGTTTATGGTTTCAGAGGTTCAGTCCATAGTGGGCTGACTCCATTCCTCTGGGCCTGAGGTGAGGCAGACCATCATGGTGGAAAGGTATGGTGGAGGTAAGTTGCTTACCCCATGGTAGCTGAGAAGCAAAGAGAGAGGGAGGAACCAGGGAGCAAGATATAATTCCCTAAGCACACCCTCAGTGACCCATCTCCTCCATCACCACCTCACCATAGTTACCACCCAGTTAGACTATTCAAATTAGTAATCCATCAAATGGATTAATCCATTGATTAGGTTATGGATAATCATAATGTAGTAATTTCACCTCTTGCATTAGAACAGGAGCTTTTGGGGGTCATTTCATATTCAAACCACAACAGTGTTTCATAAGTATCTGTTGAATGAATGAAACAGTCATTTTCTTGGTGCAGAAAGGAAAGGGGAGTAGTGGAGATATGGAAGCCATATAGGTAAAAGAAGGCAAGAATAATCAATGATCCAGTAGTAATCTTGGAATTAGTAAATTCAACCTTAGAATTTGATTGAAGAATATCAGTAAAAATAGCATGGTCAGACTTTGTGGAGTAACTTAATATAATGCTCAGCTATAAAACTTTTATTAAAGAAGCCAGAGATATGTGCATCTATGTGTAAGTTTGATCAGTAAGATACCTTTTTTCTCTTTCAGTTATCAAATTGTCTTAATTAATTCACTTATTGAATAACTTAAGTTAATGAATAACTTAATGGAATTCTAGTCTAAACCGACTAAACAATCTTGTCTCATATTTTAACAGATAAGAAGTATTTCTAATATTGAATGGTGTTTAAAACTGCTCACATTTCCTTCATTTATGTATAAAGCTGCTGTTGCCTATACTCTAAAAAGTTTCAATGAAAAAAGAGAGAGAGGGGCTGGGGTTATGGCGCAGTGGTAGCGTGCTTGCCTAGCATGCGTGAGGCACTGGGTTCGATCCTCAGCACCACATAAAAATAAAATAAAGATATTCTGTCCACCTACAACTAAAAAAATAAAATATTTAAAAAAAAGAAAAGAAAAGAGAGAGAGAGAGAGAGGAATAGAAATCTACATCTTTTAACATGACAATGAATATTCTAAACCAAGAACTAATGGTAGACATAATGGAAAGATGCTAAACTCCAGCTCAATTCACAATAGCTAATCTGTGGAACCAACCTAGATGCCCTTCAACAGATGAATGGATAAAGAAATTGTGGTATATATATACAATGGACTATTACTCAGCAATAAAAGAGAATAAAATTATGGCATTTGCAGGTAAATGGATGGAGTTGGAGAATATCATGCTAAGTGAAGTAAGCCAATCTTAGAAAACCAAACTGATAAGTGGATGCTGATCCATAATGGGGGGAAGGACACAGGAACAATGAAGGAACTCTGTTCACAGGGGTGTAAGGGGGGAGGGGGCATGGGGACAGTAAAGGTGGTGGAATATGATGGTCATCATAGCCCTAGCATTATGTATGACTGCATGTATGTTGTGATTCTATATCACTTGCAACCAGAGAAATGAAATGTTATCCTCCAAAAAAAAATAATGCTGCATATTCATAGAAAAAAAGATGCTAAACTCATTATTTTAAAACAAAATAGCTCAAAATAGACGTGTAAAATAGACGTGTTTTATCGGAAGAAAAGAGAATACCCAGAAATACTATACTTACTAGAACTTAACAAAGGAGTATCATAAGACAATAGGAAAGGTAAGGATTATGTAGAAAATTTTGTTGGATACCAATTTTGATAAAAGTAGTGGCAGGTCAGTATAGCAATGGCTTCCATAAATTCATGTCTCCCTGACTGGTCATCACCTTGTGTCTCGGAGGACACACTACAAAGTTCTGAGTGGCTTGTTATACAGCAGTAGATAATTCACCTAATAACTTATAGCACAGACCTAAGTATATTCCAGATAGTAGGAGTTAAACATAAATTAAAAGAAAACAAATTAAACATTAGAAATCTGCTGCCCTCAGAAGTTTTGCCTTGCTAGCTCTTTCTCATCATTTGGGTCTCAGATCAAATCTTACCTTAGTTTTTTCCCTGATCACAACACTAAAGGAGTGTCTCCTTCCTCCATTTTCTATCACTTTCTGCTATTTGTATCACTATGTGAATTTATTGTATTTATTTATTTTTTGTCTACTTTTCTTATAGGAATGTGAAGTTCACTAGAGCAAGAACTCTCTAAGTATTTCTTGCTGTAATACCCTTGTACACTATCACCGTTCAATAAATACTTGTTGAATTAATGAGTAAGTAAAGGGCATTCTGGTAGTGTATTAACTTACTAGGCTTCATATGACATAAAATCTAAATTTGAATAATTAGCATTAAGCCTCTCATAAAGTGCAATAGCAAATGGAACAAAAGGGAAAGAGGAAGGGAATGGGAAAAGCAAAAGCATAAAATACAGCAAGGGTTAATGATACTTCTTTATAAAGGACACTCAAATATTTATGTAAAACACAAAAATATGAACTGAAAATTTCTATCAGAGGACACATAGATAGTTTGGAAACACAATAAACAACATCGGATCTTGACAGTAATAAAAGAATTAAAAGTAAAACAACCTTGAGGTAACAGTTTGTATGAGGCATTTAAAGGAAAAAATGGGGTAATTTGGTGTTAGTGTGTATTCTGATAGCACTCCAAGTTTGTATACTTTGGAAAGCAACATCTGAGTACTTGTTAAAGACATTTTAAAATATTTTGATCTACGATTCCTATTCCAAGAAAATTACCAAAAGAAAATAACTCAACAAGCCGGGCGCGGTGGCTCACGCTTGTAATCCTAGCACTTTGGGAGGCTGAGACAGGAGAATCGCGAGTTCAAAGCCAGCCTCAGGAAAGGGGAGGCGCTAAGCAACTCAGTGAGACCCTGTCTCTACATAAAACACAAAATAGGGCTGGGGATGTGGCTCAGTGGTTGAGTACCCCTGAGTTCAATCCCTGGTACTGAAAAAAAAAAAGAAAATAACTCAACAGACATAATGCCAAATGTAAAAATATATTCTTTATAGTATTATTTTCACAGTAAAACTTAGAATAGCTGTATTGCCCTATAGAGGGGCAATTACTTCTTTAGCTGAAGGATCAGTAATGGATGGAATTTCATGTTACCATTAAATGTTAAAATTGTGAGGATTATGAAGCAGCTTGTAAACATGGTCATACTATAAGAATTTAAAATTGAACGTATATAGAGAATGGTGGCACACAGCTACGTGATCTTTGTCGCTTTGAGATAGGTTTTAGCTCTAAAATTACAGAATTAACTAAAGAGACAAGTTTAAATAACTTCATGTTCACAACCTCTACTATTAGACCTCAGGTCTCTGAGTTGCGGCACTCACCCATTTCTCCACTTGAAATTTATTATTCATCTTTTATATTCATCTTTTGTGGCAAAACACTTGTTCTTCCCACCATAACCTGCTTCCTATATTCAAAGAACTGGCAGTACTATGCAAAAAGAGAAATCGCTTTTTAAAATTTGTAAATTCATAGGTTCTCTCTCCTTTCATTTTTTTTCTTAAATGTTACATCTACTTTATAACACAAAAATCTAGAACGCAGTCAAGGATAAAAACCCAGCATTCCCTAATAAACTTGCTTCATTTCCCCGGAAAACTTAATTGGAAACACAGACTCCTAAAAGCTGGCAGAGGGCGGGCCTACAGGAGGTCGCAACAAATAAAACGCAAGCGCACTCGCGGCGCTGCTTTACGGCACGCGTTCCGCCTCTCCAGGTGCGGGAAGTCGGGAACCGGCAAGCATGGCCGCCGCCTGCTTCGGTGGACGGCCTGCGGCTGCCCTGGCCACTTTGTTGCTCTTGTCTTTCGGAAGCTTGGCAGCTAGTCAGCTCGAGGTAGGAATCGGGCTCTTTTGATGAGTTGGCCCTAGGAAGAAGGCTGTGTCGTGGCCGTGAGGGCGTAGCGGATGTCCGACACAGTAGTTTGACAGGAGTCTCGTGGAATCTTCAACCTCACTAGTCCTAGCGGGTGGAGAGGGTGTCCCTGCGGACCGGACAGAACCACGTCGGTCAGTTTCAGTCTTTAAAAATGACCAATGAAAGGAATCAAATCCTTGGAGACAGAGGAGAACCTGCTTTTGCTCATTCGTGTGTGCAGTTCTCCCTCCCAAGTGAAATGTCAGCACGGGAGTGCAGCACCTACTTCCCTCCTACTGAATACGATGCTTTTATTTTTTGCGCTAGGGATTGAACGCAGGGATTCTTAATCACTGAGCCACATCCATACACCGTTTTATTTTTATTTTTTAAATTTTGAGACAAGGTCTTGCTAAGTTGCTTAGAGCTTCGCCAAGTTGCTGAGGCTGGCTTTGAACTTGTGACCCTCCTGCCTCAGTCTCCTGAGTCGCTGGGATTACAGGTTTGCGCCACCACACCCGGCTACTAGGCTCTTTTGATAGCAGTCTGATGGTTATAGTGTTTTATCCTGGGCTTCCCAGGAGCCTCCCCCGCCCCCGCCCTTTCTAAATGTGACCTCGGAACATTTCTGATTCTTTATAATGTTTTTACAGTCCCTGTATTCAGATAGTTCTTCAGTTCTATAATTTTGATCTCTAGCATCATTTTCAGGCTTGCATATTCAGCTGATTAAGGGGCACAGATAGTCAGCAGAGATTTGAAAATTAGTGTCCAAAATATTATCGTATGTTTATCCTATCTCCTTTTAAGAAAGACAGGCAATAAAAAACCAGACACATCTTTTCTCCTGCATTTTGTAACCCAAAAGTGTTGCTGGTAAACTAGAATCCCGAAAGTCCTAATTATCACTAAATTTTGTGTTCTGAACTCTTATAAATGCCTTTACTTCTGTAGTTCCACTGGTTTAATTCAAGCTTTGGTCATTTCTTGTCCAGACTATTGTCATTTAGTTTGTTTTCCTTCAGGCACTATTCTCCCTTACTTTAACTCATGAAGTCCCAGTTTTTCAATTCTGTGACCATAATAAAAATGCAAATATTGTTTCAAAGTTACTGTAAGCATGTGTTGCTCAATTTTCATTTTTATAGTTCCATATCTGGGATGATGGGACAAGATGGGTTAATGCTAGTCTTCATAAAATGTAAGCCTGATCAGGTTATTTTGATTGAATCCTGTTACTGTTTCTTTATTGCTTATAGAATAAATTCTAAATATTATGATTTATTCCCTGCCTACTTTTCCAATATTTCATATGGAAACCTCCCCACCTTTCAGGACCTTGAGCTTAGACCAGTGGATACTAACTTTTTGAATACACACCCTGTCAATTAAAAAAAAATATTAAGCTTGAAGTCTGCTGTTTTCTTTCTTTAGCCTAGTATCTTGCATACTTCATTTTGGGTACGATGGGGTTTTTTTTGGGGGGGGGGGTTACCAGGGATTGAATCCAGGAGTGCTTAAACACTGAGCAACGTTCCTGGCACCCCCCCCCCCCCACTTTTTTTTTCCTGAATTTTGAGACAGGGTCTCCCTAAGTTGCTGGGGCTAGTTTTGAACTTGTGATCTTCCTGCATCAGCCTCCTGAGCTGCTGGGATTTACAGGTATGTGCCAGTGTGGCTGGCTCCATTGTTGTTTTTTGTAGTTGCACAGTTTCTGTGCTTTTTCACATTTTCAGGTTTTATACCTCCAATTTTTTTGTCTGTTCCTTTATTAGGTTTCAGTAAAAACAACCTCTGTAGAACCTTTCCCTATCTTATTTTTCCCTTTACTATTATAATTGGTTCATTCAGCTAATATAGCAGTTATTCATTAGAGCCCATATATTTTTTTACTTGTTTCTTCTTTTTTTTTATCTTTTAAAAATTTGTTCAAATTAGTTATACACGATAGTAGAATGCATTTTGAGACATCATACATAAATGGAGTAAAATTTCTTCTGGTTGTACATGATGTAGAATCACACCAGTTATGTAGTCATATATGTACATAGAGTAATGACAGATCTTTCTACTATCCTTCCTACTCCCATACCCCTTTTCTCCCTTCACTCTTTCTGCCTAATCCAAAGTAACTCTATTCTCCCCTACCCCCCTTTATTGTGAATTAGCATCTGCATATCAGAAAAAACATTCAGCCTTTGGTTTTTTGAGCCAATCCCCCCAAACCATATATTCTTTGTACTGTTATTTCTATACCTCTCACTTAGAGTGCAGTAATTACCTAAGTGGTTTGTCTGGAGTCAGTCTTTTTTTCCAATCTGTTCTCCAAGTTGCAGCCAGAATAACTTTTTAAAATCTATACCTGGTAGTGTCATTGTTATGTACATTAATGCTATTCTGCTATTCTAAAGTTAAAGAACAAATCTGGAATAATTCAGATTAAATGAAAGTATTCATCAAGACCTACAGATCCCCGTGCCTACATCTCCAATTTTTTTGCTATTTCTTTATTCAGATGTCTAGTTATGCTAAACTTCTTTCAGTTTCTCAAAACTTTTAGCTCTCTTCTGCCATTGGTCCACATTTCCTCTCTTTGGAATTGTCTTCCCTCCTTTCTTCATCTTTTGGTCTTAACCTAAGTGCCACTTCTTTAGGGAAATGTTTTCTGATCAAGTCAGGTCCCTATATTATACTTTATTTTAAAATACAGACTATCTTTGCATTATAGGATTTATAGTTTGTTGTTATTTGCTTAGTATGTGTCTATCCAATTGGATAGTGATGTCTTTGAAGGCAAGTACTATGGCTTATTTTTGCCCATTATAGTATTCTTATCACTCAGGGCAGTGACTAGTCCAAGATGTCCAATGAATGTGATGAATGAATGAATGCTGCATAGTAAAGTGATGTGTTTGTGTGCTATTCTTCCTCATTGCATGCTGTAATTCTTAAGAGAAATAGCAAGTTTTTTATAGTGATTTTCATATCACTGTACATTATGTGGTACCTGGCACATAGAAGGTGTTTAATTAACTAACTTTATAGTGATTATATTGTATAAACAATCAGTTACCACCTCAGAATTTCACTAAAGTCTTAATGAAGTAGGAATATTTGGGCTGGAAAGTACATTAAAGAATATTTGGGTCAAATGTCATTTTCTGTACAAGAAAAGTCATTTAAAGAGCAAAATGACTTATCCCAATCTCTACCCAGCCTGATTTTAGTTGAGGTCTTCAAATTCCCAAGCCGATACTTATCCACTGTAGGGCTTTGCTTTCTTCAACATCTGGATAACTATAGTATAGAGAAGGGTTTGGAGGGGAGGAAAATATGTATATATATATATTCTACTCATGCACATTTAAAAAAATTTATTCTAATCAGTTATACATGACAGCAGAATGCTCTTTGATGCATTGTACACAAATGGAACACATTTTTTTACATCTCTGGTTTTACACAAAGTAGGGTCACAACATTCGTGCAATCATACATGTACCTAGGATAATGAAGACCATCTCATTGCACCATCTTTCCTATCCCCATACCCCCTTCCCTTCCCTCCCCTCCTCTCCACTCCCCTCACTCCCCTTTGGCCAATCCAAAGTTCCTCTACTCATCCCGTGCCTCCTCCCTTTGTGGATTAGCATTCACTTATCAGACTAAACATTTGGCCTTTGGTTTTTTGGGATTGGCTTACTTTGCTTAGCATGATATTCTCTAACTCCATCCATTTACCTGCAAATGCCATAATTTTATTCTCTTTTATTGCTGAGTAATATTCCATTGTGTATATATACCACAGTTTCTTTATCCATTCATCCACTGAAGGGCATCTAGGTTGCTTCCACAGTTTGGCTATTGTGAATTGTGCTCCTATAAACCTTGAAGTGGCTGCGTCACTGTAGTATGCTGTTGTTAGGTCCTTTGGGTACAGACCAAGGAGTGGGATAGCTGGGTCAAATGGTGGTTCCATTTCAAGTTTTCTAAGGAATCTCCATACTGCTTTCCAGATTGGCTGCACTAATTTGCAGTCCCACCAGCAATGTATGCTACTCCTACACATTTGAGTAGAACTTTTATTTTATTCTTCCTGAAATTTTCCTGTTAGCCACATAATTAAAACAGCTAATATTTCTTGTGCACTATGTTCCAATTACCATTCTTGCATTAGGTGAGTTAGATAATGTTATTGCCATTTTATAGGTAGGAAAGTAGAGGCAGAGAAGTTAAACTTAACTTACTAAATTTATACAGCTAATGAGTAATAAAGCCAGATTTGAACTCAAGCTTTTTGACTGTTCTTGTAATTAATATCATTTGGGAGCAGATCTGAAGTGAGCATGGTTTAGATTCATTATTATTTTAGTGTATGATTAAAATCAAGTTCATTAGTCATCAGGATGGTGTTGGATGGCAGATACTCAAACATCTGTAACAGATTGGTGAAATGGTTTGTGGCAGTATGCTAGAGGATATGTTCAATCAAATATATTGATGAGATTGAATAAAGTGCCCAACACATAGAGTGGATAGTGAATGAAGTTTTAACAGGAAAGATATGAATTGTTATGTATAGAATCAAGACATGAGAAAAATCTTTCAGTTTCAAAAAACTGAATGGAAAATTAGAAGCATATGAGGAAGATTAACTGCATTTGAGATAAATATTTAAAAACAAATAATCCTCCAATAATATCCCCCAGCAAAAACAAAAACAAAAATTCAGCTGCTTTTATGGATGCATCAACAAATCTGGCTGATCATTAATGTTTAATATTGTGACCAATATTAAAGAGTGAGCATAATTGCAGAGATTTTAGTAAATGAACAGCAATGATTATTAAGTGATTTAAAAGACTTCTGTGAGAAATTTGAGTAGTAATTGTTTTGGTTGGGGAAGTAGGGAGATATTTCTCAAAACAAACTCATGGGGGTTAAAAACTATGATCTTACTAAAAGTGAAATATTAATATTTGAGAAGTTCTTAGCATAAACATTTGCATTGAAAAGAGTGACAAGTTTAATATTCAGAGTACAATCTAGAAGGAGATTTTGAAATTTATAGTTTTATGGTATAACTTCTATGTAATAGTTTCTTATTATGAACCCATCATTTATGTAGTTTCAGTTTTCTAGGGGATACTCTTGTTTTGTTCACTGCCACTAAAGGCATGTGTACTAGGTATTCATTCAAAAAATATTTATTCAAAGCCTCATATGGTGACACATACATATAATCTCAACTACTCCAGGGGGCAGTTTAGTGAGACCCTGTCTCATCAAACAAAACAAAACAAAACAAACAAAACAAAAACAGAGGATCTGGTGATGTAGCTCATTGGTAGAGCACCCCTAGGTTCAACCCCAATTACTTGCCCCTTCCCCCAATAGAAAACGTAAAAATTATTCAAAATTCACTATGTGCCAGACTGTTGAAAAATAACTGTTTAAAGCATCTGTCCTACTGGAGCTTACACCCTATGGAAGAGACAATAATGTACATAGTAAATGAGTTAATGGTATATAATGTGAGAAGATAATAATGAAGAAAATAAGGTAAAGAAAATGATGGAGTGAAATTGCAGTTTTTTTCTTTCAGGACTGGAGATTAAACCCAGTAATGCTCTACCCCTAAGCTACATTCTCAGCCCTTTTTATTTTTTAAATTTGAGTCAGGGTCTCCATAAGTTGCTGAGGCTGCCTTTGAACTTGTGATCCTTCTGGTGAGACTGCAGTTTTAAACAATAATCTTGTAAAATCTTTTGAACAGACATCCTATATTCTTTGTAAAGAACACTCTAATAAGCCGGGCGCGGTGGCGCAAGCCTGTAATCCCAGCACTTAGGGAGGTTGAGACAGGAGAATCGCGAGTTCAAAGCCAGCCTCAGGAGTGGCGAGGTGCTAAGCAACTCAGTGAGACCCTGTCTCTACATAAAACACAAAATAGGGCCGGGGATGTGGCTCAGTGGTCGAGTACCGCTGAGTTCAATCCCCAGTACCAAAAAACAAACAAACAAAAAACCCAAAACACTCTAATAGTTCTCAGAGTATGGGAAATAGTAAAATGTGACTTCCATAATAAATTTTCATTTGTATAATGATTAATAATTTTTAGCTTTATAGACCAATAAAATGGCACTGTGGTAGTTTGTATCCTTTCATTTTGCATAGAAGGAGAGTGAATCTCAAGGAAGGTTTGTGTGTGTGTGTGTGTGTGTGTGTGTGTTAGTGCTGTGGATCTAAGGACCTGATGCTTGATATGCAAGCACTCTACCACTGAGCTATGTCCTCAGTCCAGGAGTTGAGCATCTTAATTAAGGTTACTTTGCTTAATCAGTCTCTCAAGCAAGACTGATTTCTAGTTGAGGGACATTTTTCCATAGTATTTTAAGCTGAGGATTCCTCCCAATCCTCATATAGTATCTTAAACTAGGGCTTTTTCCCCCTCAGTATAATATCTTGTACTAATTTCTATTTAAGTTTGGTTCTTTATTTTGTTCATAAGGTCAAATACTAATGTCTTCAGAAACTTCCATAAGGTGATTGCTAGTATGACCAAAAAAAGTCCATCAGTCTTACCTGTCCATTAACAGTCTTTATCCTGGAAAATTGGAGCTTTTTCTTAAATCATTTTGGTTTTTTTGACTGATAGGATCAAGCAGAGCAATTCTTTAGAAGTGGCCATACAAACAACTGGGCTGTTTTGGTAAGTATGTTCTATAACTGTATACCTTGCCATTCACATTAGTTATGTGTGAAAAATTTTGCATGAATCAAATTTTTGAAAATAAAATTTATTTTATTTATTTTTTAATAGAAATTCTTTATTTTGAGTTGACTATATTTTAAATTGACCACATCAAATAAAAGTATTTTTATAATATTCCTTGCCCTTAACTTATTTTCTGGGTGGTAATTTGTAAATAAATATGAGAATAAATGAGAGTTGCTATTATTAAAGGAATAGCAACATTTGTATACATTTTATAAAATGTAGACTTATTTTAAGGTAGAAATGAGTGGTTATATTTTTTTATCTTTAACATTAGTTTTAGTTGCTTTACTTATGCTATTTTATTTTTATAATTGTTTTTTCTGTTTACAAAAACAGTTAATGATAATTATAGAAAAGGTTTAAAAGAAGACAGACTAATTTTATGTTGTATGAATTTTACCTCAGTTCAAAGAGAAAAAAAGAGAGGGGAAATATCTTCAATTCATACATTCCAGAGTCAGTATTTTGGTGACCACCTTTTCCATTTAAAGAAGAAAACTGTAAAGCATAAAATAGATTTCAAGATTTTATATAACTGGGATTATAAAATACCTGCTATTTTGCAGTGCCTTATCTTATTTTGGGACACCTTCTCTGCTGGTAGATATACAGATATGTATTTTTTCCATAGGCTGTATTGTTTCTTTGTTAGAAATGTACTATTGTCTGGAGATAAGCATTTAGATTCTGAAATTTTCATTATTTAATCATAGTTGTATTGAATATTTTTGTTTTACATACATTTTTGTGAGCTTGATTGATTTTTTCTCTCTCTTTTTTCTTCTCTTTTTCAGTGCTGGGGATTGAACCTAGCAATGCTCTACAAGTGGTCTGAATTCCTAGCCCTTTTTATTTTTTATTTTGAGACAGGGTCTGGCTAAGTTGCCTATGCTGACCTTGAACTTGTGATACTCTTGCCTTAGCCTCCCAAATAGCTGGGATTACAGGAGTGCATAGATGAACTGATTTTCTCTTTAGGATAAATTCCTAGACATAAAAATACTGTCATGGAACATGATTGCCTCCAGAAAGGTTATGCCCTTTCTTCTAAACCTAAGTAAACTGTGCACTAACTTGTTTCTTTTTGGCTGCTGAGTAACAATTAAATTTTGGCTCAGTTTGCATTGATTCACTTCTTATTAAGGTTTGTTTATTGGCCTATTTTTTTTTGCCTTTTTTTCCTGCTTGATGTGGATTAGTATTTTTAATTTATCTGGGTTAAGAAATTTGTATTTTTTCATTCCCTGAACAGAATACATGTTATCAATTTTACTTTTCTTACATTTGGATAATAGTTTCACTTCCAGGGTTTCACTTAATGACATTTACATGATTGGAAGAATAAGTTTGACTTAATGAAAAAGATATAAAAGGTTATCTTACTCTGTTCCCTTTTGCTATAAAAAATAGTAGTGACTGGGTATTTTATAAAGAATAAAAGTTTATTTGGCTCACATTTCCAGAAACCTGAAAGTCTGAAGAACATGGTTGCAGCATCTCCTCTGCATCTGATAATGGTCTTTTTACTGCATTATATCATGACAAGGGGTATTACGCGGTGAGAAAGAATGAATTTGCTAGCTCGTGTCTCTTTCTTCCTCTTATAAAGCCACTTATGCCATAGCTGCGGCAGGTGGGGGATCTGGGGGATCGAGGAATCCCACCCTGATGACCTTATCTAATTCTAATTACCTCTGAGAGGCTTCTAGATATCATCAACGTATGAAATTGGGTATTAAGTTTCCAACACATGAACTTTGGATATTACATTCAAATGATAACAGTGAACTAGAAGAAAGAATGTAAAGAGTAAGTTCAAGGAGGCAGGAAAGAAAGCTAATTTTTGTGAAAAAGAGAACCAAGAATGTACAGTATCTCAAAGCCATTAACTCATTCTGGAAAGGAAAGAAAACAGGGGAGCACAAATTATAAGAGCAGTGGGAGTTTTAAGGAGGTGGGTAGAGGAATTCAACTAAAGTGGGAACAGACATGTAAGACTATAATTAACTTTACTGAAGCCAAGGTAGAATGTCTGAATGTTTGAGGCCTTATAAGTTTATTAAGAATTGTTTTCTAGAAGTGTGTAATTATCTACAGTTTGCTATGTGTATTTGTATCAAATGTATTGTGATTAAATAGAATAGTATAACATGGGTTCATGGCTCATATTTTTGTTATCCCTCACAAGAGATTTTATGAAGGAATTTAACAAAAGTTGCTTGAGATAAGGAGATTTCAGTGACTACTTAAAAGTGAGGACAATCATCAGGAGCCAGGACATAGTTCACCAACTTGACAGGATAAATCTGTTCTACAGGAAAATTAGGGTTCTTCCATTACTAGTCTATAAGGAAATCTGAGAAGAAGGAGTGTCTATCAATTGCCAAATTCCTTCTTTTTTCAGAGCCTATTAGCTTATAGTACTCCTACATTAAAGCTTCTCCTCTCCCTCTAAGCAAGTTTTTTTTTTTTTTTGAGTTTTAGTAACTTGGGTTCCAGATGAAGAATAGAGGGCAAAAAAGAGATATTTGTATAAATTCATGGTAACTGCAGTTTTCATATTTTGTCCAGTATTTTATACATTAGACTGGAGTATTGTATAGTGAAACTTTAATACATTGAACTTCCTTAAATGGAAAGTTATGAAATGTGAATAGGCCCAACTGAAAGTACTAAAAGTGAATTCTTTCAATGTTATGTTGTTTACATAGTTTTTTTTTAAAAAAAAACAACCAATCCCCCTCCGCCCCAGTTTGAATTAATTGAAGTTTAGTTCAGTGATCAGATTTTACTCCTGTAAAATAACTGAGGGAACTTTGCCACCAGAGGGAGGTGGAAGGAAAGCTGGATTCCATTTTGGTTTCCAATCTGTTTTGCATAAATATTTTTGACTCTGTTTTAAAAAAAATTATTGTAAAGATAATCCATGGGTAGGAAGATTATAGTGAGAAAGGGTATAAACTGAAAAATTATTTTACCCCTCTTTGTCCCTCATTTTTACTTTCTAGTGATAATCAGTATTAATTGTTTTTTGTATATCCTTTCAGAAATTTCCAGTGTGTATAATCATGTTTGTGTCTTTCTCCTGCCTCTTTTTTATTTTGGGTACCCGGGAATTGAACCCAGGGATGCTTAAGCACTGAGCCACGTCCTCAGCCTTTTTAAAATTTTTTTATTTTGACCCAGGGTCTTGCTAAATTGCTTAGGGCCTCGCTAAATTGCTGAGGCTGACTTTGAACTTGCGATCCTCCTGCCTCAGCCTCCTGAGCTGCATGTGCCACTGTGCCCAGCTCTCTTCTTTTTTTAAAAGACTAATGGTCTTTTAAATGATCCTATCAGATGCGCTTGCTTTTTTTAAAAAAATTCCATTCAGTGAGTATTTGATAATTTATATTAGTTTGTATTTCTTGGTCTTTTCTATTTTTCCACCTTAATTTTCTGTCTAATAATTGGGATGTGTAAAGGAGGACAGTGTTTTAGGTTTTTACTTATTAGAAAGTGTAATAGATACAAAAAGCTCTTATTATGCATGGCATGCAATGAAAATACTGGTTTTTATAATGATTAATTCAGATGTAAATTGTTTTGTGTATATATATATATTTTTTTTTTTTTCCTGCTTAGGGAATTTTTCCTAGTTTTATTTTTTTTGGCAATAAATTCTTTCCCAGCTTTTTGGTTTTCGGTTTTGCTAGTATAGGTAATGTTATAGTGAAAAGCCTTCAGTACATATTTTGCACACTTGCATTAGCCAAATGAAAAGATATGTACATTTTCAAACTTGATGTGTATTGCAAATTACCTTCTTAAAGGGTTTATATGAATTTTTACATATCCATCAGACAGCTCTGAGTACTTATTTCCCCACATCCTTGACAGTACTATTCGTTGTAAGAGTTTTGATATTTATCAACCTGATTTGTGTTTTTTAAAGAGTGGTTGAAGTTGGGTGAGCAATTTTAAATTTCATTGTCCATTTTTAATGCTTTTGATATGACATGCTTGTTTGTATCCTTTTCTCTTTTTTAAAAATTAGTTCATTATTAATGAATTATAATTGGGAAAATTATACCTTATAATTTTGAGTTGTTCATTTGTTAGGATTTTATGGTATTTTTGACATGGAGTTTTACATTTTTATGTGCTCAAAAATTTTTGTCCTTTCCTTATTGGATTCTAGGATGAAAATTCACTTTAATTAAAAAAAAATCTGTGATTTTTTTATTCCTTTTTATTCAGCAGAGGCAAGAGCATTTATATTATTCTCAAAATTGTCATTATATCTACTATAAGCAGAGGCATGTGGTAGGAAGAAGGAGTAGGCTTGATTGGATACACTACTGACTCTAGTCTTTGCTTCCTATAGAATAGATTCTCAAGACACTAACTTTTGAGTCATAGAGTAAGATTTTGCTAGAACCTTTGATATCATTTTAGTAATTTTCAAGTGTTGACTTATTCCTCATTTTCTGTTAGTTCAGTGGGCTTACAATGCGTTTTCTTATGTGTATTTAAAACTGCTTTATATAGTATGTTTTATAGTCTGTGTCCTAAATGTCTCACAAGTAAGGAAGCAATCAAGAGTGAAATAAATATTATATAGCCCAAGGGAGCTAATTTTCTCTATTCTGTGAAGAGATTACGGACATTTTCTTTGATTCTAAACAATTTAATCTTTTATAAATAGGGATGTTATAGAATTGCAGAAATTGAGAGTAACTAAATTGGTTTAATATTTGATTAAATTCCTTGAAGATTTTTTTTTCTCTTAAACTGAATGGTCTTTTGTATTTGTTGTTATGAAAGGCCTGTCTTTAGAGAGATGGTTTATTGACTGTTCTTTATGTTCTTTTTTGTTTCTAAGCCTGAAATTCTTTCTTCAGGCATTTCTATACCATACCTAAAGAAAAATAATTCTGTAATTCCATGGTTTATTTTTACTCATAAAATCATGTATTTGTTTTAATACTTCAGGTGTGTACATCCCGATTCTGGTTTAATTATCGACATGTTGCAAATACTCTTTCTGTTTACAGAAGTGTCAAGAGGCTAGGTATTCCTGACAGGTAAGAAATCTTAATTAATTTTGAACTTCAGTGAAGATAACCCTTAGATGACTGTTACTATGCTTTGTGTTTCTATTGAAAGAGGTAAAAAACAAAACAAAACCCTTATTTGAATTGTTTTTGTTCTTGTTAGAACAAACCTTTATGTATAAAGCAGATGTTACTTAAGATATTAGTGACAAATTACATAAAGGAACAATCAAATACCAAGGTGAAAAAATTAGATAAAGTACAATTGTTTAGTGTTATGTGTTTATTAAATACTTAGGTTTTTTAATTGCAGGCAATAGAGGGCAGTTCTGACTGATTCAAGCAGAAAAGGAACTATTGATAGCATATTGATTCGTTGAATTTCTGGGAAGGCTGTAACCTTAAGTAGAAACAAGAAAGACTAGATAGCAGAAAGGACATAGCTAAAAATCTTGATATAAAACCAGTTTGGTGACAAACAGTATGACTGGAAATTGAGGAAGATTAGACATGACTACAGCATGGCTGCTACTTTTGCCTTTGTAAACTTAATGTTGATGCTGCCTCCTTCTGCCAGAATCCATTTTTTACTTTCCCAACTTCTTACAGTCTCCAGATTTTACTCGGTAAGATAAGAAGAGTAACGGTTAGGAGTATGTGGCATTGTTAGTTTTTATGGCTCTATCTTCTATGAAGATTAATAAAGTGGGAGTATTTCCTAGTTATAGGGAGGGAGTTCAGGTACTAGGCAGCATCCCACACCTCCACTAGAATCATATCCTCTCCATTTGATTTATCTTTGATAAATTTGTTTTTTATACTATCAGAGCAGTGATAGCAAAAAACTGTAGTTAATTGAGTTATTTATTTGATTTGTTTAGTACCTGTGTAGAAAGAGCTTTTGTAGTGAGACTGAGTTCTAAATCTGGCTTAAGATGATTTTGGTTACGTCATTTCACATACTAAACCTATTTTCTCATCTTTTATCTGGTGCTAATAGTACTGTCTTTGCAGTATTCAAGATTTTGCAGTAAAACAAATAGAGATATGAATAAAGTGCTGCTGGAGCAGAAGGCAAGCAGTATATGACTCAGGAAACAAAGCTATATTACATTCTATGTAAATAGACCATTTTATCGTGAGAAACTAACAAAATTAATATAATATATTAATATAATTAAATTCCTATGTTTCATCTGGAAGTTAAGACAACTAGATAATGTTACTATTTTATAAATTACATTACGTTAAGTTTGAGAAAGAGATTGATTTGTTATATCACATATACAGGTATAATTTTTGTCATTTGTCAGTTGGTTCTTCTGATAGGTCTATATGCTCAGTCCTTTGATTTTTTTTAGACTTTTTTATATTTTTATTTTTTAAAATTTTTTAGTTGTTGATGGACCTTTATTTTTTTTATTTATTTATATGTGGTGCAGAGAATTGAACCCAGTGTCTCACACATGCTAGGCAAATACTCTACTACCAAGCCACAACCCCAGCCCTAGACCTTTATTTTATTTATTTATTTTTATGTGGTGTTGAGGATCAAACGAGTGCCTCACTTGTGCTAAGTAAGTGCTCTACCACTGAGCCACAATGCCAGGCTTAGTACTTTTATTTTTTATTTTTATTTTTAGTTGTAGATGGACACAACACATTTATTTATTTATTTACTTACTTATTTATTTTATGTGGTGCTGAGAATTGAACCCAGGGCCTCACACATGCTAGGCAAGTGTTCTGCTACTGAGCCACAACTTCAGCCCTAGTCCTTTGATTTTTAACTGCTATTGCTCCTCTGCCATATTTACTCCTCTAAGGAATCACTATGAGTGATAGAAACAGAGCAATAGTCATTTTTACTTTGGTAAAGAAATTTTCATCTGTTCTGTGAATCAATCATTAGGATACATTTCAACAGAATAAGATTTGGAAGATATTTTTAAAAATAGAAAATAGCAATAGGATGTATTATTTTGTATTTTATTCTTAGTAGATTGGTCCTAGGCTTCTGAAGAGTTTTCTTTAAAAGGTTATTTCTGTGCCAGGTGATTGCTTATCTATATCTCTATTTATTAAGTTTTTGTTTTGGAGGTGAATTGGGAATTTAAACTTATTTTTTATTTAATAAATAGGAGTCAGTAGTGCTGGGTGTGGTGGCACACATGTGTAATCCCCAGCCACTTTGGAAGCTGAGGCAGGAGGATCACAAGTTCAAAGGCAGCCTCAGCAATTTAGCAAGGCCCTAAGCAACTTAGTGAGACTCTGTCTCAAAAATAAAAAATAAATAAAAAGGGCTGGGGATGTGTCTCTGTGGTTGGTGACCCTGGGTTCAATCCTTGGTAACAGACAAACAAATAGAAGTCAATAGAGAAGATTCTGTTTTGCTTTTGGCCTGTTGTGGTAATTGTTCCTGTTATTAGTGACTGTTATCATTTAACTCCTACCTGGAAATGAGTGTAGGTAAGCGTTGGTCATAAAATAACAAATTTTAATGAAATAACAGTTTGAACATATACTATCATTAAGGACAATTTTCAGTTTTAAAACTTGAATTTCAAAATACATGGTGAATTTATTTTATATGTTATAGAACATTTTCAAGTTAAAATGCTGTTGTCATTATTTCTGTCCTAACACCAGAAATGATCCCGAGGGAAATAATTAGTTACTATATTTAATAAAAATTGTGAATAGTGTTTTGGTTTGTTTTTAACAAAGCATTTTATCTTTGTCTTGAGATGCAAAGTATTTGTATTTAGATTTTCAATATGGTTTAATTAAGAAATTTGTTCATGTCATAAATAATTTACTAAAATACATAACATAGATGATTGTCATTTGCTTTGAGAGTTTGCGCCAATTCTGTAGGTCCTATTTGAAAGACTACAGAGGTTATATACCTACTCCCATTCTGATTTCTCTCTAGTCTTCTGTATTTCACACATTCCTGTCATGCTAAGTAGTTCATGGCTGCTCCAATCTATTTTAATTCTGAATCACTTGTGGTGCATAATGAAAATACAAAGTTCTCAGAAGCCCCTGGAGATTTGGGAGATTCTAATTCATTAAATTTTCAGTGAGGCCCATACAAAGCTTGGTGTTTGGTTTTGATGAACAGCCAAATTTGGGGAGCACAGCTTTAATTTTTATCTTATCTGCTAAATTTACTTTACTCATACAATTTGTGACTCTTATAAAAGCATTTCCTGACTCCCTTATTTACTTCTACAGGTGTATATGTTTATTTTAACATGGGCATCCTAAGTATTGTATGTCTTCCTCATTAGGTTGTAAACTCTGTGAAGGGAACAAGGATTGCATTTCTTTACCTCTCTTGCTAGAGATCAAACCCAGGGCCTTGGACACACTAGGCAAGCTACACTTGCAGACCCCAAGGATTTTGTTTTATTTCATTTTGTACTTCTGGCATCTACTATAGTATCTGACACATAGGTAGGTGCTCAACAGAAGTTGGATAAATAATGCATGACTTTGAAGTATTTTATCACTTATACATACCAAACATAAACTTTCATTGTAAAATTAAAAATACTTATATTCCCTGAATTGTATTAGTTTGGTTTTCAGAAAATGTTAATCTGATATTAAAGACATTAATAAAGGGCTGGGGTTGTGGCTTAGTGATAGAGTGCTCACCTAGCACGTGTGAGGCACTGGGTTCTATCCTCAGCATCACTTAAAAATAAAATAAAGGTATTGCGTCCACCTATAACTAAAAAATTTTTAAAAAGACAATAATAAATATGTTACCAGAATTTTACATCATTATTTGAAAATATTTACTTAGAGAAAAGAGATATAGTGTCACTGGGCAATGAGTCCATGGTTCTTGTCTTTCCAAAAGAAAGATTTCTGTTGAGAGATACAAATAGAATAAGCAAAGGGTTTATTTAGCCAAAAGGAAATATGCTGCAGAGAGCATAGAGCAGGCAGTCCCAAGAGAGGGGTAGCTTCCTATATTTTGAGTGGTGGGCTTTTATGGCTTGCGTGGGATTTTCCCATCCCAAGGATTATTCATCTGGGATGGTTACAGTCTTCCTGCCTAAGTTTAATGTGCCTGCCCCCAAACTTGGCCATGTTGGCAATTTCCCCAGGGTAGACTATATCCATTTTCTTTGGATGGAAAAGGAGCTATCTGACCACAAGGAGATGGTCCTTGGGCAGTGTAATAGCTAGCTGAGTGCCACAGGGTGGAGCCTGAATTTTCTTTCCCTACCTCCCTTCCTTAAGTGTGTCTAGCTACCTACCTGTCTAACAATAGTTCTGTGGGGAAGTGAAAATCTCCACTTATAAAACCCTCATAAGTGCTTTACAGCTTGACTATAACAATTTAATAGCTAAGTTCCATGCAGGAGTTGTGTCTTCCACTTGATGCCCAGACTTGTTTTCTGTAACCATACCCAGTGTTTGGAGATTTTGTTTTTTGTTTGTCTGATTTTAGCTTCCTGAAATGTTTCATTATATTTAGGCAGTTTTTCTGCCCTCAAATAATTGTTTTGACTGAAATTCCCTGTTTAGCTACCTCAAATGTGATTTACTGTGATTAAGATAAGAAAGAAAAGAGGGCATTAAGCAGGTAATAGGTTCTAAAGTCTGTATGTGAAGCAAAGATTGAGCCAAAATATCTCAGAAAAAATTTTTAAATAGCATATAAATCATAATATAGTATTGTGTTTTACCAAGTATAACAGCCAATTTTTCCTCCAGTGTTTGAACAGATTACAATTTTTATTTTGTCTGAGCACTGGATAAAGTGGTTTACTTATAAGTAAGAGCTGTGTTGTATGAAAAATATACATATCTTTAACTCTCGAATTAAGATGCTCATGCTGTGAAAGGCACATGGGCATTGACGCTGACTTAGGGAACACGTTCATAGCTCCCATCTCATGTTTACTCTGGGGAATAAATGCATTTTATTAGTAGCTTCAGAAAGATTTTAAAAACATTTAAATTTTTTAACAGGTTAGGGAATGAGATTTAAGTTCATGGAGTAAAATGTGTGTATATTTTTTCGTAAAACATGATTTAGCTCTACTATAAGTTGGGTGGATATGAGTTTATGTGATTATCACTATTTGATGACTTGTCTGTTTCTATCATTAAATCTGATGGCTATTCTTTATCTAGCACTACTTTTTTCATATTTCATACTTAAGTCATTATGAGACTAATTTGCCTAATTTAAACCTTAATTCTTCATTTCTTTTTATTTAGAAACTTTCAGTCTTTGCAGAATAAGGTTTAAGTTTCTTTTCCTGATACCCAAGAATATTTTTACAATCTTATTCCAAATCTGACATTCAGGTCATTTCAATTGCTTAGGCTTCAGCCAATTCCTTCTTGTCAATGCCTGTATTAATTAGTCTTTTACTACAGTTCTTTCCTTCTTCCTTCCTTTCTGGTTTTCTGCTGTCTGTATTCAATCCATGCATTTCCTAAAACTTTCTTGGTTCTTCTTGCATAGGTAACATTTTATTTATATATCTCTTATGGCACTTTCTTTTTTTTTTTTTTTAAATATTTTTTTAGTTGTAGATGGACACAATAGCTTTATTTTTTTATTGCTTTGTATGTGGTGCTGAGGATCGAACCCAGGGTCCCACGCATGCGAGGCAAGCGCTCTACCGCTGAGCTACAATCCCAACCCCTTATGGCACTTTCTTAAATGTGTTGATCTCATCTTCAAGACAGGATGTAATACAGTGTCTACATTCCTTAAGAGTGCATTCTTCGGTGTATTGTGCAGAATTTAGTGAATGAATGGTGTGCTAGAGACTCCTAGCTAATTGGAACCTCATCAGTCTAGACTGGAAAGGAAACATTTATGAATACTGTTTGTGTTCCCTTTTATTCATGTTTCTCAAATCCCACAGAACTAAAAGTGTTCTGTAGTAGATTTCATAAACTATTCTATAGTTCCTATTTTAGGCATCCATGGATAGGACAGTTTCAGTAGGGCATTTCAAACTGGTTTCTTTTTACTAGATAGAAGTTCATAAGAGTCTTGCCTAAGCAAGTTAACTTCAACCTTATTTATTCCCTACCTTGATGCCACTTAAGTTTCCACTGGATGTCTTTTTCCTTTTCATCCCTTGTCCCTCTTAACTTTTTTTTTTTTTTAAGAGTAGGAACTATATAGACAGTCTTGTGATTTTTAGTAATGTTTCTGTAATTTGAAAAAGAAAAAAAATCAGTTTGCCTGTTGTAATTGCTGATTTTTAAATAATACTGGCAATATAAGTTGACTGTTGTTCTTTATGCTACCGTGGATTTGGCCTATTCTAAGGTACAGCATTAATAAGATATTTTAGCACTGTTATAGTATGATTTTTTTTCTTTTCCTTTCTTGTACCAGGGATTGAACCCGGGGCACTTAGCCACCGAGCCACATCTCAGCCCTTTTTTTTAAAATTTTTTTTTTTTTAATATTTTTTTAGTTGTAGATGGACACAATGTCTTTATTTGATTGCTTTGTATGTGGTGCTGAGGATCGAACCCAGGGCCTCACGCATGCGAGGCAAGCGCTCTACCGCTGAGCTACAGCCCCAGCCCCATCTCAGCCCTTTTTTAATGTTTTATTTTGAGACACGGTCTTGCTAAGTTGCTCAGGGCTTCACTAAGTTGCTGAGGTTGGCTTTAAACTTGTGATCCTCCCATCTCAACCTCCTGAGTTGCTGGGATTACAGGGGTGTACCACTGAGCCCAGCATGTAATTTCTTATTAAAGTAGCATGGAGAAGGCATTGCTATTATGTATGTTTATAAATGTTTGTGGATTTCTGTCCAAGTACAGCCAAAATGGATCCCTATTTCTGGCCTCCTTCCCATTTCCTGCAATACATATTTACTACTCACCATAATTCAGAGACCATGTCAGAGATTTTATAATGAATTATTTAATGTATTCTTTGAAACCTTTATAATAGCTTTTTCCTAATGTAGATATTTAAAAATGGTGGCTTAGGATGGTTAAATGACTTGCTTAAGGTTCATTAAATATATGTTGTAGAGCAAGAGACTGCTTTTGAGCTTAGGCAGTTGTGTTGGTCTGTAGTTACTGGTTCTTGCAATCATACCAGAAAAATTTAAGACATGTTGCCCAGAGTAGCAGCCATGAATCTATTAGAAGGAATTATAAAATGGAAAAAAGGGACACTATTAAAGGAACGAGTGGGTCCTCAGAGAGGAAAAGGATGGTGTGTCCCTCTTGCCTACCAGTTTTATTGGGGATCTCTGGGAAGTTTCTAAAGAATCCTGCCTAGGTCCACCTTTTGACTTTTGACTGATAGCAGGATTGCATCAGACTTTCAAGTCCTCACTGTGTATGGTAAAGATCCAAGACAATTCTGAGTCACTAGCTCACTCTGAATGGTTTTAATTGAAACTTTTTCTTAACCAATTTTATGATTAGGGGACTTTTCTCCTAATTATCATATCTTTTTGAGTTTTGGAATCTGGTCTGTGTAAAGGTCACAGCTGAGGATGTGTGGGAGGCTGGGGGATGGAGAGGTAATTTGTGTTCTCCTTATTGGTAGGGAGGAGGCTTTCAGGCCTGCATTTCTCCTGCAGATAACAGGTTGTTTGCTGAGAATGTAACATATCCTATGGACTTAAGCCAGACAGGGCTGCAGGTAAATTGCTTTTTTTTTTTTTAAGTATTTATTTTTTAGTTGTAGATGGACAGAATATCTTTATTTTATTTTTATGTGGTGCTGAGTGCCTCACGTGTGCTAGGCGAGCATGCTACCACTGCGCCATAACCCTAGCCCAGGTAAATTGCTTTTTAAAAGAGAGTATCTAGGGGTCAGCACAGTGGGCCCAGTTGATAGAATTATTAACCTTATGTTCATACCACTCATATCTATATGTTACCCATCAAATGCCATTGAGAAAAAACTACAGTGATAATTTGAATTCAGGTCTGACTTTATAGACAAAACATTTCTATTATATCCCATGTCTCTTCCTTAAGAAATCATAGTAATTAATATTTATTTATTTTTAAATATATTTTAGTTATACATGGACACAGTGTCTTTATTTTGTTTATTTATTTTTATGTGGTGCTGATGATCAAACCCAGTGCCTCACACGTGCAAGGCAAGCACTCTGCCACTGAGCCACAACCTCAGCCCATAATTAATATTTATATAACATTCACAATTAGAGAATTATTTTAGTATACATTATTTCATTTTATTCTTATGACACTCTATAGATATTGGTATAGTTAAACATATTCAGAATTTAAATACCTAGTTAATCCAAAGTTGGATTAGAGAAAGGGGAATGAAGGGAAGAGAGGGGGAATAGGAATAGGAAAGGTAGTAGAATGAATTGGACATTACTTCCCTATATGCATATATGAATACATGACTAATGTAATTCTACATCATGTACAACCAGAATAATGGGAAATTATACTCCATATATGTATAATATGTCAAGTATATTCTAATGTCATGAATAACTAATAAGAACAAATTTAAAAAGATACCTAATTAAATTCTAAAAGGTTTATCTACGTGTTGGATGTAGTAACTGGGGGGTTGTGAAAATAGTTAATATTAATTAAGTAAATATGAGGAATTCCTCTAATTTTCTTATTTTTCCATAGTTTTTACTGTTGTATAAATCTTCATTATTTCATGCTTCATGTACTACATGCTCCTGTATTTCAGCATGCTTTGTGGCTGTAGTATAAGATGAGCATCCTTAATCTGAAAATCTGAAATGCTCCAAATTCTAAAATTTTTTGAGTATCGACATCAAAAAGGAGCATTCCACACCTGACTTCACATGATAATGTTATTGGAGCCCTACCTAGGTCAGAGGCCCGACTCTCAGGACATCTAACAATTTATGTCTTGTCATTGGCCCCACAGTCCAAACAGAAAAGGTAGTGTGAAAAGCATGAAAGGAACTTAAAGCAGTGTAGCTACACTGGGAAGACAAGGGGCCCATGTTCTTAGTTCTGTCTTCCAGTAACCAATGATGACTGAGGTTTTATGGAAAGGGGAATGAGGGCAAGGGTTAGGGGATTTTCATAGCTGAAGGCTTTTCACATGCACCAATTCTAGTGCTCTTGATCGGATGCGGTCAGATTCATTTCTTGGAATTGATCAGGTGGGAACTTATCCAACTTATCCACAATAAGAAAGTTGCTGTTGCCTGGGGAGTAGCTTTGACTCCTCACAAGATGTTTATCTATCAAACCTCATTCCTGGAATCCAGAGTGACTCAGACCAAAGAAGGAGGATGCAGAGTGAAGGCAGAGATGCCAACCCTTTAACCTTGCTTTTAGCCACCCATTGAACATTTGTAGGCAAAAGTGAAGAGCCTAAGTCCATGTTACAATAGGTTGCAGTCAAAATGCAGACAAAAAATGCAGGTGATATGTGTAAGGTGTATATGAAACATAAAATTTTGGGATTTAGAGTTGGTCTCATCTCCAAGATACCTCATTATATGTACATACAATGAGTCCAGGTTGAGTATCCCTGGTCCCAAGTATTTCAGATAGGGATATTCAACCTGAACATGCTTCTGTACTTCAATAGCTTTATAGCAGTTTATTCCTGCCTCTAGTCTCTTCCCCCTTCCAACTCTTCCTACACACAGCTGTTAGAATCTTTTTCACACTGCTTTCATTCTTTTACTCCCACAATCAAGAGCCTATAGTGAATCTCTGTTGTCTTTCTAACAAATCCATAATTTCTAACCAGCTCTCCAGCATTATTGCTTTGTTAATTCCAACTCACTATGTTCAATTTGTCGATCTCTTGTGACATTTACTATATAATATTTGGTAATTCACATTTCTTTTTTGCCCATTTAGGCTTCCTACTTAGGGCACTGAGCTCCTTTTCTATCTGTATATCCTAATTTTGTTTCACTGTGTAGAACCTATACTCTATATAGAAAGGTATGTTCTGACTGGTGTTTTTTTAATTGAGTAATTTTTTAAGTCATTACAATTAGTCTGTAGAATTTTAAAATAATTTATATATAGCCTCAAAATTGTATTCTATAACTATTTTTAGAGTATTCAAATATTAATAATCATATGTATTTATAGTTTTGCCTCCTTTATAATGAACAAAAAGACTGGAGATATATAAATGTGGTTTGAAAATAATTTGCAACATACTAACATTGTCAAGATAGTTTTAAGTCATGCCTTTGAATGTTCTTTCTCTTGTCTCCTGCCACTTACCAACAGTTTTTTCTCATATACTCTTTAAAAATCCAAATAATAGTGTTTCAGTATGGATTCTTATATATTCTGAACAATCTGTCCTTTTAGTCTCATGTTGGCAGATGATCTGTCTGACACTCCACATGATGTTCTGGGTGGAGAAGTGTATATCTTGGGTAGGGAAACATTTGGTATGGTTTGAAAATGGAAATGTGCTTTAAGGAGAATAGTGACAAAATAAAAGAACATTTTGGCCACCACCTTTAAGCTCTTGTGTTTAGTTTTTAAGTAGGAACAAGATTTAAGAAGACCTTGAAGGAGTTTTATGGAGCATAGGAGAAATTTTATTTACTTGTGGATAGACAGGAAGGTCTGGGGTTGAAGAATAGAGAGATGCTCCCCTGTTCTCATACCTGGTAACCTGATTTTGTTGACTTTGTTCTTACCAGTGGGCTTTTCTTGGGTCTTGTTCTTCTGCATTATTTTTTGATATTTTTTGGAGGTGCTGGAGATGAAACCCAGGGCCTCCTAACTCCTAAGCAAACATTCTACCTTAGCCCTTTCACATTAATTTTAGAATCAGCTTGCCAGGTTCTTAAAAAACAAACAAACAAAAAACAACAACAAAAACCTGTTGGGATTTTGATTTGTAGTGGGTTTTTAGATGAATTTTGAGAGAAGGGGCTTCCTTGGGTATTAAATCTTTCCATTTATGAATAAAATATATCTCCATTTAATTATATGTTTTATAGTATTCAATTAAGCTTTGAACTTTTTAATTTTTTCCCCATAAGCATTGGTGGAATTTTTTAGTTATCTTTTTTCATTAATATTGTAAATAATACCTTTATCCAAATATCCACAAATACATTTTCTAACTTCTGTTGCTGTGCATGCAGTTAACATTGTTCTAGCAACTTATTGAACCTAATTAATTTTTATAACATGGCTATAAATTCATTTTTGATAGCTATGAAATCTGCAAACAATGACAATTTTCTTCCTTTCACATCTCTGTATCTGTAAAAAAACTTTAAACTTAAAGGTCAAATGTGAAAATTTTGGCATAAAAATTGTCTTCAAAAGCTTCAAAATTAATAGCTCAAAATCCATTATGTTATGCATGAGAAAAATGTATTCTTGAGAACACATAAAGTGATGTTTAAGGTCAAAAGCTGCAGAGTGGCAGGTCTAATACTAGAATTAGTGGAGCAATTGTGTTATACTATGTTGCTCAATTCATCAATATGAATAAATGAAATAATAAAGACAAAGGATAAGTGAAGGCAATTAATTAAAAATAAATGCTGATATGACTTATGAAGTTGATGTTTACATGATAATATACTTGATTGGTATAAGTAATAATCACTTTACTGAAATTGCAATAGCCTATCTTCAAAGCTTTCTCTTATAATAAGCTTTCTGTAGAGCTAGCTACTCATTTATTTCAGTCTGAGGATAGCCGAGCAAATTATTTTTATTTTCACTGTGGTATTTTCCCATAAACTGAACCTATTGGCATTTGACAGCAAGTATTTAGGTTAGAACATGGAATAACTTGCTTTCTTGAGCATTTGTAATGCTCTTGTCAAATAGCTTTCTTTAATGATTTTTTAAAAAATAAACTATAAACCAGTTTTAAAATGCAGGAGCTTCTAAGGATTATGTAAACTTAAGGGTATCACAACTTAGATAAGAGACAGTTAACATAGTGTTTTCAGAGACTTTAAATAATTGTTCTGTTATTGAGTTAGTCCAAACCAGAAAGAGATGAGCAAAAATGATGACTTAAGTTGCTTTTGCTTCTGGTTGTTATCAAGCTAACAGAAGCAACACGAAGGATATACGAGATATTAGTGAGTAGCTTACAAGATTACTTTTTAAAAAATTCTCTAGTTTCTCACTGTGGTGATCTCAAAATGTGGCAGTTGGCACTGCCTGTAGAAAATGAAAAGTCAGACAGGTCGGATGAATCCAGAACTGTCAAGAGAGAAAGAGCTTTATCGTCACTCAGAATTCTATCTGCTATCACATAAAGCAATTCTTTGCTGTGTCTGAGGTTCATACTTTTCATGTTTTACTTCTTACTGTATCACCAGATGTTCAGTAAATTTGAAAATGGCCTGAAACAGTTACTATGAGTTTTTTTCATCTTGGACAAATTAATCTCCCATAGCCTTAGTTCCCTCATGTATAAGATGGGGGAAAAAAGTATCTAAATGGGGTTAATATTGTTGGTTGGTTGACCCAACAGTAATTTCCAGCTTCTTTTCCCCTTGCTTTATTACAGTTTCTTGAATCAGCCTGTCATGTATTCTAATTACTTTGATTACATAGGCCTACCATTTACTGATTAATTAATTTACTGATGCTAAATATTAGTTTTATTATTATAAGGATCTTAATATCATAAAAAAGGTCATAAAAAGGTGGAGGTTTGTAAATTGAGCCATTTTCAGTGATGAGTTACCTGTGTAGATGAGACAGAAATATAGGCCTATTTAGTGAATGGAGAAAGAAACAGTAACTAAATCATATTAGTGGAAAAACCCCGAAGTCTGTAATGACTATGGAATGTTTAACACTACTTTTGAGTTCTTTGATGCTCTCTTTTCTTTCTTTTATTTTTTCCCTTTCCCTAGTGCTGGAGAGGGACCTCACAGGTACTGGACAAGTACTCTATCACTGAGCTACACCTCAGCTCAAACCTTATTCTTGAATTTCCATGAAACTGCGAAAATTATGTGCCTTTTAAATAGCTATTCTACTTCTTTTTAATTGCAGTAATGGGGATTGAACCTAGAGGTGTGCTCTACCATAATGAGCTACATCCCTAGTCCTTTTAATAATTTTTTGAAAAATTTTAAGACTGGATCTTGCTAAGTTGGCAAGACTGGCCTCGAATTTGTGATATTTTTGCCTCATCTACCCAATTAGTTAGAATTACATACGTGTGCCACTGTGCCTGGCTGATAGTTATCCTTCTTACTTGAACTAGCTTTAGTAATTCCTTGTAATTAAAAGGGCCTAAGCCAGGCTTGGTGGCGCAAGCCTGTAATCACAGCGCTTAGGGAGGCTGAGACAGGAGAATCGTGAGTTCAAAGCCAGCATCAGCAATGGGGAGACGCTAAGCAACTCAGTGAGACCCCGTCTCTACATAAAACACAAAATAGGCCTGGGGCTGTGGCTCAGTGGTCGAGTGCCCCTGAGTTCAATCTCCAGTACCAAAAAAAAAAAAAAAAGAAAGAGCCTAACTAGAATACATATTAAGGTATGGTAAAGAGGTTACAAAGTCCTTTCCTTCTACATTAGAATTTGACATTTGTTTACTTCTGACTTCTGACTTTGTTTCTTTGGAAACCTGATAAAGGCAGGAAACTTCGCTTATGGTCAAATCGAGTCACTTAAATGACTGTAACTGGACTGGGGTAAATAAATGATAAAATACCTTAGGAGAAATATATCTTTGGGCCTCTCTGAGTGTGATGATTCTTGTAACTGAGCTTGTTCCTTTTAGGAACCCTGAAAACTTTATCTATGGAGTTGCCATATAAGATATCAACTATAGTGGGGCATGAATCTTTTTAAGTTGAAGTAGATATTCTGCCTACCCAATGTAAATCTTATTTATCTAGTTGTCTCCTGAAGAACTGAACAGAATACCTTGGGAAGATCATTCTCTCTTTCTTTCTGTCTACCCTCCACCCCTCTGTCATCTACATACATGCTTCTGTGTACACGCACACACAGACATACGCATGCATGTACACACAAATGCACAGGCCCTTCACTGTTAATTACAACCTTTTGACTTGAAAGAGAAAGTAAGTCCCAGGCAGTTGTCCATGTTGAGAGCCTTTGCTGTTTATAACACATTTGCTGTTTATTAACACACACTGTTTATAATGTGTGTAACTTTAACTGTAGTGGGGATACCTGATAGAGAAAGAGATAGGAGAGTATCTCCCTCAAGAAAGGAATTAAGTGCTTAGGTGGTGGCAGTGGGAGTGACTTCAGAATAAGTCATCCCAATTTGACATTTCACCATGGAAAGTGGTGATAATAACACATATTTTTAAGTAAGTTCTGAAGACATTTAATGGAGAATGGATAGAATGTTCTTATATATCTGACACTTTCAAGAGTATCGAAAGCGTAAGTGAAATTAACATTTATGAATATAATTTAATTTCTTTGGAGAGAAGATAATTTCACAGAGTTTTATATTACTAGTTTCTAAGAATTTGGCCTGAGCATGAGTGGGAAGTTACTCAATTCATTAAGAGGCACTACACTCATCCATTAACTTACTTTAAAAATTATATTCATTTCTAGCAATGGCGAGGTACTAAGCAACTCAGTGAGACCCTGTCTCTAAATAAAATACAACATAGGGCTGGGGATGTGGCTCAGTAGTTGAGTGCCTCTGAGTTCAATCCCCAGCACCCCCCCAAAAAAAAAAATTATATTTGTTTCTAAGGCTTCAAATCATAAAATTCAGATACGCTGTTTAGAAAGTAAAATCTATATTATTCAAAATTTAATCCACCTAAACTGTCAATTTTGCTCAACCTTACTGGTCTTCTAAAGAAAAGAAGCAAAGGACCATCAAATAAGATATTTTTAGGGAACGTTTTCTACAAATATATCTTAGAGTTTGTTTTCAGTCAAATAAAGTTCAATCTAATTTCTTGGATTTTGCATAATTCTAATTATTATATTTAAAAATAGATATTCAAATGTTAGCTTTTTTATAGTGATAGACTTACATGCGATACATTGTATTTAGTCAAGAAAATAGTTTAGATATTCTTTTTAAAATTTCAGTATTTATGTTTAGCTCTTACATTTGGTTTTTATAAGCTGGTGAACACTGACAAATTATTTTTCTCACAGAACCATAACCACACATTACAAGACAGTATAAGTATATGGTTTAACTAACATTAGTACACATCATGACTTATCAATTACATAATAAAACAAATTATCCAGTCTCCAGATATTAATATACACAGGTCAAAAGGCATGTAAAACATTAGGTCTGCTTAATTCACTAGCAGAGTTTCACTTTTTTTTTTTTCAAAAAATTGAGAAGAGAGGAAAATTATACTAAAAACAAAAATAATACCTAGTAAGTAATTTCCAGTGCAAAAAAATAACAAAAGCTGGGTGCCGTGGCACATACCTATAATCCCAACTATTCAGGAGGTTGAGGCAGGAGGATTACAAGTTTGAGGCCAGCCTCAGCAACTTAGTGAGACCCTGTCTTAAAATAAAAAATAAAAAAAGACTAGCGATGTAGCTCAGTTGTAAAGTGCCCCTAGGTTCAATCCTTAGTACTGAAAAAACAAAAATAAAACAAAGCAAAAAAATTAAAAATTACCAAAATTTTATGATAAGAGTTATTGTAGTAAAGGTAACAAAGTATCTCTACCCTTAAAACATGTTGACTAAGTTAGAGTATATTCTTCATATTCTGCATGAAAAGCATAATGCCCTTCCCCCTTTTAAGGCTTTTTCTATTAAGTTGCATCTAAAAGTCCAAACATTAAGTGTAATTTTTTTTTTGCCCTGGAAACATTAAAGACGTGTATCTATACAATTTAGCTTTTCAAAAAGAGTTTTCTATAGCAGCATAAAGGGAGATTTATAGAAAGACGTAAATTACATGATCATTGTACGACTTGGTAAAAAAATCCAGCAAGGGGGCTGGGATTGTGGCTCAGTGGTAGAGCGCTTGCCTCGCATGTGTTAGGCACTGGGTTCGATCCTCAGCACCACATAAAAATAAATAAAGATATTGTGTGTCCATCTACAACTAAAAAAAAAATTAAAAAAAAAAATCCAGCAAGAATCAAAGTTGGTGTAATCCTGTTATATAGTGATATGAATGAATGTGGAGACAAACGTGAAGTGAGCAGGTAAGTAACCATGTAGATTCTGCTTTCAGTGTTTGAAATTACTTAAGGGATAAACCACATAAGATCTAGAAGGTTCATAGTTCCTAATGTTTTAGTTCGATATGATACTAAAAACATGAAAGTGTTACACTAGGTATTTGGTGCTCTATTTGTCTAAATTTCTTATGTATTGGTGTGGTTCTGGCATTGGAATAAATTTAAAGAAGACATGATTCAGTACTGCATGATTTTAGGAAAGGTCAAGTGGTGCAAATTATAAGTAAATTTTAAATGCTGAACAACAAGAGTCTTTTGCTAAATGTCCAGAGGTTGGTCATAACCCAAAAGTGGAGGTTCTATCGTGTTTGTGACTTGTAAAATTGCTTCTCAGTTATTTATGGAAACTTCATTAGACTTATTCACCATGCATACTTGTTGGCTAGTACATAGGACAGATTAGGTCCTGTTTAAAATTTTACTTTTAAGATAATAGGATCAAATAACTCTGTTTTATTGAATGCAACTTATGTTGCTGTGACCATTAAGTCTCTGCAACAGTGACATGTTTTAGGGTGATAGTTCTTCAAATACATAAATTCCTTGATGTTACAGGTTCCATGTTGCTTTTGTCTTTTGTACTATCCTACATCTTCATGTTTTTATTCTACCTTCTAATAGTACCAGAGCAATAGGCACTAGAATTCTCCTAATGCCTGCAACACAGTCAACAGCAGTACAACAACCAGGTTCTTCATGAAACTTAATTATTACAAGACTTAGTCACCAGTAGTCTGGTTGGATGGTGTTACACCTTTATCAAAGGGCCAGTGAAAATCATGTGTGCCTTTTTTTCTCCATAAAAGCAGTATCACATTGGGGCTGGGATTGTAGCTCAGTGGTAGAGCGCTTGCCTCGCATGTGTGAGGCCCTGGGTTCGATCCTCAGCACCACATACAAAGCAATAAAATAAAGACATTGTGTCCATCTATGACTAAAAATATATTTAAAAAAAAAAGCAGTATCACATCTAATTTTATAAACATTTTTTAAGATTGCTTTGGCTGGATTGTTTTTAATAAGAAATATGTTCTTGTATGTGATTCATATGCATACTAATTATGCGTGAAATTTTACATGAAAATTTACTTCATTACATTTAATGCATATATTGGTATGAAGAAATTTAAAACTAGTATAAAAATCATGTAAAGAAAATGAAATCTACTTCAATACACTCCAGTTGAAATTCTCAGGGTTTTGAATATAAAGTTTTGTATGAGTAATGGGATATGAAATGACCTCCTAGCATGGAGATTATTCACTTCCACAACATTGAGGTAATAGAAAGGAAGTCTACTGAAGTTTATCCATCTAGGTCAGAACTGTAAAATGCCTGGCCAATTTTAATTCAACACTTCTATGTCCAGGTTAACTGTTCTTATGAGGGCTTCTTGGTGTAGTAATGAATTTCTGTAGTTCACTTGTCCTCATAGAGGTCTTGCTGTGCCTGGCAGTAATCTCTACTGCTCTTTAGTAACTCTGTAATGTATAATTACAAAGAAATTTATTTACTCATTGAAGATTAAAGTGTCACCATATAGCTGGTACCTTAACCAGAGAAGTTCCAGAGAGAAGGACCTTGACTTAGGACAAGTGGGGTCCTTGATGTAGGTGATGGAAAAGAATTTTAGCACTTGCCAGTCAGAGACACAGATTTATTTAGGAAAGCAGGTAAACATTCAACAGAGAATGAAGGCCATCTCCAAAGGGGAGACAGTACTCCTTTGTTCTGGGGAGTTCGAGGGATAGTAGCTAGGGGCTGAACTAGAAGTGGAGCCAGGGCAGAATCACACAGTTCACACCAGTTTTCTGTGAACTTTGCTTGTGTATTGCACTCATATCATGTTGCCTTTTTCTGGTAGGGATGTGGGCTACTGGGTGGGCTGGTTTGCTCATGGGTTGCTTGTTTTGCATTTTAAGTGTTCATGGATACTTCCTGCATTCAGACAGTTCAAGGGCATTTCTAAGATTCAATATCTTTCTTTTCTTGTATTCCCAAATCAGTGCTAAGGTGGAATTGATACAGGTGATACTAAGGTGGCATTGATACATGTGATACCAAAGTGACATTGGTAGGGGTGGCTGCAGCTGTGGCTGCAGAACAGAGGTCCATAATGGTCAGTTATAGGGTGGAAGTGGTTTAGGTAGTGGTTGGGGCAATAGATTAATAACTGGGTTTTGGAAAAGAATTGAGCTGCTTATAGAGGTGCTTGCCTCTAATCCCAGCTACTTGGGAGGCTGAGGCAGGAAGATCACAAATTTGAGGCTAGCCTGGGCAACTTAGTGAGACCTTGTCTCCAAATAAAAATAAAAAGGGCTACTCGGTGGTAGAATCAATCCCTGGATTCAATCCCAAGTACTGCAATAAATAAATAAACAAATAAATTTTAAAAAATCTGTTGTTATGGTTTGGCTGTGAGGTGTCCCCCAGAAGCTTATGTGTGAGACAATGCAAGAAGGTTCAGAGAATAAATGATTGGGTTATGAGAGCCTTAACCTAATCAGTGAATTAGTCACCTGGTGGGATTGAGTAAGTGGTAATTGAAGGCAGGTAGGGTGTAGCTAGAGAAAGTGAGGCACTGGGGGTGTGGTTTTGGGTATATATTTGTATTTGGCAAGTGTAGATCTCTCTGTTTCCTGATCATCGTGTGACCTGCTTCCCTTTGCCACACTCTTCTGCCATGCTGTTTTGCCTCACCTTGAGCCCTGAGGAATGGAGCCTGCTGTCTATGGATTGAGACCGCTGAAATCATGAGCCCCCAAATAAACTTTTCCTTCTCTGCAGTTGTTTTGATTGGGTCTTTTAAGTCACACAGTAGCGAAAAAGCTGACTAAAATGTTAGTGTAGCTCATTCTTTAAGCATTGTTAGATTTTTTTTTTTTTAGTCAGGTTTTAAAAAAAATTCCATTTTGTACATTTTGGCAAAACATAGATTATGCTAGATCAATGACATTCATGAATGCAACATTCTTTATTTTGACTATTTCTGTGAACCATCCGAAATGTTCAAGAAATATACTAATTTTTAATTTTGGTAATGTAATGTACAGATTTGAATTCCAAATCTTGAAGCTGATGTGCTTGAGTAAGTCATTAAACTAGTTAGGAGTTAAGCAATGGAAACCAGAGATGAGAATTTGTCTACATAATACTGGTTTTAACCCTAAGAGGAAAGGGGAAGGGTGTCTGTGCTATGTTCCCTTTCCTGCATTGAAGGAAGAGTGGTAAATATTGCCGGAGCATTTGGAGGTAGAGATGAAGCAGTGAAGACTTAAGGTGGAAGCTGCTGGTGGAGATGGTTGTGAGCCCAAGTGGTAGGCTTGGTGTCTGAAAAGATCTTATGAGAGAAGGGCCAGGAGCAACCTGTATCCCTGTTTCCTTTAGGAAAAGAGTGGCTTTGGGGAAATGATTGGAGACTGACTAGAATATTAGCCTCTGCATCTCTTGGAAGTTCTATTCTCTGATTTTCACATTTAAGGAGGCACTGAAATTTTCATTATCTCTTGCTACACTTATAGGAGAAGTTATATGCTCTAGTGCTACTGTTCTTTGATTTGAGAGTTTGCTAAGGTGTCCGGATAATTCCATTTGGAATTTCAAGGGCCTATTTTATTCTAGATATGTGGCATAAATATTGAACAGTGATAATGAGTTCATGTATCTAATTTAATCATCCGAGCCAATTAAATTATCAGTATAAGATAAAATACACATTAAATGCCAATTCATATAGTTTCAGGGTACTTCAGAGTTGTTGAAAGGAAACGTTCACATTAAACAAATCTGGGATTGAATTCAGACTCAGTTACTTGATAACTGTGACTTGGCGCATGTTGCCTACCCAATTTGATAACCTGTAAGACAGAAGTGATAATACATTTCTCATAGGCATAATGTATGAGATAATATATATAATGTGATTATTAGTATAGTGCTTGAGATATACCAAGTGCTTGATAAACACAAGCTATTTTTTTAGATGTTAGCTATTATACTCAACCACATATGAATTTAATTATATGAGCCTCATATAATTTGGCAGTATGATAGATAACATGTCTATACTGTGGTTGAGTTTTTATTTATTTTTTGGTGCTAGGGATTGAACCCAGAGGTGCTTTTCCACTGAGCCACATCTCCAGTCCTTCTTACTTTATATTTAGAGACAGGGTCTCACTAAGTTGAAATTTATTTAAATTTCATTCAGTAAAAATTTTTTATTAAAGTAACACCAGTCTATTTTAAGTGAAAATTTGTGCTTTTTGAAATTTTACACTCTTATGTTCAAGAACTATGAAAGATTGTTCATTTATTTAAAATGTATTTATTTTTTAGCCCATTTTATCTCTGGTTCCTGATTGGGTTGAGGGATATTTTCAAGGAAGCAGGTCAAAGAATGGCCTTGCAGCTTTAGTCAGGATTTATCTGTTCATTCAATGTTTGATAAGCATAATAATGGGAAAACATTTATTTTAGATCACCCCTCTCTACATATATTTCTCATATTGGGATTTTAAACGTATTTTTAGAGAAGTTTTAGAATTTTATTTTCATATTGATCATAATCTTTAAAAAATTCTGTGTATGATAAGGGTATTTAATTTATATCAAATACCAACAAATGGTAAGGAGAAACTCATTGGTGGTTTTCTTTATGTTTGTTTTTATCATAAAAGAAAGAAGTTATGCTTTATGGGTCTTATATATTTAAAGAAGTAAATACATATGACTTACAAATAAATAGAAATGAGTGTGTCCTCACAAATTTTTAATCAATAGGGAGTACACAATTTAAAAAATGTGGAAACCATTTGTTTAGATAAATAACTATTATATAACTAACTTGTCATACAATTGCTCACTTTTTATTTTTTATTTTGAGTTGAGAGCAGGCCATATGACATATGCTTTGTTGTGTGAAGAAGTTTTTGCAGGGGCTTGGAAAGAATAAAGTGTGAGTTGTGTCATCACATATGGTAGTCATCACATATAGCTTGCCAAAGAATATCATATTCTTGTATGGATTGGTTGTATTTTGGGAATTTTGTTTTAATTTTAATAAGATAGAAAGCAACTTCTTGTTATTTGTAGGCATGTCAAAATTTGTCTTTAAGGTGAATCATTTTTGTTCTTGATTTTAGCAGTGATAATTTGATACCCATTAAGTACAGATTTAAATAACTGCTGTGATGCTAACCTTGATAGTCAAGTGAAAAAGACATTTTAAGGAGTCAGCAAGTAAGATCTCATAACTGGCATTCAAGGAATGTTTATTGGCAAAAACTTACTTAAATATTAAGATCTGATGTCTTTAACAGTAAGCAGAGGCTTAGAAATTATGAATTGCATATTACACAATGTACTTTTGTGAACAGAGATTTCCTGTATTATTGTAATGTTGATGCCAAAATATAGAATGAAATTAAATGTAGAACCAGACCTGAAGCTCTTCTTTTAAACATAACTGTAGTCATTTCATTTTAGCAAAATACTATCATCTTTAAAATGGTGTTAATGTTTTTAGAATATTTCTAGTTTGGTAGTTTTGTTAGATTTTAATTTATAATTTTATCTTGATTGTATAGTTTTATAAGAAGTATAGCAAACCTAAGTAGTTCACTTGCATGCATATATTAAGTACCATTATATAAAATAAATTAGCACTTAAACCAAGTAAAAATTTGTATTTTCTAAAGAAAAAAAGTTCTGTGCGTTTTTTAAGATCTCAGAAACAGTGAATTATAGTATGTGGTTGGACTTCTAAACCTTCGGAATCCATTCCATTTCCTGACTTTTTCTAATTTACCCACATTATTACAAATAAAGTGATTTTTACGATATATTGTTTGATCAAGGGTCATAGTACTTGTAATGAGGCTTAAAATTATCTCCAGGAAAAATGTTGATGAATTTATAAATTTTAAGCTGAAATTATTACTTCTTTTTTTAAAATATTTTTTTTTAGTTGTAGATGGACACAGTACCTTTATTTATTTATCTTTATGTGGTACTGAGGATCGAATCCAGTGCCTCACACATGTTAGGCGAGCACTCTACCACTTAAGCACAATCCCAGCCCTAAATTATTACTTCTTTATTGGTTAATATTGACATAGATATTAAACAATCATTTAGTTTCATAGAGTGAAATTAACACTAAACAAAAAACATGACCTTAAGGAATACTTATTTACGTATTGACACATATATCAGTTCAGTCTTGTTTAACTAAAAATTATAGGATTGATAACAACTTAATGTAAGTTAATGATCTTAAGAAATAAAAAAAGAGAAAATGTATTTTCCATTTTAAGAGGAATAACTTTCACCATTCTGGGAGTATGAATCAGTAACAGCTGAAGATCTGATATTTGAATGTGGCAGGATTGGAATGATTTCAAAGTTGAAATCTAGCCAATTTTCAAGAAAAATCACAATGTTTCAATTTTGAACTTTAATGTATTTGGAACATATGCAGCAGAACATTTTCTTCTTGCTATCTCCTGCCAAACTAATTATGTATACCACATTAATTTTTTCCTTAAATTTGGGAAGCCCGAGTATATGATAGAATAAGAATTTCCTGATTCATGTTTGCTAGTTTTAATGGAAGGATCAAGATAAGAAATATGTAAGAGATACTTTGAAATTTCCTCTTAAAGAAATGATACACAGAAATGAAAATGGTTTATTCACTTAAAGATATTTATTCGGTTCCTACTATATGCAAGGCTTTATTGCTACGTCTGAATGACACAGCAGTAAACAGGATAGAGTACTGTCCTCTGAGAGCTTATATTCTAGTGGAATGGTGATGGGAGATGATGGGGATTTCAGATTCATAAAGTTCTATATAAAGTCAAACATAATGGTGCCTTAGCAGAAATTGGAATGATTTGAATATCTGTTTGGAAAGAAGTTTTAAGTTTGGTCAGTAGCCCTTAAAGTGAGAAAGACTTGGCATATTTCTGGTTATAGAAAGGCCAGTTGTAGAATGAATATATTGATAATGAGGCTAAAGACAGAAGCCAGATTAAATGAACCTTTAATACCATGTGATTGGTTTCAGTTTTACTCTAATTATAATGGGAAAAGCCGAGAAGGTTTTAAATAGGAAAGTTTTGGCTTATTTAAATAGGATCACTCTAGAGGCTATCAGGAGAATGAACTAAAAGAGGGTGAGACTGGAAGCAGGAGTCCAGGTAGGGAGATATTCCAACATCTCATGCAGAGATAATGGTGGCTGGGATTAGGAAGGAGTAGAAATATGTCCCTGTGCCACACTGATCCCACATTCGGAAAGATTGCATGCTTTGGGAGTCAAAAAGTTAAATTCTTTGGAGTATCATTGTTTTAATGTGAACTCTTAAGTCTATAGAATGTCAAATGTTACTAAAATTTTAAAAATAAATTGGGGAAGACAGTGTAGCTTCTTTAGCTTCCCTTTGCTTTATGGCATAAAGTAAACTCTGTTGGGAAAAGATTGAATTAGCAACTTCAAATTCTGGCATAAGTTCATGCTAGATTGCTTTATTTCTGTACTTTAAAATTTATACTATATAAGAATATGAAAAAACATAATTAAGGCCCCTTTAAATATGTAGTTGAAAATTTAGTTTTAATGAGGAAAAGAGTGAACATAATTGCTACATGATATAAATAAAATGTACGTGTTTAACATTTTGGTTTTATTTAAAGAGTATATTTACTGGAACTTTTTTCCCTAGTCACATTGTCCTGATGCTTGCTGATGATATGGCATGCAATCCTAGAAATCCCAAACCAGCTACAGTGTTTAGTCACAAGAATATGGAACTAAATGTGTATGGAGATGATGTGGAAGTGGATTATAGAAGCTATGAGGTAAATTGTTTAATTCAGCAAAAGCTTTGAACTGATGTTATTACTTTTATGTTCTAAGATTGCGGAAGAATACAATTGTATTATTCTTTTTCTTTAAACTTAGTGCCTAATTTTTGCTGAGCTTTGATGTAATTTGTCTCTGCATTTCATATTAAAGAAATAATATGAGTGAAACTACTGAAGTATGAACATTTCATATATGTATCTAAGATAGGAAAACTTTTTATTGGTTTTTATATTAGAGCATTTTAGTGAGGTTTCATGTGTTATTTCTCTTTTACAGGAACTGTTACTACTTGTTTTTCACATTTGCTCAACAATTTCAAGTTTAGTATTTTTAGTAAATGTATTGTGGAAAATTTATAATGACTAACAAAACACCATATGTCCATTGCTTAGAGGTTAAACCATTTTATTATGCTTCCAGTGTTTTTATGTATATATAATTAAAAGTAAAATGTATATTAAATGCTATTTTAACTATATTTTCTTCCTTGGAAATTTTAAAATTTAACAGTTTATGACAGTGTTTAAAATTTGAAGTCCTTCTAGATAATTCTTCCACTTTTACCAGCTAACCAAAAGCACGATCTTTATTGAAGCAATTGTAAAAGCATAGATGTCTCTTCTTAAGCTGTAAACTCCTCCAGGACATGGCCTAAATCTACATACTTTGTACCTAGCAAGACCCTATGTATTCTTTTGTAGATACTAAAAAATACTTTTCAATGAATTAAATGTATATGAATATTTGACTTTTTTACTTATTTATTTAGATGTTTTAAAATATTGACCAAAAATATTTCCTCCTTGTTAGTCAGCAAGAGGTCCTATTAAAACAATTGGCATTTTGCTGTCTTTTGGGCAAAATACAGATTAAACATCTTATACATACATACTCATACACTCATGATCTAGAGAAAAGCCCCACAAAAAAGCTGGATAGATTTTCTATTCTTTAAAGTTACATATGCATAATATATGACTTAGCTCTTAACTTTAACATTTTACCCTCTGGAGGTTTAAATAATGCCCTCAAAGAATTCCAAAGGGCTAGAAATTCCAGGTTGGAAAATCTGGTTTAAACTGTTATGAATTTTTTGCATGTTAAAGATGCTCCTGCCAGGCTCAATGGGGCATCCCTGTAATCCCAGTGGCTCTGGAGGCTGAGGCAGGAGGATGGCAAGTTCAAAGCCAGCCTGAGCCAAAGCAAGGCACTAAGCAACTCAGTGAGGCCCTATCTCTAAATAAAATACACAATAGGGCTGGGGATGTGTGCCCCTGTATTCAATCCCTGATACCTAAAAAAGAAAAGATGCTCCTAACAAAATCCAAGCAACAAAATGCATTCAAAAATTAAACAAACATAATTTTGGGGGATGGTTAACAACTTTTGCCATTATTTATCTGTAATTGACGAAGTAGTTGGAAGTAGTTTGTACACATAAGTTGCAGTACTGTAGCTGAATTTATTTACAAATTCTTATATCTTCCCAAAGAATTATCTGTTTAGACAGACTAGTAATTTTTAAACTTTTGGATAATTATTTTTTATTTTATTTTTGCAGTACCAAAGATCGAACTCAGAGGTGCTTTACAACTGAGTTATAGCCCTACTCTTTTTTTTGAGACAGGGTCTCACTAAGTTGCTTAGGCTAGCCTCAAACTTGAGATCCTCCTGCTTCAGCCTCCTGAGTAGCTGGGATTATAGGCATGTGCCACTGCACCAGGTGCTTTTGAGTAATTTTTGAGGCAATATTTAGTGTAGTATTTAAAGTTTTAAAATTAGATTTAACTTATTTTTTACCCAAGGTATTCTTTTTTCAGATTCTATTTCAACTGATCCCCTTCTCCCTCGTCTTTTTTAGGTAACTGTGGAAAATTTTTTGCGGGTATTAACTGGGAGGATCCCATCTAGTACTCCTCGGTCAAAACGTCTTCTTTCTGATGATAGAAGCAATATTCTTATTTATATGACAGGTAATTTTAGAATTTAGAGATTTCTTAGTAGAATATGTTGAAACTTTTTTTTTCACATTACAAAATAATTCACATACTTAATAAATGAATGCATTTTGTTGAGATTTGAATTAATAATTTACTCCTGTATGTTACACGTATCTCAAGCAATATTTTAACCCCTTCAGAGAATAAGTTTTTTTATTGGTAAATTTCTAAATAATATAAATCTAGCAAGAATAGTACAAAAAAATCTGTATTACTGAAACATTTTAGAAGTTGCTAACACAATGTCCCTTTACCTTAAGATACTTTAAAGATTATTATTATTATTTTTTTTTAAATATTTTTTTTAGTTGTTGATGGACCTTTTATTTATTTATTTTATTTACTTATATGTGGTGCTGAGGATCGAACCCAGTGCCTCACGCATGCTAGGCAAGTGCTCTACCAATGAGCCACTACCACAGCCCTAAAGATTATTTTTATAAAGAAGTACATTCTCATATAAAACCACAACCTGACCAAAATCAAGAAATGAATATGGATGTATTATAACCATCTAAACATCAAACTTTTATGTATGTGATATAACATATTTGTTTTTATAAATTAAGTCAGACCTATTCTTACATCCATTAAGAATGACAAGAAATTGAGGTTTTGTCCATCTTCACAGAACCCCATTGAGTTTAGTGTCTTTCATTTAAAGAAAATGATTTTTGTTCTGTGACTCTTCTTATTGCTCTTTCCCTGTTTTCAACTTTTGAAGGCACACTGCTCCATCATACACTGGGTTTAAGACTGGTATAGATTGATTCAGTGGCAGGATATATCTACTGAAGTATAGTGTTAAGAAGTAAAACCTTTTGCTATGGATATTCAACTTCACAGTCCGATATACTTAACACTTTTCCTTGTCATAGTGCTATGCAAGAAAAAAGAAATTAATATGTTCTTATATAATTATTCTTATATATAGTACAAATATTTTAAGAATGCATTTTGAGATAGTTGTCATCCAAAAATAAGTTAAAAGTTACTTCCAACTATGATAGTAATTTACAATGAGCTAAATACAGTGGAGTAATAATTCCTCAGAGAGTTTTAGTCCTGATGTTTTACTAGACAAATAAATTAAATCAGTACTCTTACATTCTAGTAATGCCTGGGGAAAATATATTCTAGATACCTCTTTAAAAAGTAAAGTATAGGCAGAGGGCTGAAAACCGCCCTCAGGAAACTCCACAGGTGTCCAGCCAAAGGGAGACCAAAGACTGCTAGCCTCTAGCCACAGGGGAGCCCACACTCAAGGTAAGATTTGCTGAAGAGACCCCAGTGTGAGTAGGCCCCACCCAAGTGAGGCCTGGGCCTGCCCCAGTTCCACTCCAGAGTTCCTGCAGACTGGCAGGAGCCACAGAGGGCCAAAAACTGCTTCAGGAAACTCCATGGGTGTTCAGCCAAAGGGAGACCAGAGACTGCTAGCTGCCAGCCACAGGGGAGCCCACACTGAGGGTAAGAGTCACCACAGAGACCCCAGCGTGAGTAGGCCCCACCCAAGTGGGCCCGCCCCAGTTCTGCTACAGAGTTCCTGCGAACAGGCAAGACAGAGGAGCCAAAACTGCCCTTAGAGAATGCCAGGGGTGTCCAGCTGAAGGCAGACCAGAGCCTGCTAGCCTCCAGCCCCAGAGGACCTTACACCAAATGTACAAAATTTCAACAGATCTACACCAAGGCACATTATTATGAAAATGCCCAGCATACAGAATAAGGATAGAATTTTAAAGGCTGCAAGAGAGAGGAACCAGATTACATATAGGGGGAGACCAATTCAGATCTCAGCAGATTTTTCAACCGAGATCCTAAAAGCCAGGAGATCATGGAGCAATATATTCCAAGCTGTGAAAGAAAATGGATGCCAACCAAGAATCCTATATCCAGCAAAACTGAGCTTCAGATTTGATGATGAAATAAAAACCTTCCATGATAAACAAAAGTTAAAATAATGTACAGCAAGAAAGCCTGCACTATACAGCATTCTTGGCAAAATATTCCATGAGGAGGAAATGATAATCAACAATGAAAATATACAAAGAGAGGAACTAAACTAAAGAAAAGACCATTCAAAAGAGAAAACAAGCCAAGGTAAAAACCAAAAATAAACCAAAATGGCTGGAATTACAAATTGTATCTCAATAATAACCCTGAATGTAAATGGCCTAAATGCACCAATTAAGAGACATAGACTGACAGACTGGATTAAAAAAAAAGACCCAACAATATGCTGTCTTCAGGAGACTCATCTCACAGGAAAAGACATCCACAGACCGAAAGTGAAAGGGTGGGAAAAAACATATTACTCACATGGACCCCGCAAACAAACAGGAGTTTCCACCCTCATATCAAATAAAGTGGACTTCAAATCGAGGATAGTGAAAAGAGATAAAGAAGGTCATTTCATACTTCTTAAGGAAAACATACATCAACAAGATATAACAATCATAAATATCTATGCCCCAAATAATGGGGCTTCTATGTATATCAAACAAGTCCTCCTCAAATACAAGAATCAAATAGACCACAACACAATAATACTTGGAGACTTTAACACAGCTCTCTCACCATTGGATAGATCTTTCAAACAAAAACTTAATAAAGAAACCATAGATCTCAATGAAACTATCAATAATTTAGACTTAACAGACATATATAGTGTGTTCCATCCATCAACAAGTGAATACACTTTTTTCTCAGCTGCACATGGATCCTTTTCCAAAATAGATCATATATTATGTCACAAAGCCAGTCTTAGCAAATACAAAAAAAATTAGAGATACTACCCTGCATCCTATCTGACCACAATGGAATAAAGTTAGAAATCAATGACAGATTAAAAAATAGAAAATACTCCAACACCTGGAAACTAAATAATATGCTATTGAATGATGCATGGATAACAGGGAAGAGATAAAAAAAATCCTTAGAGGCAAATGAAAACTTCGATACAACATATCAAAATCTCTGGGATACCATGAAGGCAGTGCTAAGAGGAAAGTTCATTGCACTAAGCTCATTTATTAGAAGAAGTAAAAGTCAACAAATAAATGATTGACTCTTCCTCTCAAAGCCTTAGAAAAGGAAGAACAAATCAATACCAAAAGAAGTAGAAGACAGGAAAAAATCAAAATCAGGGCTGAAATCAGTGAAATTGAAACAAAAGAAATATTTCAAAAAATTGACAAACAAAAAACTGGTTGTTTGAAAAAATAAAATTGACAAACCCTTAGCCACCCTAACGAAAAGGAGGAGGAAAAAAACCCAAATTACTAAAATTTGTGATGAAAAAGGAAACATCATGACAGACACTACTGAAATACAGAGGATAATTAGAAACTTTTGAAAATTTATACTCTAGTAAAATAGAAAACCCTGAAGACACTGACAAATTTTTAGAGGCATATGACCTACCCAAACTGAACCAAGAGGACATATACAACTTAAACAGATCAATTTCAAGCAAGGAAATAGAAGATGCCATCAAGAGCCTTCCAACCAAGAAAAGCCCAGGTCCAGATGGATTCTCAACTGAGTTCTACAAGACCTTCAAAGAAGAATTAATACCAATTCTCCTCAAACTATTTCATGAAATAGAAAAAGAGGGGACCCTTCCAAACTCATTCTGTGAGGCAAGTATCACCCTGATTCCAAAACTAGACAGAGACACATCAAAGAAAGAAAACTTCAGACCAATATCTCTGATGAACATAGATGCAAAAATTCTCAATAAAATTCTGGCAAATCGCATACAAAAACATATCAAAAAATAGTGCACCATGATCAAGTGGGGTTCATTCCAGGCATGCAAGGTTGGATCAACATATGGAAATCAATCAACGTAATACATCACATCAATAGACTTAAAGATAAGAATCATGATTTTATCAATCAATGCAGAGAAGGCATTTGACAAAATACAACATCCTTTTATGTTCAAAATAGTAGAAAAACTTGGGATAGTAGGAACGTACCTCAACTTTGTGAAAGCTATCTATGGTAAACCCAAGGCCAACATCATCCTAAATGGAGAAAAATTGGAAGCATTCCCTCTAAAAACGGGAACAAGACATGGATGCCCTCTGTCACCACTGCTATTCAACATAGTCCTTGAAACACTAGCCAGAGCAATTAGACGAAAGAAATTAAAGGGATATGAATAGGAAAAGAAGAACTCAAACTATCATTATTTGCAGATGACATGATTCTATACTTAGAGGATCCAAAAAATTCTACCAGAAAACTTCTAGAATTAATAAATGATTTCAGCAAAGTAGCGGGATATGAAATCAACACCCATAAATCAATTCATTTCTATACATCAGTGCTAAACCCTCTGAAAGAGAAATTAGGAAAACTATCCCATTCACAATAGCCTAAAAAAAATAAAATAAAATACTTGGAAATCAATTTAACAAAAGAGATGAAAGACCTGTACAATGCAAACGACAAGACACTGAAGAAAGAAATTGAAGAGGACCTTAAAAGATGGAAAAATCTCCCATGCTCCTGAATAGGCAGAATATTGTTAAAATGGCCATACTACCCAAAGCGCTATATAGATTCAATGCAATCCCAATTAAAATCCCAACATCATTCCTTATAGAAATAGAAAAGGCAATCATGAAATTTATTTGGAAGAATAAGAGACCCAGAATAGCCAAAGCAATCCTTAGCAAGAAGAGTGAAGCAGGAGGCATCACAATACCAGACCTTAAATTATACTACAAAGCTATAGTAACAAAAACGGCATGGTACTGGCACCAAAATAGATATGTAGACCAATGGTATAGAATAGAAGACACAGGGACGAACCCACTTACATACAGTTATACTAGACAAAGGACCCAAACATGTACGCTGGAGAAAAGATAGCCTGTTCAACAAATGGTGCTGGGAAAACTGGAAATCCATATGCAACAAAATGAAACTAAACCTCTGTCTCTCACCATGCACAACATTCAACTCAAAGTGGATCAAGGACCTGGGAATCAGACCAGAGACCCAACGCCTAATAGAAGAAGAAATAGGCCCAAATCTTCATCATGTCGGATTAGGACCATACTTCCTTAACAAGACTCCTATAGCACAAGAAGTAAAGTCAAGAATCAATAAATGGGATGGATTCAAACTAAAAGACTTCTTCTCAGCAAAAGGAATAATCAATGAAGTGAACAGAGAGCCAACATTCTAGGAACAAATATTTGCCACACACACATCCGATTGAGCACTCATCTTCAGGATATATAAAGAAGTCAAAAAGCTTAACACCAAAAAAACAAACAACTCAATCAAGAAATGGCCAAGGAGTTGAACAGAAACTTCACAGAAGAAGGTATACAATCGATCAACAGACATATGAAAAAATGTTCAACATCTCTAGCAATCAGAGAAATGCAAATCAAAACTACCCTAAGATTTCATCTCACACCAGTCAGAATGGCAATTATCAAGAATACAAAGAACAGTAAGTGTTGGCGAGGTTGTAGGGAAAAAGGCACGCTCATACATTGCTAGTGGAACTACAAATTGGTACAACCTATCTGGAAAGCAGTACGGAGATTCCTCAGAAAACTTGGAATGGAACCACCATTTGAGCCTGCTATCCCTTTCCTTAGTCTATACCCAGAAGACTTAAAAACAGCATACTACAGTGATGCAGCCACTTCAATGTTTACAGTAGCTCAATTCACAATAGCTAAACTGTGGAACCAAGCTTGGTGCCCTTCGATAGATGAATGGATAAAGAAGCTGTGGTATATATACACAATGGAATATTACTCAGCAATAAAAGAGAATAAAATTATGGCATTTGCAGGTAAATGGATGGAGTTGGAGAATATCATGCTAAGTGAAGTAAGCCAATCTCAGAAAACCAAATGCCAAATGCACTCATTGATAAGTGGATGCTGATCCATAATGGGGGGAAGGACAAGGGAACAATGGAGGAACTCTGTTCACAGGGGTGTAAGGGGGGAGGGAGCGTGGGGACAGTAAAGGTGGTGGAATATGATGGTCATCATAGCTCTAGCTTTATGTATGACTGCATGTATGTTGTGATTCTATATTTCACTTACAACCAGAGAAATGCAATGTTATCCTCCATCTGTGTACAATGAATCAAACTGCACTCTGTTATGTAAACCTAAATAAAAAAAAAGACCAAAAAAAGTAAAGTATAAAATTAAAGTATATTAAAACTATTTCCCTAAATTATAATTTTGATGAATTATGTAATTATATAGTTTGTAACTATTAAAATACTAATAAAATATATACATAATATTTAAACTTCTTGGTAGATAATTTAAGAATAAATATCTATTCAAATATGTATAAAACCAAATATTCATAACATACACATATATCATTATATAACATATCTTTATTCATGTAAATATGCATGGATAAGGAAACAATCTTGTTTTAGCTAATATGCTTATAATAATTGAGAATTATAACCATATTTTCAACTAACCGAATTCAGTGCTACATACATGAGAATGATAGATTTTTTTTTTACCTGTAACATCTAAATTTACTCTGACCAATTATTCTTCTATATTAAGTTGATAATATGTAAGACATCTCATATATTTCTCATACATTTTTAGCTATAGAAGTAGTTCTATTTTTTATATTAAAACTAACTTTTAGGTATTTATAAATCAAATTGTCTACTTTAAAATTCAATCTTGAATTAATTTATTTTTTGTTTTTTGTTTTCATTTATTCTAATTAGGTTTACATTACAGCAGAATGCATTTTGATGAAACTCTTTTGAAAAGAAATTCATGGGCATTAAACACACTGAATGATTTTGGATTAAGATAGTTTTTTTGTCATGTAGTTCTGTCTTCTCATGGTACAAAGCTTCTTGAAATGATATTTGAAAATGGCACAGGCTGAGAATTCCTAATAAAAACATCTGAGATCTGAAATCCTTCAAAATATGAAAATTTTTGAGTAGCAACATGGATGCCACCACACTGACCTCACATGATAGGTAATAGTAAGAAAGCAGGCACACTAAAAATAATGCATAGAATAACCTTCAGACTATGTGTGTAAAGTATACATAAAACATAAAATTAATTTCATTTTAGGTAAGGATCTTATCCCAAAGATATCTCATTATGTAGAAGCAAATATTTTAAAATCTAAAATCTGAAACACTTCTGGCTCTAATCGTTATGGAAAAGCAATACTCAGCCTTTATAACATTTTGTGGTATTGCTCTTTTTTTGTCCTTATGCTTTTTACTCTTTCCTTGGTGAAGTTTATTACCTTTTGCTTTGTATACTGCTAAAGCATCCCTCCTTCAGTTTTGTTTTCCTGTTAGCCGTCCTGCTAAAACGTTTAATAGAAGTTGCCAATCTGTCTGTCCTCTGCTTAAAACTTTAAATGATTTCCTATTGATTGCATCTCAAATTTTAGTTTATATAAGGATTAACTGAATGCAGATACTTAGACCTTATCTTAAGATTCTTACTCAATTTTGCTTTGTTGGCAAAGAAAATGAAATGCATTTTGTAGCCTAGCATTAGTTGATGTGCTAAAAGATTTACACAATTTTTTTTCCTAATTCTGTTGGTTCTCTTTTAGAATAACTCACAGTGTGGAAGAAATTCCAGTAGTTTAAGATACAGTTTGATAAATAATCACCCCTAAACTGTCTGCCTGTTTTGGAAATAAGTATTTATTGGGACACAGTTGCAGTCATTCATTTACATATTTTTTCTCAGGTGCTTTTACCCTTAATTAGTAGAGTTCAATAGCCATGACAGACCACATGGTTCATAATCCTAAAACATTTACACCTTTACAGAAAAAGGTTGCCAACCTCTGTAAGAGAATATAAAGGCTGATAGTTATAATATGATAATAAATGATAATAGCTAATAGTTATTAAGGCTTACTATACATCCTGTAATATCCTAAATTTTATATATATGAACTTTATACATATAAAATTTATATATAAATAAAATATGTGAATAAAACATATAAATTATATATATATATATATATATTTCATTCTCACAGCAGCTTGATGATTTAAGTGCTGATATTCAGAGCTGCCATATATGGTTGTAAGGGTTTTACACACAAGCATCTGGCTTGGGATTAAATGAGAGTTGAAATTTAGTGTGTGTTTATACTTTTTAAACTGCATGCCATGCTGCGGAGTTGTATCTAATAGGAGGAAAGAATATTCCCCCTGCCCCATCACATAGGCATAGTCACTAAGCACTAATGACCTCACAAGAATGCATATATCCAGAGGAAGACACTAAAATAGACAGTCTTTTCTACTTTGTTGGTCAGTGGAAGGCTTTTAAGAATCTGTACAAAAGAAATATAAAAGCAAACTAGGGATGATCTTTCTGGTATGTTTCTCACTTTATCGCTGAGGAAACTGAGGCATAGATTAAATAATTTGCCTAAAATAACACAGTAAATGGCACAGCTAGATTTGAATCTAGCCAGACTGGCTCTTTCATGCATACTGAATGTCACAATCTTTTAGCCAACTCTTGTGAGATTGTTGTCAGTGATAGTAAAAATGTTAATTTCTAGGAGACAACTGAACTTCCTAGTATTAGTAACATTCTAAATATATATACTGTAAATAGTATGATCATAGTGTGGGACCAGCTAGTGTCTTAAACTCTTTCCTCATCAAAAATGTTTGAATTGCATTTGAAAAAATTTTATATGTGGAATAAATTTTGGATATAGTGATGGAGCCAGTGGAAGAGTATAAATACGGGTGTCTGGAATTAAATGGTAGAAAAACTCTTGAAGGTATATATCTACTATTTTTTACACAGTCTTTCATTATCCTCTTTTTAATTAATGTGGTAGAAAATTATTTGTTTTCATAGTAAATATTTTAGAGCATAAAACAAGTGATATTAAAATTTTGCAGTGAATGAAGTAAGTGTAAGTGTCTGGATATGTGTGGTTTGTGTTTAAAAAATTGTATCTGCTTGACTTTTTGACTCTTCCTACAAGGACATGGTGGAAATGGTTTCTTGAAATTTCAAGATTCTGAAGAAATTACCAACATAGAGCTTGCAGATGCTTTTGAACAAATGTGGCAGAAAAGACGGTAATTGGAAAATGACTTTTCATAAAATAAATTAATAGCCATTTTTTATGATAGATTCATAGTTCTTATTTTATAAAATTTTAACTTTGATCATTTTTCCACATTTAAAATTCATATTTGTTATGTGTTAAAGTATTTTTTTAAGGAAAAACTCAAGGATTGTTAATTAACATGAAAAAAATTGATCTTTTAAGATTAAATCTCTTGTAATTTCGCATCCTTTTTGGAGGAAAGTCCTTTGTAAGCATTTTTTTAGTTGAAAATTTTCATATATATAAGCTGACATGAACTCAAAGTAAGCAATAGAACTGCTTTTAGCTTGATTAACTTATGGGTTACCTTCTGTACACATGACACAAAGGGAAATATTATGCTAATTCTGCCTTCAAAGTGTTTAAAATCTAGCATAAGAGAGAAGTGTGTACACAAGTATATTACAAAAATTATCACTTTTGAAATATAAACAATGTATGGAAGTATTGAAGAAGAAATTTTATTGGGTACTGGTTGTTTTTTTTTAATGCTTAAATTTATTGAGTGTATATTAGGTGCTGAGCCCTGTGTTTTTCATGAATTATCTCAATTTCAGTAACAACTCTGTGAGATAAATATAGTTATTTTCCAGTTTTTACAAATTAGTAAGCTGAGGCAAAGATAGGTTAAGTAACTCACTAAACTTTATATAGCTGGTAGTGCCAGAGCTAGGATTTATGCCTAAGTGGCCTGATTCACAGAGCTTGCTCTTAGTTGTTTTACTATACTGCCTTTCATAATTTCAGAGATTTCTGATCCTTACTAATGGTCCTGCACAAATTTTGTCTCAGAAAAAATATGTCATATTAACTGTGCCTTCTGTCATTCTCTTAAACATTGTGGTTCAATATTCTATATGTCCTTTTCTAGGAGCATTATTAGCTGTTTACTTAGACCCAATGTCTGAGGAAAACTCCCCCCAAAACCTACCTACTTCTTACTTTCACCTTCACCAGTTATCTAGCTTTTGTAAAATAGAGATTTGATTGTGTTATTCTTTCACTTAACATCAAAACAAAAGAAAATACCACTTTGGTGGCTTCCTCAAATGTACAGAATAAGACCCAGACTTCATATGGTATCTTTACAAATTGACCCTACCCCACCTTTTTTAAAAACCAGCTTCTCTGCATTACTTCAGATTTACTCTTTCTAAACTCTTTTTCACATTAGGTGTTTTTTCTTGTGTTAGAATCTATCCTTTCCCTGTTAGATAAAATAATGGTCACCCTTTATTGTCCATGCCTTGACTTGCTTTTCTTTTCAATTCCCTCTATTCTTTTCTCAGTGCTCATAGAATACTTTGTTAGACTGTAAACTCTTTGAGGTCAGGAATTTTTGTATCCCCAGCATAGTGTCAGGGACATTGTAGACTCAATATATGCTTGGAACATACCTCATTTCAATTTAGTTATATTTTAAGCTCTTTGAATATGGTGACTAAGTCACCTCCCTCTTCCCCACACATATTTTTTTTTTTCTGAACAGCTAGGTTCAGAACTAGCTGAGTTTCTGAGAAACTGAACTAGAGTTTCTAGGACAGTGTGGGTGCCAAATAAGTGGTTGTTGAGTTGAACATTCATTTGGTTTTGAATCATGTGATATAGACAAGGGAGAAGAACTTAAGTTGAGGCACAACTCCCTGTTCAGGTGGTTTCCTTGTATAGAATTATACCTTTAACTTTTCAAATGCTAAATTGCTATTAAGGACTCCATAATTTTAGCTAATGAAATAGCTAAGACAAGACTTAAACATCTTATGTTATAGAAGTATTGTAAAAATATTATTGTATGATTAATAGCATGCTTCATGTTAAAGATATTATCATTTTTCTTTCAGCTACAATGAGCTACTATTTATTATTGATACTTGTCAAGGAGCATCCATGTATGAACGATTTTATTCTCCTAACATAATGGCTCTAGCTAGTAGCCAGGTGGGAGAAGATTCACTCTCGGTATGTGCATTTTCCCAATTTGTAAATAGTACTGTTTTGGAATGTACTATTTCTGAAATCACTTGTATAGTTTTAGAATATACCTATTATTTTTTATTCTTAGACTTTTTAACACAAAAGGAAGTTTTGGTTATATTTTAAGCATTTTGTTACAGTGATGCTATTAGACATATACTGTTTTTTTTGTTTGTTTTTCTCTCTTCATAGCATCAGCCTGATCCTGCAATTGGAGTTCATCTTATGGATAGGTATACATTTTATGTGTTGGAATTTTTGGAAGAAATTAATCCAGCTAGTGAAACTAGTATGTATGACCTTGTAAGTATTCCTTTGATTTGATTGTAACACATAGGTATGTTAATGTGATAAATGAAGTTGATTATTCTCTGGACCCTTCTGGTTTACTGTTTCTAATGTTGAATTATGGTGTGTTAAATTGTTTTGAGTCTCCCTTTTTATTAGTATCTTTCTCTTTACCACAAAAGATCCAAAGCTTCAGCCACGTTAACTTGCTATTCCTGAGGTAGTTCCCTGTTTTCATTGATTACCTTGTCTTATGTATTTTTATGTGCCCTACAACTTCTGCTATAATCTTTTGACATCATTTGATGAATTTCATTTAAAAATCTTTTCTGTGCTGATTATATATTTTTAATTAAATGAACTTTTAAGTTGCTTTTGAAAAGCAGAAATAAGAAAAGGCTTGAAACAGCAATTCTAGGCTGAATAAATTACTGTGTGTAGATGACTTTCTGTTCTTGTTTCTTTTAACTTATACCTTGCTTATTCATTTACAAACATTTGAGTGTTTGCTAAGTGTCAGTCACTGGTTATTCCCCAATGAAATAGTCATACACTATTCCTGTTTTCATGGAGTTTAGGAATGAAGTAGAGACTGAGTAGACAGGCTCTTTCTTATCCACATCAGCCCAGCACCTTTGCATTGATCTTTTTGATTATATAGAAATGCTTTCTTTAGTAAATTTTCTTTTACAAAGAGGGATCTGCTGTAAAATTCTGAAAACCACTGCTGTATGCTGTCAAATTTGATAGAAGTACTAACTTCAATTTCAAGATTAATATTTTGATGCCTGTTAAGTCTTGATTTGAATTTTAAAACAAAACTTATGACAATGCTTCTTTAACTTCAAGAGATAATAATCACCTAAATTCCAATTACTTTAAAAGTTTAGTCTTGATTCTATATTCTACATTGCATATTTTATATAATGTTTGACATTCTCAAAAGTTTAATATATATGTACTTCATATTTTAAATGTCTAATGGATTTAAAAAGTACTTCTTCCATTGAAATTATATGGGAAATAACGAGGAAACTATTATTTTTTTAATTGCTCTTAGTTGCTCTTTATTTTTTAATAAACATCCCTCACTAATATCTCATCTTGCCTTGTCACCTATGTTTTAAAAAATCGACATATTTTTGGTACTGAGGATTGAATTTAGAACCTAAGCATTTCATCATGAGCTACAACCTCAATCCTTTTTATTTTATTTTGAGACAGTCTTGCTATGTTTCACAGGCTGCCTTGAAACTTGCCATCCTCCTGCATTAGCCTCCTGAGTAGCAGGGACTGTAGGTGCACAAATATAGCTGGGCATATTTAATGATGACTGTTTTAATCTTAATTCAATCAGAATGACCCATATTCTTTCAGCTTACTAGTACGGTGATTTGACATATCTCTACATCATTTGTGTAATAATGGTTATTTTCTATTGGATTATGTGTATACAGTAAAATTTGCTAAGAATCAGCTGTATTCTGAGTACTATGTTAGGCGTTTCAGTAGCAGCAAAATTAGAGGACTTGGTGATTAGCCCCTTAATGTCATTGATAGCAATTAAAGAGCCCATTTATAAATTGTTACCTATTATATGAAGTCTCTGAACCCTGTAGGTAATATTTTCCCTGTGAATATATAACTCTTGCGTATGCCTTTATTATACTTTTAGTGTTGCACTGTCATTGTTTAGATTTATGATGTACCCTTCTGCACATTCAAAGAAATTGTCTTCTTTTTTTGTTAATTTTTAAACTTTTTAAATTTTAATTGGCACAATATATGTAATAGTGTGATACATGATGATATAATTGTACATGCACATAACATAATTTGGTCAATTTAATTTCCCAATATCTAAACTTTGGGTCTGACATGTGTAAAGCATGTAAGGACTACGCTTTATGCATCTTACTATTCACTAAACTTAATTATAGTACCTGGTCTATTTGTATGTACTCATTGAATTTTTATTGAATGAATGAAGGGACATGACAACAATGCACATTTGTATGGTTCCTTTAAATATAGTGGGATTAGTGAATACATTTTTTCATAGAGGAGGTAAATTTTCAAGGTCAAAGGGAAAGAAGTATAGCACACTTTAGGGATATGGAATACCTACAGATGCACAAAAGTTGGAATAACAGATGATTGTGTAATAGTAAACATATAGCCTGTCTGGAGTATGGAGATTCTGTAAGTAAAGGGGATTATTGAAAATTAAGCTGAATAATCTAGGATTTGTAGAGGTTAAGGAAATCAGATTGATATGATAAACATTCTTGAAGGGAAGAATGACTTCATTGTAAGTGGAAGTATGTTTATTTTAGCAGCAAAGAAGAAGGTAACCCTATTCAGTGTTTCTCAGGCTCATTTGACTACTTTTTCTGTTTTCTTCTGCAGGGGTACTTAATAAAGCCTATCAAATTGCTTTCACAGGAATGCTCTCATAGGCATTCTGTGTACCTGGGACTTCAGTCTTATCTCTGCTTATTTTATCTTTTAATTTATTTATTCAACCTTTCATCTGTTGTGTCCTTCCTGTTGGACATTTAACCTTTTTCAGCTTCCTTCTTTTTTCCTTCCTTTGTTTTTAATTTGTGTCTTATTTTCTCCTTTGTATTTCATTTTACATATTTTTTCTGAACAGGGAAGGCAAAGATTACTTATAATGTGATGTTAGTCAAATTGCTTAATTTCATTGAGCCTTAAAGGGGAGATATAACTTATATACCTCAGAGATATTAGTAGATATTAGTAGGCTTAATTAAAGGCTTATCACATTTCTAGGAACGCCGTGTTTCATAAACTTGATGTTCTGTCCTTCCCTACCTCTTTCCCTTCCTGTTGGTAATTACTTATGTAGCTGGTCTTGTCTTCATAGGTGGGAGCTGCTGTGAGTCTGGGCACTACCTGGTAGGCTTGTGATTCTTTCTTTCCTATATCCTGTGCTTCAACCAAACTAGATTATTTTATACATCTCTGCAACTGATCCTATATTAGGAATGTTCTTATTTTCCATCTATAAAGACTACTTTTCTTTAAAAAAATAGCTTAAAATCTTACAATATCTTTTTTCTCATCCTCAAATTATAAGAAATTTGTTTTTCTGAAGTAGAACCTGTCATTTTTTCCCTACCCTGTTAAGTTTTATTTATCTCTAACCTAAGCCATAAAGCCTTTATGGTAAATTTTATCAATCTTTGAATCCTCTAAGTAATAGTGGGAACTGTAAATAACAGGTTCTTTTTATTCTTTGCAGAATGAATAATTTATGTCTATCCTTGATAATTCATTGATGTTGAATATCAGGTATAAGATTAACACAGGGATTATTTTGGCATCTATATAAGTAGTGAACCATTTATAATGGTTTTCACATGATATTCTTTGTAATAATAGAGTATCTGTAGAGGTGTCTTGGGTTTATTTTCATCATTGATAAACAAAATTAATTGATTTATAAAATGGTACAAAATTCCACAGCAAGAGCAAAGGGTTAGGTAGTGGAGAGGCTACATGTTACCTACTTGTAATCCAGACCAGTTCCATTTTAATCCTTTTTACATACTTGGCTATCATGTAATACTTTATTTGAATTTAAAGTTTGTGTCAAGGATCATGATTACAAAAGGTTTGAAAACCATTCTGGTGGAGAAAGCACCCTACTGAAATGGATTTAGATGTAAACAAACCATTTCTGTTTTCATAATGCTGACTGTGAATTCTCCATGGATTTAGGAGTTCAAAATGTACTTTGTAGCCTGATTCAAAAAAGTGAATTTTTTTCTCCATGGACAGCTTCTCTTTTTTCATTATTCTGATGTCTGTTTATCTGTATAGTTGTTATCTTAGAATGTCAAATATTGTAATAGCAACGAAACATTCATTTTTTTCCCCCTGAAACGGGATTGTATCAGGGTGCACTAAGCTATATTCCCATCTCTCTTTATTTTGAGACAAGGTCTTACTAAATTGCCAGGGCTTGTCTTGAACTTGCCATCCTCCTGCCTCAGCTTCTTAAATTGATGGGGTTATAGGCAGGAAGTGCCCAGTAGCCTCTTTATATTTGGGGAGGTTCCGTCCCCCAGCCCTTTTTATTTTATATTTTGAGACAGAGTCTTGCTAAGTTGCTTAGGGCTTTGGTAAGTTGCCGAGGCTAGCTTTGAATTTGTAATCCTCCTGCCTCAGCCTCCTGAGCCACTGGGATTATAGGCACATGCCACCATGCCCAGTTTAGAGAGTTTTAAAGATACATTACAGTTTACTATATTGTGTCACTGGATTTAATGAAAGTTGTATGTACATGTGTGCGTGTGTGTATTTATTATTATTTTTTTTCTTTTTTTTTCAGTTTCAAGTATGTCCCAAAAGTCTCTGTGTTTCTACTCCTGGACATCGTACTGATCTTTTTCAGAGGGATCCTAAAAATGTCCTGATAACTGATTTTTTTGGGAGTGTACGGAAAGTCGAAATTACAACAGAAACTATTAATTTGCAAGAGGATTCAGAAATCATGGAAAGCAGGTATTCATCTTAAATTGTTATTTGAATAGTCTATCATAATTTGTAAATTTTTATGAAATATATTAAGAGATGAAAGTTAGTATTTGTCAATAGTTTCACATTTCTACCTAATAGTCATATCATATAGGCCACGTGCTTTATAGATTTATGGACAAAAACTTAACAGATATTAGTGGGAAGTTAAAATTATGATTAGGATTTTGTTGGCATTTTAAAATGCAATGTTGGTAGTAGTGCAGTATGAGACTTTCCAAGGCCTAAAACTTTACCCCTGACTGGCCATTATGGAGTCATACTTTTCTGTTTATTGGGACTTTGGTAATTCATTAGGGAAAGACAAGAGAGAAATATAAGCCAGGTACTTCCTTTTTGAGGAGTGGATTGCTGTGTGTGTATTTGTGTGAGACAGGTTGAAAGAAATTGGTTGACCTTGGGTAGGTGAATTTTAGAAATATTTATAATGTTCTTTTTTTTCCTGAAAGGCAAAATATGTTATTAAAATTAAATAATGGCTTGATTGGCAGCCACTTTGTTAAAATATGTAACAATATATTTCATTAGCTATCTAACTTTGTTATTGTCTAATGTTATTGTCTCATAATATCATACTCCAGGGAACTTCCCTTCTTTGCCAAATGCCAACATATAAATTTCTCACAGTTTTGAACATTTCAAAGATTTCTAGTTGAACTTAGAATGTGGTAGGAATAAATACAAAAGCTAGCACAAAATACTTATTTATGAATATGTAGAATTGATATTGCTACCTTTTCTGAATATTCAAAGCCTTATATTTTTTCTTTTCCAATTTCCTATTGCTGTTGGCTTAAAAAAGTGTTAAGTCAGTAGATTAAGATCCTATAGCAATATTACTTTTTTTTTGTCTAAATAACAGCTTTCAGGGCTGAGGTTGTGGCTCAGTAGCAGAGTGCTTGCCTCACATGTGTGAGGCCCTGGGTTTGATCCTCAGCGCCACATAAAAATAAAAAAAACAAAATAAAGACACTGTGTCCATGTATAACTAAAAAATATTTTAAAACACAAACAAATAAATAAATAACAGCTTTCCAATAGCCTTTGTAAAACTGGCTGAACTGTACTTTCACAAAACTTTGAGTGTTATGTCTTTTACCAAATTTGTTTTATAATTACCCTTGAAATTAAGCCTGTGAAAAATAATATTTGCCCTTTTCTTAACCATCTGAACATTGAATTAATCTTCTTTATAGGCAAAGACCATCTTTATACTTCTGTACTTCTTTTCTGTTCTCTTAGCATGCAATATTAAATATATAATGATTGGATAATAGAAAATTATTTCAGGGGAATTCTGTTATATGTTCTGGAAAAATGGAAATTTGCCTCTTCAGTTTTTTCTGTGTATTAATTTGAAAGCAAATATTGTTAGTGCTGAAGAGATCTTAATTTATCTTTGAGGAAAAAATTATTTTAAGCTTTAAAGTCAGACAGCAAGCACTGTTGAATTAGAGCACCCTCTAGTGTTCATAGATAAATTTTATTTAAGTCATTTACCAGGTAGTTCTGTAACTCATAAGCTGGATACAGAGGCATGGGCCTTCAGTCTTAGCCATTCCTGAGGCACAGGCAGGAGGATTGTTGGAGACTAGGAGGTAGGGGCAACCTAGGCAACATAGGAGACCCCATTTCTTAAAAAAATTACTCGTATACTTTATTCAACTAATGTATGAGAATTTAATTCTCATTGTGCTCCCAGGAATTTACATGAATGTTACAGATATTATCTCATTATATAAAGGTGCTATTTACACATATTTATGAATGACAATGGGAAGTTTTTTAAATAATTTTTTCCACACTTTACTGGTGCATTACAGTTGTACATAATGGTGGAATTTGTTGTGACATATTAATACGTGCACACAATATAAGAGTATAATTTGGCTCCCCAGCACTTTGCCCTTCCCTTTCTACCTTTCACGTCCTTGTCACTTTGCTCTGTTCTACTGATCTCCCTTTCATTTTCATGAAATCCTTTCCTCTCATCTTTCTTCTCCAGCTTCTGCATATGAGCGAAAACATATGATTCATGACCTTTTGAGTTTGGCTTGTTTTGCTTAACATAATGTTCTTAAATTCCATTCATTTTCCTGCAAATTACACAATTTTATTTTTCTTTATGGCTGAGTAAAACTCCGTTGTGTGTACATACAACATTTTCTTTATCCACTCATCTGTTGATAAACATCTAGATTGGTTCCATAGTTTGGCTGTTGTGAATTGTGTTGCTGTAAACATGGGAATGCATGTGTTACTGTAGTATGATGACTTTAATTCTTTAGGATAAATACCAAGGAGTGGTATAAGTGGTCATATGGTAGTTCCAAGCCTAGTCTTTTGAGGAATCTTTGTGCTCATTCCCACAGTGGTTATACTAGTTTAAATCCCACAAAAGGTGTAAAGAGTATTCCTTTTTCTCTGCATCCTCTTCAGCATTTATTGTATTGATGACTGCCATTCTGACTGGGGTAAGATGAAATCTCAGTGTAGTTTTGATTTGTATTTCCCCAATTGCTAGTATGTTGAAGATTTTTTTGTGCGTGTATTTGCTGGCCATTTGTACATCTTCTTTTGTGAAGTGTCTGTTTAACTCATTGGCCTGTTTATTAACTGGGTTATTTGATTTTTTTGATATTAAGTTTTTTGAGTTATTTATATATCTAGATATTAATTCTCTATCAGAAGAGTAGCTAGAAAAGATTTTCTCCCATTTTATAGGTTCTCTTCACACTCCTGTTTCTTTTGCTGTGCAGAAGCTTTTTAATTTAATGTTGTCTCATTAACTCTTGACATTATTTCTTGAGCTTTAGGGGTCCTGTTGAGAAAGTCATTGCCTGTGACTGTAAGCTGAAGTATTGACTGTACGTTTTCTTCAAGGAATTGCACAGTTTCTGTTCTAATTCCTAGTCTTTGATCCATTTTGAGTTGATTTTTGTGCAAGGTAAGAGATAAGAGTCTAGTTTCATTCTTCTCCACACGGATGACCAATGTTCCCAGCACTATTTGATAAAAAGGCTGTCTTTTCTTCAATGTATGTTTTTGGCACCTTTGTCAAGGATCAGATGATTGTAGATGTGTGGTTTTGTCTTTGTGTCTTTTATTCTATACCATTGATCTGTTGTCTATTTTTATGCCAGTACCATGCAGTTTTTGTTACTATAGCTCTGTAGTATAATTTGAAGTCAGGCATTGTGATGCCTCTAAGGATTGCTTTTTTGACATAGAATTGCTGTGTGTATTCTGGGTCTTTTATTATTCCAAATGAATTTCAGGATTGTTTTTTTCTAGTTCTTTGAGGAATGTCATTGGTATTTTGATGGGAATGACATTGAATCTGTATATTGTTTTGATAGTATAGCCATTTTAACAATATTAATTCTGCCTATCTGTGAACATGAAGGTCTTTCCATCTTCTTGTGTCTTTTTAAATTTCTTTCTTCAAAGTTCAATAGTTTTTATTGTAGAATTCTTTCACCTCCTTGGTTAAATTTATTCCTATTGTGAATGGAATTGCTTTTCTGATTTCTTTCTCAGTAGATTCATTGTTGGTATATAGGAAAGGTATTGATTTTTGTATGATGATTTTGTAACCTGCTAGTTTGCCAAATATATTAGTTCTAGCAATCTTTTTGTGGAGTTTTTTGGATCGTCCAGGTAAAGGGTCATATCATCTGCAAATAGTGATAATTTGACTTCTTCCTTTCCTAATTTTATTCCTCTTATTTCCTTCTCTTGCCTAATTGCTCTTGCTAGAAATCCTAGTACTATATTAAATAGGAGTAGTGAGCATGGACATCCTTGTCTTTATCCAGATTTTAAAGGAAATGCTTTCAGTTTTTCCCCATTTATTATGAGGTTGGCTTTGGGTTTTTCATATATAGCCTTTATGATGTTGGGGGTAATTTCCTTCTATCGCTAGTTTCTTCAGTGTTTCCATCTTGAATGGCTGCTGAATTTTGTCAAAGGCTTTTTCTGCATGAAAGTTTATTTAGAGAACAGCATATTCACCAAAAATCAAATATCACACATACAAAAAAACCAACTGTTTTTGTTTTTTTTTGTGGTGCTGGGGATTGAACCCAGGGCCTTGTGCATGCGAGGCAAACACTCTACCAACCCCCAAACCAACTTTATATTCCAGCTCCCAAACCAAACTTTATTAAGGAAGTTATAGTCTAGAATGTTGATGTATCTTTTTCAAACTTTAGCTTGAAATATCAATACAATATTATTAAAATTAGTAGTTATGCTTTAAAAATATTATTTCTACATATATATTAAGGAAACAATGTAATCCATTGAATGAAATTGGCCTTTTAAAAAATTTTATGTAGTAGTCTAGTATATACAACTAATCAGATATGATGGAAGATATTAATACATCAAACTGACTGAATAAGTTTCTTATTCTTTATGGAATAAGACTTGTTTTAGTATGTTTTCTGAAACTTAGGTATATTGAGTAAAATCAAGTTGTAATGCTAAAACGAACTTGGGATTGCAAATATCTCTGACACACTTATTTTGTTTCCTTTGGATATATAACCCAGAAGTGGCATTGTAGTATTATTTGGTAGTTTTGTTTTAAATTTATTGAGAACCTTCATGCTATTTTCTGTAATGGTTATACTAATTTACATTCCCACCAACATTGCATAAGGGTTCCCTTTTCTCTGTATCCTTTCATTCTTGATAGTAATCATTTTAACAGGTGTGAAATGTCATCTCATTGTGTCTTTAATTTGTACTGCCCTGATGGTTGTGATATTGAGCATTTTTTTATTTTTTAAAAATTTATTTATTCTATTTAGGTATATGTGATAGCAGAATGCATTTTGATTCATTGTACACAAATGCAGCACAATTTTTCATTTCTCTGGTTGTACTGATGTAGAATTACACCATATATGCAGTCATACATCTTTTTTTTTTAATGTGGTGCTGAGTATCGAACCCAGTGCCTCACATGTGCTAGGTGAGCACTTTACCACTGACTTACAACTCTAGTCCCTCTATTGTTTTCTTTGCTGTGTAGAAGCTATGCAATTTGATGCAGTTCCTTTTATCTGTTTTTGCTTTTAGTTACCCAGTGCTTTTGTGGTCATATTCAAAAAATCATTGCCAAGACTAGTGTCAAAACGTTTGTTGTTGTTGTTGTTTTCTGTTTTAATTCTTCTAGTAGTTTTGCGGTTCTATTTCAAGTTGACTTTTGTATTTGTAATGGGGTTTCAGTTTCATTGTTCTGCGTGTGAATATCCAATTTTCCCATCACTGCTTACTGAAGGCACTGTGTTTTCCTCTCTGTGGTCTTGGTACTTTTGTTGAGGATCAGTTGACTGTAAGAGTATGGATTTATTTCTGAGATCTCTATTGTGTTCCACTGGTTTATGTAGCTGTTTTTCCACCAGTACTGTGCTACTTTGTAGTTTGTTTTTAAAATAGGCATTGTAATGTTCCTAGCTTTGTTCTTTTTGCTCAAGATTGCCTTGGTTAAAATTGGTTATTGGTTATTATTGCCTTGGTTGTTTGGGAGTATTTGTGGTTTCATACAAATTTTAGTATTGATTTTTCTATTTCTGTGAAAAACGTTCTTGGAATTTTGGTACAGATTACATTGAATATTTAGATTGCTTTGGATAGTGTTCATGACATTTTAACACCATTCTCAAATTTATGAATGTGGGATATGTTTTCATTTATATGTACCTTCAATTTCTTTCATCTTTTACAGTTTTCAGTGTACAGATCCTTCATTTTCTTGGTGAAATTTATTCCTAAATATTTTATTTATTTTTGATACTTTTGTAAATTAGATCAATTTCTAGACTTCCTTTTCTGGTGTTCATCAATAGTGTTATGGAGAGTTACATCTCTTCTGTTCATGATAAAGAATAAATTGCTCATTTCCCATTCTAAATTTTATAAAAGACTTTGTGATCAACTCAGCTTGGTCAAGTGCCCACCTCTGGTCCAACTGGGAGTTAGTAAGGGTCATATAACACAAAAATGTGACTGCTTGGGACCTACCCTTTGTATGTCAAGAGAACTCCCAGAAGTTAACTTGGAACTAGGCAGATACCCTTAAGGATATTTGCATCAGTCTCATTTAATCCACATAATAACTTTATGCAGCAGGTGCAATTTCTCCATTTTATAGACGAATAAACTAAAAGTGTGAAAGGTCAAGAAACCTGCCTAAAGTCACATATTTAACAAACAGTAATGCCAATATACAAATCCAGGAATGTTCCATACTCCTGAAATTATGTATTTTTAAAAATGAAGTATAATTTACTTTAAGTAAAATCATCTCTTTAGTTTACATTTCTAAGTTTAGACAAATGCATAATACCATGTCTGCCCATCACCCAAGAACTCTTTTTTTTTTTTAAATTTTTTTAGTTGTAGATGGACACAATACCTTTATTTATTTATTTTCATGTGGTGCTGAGGATCGAACTCAGTGCCTCATGCATGTTAGGCAAGCGCTCTACCACTGAGCCACAACCCAGCCCCAAGAACTCTTTTTTATACCCCTTTCTATCCACTTTCCCCATGTTCTTTGAAGCCTTTGATCTGTTTTCTGTCCCTAGTTTTTCCTTTATCAAATGATGAAATCACACATTCTGTAACTTTTTGAGTCGGTTTTTTTCCCCTCACTTGTGGTACTGGGGATTGAACCTGGGGGTGCTTACCACCAAGCTACATCCCCAATCCTTTTAAAATTTTATTATTTTGAGATGAGATCTCCCTAGGTTGACCAAACTGGGTTCAGTCTTGCAATCCTCCTGCCTCAGCTTCCTGGATAGCTAGGATTAAAAGTGTGTGCTACTGCAACTGACAGCTTCCTTTTTTTTTTTTTTTAATTTATTTATTCTACTTAGGTATACATGATAGCAGAATGCATTTTGATTCATTGTACACAGATGGAGCACAACTTTTCATTTCTCTGGTTGTATGTGATGTAGAATCACATCATATATGCAGTCATACGTGAAGCTAGGGCTGTGAGGTCCATCTTATTACACCGTCTTTACTGTCCCCATGTCCCCTCCTCCTCCCTCTCCTTTGACCAAAGTTCCTCCATTCTTCCCTTGTCCCCTCCCCCATTATGGATCAGCATCCACTTATCAGAGAGAACATTTGACATTTAGTTTTTTGGGATTGGCTTACTTCACTTAGCATGATATTCTCCAACTCTATCCATTTACCTGCAAATGCCATAATTTTATTCTCTTTTATTGCTGAGTAATATTCCATTGTGTATATATACCACAGTTTCTTTGTCTGTTCATCTATCGAAGGGCATCTGGGTTGGTTCCACAGTTTAGCTATTATGAATTGAGCTGCTATAAACATTGAAGTGGTTGTGTCATTGTAGTATGGACAACTTCCTTTTTTAATTCTTTAACTCTATGTTCTGTGACTCTCCTGATTGCCATACTAATTATAATATCAGTAAGTTAAACCTTAATATTCTAAATAAGTTAAAGTAAGTAACTTAATGTTTATCATCTGACATAACAGAGATATTACAGCATAAAAATCAAAAGCAAAGCCATTGGAATCAACTTGTGAATTCAGATCCTCTGCCATTTCCTAGGCATGTTACCTTGGGCAGAGTACTTGAACTCTTTTCATTTTCTGCATCTGTTAGATAAGAATAATAATCATATAGTTTTTAAGAGAATTAATTTTAATTTTGCTTATAAAGCACTTAATTCTTTGCCTGAAATAGTAAGTGCTTTGTAAGTGTTCAACATCGAGAAAGCTTATCACATGTACTGATAAAAATTAATTATTGCTAGAATTCTATTTATACTACATTTTAGCTGTTTGCTTAAATTATCTCTTATGTTTTTAGTGGTATAAACTAGTTATTTCATATCTGGAGGATTTTCATTTGTAGAAATACTACGAAGAATTGGGAAGTTGTGTTTTTACCAGAAGGTGGCAGTAATATTATATATTTGTATATATGGAGAAAAAGAATTTCTCTGTGTATGTAAGTTGTTCTGCTGTAAGAAACCTAACTATGTGATTTTAGCCACAAAATAGGTAAATCTATAGGATACTTTTGAATCATCACTTTTATGGCATGCTTTTGGATATTACTTTGGATATTATTAAATACTTGACGAAGAAATTCAAGAATCAAAAAATGTTATGATGTTTGTGTGGGGATTATTTGTAATTCACTAGTAATAATGGTAAAGTAATTTTTATTTCTAAGTGGGGAAAAGTAGATTGAATTTTTAAAAGATTTTATATATAACACTAGGATTAGGCAAAGCACGGAACAGAAGACATTCATATTAATAATATAAATCTGTAATCTCAGTTTTAGAAATTGTCGTTTTTATAGAAATCATGGTATATTGTTTTACCTGGTTTTCAAGTATTCTTCAGTTACACATTGCTTGTCATAGTGCTTCTTGAAACCTTTGAGGCAACATGGTATAGTAGGAAAAGTGTGACAGTGAATAAGACTTCATTCGTATTTTGGTTTAGTTACTTGCTTTGTGTTTTCAGCTATTTAGTCTTCCTGAAACTCAGATAGTTTATCTTTAAAAAGGTGATCTGCTTTGTAGTTTCAGATTAATTTTGAGGATTGGGGATAATGTATATAAAATGAGCATACTTAGCATCTAAAACTCATTGCAGTCATGTTGATATCTTGTGTAGTGAAAGAGATACAGTGGATTTTTACTTCTTTATTTGGTATACTGTAGTGCTATTCATATAGTTTGATTTGCATTTTTATCAGCTATGCCATATGTTACAGTTTGGATGTGAGGTGTCCCCCAAAAGCTCACATGTGAGACCAATGTAAGAAGGTTCAGAGGGGAAATGATTGGGTTGTAAGAATCTTAACCCAATCAGTGAATTCATCCCCTCATAGGGATTAACTGAGTGGTAACTGAAGTGGTAGGGTATGGTTGGAGGAGATGGCAATTAGGGCATGGCTTTGGTGTGTATATGTGTATCTGGCAAGTGGAAACCCCTCTCTCTTTGCTTCCTGATAACTGTGTGAGCTGCTTCTCTCCACCACACTGCCTCCATGATGTTCAGCCTCACTTTAAGACCTGAGAAATGGAGCCAGCTGCCTATGGACTGAGACCTCTGAAACCATAAGCCTTCAAATAAACTTCTTCCTCTACAGTTATGCTGGTCAGATCTTTTAGTGACAGCGGTGAAAAAGCTGACTAAAACACCGAATGTGGCCCATTCTGACAGGAATTATCATTAGCCTGCTCTTCTCATATTTATCTCTATAGCTGATTTCATAATATTCACATTCAACCACCTGTAGGTTTTATTGTGGGACAAAAGTGAACCAGTAAAGCCCTGAGGTGTTTGTTGGCAAATTTGGGTCACCATTGTTAAATTTATTGGAAAATGATCATTGTCATCACTAATTAGTAAATTGAAATTTCATAATAAACTTTAAAAAATAAAGCCAAAAAGGACTCAAAACTTGAAAGTAATTTAGTGAGTTTTCATTAAATTGATATAATATTGTTTAAATTATATTTTTAATAATGTAATAGATAATTCCTATGAGGTAATTAAAATTTTTATTTGCAAAGTTAATTTTGTTATAAAAAAGAAATTGCCAAAGATTGAATAAAAATCATGTTTGATTTGGCCATGTCCTGTTACTATGAATGGTAATTAAATATTTACATAAGAAAGAGAAACATGTTTCTTCATGAAACAAAGATTTATTGACAAATTTGATTTGAGCTCAAGATGACATTAATTTAACAATACTAGCTCCGTTATTCCCTGTCCTTTTAAAAAAATTCGTATCTTTCAATTTCCTTTTTTCCCCATAGCTTTATTGAGGTAAAATTGAAGTACAGTAAAATGTACATATTTGAAGTGTGCAGTTTGATCAGTTTTGACATACAAGTAATCAATACGATCAATATAAAAACTATTTCCATGACTTTTTTAAAATTTGAAATCGTGCAATGTTTCCTGCATGATTTATTACACTAGAAATCAATCACCGTAAGATATATAGGATTGCACCCCCATAACAACTATTTAAAAAAAATTAAATGGCGCACTTATGAATATCTCAGAGGTCAAGGAAAAAAGCACAAGAAAGGTAAATAAAAAGTGCTTTGAACTAAGTGATAATAAGAGCTTAAAATATCAGGATCTCTGGGATGAAACAGTACTCAGGTGAACATTTATAACTTAAAGTACTTATCAGAAAGAAGCTAAAATAACAAATATTTTCAAATATTGTAGTGGGAAGGAAAAAATAAGAGTAGGAGCAGAAATATATGAATTAGAGAAGAAATAATACAGCTAAAATTTGATAAAAATCAAACAAGTCTAATCAAGAAAAAAGCAAGAAAACAAAAATTAATATCAATGGAAAGAGAGCTGTCAAAATAACCCTACAGATGCTAAAAATGTATTAAGGTAATATTACAATTGTATGCCAACATATGTGATAGCTTATGCAACATAGTCTATATTAGAGAAGGATCTGTGTGCTGCTGAGAAGAAAGTGTATTCAGTCGTTGATGGATGAAATATTCTATATATGTCTGTTAAGTCTAAAGTATCCATTGTATTTTTTACTTCTATAGCATCTTTATTTTGTTTTTGTTTGTAGGATCTATCCAGTGGTGACAGAGGCTTGTAAAAATTACCCAGTATTATTGTGTTGTGGTCTACTTGGTTCTTGAGATTGAGAGGGTTTCTTTGATATACGTAGCTGCTCCATTGTTTGGAGTATAAATATTTATGATTGTTATGTCTTATTGATGTATAATTCCCTGAAGCAGTATGAAATGGTCTTCTTCATCCCTTCTGATTAACTTTGACTTAAAGTCCACTTTATCTGTTGTGAGGATAGAAACCCCTGCTTCATGTGATCCATGTGAATGATATTTTTTCCCCCATCCTTTCACTTTCAGTCTGTGATGTCTTTGCCTCTGCGGTGAGTCTCTTGAAGACAGCATATTGTTGGGTCTTAGTTTTTAATCCAATCTACCAATCTATGTCTTTTGACTGATGAATTTAAGCCGTTAATGTTCAAGGTTATTATTCGGATATAATTTGTGTTCCCAGTCATTTGGGTTTATTTCTAGTTTTTAATTTGAATTAGTTCTGCTTTGATTGACTGTTATTTTAGTGTAGTTCCTCCCTTTGCTGGTTTTCACTTTTTTTTTTTTCATTTCCTTCTCATAATATATTTTGCTAAGACTATTCTGTAGTGCAGGCTTTCTAATTGCAAATTCTTTTAACTATTGTTTATCATGGAAAGTTTATTTCACCTTCAAATCTGAAGCTTAATTTTGCTGGATATAGGATTCTTGGTTGCCATCCATTTTCTTTTGATTTTTCTTTTTGGTATAGGGGATTGAATTTAGGGGCACTTTACCACTAATCCCCATCCCCAGCCCTATTTTGTATTTTATTTAGAGACAGGGCCTCACTGAATTCCTTAGTGCCTTGCTTTTGCTGAGGTTGGCTTTGAACTCATGATCCTCTTGTGTCAGTCTCCTGAGCTGCTGGGTGCCATCCACTGTCTTTCAGAGCTTGGTATATGTTATTTGAGGATCTCCTAGCTTTGAGGTTCTGGGTTGAGAAATCAGCTTAGATCCGAATTGGTTTCCCCCTGTGTAATCTGATATTTTTCTCTCGCAGCCTTTAAAATTCTATCCTTATTCTGTATGTTAGGCATTTTCATTATAATGTGCCTTGGTGTGGGTCTATTGTAATTTTGTACATTTGGGGTCCTGTAAGCCTCTTGTATTTGATTTTCCATTTCATTCTTTAAGTTTGGGAAATTTTCTGATATTTCATTGAAAAGATTGTGTATTCCTTTGGTTTATATCTTCATGCCTTCCTCTATCCCAATAAATCTTAGATTTGGTCTTTTTATTTTATCTTATAGTTCTTGGAAGTTCTGTTCATGGTCTCTTAACATCTTGTTTCCATGGTCAGATCTATTTTCAGGATTATATATTTTGTATTCATTGCCTGAAGTTCTGTCTTCCAAGTGGTTTAGTTTGTTTGTGATACTTTCTATTGAATTTTTAATTTGGTTTATTGTTTCCTTCATTTCAAGAATTTCTGCTTGCTTTTTAAAAATTTTTTTCAGAGTCTCTGCCTCTTTATTGAAGTGATCTTTCACTTCCTGTATTTTTTCTTTCATTTCTTATATCCTTTACTTTGCAGATCAGTTTAACTATGTACATTCTAAACTCTTTCTCTGACATGTCTTCCATCGTGGTGTCAATGGATTCTGTTATTGGAGAATCTTGGTTTGGGGTGATTTCTTCCCTTGATTTTTCATGTTGTTTGTGTGTCTACCCATCTAACAGTATGGATCTGAGGCAGTAGAGTTTCTACCCTGTGGACTTAAAGTATCTCTGAAGGTTTCCAGTACCTCACTATTTAGGGGTGAAGAAATAATAACAACAACCAATGCAAACAATATACAGCATTAAACCAAATAGTTCCTATTATGTCATCTACAATATTAATTATCATAATAAACAGAAATGATATGATCAGTTATTGCTTACAGTAAAAACAACAAGTTTGCAAAAGGGTTTATAATTTCAAATGGTGGACAGAGAGAAAAGAAACGATTTAGGATGTGATGATTATGAGGGAGGAGGAGAGAAGAAGAAGTAAAAAAGGAAGAGTGAAAGTACAATAGAGCTTGGGTGTTAGCAGAAGAAAAGAGATAATCAAGGGAAACAGGTAGGAGAAAAATATATAAAGTAAAAATTAAAAAAAAAACGAAACTAAGATATACTTATCAAATATCCTAGTTCACAAAAACTAATCCATAAAACTAATCCACAAAAAATTCACAAAAGACTAATCCACAAAAAATATACAGCTTCAAAGATGCTAGAAATGAGAAAAAAACAAATTAAAGGTTACAGTTAAACAGAGGAAAAGAATTAAAAACAAAAATAAAGATCTGGATGAAAAGTTAAACAATTCTTTCTGTTGGAGTTCAAAAGATTCTCAGTTTCTCTTCTCAGCAGTTTTAGGTGGGGTCCTCTGTAATGTGATGTTCCACCATCCTCTCAATTGCTGAAGTGAGAGAGGTAATCCTGGAGGTGGAATTCCTCGAGGCAGTATTTAGGCTTAGGTGGGCTCCAGGTTCTTCACTGAATGCCAGTTGGTCTGGAGATTTTAAGTCAATGTCCCTCCAGTGCCTGGTACCTTCTGATCCATGCTGGAAGACTGTACCTGAGGGATTTCCCCAGGGTTCCACTCGTGTGGTAGAGGACCCAATTTTTAGTCCTCTACATTCCCTTTGGTCCCCACATTTCCTGGTCTTGGGTTCAGTCTCCAATCTCTGTTGCCCCCTCCCTTCCAAGTTCCTGGCCAGATTTGTCTCTCCCAGCCAGTCCTGCAAGCAGCTGGGTTGGAAGTGGTGGGGTAGAGCTGGGTGGGTTTCCAGAATCAGTTGTCCCCTGTGTAAACCTCTCTCCACATTTGATTTTCTCCTGGTCACTTGAGCATACTCTATATCATGTAGTTTGTGTTTACTGGGCCTGTATTTCGGGCCAAACTTGGGTTTGCCCCCTCTGAGGGATTGGCCCCCTCAGATGCTAGCTCCTGAGCAGCAGCTGCAAAATGGTTCCTTCCTTTGTCCTCTGAGTGCTGCCTGAAGAGAAGGCGGTTTCTTTTCCCCTGCACATGGATATTGTACAGTGTATCTTTCAGGTTTGCAGGGCAATATCCTTGACTTCTAAATGCACTGTACCAGACATGCCTTGGGCCTCCCAAAAAAGCAGGTTCCTTTAATTTCCTTATCCCTCCACTGTGCTCATGGAGGGACCTCTCTGGCTGGAGCTTCTGGCCTGGCTGCAGCAGTGGCTGTGCCTCTGGGAACTTTTTCCTTATTTTATCATATCCAACCTCCTGGGTCCCTGATCTGCTTTGAATGTCCAGTTTTAAATTTCAGGAAAGTACTCCTGCTTTTTTTTTTTATTGTTGTTCACCCACCTTGCTGAGAAGCTGCCTGTCTACTTTCTTGGTTTCACTTCATGGAGCAGCCAGGAACACAACGACCTCTATTCCACCATCTTGAAAACCCACTGATGATATCTGTGAAATTCTTATCATATTTAGAATATTCTAGACTTTGTACTTTCTTTAATTTGATCAATTGTGACATTATTCTGACAATCACTAAAGGAGCCATAATATTGTTATGGAATGCCTTTTTTAATGAGTTTGATCAACTTTATTTTAGCTTCAATATAAAGAGCCTTTCTCTGCTATTTATCTGATGGCATCAGTTTCTAATGTTAATTAATATTTTGCAATATTGTTTCCTAAGAAATGAAAAACAAATAAAAATTAATGAAATACAGGGTTCATAGGATATGATTTCAGAATGCCTAAATTGGTTACATAACTAAATGTGAATATTGGCTTAGAATTACATTTTGCCATCCTCTTACCTCTATAGTTAATTTCTTAAAATCTCTATTTTAGGGGGCAAGGATGAAGCTCAGTGGTAGAGCACCTGCATAGTATATACAAGGACTTGGGTTTGATCCTCAATACCACAAAACAAACAAAAAGACTATACAACTTTGTTTCAGGACTTAATGCTTATTTCTTGATGTTTTTATCTTACTGATTATTCTCAGAAAGGTTTTAGTTTTTTATAGTAGTAATGGACCTAGTTTGCTTCATCACAACTATATTGCCAGTTAAAGATTAAGAAATAGTGAGCAGTTTAAACCAGGTTTTATTAAAACTATTGTATCTAATTTTTAAAAATACTTTGTTCTTTATACCAAAGATGAACATATTTAGAGCATCAATATGGAGAGTTAGGAACATAGTATTTTAGATTTCTATTAGGTGTTTATAGATTGAATATTTTTATGACAATATTTTGCGCTTTTGCTTTAAGGTACTGCAAAAGAAAATAATGAACTATACGGTGAGACATAAAATTATAACTGCTGTAATTGGTTTACATAAACATGACACATACATTTAAAATCTTATATTTAACTAAAGGGAAAACTCTTATTAGACTTTAAAAAAATAAATGATGTTCATCATGATTTCTGTTTAATATGCTCGAATACTGCAATACATATCTTCTAAATTATAGAAAGTGATTAAAATATATCATATATGGTTTTGGTGTTAAGGGTAGTTTTTTTCTTTCTATATTTTTTTGAAATTTAGGACTAATAAAACCTTGAATATCCAGAAATTAGATAACTTTTGGTAATAGTAAGTACCTGAAAGTTGCCAGCAAGTTAATACTGAATGCAAGAAATTCTGGTTTTACCTTATATTAAAACACAACTTGACTTTAAGTCCTTTGGCATTCTGAGTTTGAAATTTCATTAGAAAGAAACAGTTCACAATAAAAGAATACTCAGAATTCAGGATGAGATGTGATATTTCACTTTTTCCACAATAAGAAATTAATGTAAATAAGATAGATGGTTTGAATTAATAATAAAGAATAATTGACTTCACTTTTGGGATTTTTGCTGGCTGGATTTTTCTGAAAAACTTGTTATAAAATACCTAGATGCTCTATAAATTACACAAATATGCTTTTAAATACGTAGCCAAGCTGCCAAGAAAGTAGGTGTATAGAGACAAACAACACTGGTTTATGAATAGCATTGCTGGTTTTTGCCAGATTGAACTAGAGTTGGTGGGGCCCCCTTATTTGATGTAAGGGAGTATGTTATGGTTAGAATATGAAGTGTCTCCAAAAAACTGATGTATGAGACAATACAAGAATATTCAAAAGTGCAATGATTGGATTGTGAGAGGTGTAACCTAATTAGTAGCTCAATTCAGTGGATCTAGATTAACTGGGTGGTACCTATAGGCAGGTAGGGAGTGACTAGAAGAAGTAGATCACTGGGGGCATGACTTGGGTTTATATTTTGTCCTTGGTGAGCTGAGGTCTCTGCTTCCTGGTTGCCATGTTCTGAGCTGCTTTTCTCTGCTACACCTTCCTCTATGATGTTCTTCTTCACTTCTGGACCAGAGCTATGGAGTCAACTGACCATGGACTGAACCTCTGAAACTGAATCAAAATAAACTTTTCCTCCCGTACATGATACTTGTCAGATATTTTGGTCACAGGAAGAAAGCTGACTAAAAGAAGCTGCAAGGGCTTACCTTCTTATGTTTCTGTATTGTGGCTGTTGGTTTTTCCAAACATGGCTTGGCAGCAAAGCTCAGACTGTGTCTTTTTGCAAGGTCACTTTAGATTTACTGTGAAAGGAGAGTATCATCAGTGTGTGGGGTCTGTCTTCTGTTTCAGGCTCTTATGTGTGTTAGTGTTGTAATTTCCTTCTTGGTTCATTCTATGACATGTCCAACTGTACCTTGATCTGTTGCATCTAACCCGCACCTCTCCCCAAGAAGTGCAGCCCAGACAACTCTGCAGAAGCAGCAAAGTTTATTGAGGAAATAGGCACACAGGCCAATCAATTGGGGTCAGCTCTCCTTTCCTTCAAAGAGTGACCCCGAAGTGAGGGTTTCAGAGGTTATTATAGGGTGGGCTAGCTACATGACTCAGGAAAACATGATTTGGCAGGTATTCAATCTATAGTTATTACAGTTTAACCGTGACAGCTCCTCCTATGTCCCCTTTCAGTTCCTGGAACTTTAGGTAACTGGCCAGGGGATCTGGCAGCCTGTGGTTTTGGCTCCCCCACCCCCATCCGTGAGAAGCAAGCATAGCAAAGCATTAATCACAGAAGCACAAAGAGCAGTTTAGCAGATACATGCAGGCCTGAGCCAGAGTGACTCCATTTTGAGTTGGGATTTTACAGATCCAAACATGCCTTTTTAGGGGATGCTGTACCTCATCTTGATGTTGGCCTGTTTATTTATGAGCACAAATTACTTGTAAGAGCCCATTGCTGAATAGTAGCTCTAGCTTTGCTGAACAATAGGGAAATTTCTTGGAGAAGAACAGTTAAGGAGCTAAATCCCAAGAATTAACTGAACAGGGAAGGTGTGGGTACCTAAGGTAATAATCACTGATAGAAACCTAGAGTTTTGAGTTAGAATAGTTATTATGAGGGTCAGGACAGAAAAACATGGTGGATAGTTGGGCTTAAGGCCCTTGCATAAAACCATTAACTTCCAAGGCTAAACACAGTCAAATTAGGGACTAAAACAAAACTCTTAACAGCCTTTAGAGGAAGAAAATATGGAAATTTCTCTGATGTGCTTTAGCCACGGATGGGAAAAGAACAGGGTTTCTCTGAAAATATGTAACCAAAATCATATTCTTATGTGGTTTAGGGTTGTAATTTCCTTCATGGCCCAAGAAATTCAACAGAAGTGATATTAGGCTAGCTAAAGCAACACAGGCAAATTCAAATTTTGTTTGGAGGAATTCACCTCAATCAAGGTTCCTCAGAACCTTACAGATTAAGGTCAGTCAAATATTGCTTATAATCTTACCTTGCAAACAATTTTGAGAAGACAGTCTACCACAAGGATATTAGATATTTATTGCTGTACAATAATCTACTGTAAACTTAGTGTAAAACAACATTCATTATTATCTCACAGTAAATGTACTTCAGAAGTCTGGGTATGGGTTACCCAGGTCTTTTGTCCAGAGTTTCACTGGCAGAAATCAAATGTTAGCCAATGCTGTGATCTCACCTGAGGCTTGTTGTCCCTGTTCCATGTTTACTTACTATTGATAACATTCAGTTCCTTGCACATAGATGGTTGAAATTCCAATTTTCTTCCCACGTGTCAGTAAAGAACATTTCTTAATTCCACTGGGCTGCCTTCCATAAGCACTTTCCAGTATGATTGTTTGCTTCTTTCAAGGCCAGCAGTAGAATCTCTCTCACTTTGAATTTCTCTGACTTTAGAAAAGACTGGTTCCTTTTAATGAATCAGTCACCAGATTAGGTCAAGCCTGCCTAGGACAGTCTGCTTCTGATTAACTCATTATGAACTGATGGGGGTCACTAGTTATATTTGCAAAATTCCTTAACGTTTGTCATATAATATCTTATTATAGGAATGAAATTTATCATGTTACAATCCTTAAGGAGAACAGATTATATAAGGCATGAATACCAGGCAATGAGAATTGAAGGCCATACCAGAATACAGAAGACCTGGATCTATAAGGACATTAATATTTGAATTATCAACTACAAAATATGAAATGACCATTTAAGTTATTTTCAAAAATGGAAGAAGGAAATGAAGAAATTCAAAAGGATTATGAGATGATTAAAAAATGATCAGGCACTTTGAAAAAGACCAAAACCTTACTTGAAAACCATAGTCATTAAAATTAAAAAATCAATAGGCTAAATAGCTAGGTTCTCTAGGTATTGACACATAACATACTATTCCAAAACTTAACATCTTTAAAAAACAAACATCCATTTAGCTTATTATTCTAAGGACCAGCAATTTAGGGTGGGCTCAGAAACATGGTTCTTCTAGATTATTATTTTTTTCCTATCTGGGTTGCGTGGATGGCTTCTGACATCCACATTACTGGACCTTTTAATGCTGACCCAGTTCCCATGTGGTCTCTTTTCCTGTAGTTTAGCTTCAGCAAGTTCACATGGCAGACACAGAGGTCTCAAAAGTTTGCAAGACCTTTTAAGGCCTAGATTTCAAACTGGAATGTTGTTATTTTTACTGCATACTGTTATGCAGAGGGAATCACAAAGCCAACCCTAATTCAACAGCTAGAGAAATAGACTATAGCTTTTATTAGAAAGAGCTACAAAGTCATATCACAGACACTATGGATAAATGTGGGAAGGAGTAAAAGATTCCAACCATTTTTGTAATAATAGGCACAATGGAAGGGAAATAGAAGTTAAATCTGAAAAGATGTACCCAATATGAAAAATAGACAAAAAGATGGGAAGTTTAAAAGATAGGTTATGGGTCAGCAATGGCGAGGTGCTGAGCAACTCAGTGAGACCCTGTCTCTAAATAAAACACAAAATAGGGCTGGGGATGTGGCTCAGTGGTCTAGTACCCTTGAGTTCAAACTCTAGTACCCTGCCCCACACCCCAAAAAAAGGATAGGTTATGGGGCATGAAGGTAGCATTGGAAACTATTGACTAATTAGTGTTCCAAAGGAGAGTGAAAATATAAAACAAGTAAAAGGTGTTATTCAAAGAGATAATGGCTTATACTTTTGCATTTTAAAGGTAGTTCAACAAATCCAAAGCAAAATATATAGAAGTTCACAATTTGCACTAAAATTTTAGAATCCCTCCCCTCAAGCAAAGGAATTTAAAAATTAGCCAAAGACCCTCACTATCTTCTAGGATCCACCCCCTTCATGGATACTAAAATCAGCATGTGCTCAAAATGGTGTAGTATTTTCATATAACTCACACGTACCCTCCCATGTACTTTAAATCATCTCTGGATTACTTATAATAGCTAATACAATGCAAATGCTGTCTAAATAATTGTTATATTTTATTGTGTAGGGAATGAGAAAGAAGAAAATGTCTGTACATGATCAGTACAATTTTTTTCCAAATATTTTTTGATCTGTGGTTGGTTGAATCTGCAAATGCAAATGCAAATCCCACAGATACAGAAGACTGACTGTATCTACAATGGGCTAACCACTTCTTGATGTCAAAAACCTTAATGGCAAGAGTGGAAACCAAAAGATACTAGAGTAGTATCAACAAAGTACTGAGAAAATATAATTGTTAGCTTAGAATTTATTATCCAACTGAAGTACTATTAAAGAATGAACAAGGGACGTTTCAAACATACGAAAGAATGTTTTGTATTAGTATACCTAAAAGATGTACTTCTTGAAAAAGGAAAGAAAGCCAGAAGGGAGATCTGAGTGCAAGCAAGAAGGCTGAGCTAACAAATTGATGAAATGTAAGTAAATTCAAGCAAAAACTGAATATTTTTTATAATTGTGATGATAATGATGATGATAATTATTTAGGGGCTAAGTCAAAATATTAATATATGTATTAACTGTATTATGTAAGAGAAGAGGAAGTGATAGGTTTTAAATTATTTTGAGGTTTTTCATGTTGTTTTAGGAAGAGGGTCATACGTTCTAATAGCATTAGACAGTGAGGTAAAGATACAGTTGACATTTTGAGAATGACCACAAAATGAATAGAAATAGAAGAAATAAGATCAGTGACTATACAGGAGAAAAAGATAGAATTAAGAAAAATCAATGAGAAGGAACAAAGGAATATAGATAAAATATAGAATAAGCAGGACAAAATAAAAATTACAAAGTAAGAAGGCAGAAATAATTAAAATGATGTTATGTATCACAATAAATTTAAACTGTAACAGTTTAAAATAGAGGTCAAGTTAGGATAAAAATAAATGTAAATAGAAAAATAATGATATTAAATAGCTGGAAAAAAAGATTACTAGCGGCTGCTAACCAAAAGAAAGTTTATGTAAGTATATTAATATTAGGCAGAGTAGACTGAAGAAAAGAGCATCATCAAGCACAAAGAGAGAAACTAATAGTAAAAGATTTAGCTTATCAGGGAGAAAAGCATACAAATTTGTAATTACTCAGAAACATGGCCACAGAATATTGTAAACAAGTTTGCACACTTAGAATAAAAGAAGTTGATGAATTTACTATTGTATTGGAATATTTTAGTGTCATATTATCAGAAATTGATAAAAGATCCCTTCATCAGTTTTAACACTGATGATATGAGCAACACAATAGATAAGCTTGATCTGATAGATTCAAAAATTAGAGAATAAATATGCTTCTCAAGATCAAGTATTTACTATCATCAATAATGTTTTCACTGTCATTATGTTCCCCACATAGTTTGTTTATACAAAGCCTACTTATTTTGTATGTTATTGCATGAAGTTACTTGACTGAATTCTTTAGTTTTATCCCTGATTGTTTCGAGTGGGGATTTGACATCATGATACTATATCTTCTGCAAATAAAGATAGTTATATTACTTGAAAAAAAAAAAGATCAAGTATTTACAAATATTGACTCATAGTAGGCCAAAAAGGCAAGTCTTCATGCCTGTAAAGTGTTGGAATCTTAAGAAACATTTCTTTTTCTGATACCAGTGTAATTGTTAAAATCAATAGCATAAAGATTGCTGGAAATGCGTGTTTAGAAATCTAAATGTATACATTGTGTATAGATAGATATGCATATTACATATGTCATATATATTACTTATTGGAAAACATAAGAAACAACATTTATAATCCACCTGGGTGTGTATCATTAAAGCTGATCATCTTTATGGTTATAATTATAAAATTATTACAGAACATAAAGGAATACTTAAGTGGAGAGGCAGACCATATTCAGAGATGAGAAATATTATCATAAAACTTCATATAACTTTGTAAATGTAATGTAACTTGGATTAAATTTTCAGTGTTTAATAAATGCCGAATACTATTCTAAACACTTTAATTTAAAAATTATTTATTCCTCAGAACAGCTGTGGGGTATGTAGTCATTTTACAGATGACTACAGAAGCAGAAAGCTTTGTATCTTGTTACCTAATGAAAAAGTGAAAGTGCTAGCTGTCTGACTCCAAAAATGCACTCTTAACCATTACCATATAGTGTTCCTTCAAGGATTTTTTTGTCGAACTTTATAAGCTAGCTATCAGATTTACATGGACTAGTGTAGGAGCAAGGATAGCTAAGGCCATTTGGTTGAAGGAGTAAGGGCGCTTGTGGTGGGAGAGGCATTTACTCTGATACTAAGACTTTCTCTTTTAAAGCCATAGTGATTCAAAGAATGTGATATTGATTCAGATTAGGTAAATAAATATGTAACAGATTATAAAGCTCCCCAAAGACCCATCATAACAATATATGATAAATATGCTTTCAAAAATACTGGAGGAAAAGATAGATAAGTTAAAAAAAATTCATGTTGAAGTAATTGGTTTGCCATACATAAAAAAATAAAATTTGATTTCCCTTTTACACTGTACATAAAAACAAAACACAAATTAATTAAAGGTACAAATGTAAAAAGGAAAACATCAATACTGTTGAAGAATATCTTTTTGTTTTAGGGAGAATAGTCATGCTAACCCAAAGCACAGCTAATGAAAAATTGTTGATATTTGCTGAAACAAAATTAAAATATATATAGCAAAACAAACAAACAAAAAACCAAGTTAAAAGTGAGAAGAGATCTGGGTAGAATGATTTGCAATATGGATGCCAGAGAATTTCTGTACAGATTATGTAAATAACTGCACATTGATCAAATTAAAAAGACAAACCCAACAGAAAAATAAGAAAAAGATAACACATTTGGAATGGAGAAAAGACTCATGTCCAAGGACCATATAAAGTTGTTTTTAGTAGGGAAATGGAAATTAAAATAATATACTCTTGTAGAAAAATAAGTGGCATTGATGAAAGGAAATGGTAAATTATACATTTCTGGTGGCAATGTAAATTGATACAGCCACTTTGGATAATGATTTGGTTGTTTCTAGTAAAATTTAAAATGTGCATAATATGTGACCAGCCAACTTCCTCCTACATAATTATTCTAGCACAGAGGTTGGAAAACTTTCTGTGAAAGATCAGAGAGTAAATAGTTTAGCCTTTGTTGGACACACATGGTCTTAGTTGTGACCATGTGTAGTGTAACAACTTTTGTTGTAGTGTAACCCTGAAATTTGAATTTGATAGTTTTTACTTGTCATGAAATGTTATTCTCTTGACTTATTTTTTTCAATAATTTAAAAATGGAAAAGCCATTCTTAGCTCATGAAATATACAAAAGCAAGCAACATTTGCCTCATGTAATTGAATGAAAAAACAATATATGCATAGTATATTTCATTAATAAATTATTAATAAACAATATGCATATTATGTGTATTTTCATGTATACATATATATGTATGTGAATGCAAAAATAGAATGACTAGAACAATACACATAACACCTGATAGATTTAGAAGCATAGAGTACAGGGTAAATGCTCAATAATTTTGGTAATATTTTTTCCTCGTATCTTTCTGCTACTCTTTCCGCTGATTCGGTTATGTTTGTATACATAGTTCTTATGTATACAAAGTTGGCATGTTGTGTGAACTTTTGAAAGCATGCCTTCTACTTGTATCAGACATGAGGTTACTTCTAAAGTTCCTTGAATGAGAACTATAGCTTGGATTTCTGGGATTTTATTATGTCACCTTACTGAGTTAGTTGGGAGGTACTCTGTACTATATTGCTAGCTGACAGTAAATACATTTTGACAGCTGGATCATAAATTAGTGTAATCTTAATTGTTTGGGGAGTTAACTTCTTGTTTTCTACCTCACATTATATCTCTTCTGCCTGGCTTAACATCTTCCTTTTGCTCTTAAGAGCAAGTTATAATTAAGGTCATATTTTCATATCTTCCCTTATAAGTTTTTAGTTTGATAATGAGAATGAATGGAGATGCAGGGAATTCGGGAGGGAGAATTTTGTTTTGTAGGAGATGATACATTAGATTGTTTTCTCATTGCTGTAATCTTCATTGACCCTTGGGAGTTTTCTGGAGTTCTAATAGCATTTTGTGCTTGTCTCCAATGACCAGTAGACTAGAGTTCTTTTCACTCTTAATGTCTTTAAATTTTTAGGAATGTCAGAGCCCCAGATTTGTCCATTTTATCTTGCACAACATGGATTTCCAACTATACAACTACTTGAAAAATTTTAAAAATGCAGTTTAGGAATAAACATTTTTCTGTGCCTTATAAAAAGATTGTAAGAAAAAATTAATTTAGTCTGTCTATTGTATGCTTTTAGTTTCAAGTAATTCTTTTGAGCTATCATATTCAAGAGGTTATGCTGAGTGTTGGGTTGGATTCCTATTTTTGGTATGTTTAGGAAATTTCTTCCTGATGATTTTGGAATACTCCAGATATATTTTGAATTATTTATTGATCTTAATTTTTAGTTTCATCTAACATAGCATAGTGTCTTTGCTTTCCTGTTCTTTTTGTTGGGTTTATTTGTAATGTTTGGAAAGAAGCTTTGGCCTTTAGCCTTCAATAAGCTTTGTCATTTTATACATGAATAATCTGATTCAATATGGTATTATAGAATAAAAACTTTACTATTTCTGAGTCAGAGATGACCTTATGAATGGGCACTATAAATAATTTTATGGTGTTATTTCATTGCTTGGATAGCACACAGGAGAAAGAGTTTTGAGGGCACTGGGCATCTCTGAAAAAGAGAAAGGACACAAAAGGGTATTGTAAAGACTAATTTCATAAGCTTTGTAATTTGCCAGCTGTATTTTATTTATGCAGAGGATGTGGACATAATTTTAATTGCATTTTCATTTGAAATGGTAGCGTTACTCTACTGGATTCAAAATTCTTTCATAGAGTAAACAAATTTCATTTGTTGTCTTTTACAAAAACTCTTGGGAAAATATTAAGTAAAATTAGGATTACATGGCTTTTTCCATGCAGAAATTACTTCCTTATTGAATTATTCAAATAGACCTTCTTAATGAATGGCCATGGAAAGACATAATGGATAAAAGGATATCCTTTCAGGAAGGTCCCTTGAAAGGCCTCAAATTATTAATTAAATAAAAAGAAATGCTAAGATGATTTTAAGAAAGAGTACTGATTTTAAGAGAAAAATTATGTTTCCTTAGGGTGGCAGCGACATGTAAATTGAAATTAACATTTAAAATTTTCTCTGTCTGAATTATAAGCATGGATCAGAAAGTATGGGTGACCTTAGGTGGCAGTCTCAGGGAAAGCACTAGTTCTGGGAGACTGGAAGACATCTTGAAAAGAGGTGGGAGTTCCTCTTGGAATGTAAGTGGTAAAGGGAAAGAAGAAAACAACTGAAGATAAGGGCTTTATGGAAAAAAGATTGTATTTAAAAAATACAAATTCTTTTCCACCGCCACCACACAAAAAGTGCCATTTATTAAAGAAATTACACTTCAGCACAGCCACAGAAGAGGGTGCTGTTGAACTGAGAAACCAAATAAACCAACTTCTCTCCTTTTTCCCCACATCACAAGATAAATTGCCATTACTAATCCTGAAAGAGCCAATGTATATAATCCTCAACAGAAAAAGAAACCAGCATCTGTATGAAGTTATTATAAGAATAAAATAGAAATTAAGATCAAGCCTTGTTTGTAAGCTATATGTAAAAAAGACACAAAGGATGAAAATAAAAATACACATGTCAAAGAAAAACTACAAAACAAAGGAAAACTGAAAGGCAGTAGTTGAACATGAATAACCTGTATTAAATAAGCAATTGAAATATGAAAGGACATTATGAGTCAGATATTTTTAAAAAATCACAGTTGAAATAAACAATAGGAGGATGTGTGAAACAGAAGCTGACTCAACTCTGCAAATTGACAAAAATCATCTTAGAAGTGAAAACTAAATTACAAGATACCCAAGAGAGGACAGATATTACCAAAAGTTCAGTAAAAGACATAGAGAACAGAAATGAAAGAATCAAGAAAGTGACACTGAAATAAGAGAAAAAGGATCAGAGAAAAAATCACAGAGAAGCTTCGTTATATTTAATTCAGTGCTTGAACTATAAAAACAAATGAAAAATGAACAGAAGTAATACTTAAAATGTAATAAAAAACTTTTTAGAAGTAGAATACTGAATTTCTATACTGAAAGGATGCCTGTCTCCTGTGCACCTGGAAAAATTGATCTAGAATAAACCAACTCAAAATATATTCTATTATTAGACGTAAAGTAAAAAGGGAGAAAAAGGCCATCTCAGCCTTCAAGTAAAAAAATAGCAAGTAATATAAAAAAGTAGTAAAAATTAAAGCTACATTAAAGGTTATAATAAATGGAAAGAATATCAAGCTGGCATCACACCTCTTGACCGTAACATATAAAGCAAGAAAATAATAGACAAACATTTTTAAGATATTCAAAACGAACAATCATTTTAGTTGATTGTGAAGCATTAAGTTAAAAAAATCATGTGTCTATTGTGATACTCAAGATCACTTATGAATTGAATGAGTGATTTTGCAAAAACATTGTAGTTAGGAAGAAAATTTTCAAACATATCCTTGATTGTTCAGTGTTTGAAATATTTAGATGTGAACTGCCATGATATCCGCAACTTATTTTCAAGAGATTTAGCCAAAATATATATAAAATAAAATGAAATAGCATTTTGGAGTTTTTCTTAACAGTTTCTTGACATTTAAAACAGTTGCTCAAAACAAATTGCTAAATTTTAAATACTTTTGTGTTAACTAAAGAAATCTCTTTTATAGTGAAAGGAAATATTTTTTGAGTAAAATGTATTCCATCTTCTACATTGTTATTTTAGATTTTTGCCATACCCAATGAAGATTGACTTTTTCATATTTCTCTATGCTTTTAGAATTATTATTAGTGATCTAATATCTCTTTCAGCAGTTACCAAAACTGCTGGTGCCTTCTCAGGAGTTAGTACAATAGCATCAAACTGAATGTCACTGTATTCTTGGGCACGGTAAAAAAGAAACCAACACAAAAAGATGTCAGTTTTACTTAAGAATGCCCTTGTTGAGGAAGGAAAAATTTTAATGAATGATTTATCTTTTTGTTCCTGAATTGTAATATTTATATATTTTTGATAATTGTCTTTTCAGATAGACAATTTGCAAAACTTTTCTCCCATTCTATAGGTGTTTTCACTTTCTTGTGTTCTTTGAAACACAAAGGTTTTTGTTTTTTTTTAAAAATATTTTTTAGTTGTAGATGGACACGATATCTTTATTTTATTTCTCTTTATGTGGTGCTGAGGATTGAACCCAGTGCCTCACGCATGCAAGGCAAGCGCTGTACCACTGAGCCATAATCCCAGCCTACAAAGGTTTTTGAATTTGATGGTATCCAATTAATGTTTTTCTTTTGTTGCTGTCATGTGTTTTTTGTACATGAAAACATGGATAGACTTTTGAAAGGTATATTGTGGTATGTTTTAAAGCAATGCTTTGGTTTGTTTTGGGTTTTATTTCATTTGTTAGTGATTATACATCTGTGAACATACTGTATGAATTTGCTTGGACAGCCATAATAAAGGATCACAGACTGGGTGGTGTAAACAACAAATATATTTCCTGAAGTCTGCAGACTAGATGTGTCTGCAGGATTGATTTTTTCTTTTTCTTTTTTCCAAATTTTAAAATTTTATTATTATTATTATTATTATTATTTTTTAGAGGATAACATTTCATTTCTCTGGTTGTAAGTGATATAGAATCACAACATACATGCAGTCATACATAAAGTTAGGGCTATGCTGACCATCATATTTCACCACCTTTACTGTCCCCATGCCCCCTCCCTCCTTACACCCCTATGAACAGAGTTCCTCCATTGTTCCTGTGTCCTTCCCCACATTATGGATCAGCATCCACTTATCAATGAGTACATTCGGCATTTGGTTTTCTGAGATTGGCTTACTTCACTTACCATGATATTCTCCAACTCCATCCATTTACCTGCAAATGCCATAATTTTGTTCTCTTTTATTGTTGAGTAATATTCCATTGTGTATATATACCACAGCTTCTTTATCCATTCATCTATCGAAGGGCACCTAGCTTGGTTCCACAGTTTAGCTATTGTGAATTGAGCTACTATAAACATTGAAGTGGCTGCATCACTGTAGTATGCTGTTTTTAAGTCTTCTGGGTATAGACTGAGGAAAGGGATAGCAGGCTCAAATGGTGGTTCCATTCCAAGTTTTCTGAGGAATCTCCGTACTGCTTTCCAGATAGGTTGCACCAATTTGCAGTTCCACTAGCAATGTATGAGCGTGCCTTTTCCCCACAACCTCGCCAGCACTTATTGTTGTTTGTATTCTTGATGATTGCCATTCTGACTGGTGTGAGATGAAATCTTAGGGTAGTTTTGATTTGCATATCTCTGATTGCTAGAGATGTTGAACATTTTTTCATGTCTGTTGATCAATTTTATATCTTCATCTGTGAAGTTTGTGTTCAGCTCTTTGGCCCATTTATTGATTGGGTTGTTTGATTTCTTCTAGGCCCTCTCTTCTTGGCTTGATGGCTGTTTTCCTTTCTGTTGCCTTCACATGGCCTTTATTCTCTCTGTGTGTCCTAATCTGTTCTTCTTTTTAAGGACACTTTGTCATATTTGACTAAGGCTAACTCCAAAGACTCTATTTAACCTTAATTACCTCTTTGAAGACCCAGTCTATGAATGTAGTTATATTTTGAGTTACTAGAGGTAAATGCTTTAAAATGTGACTTTTGGAATGTAGTGAGAGGATGTAATTCAGCTTGTAATAAATGACATAAAATTTACTATTTTAACTGTTTTGAAGCACACAGTACCCTGGTGTTAAGTATTTTTACATTATCATGTATCATCACTATCCATCTCTACAATTTTTTTCATCTTGCAAACTAAAATTCTAGTTATGAAACAACTGTCCATTGTCCCTTCCTCCTAGCTCCTGGCAATTTCCTTTCTACTTTCTTCTGTAAAACATAATGTTTTGAGACAGTTTATTTTCCATCATAAGAATTTTCAAAGTTTCTCAAAATTGTTACTTTTTTTATGCTAATCCTTCAAGATATACACAAACTTTCACCTAGATACTTGAAGTTCTTTAATCCTATATAAAACATTGTCTTTATTTGTATATCTGCCTTTTTTTCTTGGGAGAGACTCCAAAGTTACCAGATTCCTTTACTCTAGCCCGCGAAATTTGGGCCAGTCTTTGTTCATTTATTTTTCAAGAAAACTCAAAGTTTAAGTTTTTAAATTCTAATTTTAAGTTAATAAGTTGATGTGTAATTCACAGAAAAAAAAATAGGAAGTTTAAATATGTGTAGTTCTCATCTTGAAATCTAGTGTTTGCTATTTCTAAAAAGTGTCAATACCTTTTTAAAAAACCTTTTATCAGATTCTTTTTATTTAGGAAGGTTTTCTAACATTCTTATTCCTGTCCTTCACTGTTTTATATTGTATTAGATTTGCATTATATCAATTTGCATCTCATTTTAAATGTACATATTTAAAGGAAATATTTTTCATAAAATGAACAATTAGTTGTTTTTATTTCATTTTATTCATATATTCATTCAGTGCACATTGAGTATTATATGGCAAACACTGGGTATACAAAGAAGAGCAAGGCATGGTTTTTATCTTTAAGGAGATAAAAACAGTGTACCTAGATTGTTAAGAGCCAACAAAGAGAAGAATTGGTGGTTGGCCCTAACAGTTGTAATAGTGTGGGAAAGAGTTCTGGAGATGCAAGGCCTACTGCGGAGTGGAGGGTAGTTGGATATGGCCAAAACAACAGACTGGTATATAGAGAAGGTGTTGCTAAAGACAAGGTTTGTATGAGGTTGTAGGCAGGTTTTGAAGGTCTTTAAATGCTATAGTAAAAACTACCTCCTATGAACAGAGAGCTCTTAAATATTTTCAGGGATCATGAAAGACAGGAACTGAGAATTCTAGGTGATGTTAGCTAATCTTATAATTAAGTTCAGTTTGAATACATTTTTGGTTATGTCATTTAAAATTTTTCATTGGGTAATTTCCAAAGATTACTGATACATGCTGATTATTTAAAAAACCTATGTTACACATATATATGTATTATATTTCACACTTGGCATATTTAAATATTTTTTATATTCAAAAATTGTATTTGCCTTAGCTTTGTGTTTTTTAATTATTTTTTCCAGCTATACAGAAGACAGGATGGATGAGGATCTAATGGAACCTCTGAAATATGCTGAACAACTTCCTGTAGCTCAGATAATACACCAGGTTTGCTTTCCATTTTATTCTTTTGAAAGAAACAAGATTTTTAATCTCTGAAAAATAATTGCTTTTGTTAGTTTTTTTTTTCAAAATCATTGTGCTATAGCTGAAAGGCATTCCAGGCCATCTGTCCCTACTTTGGCTATACTTACTACAGTTAAAAGTCTCATTCAAAGCACAATATTCAAAGGCTTCTTGCTGTGTAACACTAGAACTCTTACTTATGTGAAATAGCAGGGTAATCAGCATTATCTTTTATGCATTGCTTAATAACAAAACTTAATTTCAGAAAACTTTAATTTTGAACCATTATATACAGTTCTTGTTAGGAGGAGAAAGAGCTGAAAAAATATAATTTTTTGGAGTAGCTAAAAAGAGAAAACAATCTTGCCCTACTTCTTCTACCCTCCTCCATTATCAATCCTTGTAAAGTATAATTCTAAATGTCATGTGGGCAGTTTGTTCATTTCCAATTATAATGACTCTCTCATCCCTTCTACATAATGATAATCTTAGAAAAGGCAGTGTTGTAAGTATTTAAGCTTAGACTTTGTATTGTAATTTTGGCAGCATATAACCTTTGTCCTGCTGGGCTAGAGTCTAATCCTTCTAAGTGGTCTGTTGACTAGTGTTACAGCCTTTATACCTAGGAGATTTTTTAGGTCCTTACAGATGGTAGGAAATATTAGAGCCCTGTTACATTTCAGAATTTCTTAGAATATTTATGAATATTTGTTATTATTATAAATCTTTTCATATGTCTCTTTCATTCAAAAGAAATTTTATTTAGCTGATATGAATTGATTAGAAATGGCATTTTGAGCTTATTAAAAGAAAGAGACTTTCAAATGTTGGCTATATAGATATTTTATTAAAATTCTGTGAGAAATTATTTTAAAAAATGATCAGAAATTTGCCCCTTTGGGGAGCTCATCTGTGCTTGGTAATCAGGTCCAGTTTATATGTCAGGAATTCCCTAGTGTTGTCAGAGCTTAAATGACCTAACAGTCTGCAAATGTCACATTTAAAATTCTGTCTTCATGCTTGGCTCTCAGCATAAATGAATTAAACAGCAGAGCAGGCAGCAAGTCAATATGTTCTTAACAGTAAGAGTGAGCAGTGAAACAGTTTGTGGTTTGTTCAGAATAGGTAAATAGAATCTGCCTAGAACAGTTCACCTAGAATAAAATCTGAAGAGGAAATAAGAATTAACCTTTAAGATGGTTGACCAGATGAAATGTCAGTAATATTTTTATAGCATGAATGAACCAATAAACTACCTGGTTTATATAACATCTGTGTTTTACAATCCTTCACTGTGAATTCAAAGATGAAGAATATTGACACTGATGAAAATTTTAGGTTTTTTTTTCAGTATAAAAGGCTGTTAATTTTAAGGCTAAAGTATAAACATTATAATTAAAATTCTATAGTACTGAATATTATAAAATTGCAATCTAAGAAATTTTGCATGATAGAAATTTTTAAATTTCATTTTTATTTTTATTGAAAAAATTCTGTTCTTAAGGAGTAGTCAGGAAAAGTCATTGTTAATATCAGATTCTTCATTTATTCCTGTTGTTATTTCCCTTTTTTGACTGTACTATAACTTAGGGACTGTTACCAATGAGTTGTTCAAGTGGTCTTTAAGAAATATGTGAGTTATGGACTGGAGACATGGCTCAGTGGTAGAGTGATTGCCTACTATGCAGGAGACCCTGGGTTTGGTTCCAGTACTGCAAACAAAAGAAATACATGAGTTATGTTGCCAAAAGTTGATTTATAAGGCTTATTTGAAAGTAGCTTTTCCCTAAGAAAATAATGTGATATTTAGATTTAGTTAATTTCATAAAAACTTTTTAATCTATAATATATTTAAGTTATAGCATTATTGTAGTATATAACTAGCCTCTACCTGTATGTTTCTATGAAAAATAATCTTGCATCATACTTTACCTGTTTTAGAGCACAAATTATTTCTATTTGAAGTAAAGTTGTTTGCATGTCATATATATTCTGTTTGATTAACTTTCTAGACATTCTTGATTGATTGATATTCATTTCAGCATCTTGTAATGTGCCATGTGTACATATATTTGAATGGTTGGATATGTACTTTGAAAACCAGGACAGGCACTCTTTGTCACTTCTCTACTATCCAGGCATCAGAAACCAGAGACTCACTGCTAGCACAATTTAGAAGCTGCAGAAGAAATGGAGGCTTCTAAGAGAGAGGACAGGGACAGTGGCTATAATAGGAGGAGCAACTTGAGAAACAGAAGAGAGGAATGAGTCTTAGTCTTTGACTAATTCATTTCTTGCATATGATACTTAAACTGTGTTTTACAATCAGGAGCTAGTTTGGGTTCTCATTATTTATCATTTGGTACTGCCAGATTATTTACCATTTTTTTAGTGGTCCTACCAATTATGATTGATTGTACCTCTGAGTAACCCAAGAGACTCAAGTTATAAACAATAAAAATTAATAAGAGAAACTGGTGAGGTATAGGATAGAAGCTAAATAAAATTGACAGCTTCTTTGTATTTACAGTAAACACACAGAAATGGAAATGGGAAAAATGTTTAGCTACAGCATGAAAAGAATATTAAATAATGACAATTAAATTTAACAAGTAAACTATATGACCTATAGTAGGAACCATGGAAATGAACCATGTTCTTGGCAACTACCCAATGGTGGTGAGGTAAAAACAATATCATAAAGGAATAAATTCCCCCAAATTAGCAATTTTAATTATAATGGAAACAAGTTTTCTTTGAACATTAAGAAAAAATGACCATATGATTTATGTGGAAGAATAAATGTCCAAGAATAATCAAATAAAGTATGTAAAAGGGAGAAGGGACTTGCTTAACTAGACGTCAAAATATTTTCTAAAAACAAATATAATTAGATAAATATGGTGTAGATAAAGGAATAGACAAATGGATCAATAGAACACAATGGAGGAGTGGATTTGAAGTTTTCTTGGTTCTCATTCACAGTAAGAAATATATATTACATGCATCTTGACCCTTGATGTGAATGTGTACATAAGCATTTAACTTATGTTAAAACAAAAGTTTCATGATATATTTACCCTAATTACAAACACTATACTCTGGTATTTTCTTTTCCTGTTCCATTTTATATTTTTTAAAATGCCAAGTAAAGCCCACAAAATTGATGTTGTAAGTAACAAATGGTCCAGACATATGACTCAAAAGACACTATAGTATCCAGAACAAAATTTATTATATTTGAAAATTTAATGTGATAAAGATGATATTTTATCTCAGCAGGAAAATGGCTAAAATTCTATTTCATATCATACTGTATACAAGATAAATTTTATTTATTAAAGACTTATTATAAAATAAATAAATAAAAATATTAGAAGAACATTTAGGCTACTGCTTTAATAATGTGGAAGTAGGAAAAATTTTTTTAATGACCACAAAAACCCAAAAGATGAGTTTAAAGCTATAAAAGTGGAATATTTTAAAGCATCAAGGAACCATCAAGTTAAAAGACAATGTTAGGATCAAGACAGATATGTTCACAGAGAAGAAAACAGCAAATTGATTAATATCTATAATATACAAAGAACTCTTGAAAGTTTATAAAAGATACTAAATTTTTAAAAAGTTCCATAGAAAGAAGAGATGATAAACAATTTAGAAAAAAACCAAAATGGTCAGTGAGTGAAAGAAAAGAGCCTCAAACTCATTAAGGAAGTACACATTAAAAATCCAGTCTAATTATGGAATGCCTATCAAACTGGCAAAATTAGTCATACTTTGGAACTTATTTTGGCAGTTCCTCAGATGGTTAAATAGTTATCATATGACCAAGTGATTACAACATAGGTATATACCCAAGAAATATAAAAAGTATGTATGTGACCATATAAAAACAAACATTCATTGCAGCATCATTGGAGGGGGTGTACCAGGGATTAAACTCAGGGGCACTTGGCCTCTGAACCACATCCCCAGCCCTATTTTGCATTTTATTTAGAGACAAGGTCTCACTGAGTTGCTTAGTGCCTCGCTTTTGCTGAGGCTGGCTTTGAACTCATGATCCTCCTGTCTCAGCCTCCACAGCCTCAGGGATTACAGGCATGCATCACTGCACCTGGCTGAAGCAGCATCATTTTTATTAGTTGAAAAGTAGAAATAACCTAAATGTTCACCTGCTAAGTATATAAATAAAATACAGTACATCCACACAGCAGAGTGTTATTTAGCAATAAAAGGATGTGAAGTAGTAACATGCCATGACCTAGAAGAACCTTATAATTTATTATATTAAGTGAAAGAAGTCAATCACAAAAACTCCCATTTATATGGTTCCGTTTATATAAAATGTCTAGAATAGTCAAATCTATAGAGACTGAAAGTAGATGAATGATTGTTAGCTCTGGGATGAGGTCGGGGAATGAGTACTCCCTGCTAATGGCTCAGGGTTTCTATTTTGGAATGATAAAAATGTTCCAAACCTAGTAGCAATTATTACATACCTTTGATTATTCTAAATACACTTAATTGTACATTTTGAAAAGGTGAATTTTGTGATATGTCATTGTATCTCAAAGATATTTTAGGGGCTGGGATTATGGTGCAGTGGTAGCGTGCTCGCCTAGCACGCGGGAGGCACTGGGTTCGATCCTCAGCACCACATAAAAATAAAATAAAGATATTGTGTCCACCTACAACTAAAAAATAAATATTAAAAAAAAAGATATTTTATAAACTGAAATTACCTATTCCTTACAGAGGTACTTACTTGTATACCCTGTTGCTAGGTAGGTGAACTTTTCCTATCTTTCTAGAAGTCCATCTGGCAATATCTCTTCACATTTTATATACATTATACTCTTGAACACAGTGGTTCTACTCATGAGAATCCAGTCTATATGTCTCATATATAAATAAAAGTACTAATATATTAGAATCTCAGAACAGTAATAAACACACACACACACGCCAGCCTTACTGTGACTACAACAAACTAGGAACAATGAATGCCTCTCAGAATAGTTGATATAGTGCATATGGTTTTCAGAAGCTGCAATTCAGTAGAACAAATACATGTTTTTCTTTCTTTTTTGGTAATTGGATTTATTTTCTTACCAACTAACACTCTTTCCCCTCTTATTGTTTTAGCCAGATGTGGAAAATGTAATCAAGTCCCTTCTAGATGAAGTCATTCTGGGAGTTTTCTCTTCTTCCTAGGATGATGGAATCAGAGCTTAGGTAATAGGGTGTAGTTGACATGGACTCATGGCACAAAGAGCTTCAGTGTTCCTTCACTGAAATATATACTCTTATAGTTTTTGGATTGGAATTTATCCCTTCTGATAACTACTGATATAGTATGCACAACACATATTAATATTTAACATATGATTTTTCTGTACATGTGTACATGGTTGCATAACTCTGATAGAGTTAGAGCAAGAGAACAGTAATAGGAGAGACCAGCTCTTTGCTATCATTCTTTCTCTGACTTTTCTGTCTTCTGATTTTCTCACTTTTCTTTTTTCTCCTTTGCCCCATATTTCCTTCTATTTCAATCTTGTAAGCCAATGTGATATAAATCCTTCCCAAGTGTTTGTTGAATTTTATGTTTTTTTTTTTTGTTGAAAAGTTAATTAGATGGAGTGTCTGATTTATAGTACACTTTTAGTAACTATGATGATCATTGATGTTGAATGTAGGTTTCTTTCAGACTGACTGAGAGTTAACAGATCTCTAAAGGTCACCAAAGTGCTTATTGATAAACCTGCTTGTAATACTCAGATTCCTTTCATACTCAATAATGCTAGTATTTATTAAACATTTCTGAGAAGATATGCAAATTGAAGCATTCATTATATTAACAATTTAAGTGGTCTAGTGGTTCTGCAGCAAAATACAAAGGTACAAATCATAGGAAGTGTAAATTGCTGCTATTAATGTAAAAGGCCTTACCATATATGAAAGTACAACTAATCCTTTTAAGAATTTATTAAGCTTATTAGAACTGAGAATATTATGAAGAGATAGAAAAAAAATGCATACAAAGAAAATGGTTTGGTAAACCTTGCATGCTTATGTTGATAATTTCTCTTTAAAGGTGATTATTTTTTTCTTGAATTTTTTTTGTTCATTAGGAAGGAACATGTAGTACTATGTTGAAACATCTACTGAGAGAAACAGATGATTTTTCCATATAAGTAAACTTTATATTTACTTCTCAGATATAACTTTGAAAAAATTAAACCACTTTTAAAAAATAAATTAAATTTTGAATTAAGATTTAAAACTTATGAATATGGGATTTTTATGAAAAGTTGATACTTTGTTCTTTGTAACAGAATCACTTGCTGATGATGGGTCAAATAATGTTTTTCTGTGCAAGTAATAGATTTATTCCAATTAATTTGTAAGCATAAAAGATTGATTAGTACCAGACAGAGTTTACTGAATTACAAACTAGTGATTTAAAAATAATCAAGACAAAAAAGTCTTTTGAAAAGAGAAATCTGTATATAATTAGTATATATTATATGTATATGTCTGTTGGTAATATAAGTTTCAATTATAGATGTTGCTTAAAATTTATTTGGAGTAAAATAGAAATATACCATGAAATGAAAAAGTAATGAATATATATACACACATATTATATATATAATTTAGCTATTATTATAATCCTTTTTCTTTAGCCTTATCTAGTTAGGCATGTCAAATTTATTTTATTTTGTATCAGGAATCAATTTTGGTTGCCCTTGGCAGATATTAAATGTTTAGGTCAGTATCTTTTAAGTACTGAAAGTGACACTAATATAAGAAATTTTGGTAGATCTTATGAGCAGATATGAGGAAAATAGATATATTACCTAGATGACCTAGAAACCCTAATATGTATATGGATTATGTAAATTATGAAAGAGAAATTATAGTTCAATGGGAGATTAAAGGATTATCCAGTAAATGAAGCTGGGACAATTATTAACTCTTTGCTTCATAACACATGGGAAAAGTAAATTTTATTTGGATTGTAGGTTAATAAAACATGGAAAATATCAAAATAATTAGAAAATATTGCTGGCAAATATTTATGGGTAAGGACATTATGGCAAGAACTACAAAGGAAAATTATACATCTGACTTCATAAAAATATAAAATTTCTATACATCAAAACAAAAAATGTGGATATCAAAATGGACAAATATTTTACACAGTGATTTAACATCTTTTTATATATATATATAAAGAACTTTTACTGATTGACCAAAAAAAAAAAAATTGGAAAGGAATGAAGAACTTACAGATACACACTTTGTAAGGTGGAATATAAAACCAAGCATGTGGGGTGCACTTTAGTTCCATCTACTTGGGAAAGTGAGGTGGGAGGATCTCTTGGCTTATAAATTTGAGACCAGCCTGAGCAACATAGCAGGATCCTCTCATTAAAAAAAAAATCAAAATACAAATGGCTAAGTGACTAATAAAAATATGTTGATGATCATTAATGACCTAAGAATTGTTCATTTCAACCTGAAAGTACCTTAAAAAATAAACAACAACAACAAAAAAATCTCTTAGATTAGCAAAGATATGAGAGGTAGTTGTCATAATGATTAAATCATTGATACTGCTGCAGGGGAGCATAAATTGGTACAAACAGTATAGTTTGTTAGTTTGTACTCATATTTGTAAATATGTTTATAAGTTAATCAAAATATTACAGATTGAACACGTTTATTCTTTTTCTTCCTAAATAACCTAAAATGAAAGATACAAAAAATGTGTGAATTCCAGCAAAGAAAATGGAAGAAGAACAAATTAGCAGATGAGAGAGGCAACAAAATTTGGAAGAAGAAAAGTAGTTGGACAAATGATAACCAGTTTAGCAGAATGGAAAAACTGAGCCCTAACTTCCATCATAGAGGAATCTTGTAAGAACAAGGCAAATTATACTATAGAACCCTAAAAGGGTAGACACTAGGCATCTCAAAAGTTGGGTCCCAAATGGAACTTCTGTGTCCTTTTCCTATTGGCCCTCAGAACACTTTCAGACTTATATTCTGCTGGGCAGAAGATTGGAGAATTCTTCACTAAAGATACTAGTCTAATATAAAATACAAAATAATGTACAGGGCTGTGGTTATAACTCAGTGGTAGAGTGATTGCTTAGAAAGTACAAGGCCTTGGGTTCAGCCTCCAGCACTAAAAAAAGAAAAAGTACATTAGAAATTTAGAGGACCTCAGTTTAATAGTCAAGTCCCAGTTTGTTCATCCCACTTATAAGCCCACTGGTTGGTAATACTGCTAATATATGAAGAGCTCATGATCAGTTTTCTATTGCCTCTTAACTATGAAGATACAACCAAGGATCATAAGACCTTTGTGGAATGTATTCATTTTGAAAGACAAAGATCAGTATAAACAAGTGGAAAAGGGGAATTTAGCAAACACAGACAATGCCAAGAACAGAAAACAAAAACGACTTCAGAAAGAAATGAGAAGGTATTTATGACACAGGATCCCATACAAAAAGGAGTATTCAAGATAAAAACAAAAACTCTCACAATTGAAACTGAGTAGAAATAACAATGGCAGTAGACGGATTTAAAGGAGAAGTCAAGGGAAATCCTCCAAAGGTAGAACAAAAGGACAAACAGAAGGAAAATTGGAGATTCATTCTTTCTTTTCTTTCTCCTTCCTTCCTTCCTTCCTTCCTTCCTTCCTTCCTTCCTTCCTTCCTTCCTTCCTTCCTTCCTTCCTTCCTTCCTTCCTCCCTCCCTCCCTCCCTCCCTCCCTCCCTTCCCTCCCTTCCCTTCTTTCCCTTTCTTTCTTTCTTTCTTTCTTTTTTTTTTTGGTGGTATTGAGGATTGAAGCCAGGGCCTCATACATGCTAGGCAAGCAGTCTATCACTGAGCTACAGCCACAGCCCTGAGAAACAGATTTTTTAAATATGGGAATAACTGTTGGTACTCTATTACATTCCTATACTTTTTGTTAACAGAGGCACTGACAGCCTTTTATTCTGGATCTTCTTGTCAAAGATGTTTGAATAAGCTGGGCACAGTGACACAGGTTTGTAATCCCAGCAGTTTAGGAGGCTGAAGCAGGGAGGATTTCAAGTTCTAAACCAGTCTCAGCAATTTAGCAAGGCCTTAAGCAACTTAGTGAGACCCTGTCTCAAAGTTGAAAAATAAAAAGGGCTGGGGGTGTGGCTCAGTGGTAAAGCACCTCTGGGTTCAATCCCTGGCACCAAATAAATAAATAAATAAATAATAAGTAAGATGTATAGTGAACAACCTTGGAAGACAGTGATAGTGACTCCTTGGGATAAAGGGTAGGCTTGGTTGCTGTCCAGTAAAATACATGTCTTTTTCCAAAGGAAAGGTTGGACAGGTTTGTTGCAGTTTCTTATAAATTTGTTTGTTACCTAAACCTACAATTTACTTAGTATCTAACCTGGGCCCACTACTCCACTGCCCCTGTGAGACTTGGGGAGCAAAGGGTAGCTGGTACAAACATGAAGTACATGCTGCTATGAGTAATAAACTTCTTTGTCTGACTCAAGAGTTCATGTGTTCTGCCAATATCCATGAAAATGTGCTAGGCTAATTTGTTAGTTTGGAAATAGGGCAAAATTTCTGACCCTTCACTGTTTTTAGATAATACCAATGAGGTCCATCATTTGACTAATAAAAGTACTAGAAAAAGAAGAAAGAGAAAATGGAGGGGATAATAAATTAAAGAAATAATACAAGAAAACTTTTCCAGGGCTCAGTGGTTCATTGAGTGCTCAGAACAATGAATAACAAATATATTTTATACTAATGAACATAATTTTGGAAAAATTAAAAAGCAGAAATATCAAAAATTATAAAAACTTTCAGTATAGAAAAATGCCATAAGGGAATAAGAATCACCATTTCATCATAGTTCTCATTAGTAATATTTCAAATAAGAAAGTAATGGAGTGATATCTTCAAAATTATATGAAGAAATAATTTCCAACTTAAGATTCCATTAACTGCCAAATTGTCCTGCAAGTATAATCACTAGGAAAGACATTCCAAGTCTTAGAATTTTTTTTTTTTTATAAATCTACTGGAGATGTGACTCATTAAATGAAAGAGTAAACAAAACTTGGGAATATATTGGCCAGGGCACAAGAGATTGTTCCATCAAAGTGAGATGCTAATGAAATTCCCAGATTGATAGTAAAGGGAAGTCTTGGGGTAACAGTTATTGTAACAGTGAAGAGTACAAGTTGGGATAAGACAACGGAGAGCACCCAGATGGGTGTCTTGGCTTCATGGAATAATGATAAATTATCTGATGTGTTTGATCACACTAAGAAAAGTTTTAAATGTAAGAGTAAATTTAGTTTTAACTACATAGAAAATTAAGCCATCAGGAAAATGAAGTATTATCATCAGGAATAAAAGTTGTATAATAAAAGATATGTTATCAGACTATATTTTGTGGTAACCTCAAATAATAGTTGTGTAGTTATAAAAATGAAACTATTGGTTAATAAAAATTTGTGACATAAATGCACAGGGAACAGTACACTGCTATGAAAGGAACAAAGGCATGGTGTGAACTCAGTAAATACTAAGTACTGAATTAAACCTCAGGAGTCAATCTGTTCTTGGTCCTGATGATTATTATTTTCCTTTGTGAAATTTAGCTTATCTTTACTCTCCAAACCTATTTCTATATTAAGCAAGCATATATATATATAAATTCACACACATACATACACACATATATGTATACATATAAGTATATATGCTAATGTATATAATACATAAGAGACCTTTTGGTAGAAAATTTTGGCAGGGGGTCAAGATGTATGAGAGATTCAATTCTGGGACTCAAAATGGTGAAACAGTTTTATCTTCATTAATTCAGATCTCTCTACTAAGACAAAGGCTCTGTGCAAACAAAACCACAAACTGTATTTACTTTAAAAAAAAACTTCATATGTTATGCCAATGAATACTCTGCTTTGATGGAGAACTATCACCTACTTTTCCCTCCATCTATTTCTGTCTATATTCCAGGGCCTTCTCTGGATCCCCTGTTTTGATCAGAGGACCTCTTACAAGTCCTTCAATACCTTGACAATGTTAATAGATTACAAGATCTGTTTTTTAATGCATTTCTGTACATAATGATACTACAGTGTAATCTTACTATTCTCTTTTATTTAGACACGCTGCATAAAACATTACTGTAGAGCTATATATCATTATTGATTTGGTTTTCTGGAGGCAAATACTAGAGGTCTTATGCTAGGCCCTTGCTTAAAATGTGGAACATTATCTTACATAGTCTTGTTTAATTTGCTCTTTGGTATTTCTTTTTAGTCCTAGAGATGATCTTTTCCAGCGTAACCAGATTATATAGTATCTTGGTTCAACTGTTTTCTGCCATTGGGGTCATTCTTGGCATTTGGGTAGGATAGTTCCTTCACTGTGCAGAATTGGTCTGTGTATTGCAGAGTGTTTGGCATCCTTGGTCTTTCCAAACACTGGTTACCAGTAGCACAGTAGCACTGCTTAGTCACCGTGACACCAAAAACAAACAAACAAACAGACAAACCCAAGGAAGTGCGCACACGCATGCACACACACACACACACACACACACACAGGCCCTCACCTTTTCTGGACTCCTTCTTGCCTGACACAAAACACAGTACCACCTCAATCTAAGGTTCACTAAAGGTTATTATTTGCAATTTCTGCCCATAGAACCTTTTGTTTGTCTATTCCAGCCCCTTATTATTGTGATATTTTAAGTTATTTATAATTAAGAATCTCTTCTCACTTATCTACATCTGAAATGTTTTCTTGAATTCTGCAATTCTAGCTCCTGTCATTATATGGCATGGACTAGGGTAATTTTTCAGTTCTTTTATCCTTGTTTATGATTATTATTCATTTTGTTCTACAGCTATTTTGACATTTTAATGTTTTTCTATTCTAGTAATGCCTACCCATTACAGCTAAACCTTACTAGATGTTTACTTAAATGTCTTACAAATAGAACGTCTCTGATATCTTTTCAAAAATGTGTCTTGTTGAATGATCAGTGTCTGGAAACTCAACAAATAGTACTGAGTCCATTTACTCTCTCTGCCTAGGGATTGATTATATGACTTAAAAATCTTACAGAGCTTTCCCTTAATCATAGCAACTTTAAAACTGAAGTGTAAGGCAAGTATTGAAACTTATACTACTTTAAGGCCATGTACTAGTGTTTTAATATCAACTGTGATATATTTTTAAATTAATATGTTCACCTAAGCTTTCATATTGTAACTTATGATATCACTTCCAAAATGTCACTTCTCAAAGAATAAATGAAACCATGAAACTGTTTGAAAATAGTGATCAAAATTTCACTAATGATATTTTATTAACTTTATGTAAGTTTGAAATGTTTGAACCATCTATAAATGTGTCATAATATCACTTTTTGATATATTGTTTTATATTAAAAATGAAAAATGGGAGCCTCACTAGTTTCACATTTTCCAAAAATAGAAACAGATTCCTGCTGTTTTCACCAAATTTGTGAAGATGTTTAAAAGAATAGTTAATGTGAATGAGGAGGTAATGAGATGGATATACTTACTCATTCTTTTCTTCCTTCCTACCTCAACTCCCTTCTCTCTCTCCCTTCCTCCCTTTATAATTTTCATACATAGTTGGTTTTTAATTGCTATTCTTCCTGTCTCTTAAATATCTCTTAAATTTACCTCCTTTCCATTTTTGTTGTGTGACTGCAAATAGATATAAAACACATTTTACACTTGATCATAATCATCACCATCAGAAAATAATTGGTACCATTGAATAAGTTGTTCCCATATTACACATGAATAAGCCAAAGTTCAGAATAGTTTAAATAATTGAGTTGAGGTCTTTCATCTTTTCCTCCTACTTTTTTTTAAATTGGTGCATTAGAGTTGTACATAATGATGGGATTTTTGCTACATATTCATATATGTATACAATGTAACGAAATAATTTGGCCAATTTGGCTCTTCAGCACTTCACCCCTTTGTCCCTCCTCTAGTCCCCTGGTCCTTTTTCTTTAACAATCTCCCTTTGATTTCCATAAGATCCCTTTCTCTCACCTTTTTTTGCTTTTTACTCTCTAGCTTCCACATGTGAGAGAAAACATGACCCTTGACCTGAGTTTGGCTTATTTTTCTTAAAATGTTTTCAAGTTCCATCCACTTTTCTGTGACATAATTTTATTTTTTTTAAGACTGAATAAAACTACATTGTGTGTGTATGTGTGTGTGTGTATCACATTTTCTTTATCCTTTCATCCATTAATGGTCATCTAGGCTGGTTCCATAGTTTGTTGTGAATTGTGCTGCTATAAACATGAGTATACATGTGTTACTATAGTATGCTGATTTTAATTCTTTAGGATAGATACCAAGGAGTGGTACAACTGGTCATAAAGTTCTATTCCTAGTCTTTTGAGGCATCTCCATACTGATTTCCATAGGGGTTGTACTAATTTACAATCCCACCAAAGGAGTAAGAGTATTCCTTTTTTTTATACATCCTCTTCAGCATTTATTCTTATTTGTATTCTTGATGACTAACTGCCATTCTCACTGGTGTGAGATGAAATCTCAGTGTACTTTTGATTTGCATTTGCCTGATTGCTAATGATGTTGATTTTTTTAATGTATTTGTTGGCCATTTATACATCTTTTGAGAAGTGTCTGTTTAATTCATTGGCCCATTTATTAATTGGGTTATTTGATTTTTTTTGGTGTTAAGTTTTTTGAGTTCTTCATATATTCTAGATATATAAAGAATAAGTTTGAAATGTTTGATCCATCTGTAAATGTCATATCACTTTCTGATATATGTTTTTTTATTAAATAATCTCCAATTTTATTAATTTGAGTTTTCTCTTTTTCTTTTGGTTAGTTTGGCTGAGGGCTTATATATCTTGTTTATCTTTTCAAAGAACCAACTCTTTGTTTCATTGATCCTTTGTATTTTTTTAACTGTTAATGTAACTGATTTTTAGGTCTGATCTTAATTTTTTCCTTCCTTCTACTGATTTTGGAATTGGTTTGTTCATCTTTTTCAATGCCCTTGAGATGCATCATTAAGTTGTTTATTTGAGATCTGTTTTGATTTTCTTATGTAGGCATTCCTATAGCTACAAACTTTTCTCTTAGATCTGCCTTAGTAGTGTCCCAGAGGTTCTGGCATGTTGTATCACTATTATCATTTGAGTCTATGAATTTTTTAATTTCTCCCTTGATTTCTTCTATCACCCATTGCATCATTCAAAAGTGTATTGTTCAGTCTCCCTGTATTTATGTAGTTTCTGTAGTGTTTGTCATGTTGATTACTAATTTTGTTCCATTATGATCTGATAAGATTCAAGGAATTCCATTCATTTTTTTTTTTTGTATTTACTAAGAATTGCTTTGTGGCCTGAAATATGGTCTATTAAGTGAAAGTTCTATGAGCCACTGAGAGGAAACTGAATTCAGCCGTTTTTGGATGGAATATTAAAGTGGTAAGGGCAAAATTTGAATATAGGTCTGACTCTAAAGTCAATGTTGTTGACTACTGTTGCACTCCCTTCTTTTGAACACTTAAAATTTCATTCTTCGTCCTCAGAAATGTGGTTAATGAAGTGTCAAGGTGTAATATATATTTTAGTTAATTGAAACCATATTTTGAAAGAACTAAATATCAACAGATTCAGTTCAGTGTGTTTTAGCAGATGAGTTCATTTATTTGAAAACAGGCCCAAAGATAATCACGCTCTTTGTAATTCTAGTCTGAATTTCTTTCTTTACCTCAGTTGCACTTGACTTCTTAAGGAGGTTTGAGACAAGTAGAAATCTGAAGAGTCATGGATACAAAAAGTGATGGGCAAGGTTGCTAAAGAATAATAACTTTGCTTATTTAAAATTTTACCTGTAGATGATTTACTTGAAAGAAACACTTTGCTTATATGATCACTTATTCTGAGAATTCATATTTATTCCAAATAGTTCAGTGATCTTAAGAATATAAGACTTCCGTGAACTATGCAAGTAATCCAGCCACCATTTATGACATGATTTTCAAGAACACTATGTCTGATTTTCGTAAAACTGACAGTAAAGAAAATGTTTAGAATATAACTCATTCGCCAAAGATTGCCTATCTAATTTTTTATCTGTTCTTCATTACTGTGGACAGCTAGTAGATAAAGGGATATCCAAAGTTGTAAGAAAAATGAGTGGCAAAGAACCTTGATGATCATTAACTTGCATGAATGGACCTTGAATACTTGAGAATTAAGTGCATGCAACTAAAACCACTGGTAATTAAAAACATCTAGAAAGATACACATTTCTTTTAGAAGTCAAAGTAATTTAGTGTTTGTTACATCTAGAAAGCAAACATCCCTAATGAATATTAGACATCTGATCCTTTGTATTGCTTTGAATATTAAGATATATGGTAGTAATAATTACCTTTCTTCTCTTTATATTAGTTTCATCATCTTAGTAAGACAAAAAGCTTTGAGAATTTCTGGTGCTTCCTAGAGAATATATTGTAAAGATTTTTTCCTTTTTTAAAAAAATATTTTTAGCTGTCATGATGACACATACCTGTAATCTCAGTGACTTGGGAGGCTCAGGCAGGAGGATTACAGTTTTGCAGCCAGCCTTGACAACTTAGTGAGACCCTGTCTTATGATAAAAAATGAAAGGGCTGGGATTATTAACAGGTGCCATGATAGAATCACAATGGAAGTTTTAAATTAAATTTAGATCTTTTAAAATTCATTGTAATTTTGTGAATATGCCAAATAGGAATAATTTTTTTCTGTATTCATTTATATTGAAATGTATCACATAGCTTCTGGTGTATTCTTGGGTTTTCTCACTATATTTGACTTAAGAGTGAAGTATAGACTAATACTGTGGTGTTAAGACATAAATATGGCCTTCGTTGGCAGTTTTTGAATAAACGTAGTCTTTCTGTGGGTGGAAGTAACCACTACTAGAAGTAAAGAGTTGGCTCTTTTCCAGCTCCAAGAAATGGAAAAATGCACTTTGGGAGGCTGAGACAGGAGGATCATTGAGTTCAAAGCCAGCCTCAGCAACGGCGAGGTACTAAGCAACTCAGTGAGACTCTGTCTCTAAATAAAAAAAACACAAAATAGGGCTGGAGATGTGGCTCAGTGATTGAGTACCCCTGAGTTCAATCCCTGGTACCAAAAAAAAAAAGGAAAAATGATGCTGCTTGGATAGTTCTCAAGGTATATATTTGTACCCACTTTTAAGGTAGAAAACATACAAGGAAGAAAAAGTGTAGAGAATAAAATAGAACCAAGCCACTTATGCTCAGTGGATCCTCTGCTTCTAGTGGGAAGATTTTAATTTACAGTATAAACAATGTAATAATTAGATTAACATCTTAGTTAAAAACAGAAAAAAAATATATTACCACTTTTATCAATTGACTTTTATTGTTACATGACCATCTTTCTGAATTTGACATCTGTCAAACCCAGGGTTCCACCAAAATTAGTACCAGAAATATCACTAGGAAAAGGAAAATAAAACCCTAGGGAATCTCTTCAAATAAATATATAGAAACTGTTTAGATATAGTCATTAAAATATAATTCCCTTCTGCTTCATGCTGTCTGTGGAGCAGTGTTTACTGACTTGCAACAGACTGAAATAGTATAAGAAGGAGTTATTTAGTCTGTCATCTAAAGTGACCTGAAATCATCTTAATGTATACATGTCAAAAAGTTCCTATTTTGTATTAAAGTATTTAATATCCTTAGTTATACATTGTTAACATTAAGGATTAACTTTCATTTCAGTGTACCAATCATGTTTGATGGGTAATTTGTGTATGATTCTTTCGATTATCTCGGATTATAATTTCTAGTAATTTTTAAAGAAGAAGAGATTTTTGTTTTAAAGATTATTTGTTTTGGGCTGGGGTTGTAGCTCAGTGGTAGAGCGCTTGCCTGGCATGTGTGAGGCCCTGGGTTCGATCCTCAGCATCGCATAAAGATAAATAAATAAACAAAATAAAGATATTGTATCCATCTATAACAAAAAACATTAAAAAAAAGATTATTTGTTTTACTTTAATCTATATTTAAATGTATTTATCAGTGTTTAATCAATATTCTTTTTTTCATCTTGATTGTATATATTTTAAATTTATCAGTTCTATATCCAAAGTTATTAGTAGCTTGTGAAAACAAAATGATGTCCACTTTGCTTAATTTTGTTTAATTAAGGACTTTCTGGCTTAATATGTGGCAGTAGACATCTTAATCTTGTGAAATAATTAAACATGTCTACTTCTAGGTAAATGTCATTCAATCTATAAAATTGCTGGAGAGAATATGATAATTATAAATGGATATGTTATGCACTAATTAAATATTTTTTATTCTGCTAAATAGCTCTATATTACTAAAATTACTAAAGTTTATGATAGAGTAGTAATTGACATTTCAACTATTCGTGTGTGTTTGTGTGTGTGGTGCTGGGGCTCAAATCCAGGGCCTCCTGCATGCTCAACAAGCACTTTACCACTGAGCTAAATTACTAGCCACACACAATTAATTTTTTTAAAAATGAAGTAACTTTTTTTTGTAGCTTTATTTTATTCATTTATTTTTTATGTGGTGCTGAGGATTGAACCCAGGGCCTCACATGTGGTAGGCACGTGCTCTACCAATGAGCCACAACCCCAGCCCAATTTTTTAGAATTTTCACACTTTTTATTTTCTTTCTTTCCTGGTGCATCTTATTTGGCTGTTTCTGCCTCTGTTAAAATGATGTTATGATATACTGTAAACCTTATCTTGCTGTCTTCAACTAGAATAAAAGTAGAAAAAAACTGTTGAAGATCATTATTATTGATTAAATCACACAGAGAGCATTTATCCATGAGAAAGATCATTGTATACAGTAAAGTATGGGAAAAATAATGACAAGATCTGTTTTTATTGTAAAAATATGTTAAGTACTTTTATAATGATTCCTTTGACTAAAAGTGCCTACTTTTATTAAAAATATGCTGTCAAACTTTAGATAATTTAGCTTAAAAGAAATTTAGTCTGAACTTTTTTGATACAAGCAGAGTTTCAAAAAACTAATTTGAAGGAAATTAAATTGTTTCTCCCATGAATGATTTTATTTAAGCACAGAAGGAAGCTTACTGATTTGTTCTTCTGTCTATATATATCAAAAGAGAAGATGCCAATACTCAGACTTTTAGCACTTGAAAGCATTGTGATGATTCTCTAGGGAAACCCACATTAAAGAAGTTATAAAAATTCTTCTTGAAAACAAGAAGTTGGAATTTAACTTTATTAAACAGGAAAGTAACAGAAGCCCATCATAAACATTTAAATTTTTTCCTTAACTAATTTATTCATTTAGGAATACAACTGATCATAAGCATTATTCTACAACTGATCATAAGCATTATTCATTCTTGATGTGTTGATGGGTTTTTCTTTTTGTGCTACATATAGTTTTAATGTACTTTTTGACTTCTCAGGTAGAATGAATTGTCTTAAGTAATTGACATTTTTCTTATCAGCATGAGAAAATTTCCTCATGCTTTGCAATCATAGAATAATCTAACAGTAGACATAATGATTTCTCACAGTTTTCATAGAATAATATCTCAATGTTAGACAATCCTAGACTTTTAAAAATCCATGTTTTCCTTGAATCTCCTACTTCCCACCAAAGGTTGCCAAGTATAGATTAAAACATCTCTAAATAGTGGAAAATCCTCTCATATTCCTCAGAATAGCCCATTCTGTCTATGGACTGCTTTGTTGGAAAATTCCCTCTTTTATTTAATGAGAAACAACCTCTCACACTTTACACTTCTTCATTTTAATTCTAGCATTAAAAGCTATATAAAATAAGTTCAGTCTTGGTTGCATCTGCCAACCATATTCAGATATTTGAAAAATTACCACTCCTCTCAACTTTTCAAGGGTCTTGTCTTCAGTTTAGAAAACACTGTGATATAGTCAAAAGAGTTTGATCATGGGGCACAGTGCTGCATGCTTGTAATCCCAGCAACTCTGGAAGCTGAGGCTGAAGAATCAGGGCCAGCCTCAGCAACTTATTGAGACCCTGTCTCAAGAAAGGAAGGGGAGGGGACAACGGGATGGGAGGATTGAGGATGTGGCTCAGTGGTGGAGCACCTCTGGGTTTGATCTCCAGTACTGCTCCCCCCACCAAAAAAATAAAAGGCTTTTGTAATGAGTCAGGACTAGATTCAAACCAAGATTCTGCTAATTAATAGTTTTGTTACCTTGGGAAATTTTCTTACCTGTTTAGTCTACTTCATCTGGTAAAATGGAATAAATGATAACTTAATGAAGAATTGCTACAAGATAATATATACAGAATATCTGGCATATTCTTGATATTCAACAAATATTGGTTCTTTCTTCTTTTTAAAATCTTTTTCTTTGTTTTTTATGTGGTGATGGGGATTGAACCCAGGGCCTCATGCATGCTAGGCAATTGCTTTACTACTGAGCTGTGTCCCCAACCCAAATACTGGTTCTTGACTAATGTTAACTCCCTCTTCTTCCCCTTCCCTTTTAAGCCATCCTTCCTCCATATTTAGAAGAGTGTATTTAAGAGCACAGTTTTATTTATTTGGACACAGATTGGGTTAACATAAGGAAGTGTTATTGATCACTTACTTAGTTACTGGTGTAATTTTCCTTCTGCTTGAAGAACTTCCTTTAACATTTCTTGTGGCATAGGTCCACTGATGAATTCTCAAAGCTTTTATTCTACTGAAGGAAGTTTTATTTCTTTCATATATGAATGGTATTTACACTTTGTACATTTTGCTTAGATTTCTTGGTTAACAGTGGTTTTTCTTTCAGCACTTTAAAGATATTTTTCCATTGCTTTCTGTTCTTCATAGTTTCTGACAGCCATCTTGAAACATTCTGATTTTCATTCCTCTGTAGCAGTAGCCTACAAACTTTCTTAAAGGACCAAATAGTAGATATTTTGGATGTGTGGTCCACATACCCTCATGGTCTTGGTTGCAGCTACTCAACTTTTGATGTAGTGTGAAAACTACAATACACAAGCTATAAATGAATCGACATGGCTGTGTTCCAGTAAAACGATAAAATCAGGTGCCTGGCACAGGTACTGTAATTTGCTAAATCCTATTCTGTAAGAATAGTCTCTTAAATGCACATTAATACTACACTGAGATTTCATTTCACTCCAATAAGAATGGCAATTATCAAGAATATAAGTAACAATAAATGTTGGTGAAGATGTGGGGAAAAAGGTACACTCATTGCTAGTGGGATTGCAAATTGGTATAACCACTATGGAAAGCAGTATGGAGATTCCTTAGAAAACTTGAGATGAAACCACTGTTTGACCCAGTTATCCCACTTCTTGCTATATACCCAAAGGATTTCAAATCAGCATACTGTAGTGACACAGCCACATTAATATTTATAGCCCGGTTCACAATAGCCAATCTATGGAACCAACCTAGGTGCCCTTCAACAGATGAATAGATAAAGAAAATGTGGTATATATCCACAATGGAATATTACTCAGCCATAAAAAAAGAATGAAATTATGACGTTTGCTGGTAAATGGATGGAACTGGAGACTATCACGCTAAATGAAATAAGCCAATCCCAAAAAAACCAAAGTCTGACTGTTCTCTCTGAAATGTGGATGCTAGCACACAGTAAGGTGTGTGTGTGTCAGGGAGATAATAGAAGTTCATTGGATTAGACAAAGGGGAATGAGATAAGGGAGTGAGAATGGGAATAGGAAAGATAGTAGAATGAATTGGACATAATTTTCCTGTATTTATATATGAATACATGACCAGTATAACTCCACATTATGTATAACCACAAGAATGGGAAGTTATACTCCATGTATGTACATGTCATCATATACTCTACTGTCATGCATATTTAAAAAGAACAAATAAACCAAAAAAAAAAAAATAGAACAGTCTGTTTTTCTCTGCTTTTTTTCATTGTTTTTTTCAGCATTTTGATTGTGATGTTCCTCTGTGTGGTTTTCTCTGGGTTTTTGTTTGCTTGGTATTGAACTTGTAAATTTGGTAGTTTATAGTTTTTGAAATTTGGAATAATTTCAACCATTGTTTCTTTTAGTTCTTTTTTTCCCTTTGCTCTTGGAAATCCAGTTGTATAAATGTTATCCTACTTGATATTATGCTGTAGCTGCTCACTTAGACTCTGTTTATTCTTTCTCTTGCCTCTTTTTCCCCCTGTGCTTCTTTCTGAATGATTTCTATTGCTATCCTATTAGTTGTCTGTAATTTCTTCTGTAGTGTGTAATCTGTTAATTCTACCCAAAGCATTTTCATTTTATATATTATATTTTTACACATTTTTATTGGTGCATTATAGTTGTACACAATGTTGATATTGTTGTTACATATTTGTACATGCACACAATATAACAATATAATTTTTTCAATATTCCTCCCCAGCACTTCCCCCTCCCTCCCTGCCTGCCACCACTTGGTCCCTTTCCTATATTGATCTCCCTTTGATTTTTATGACAACCACCCCCACTTTTCTTTTTTACTCTCTAGCTTCTGCATCATATATCATACTTTTATCTTTAGAAAATCCTATACATGACTTATTTATACATTCTGTTTCTCTCCTTGTATATTTACATTTTCCTTTGCATCCCATTTAAAATAGCTGTTTTAAAATTCCTGTCCATTCAATCTATTTTTTTATTTTTGTGTCTGTTTCTTTTAATTACTTCTCCTCTCCTGGCTATGTGCCATATTTTCTCCCTTCTTTGCATGCTTGTCCCCTCCTTCTTCTGTTGGATGCTAGATTTCATATATATATATACATATATATATTTATATAATATATGTATATATATATATATTTGTTGTTAGCTGCTGGGTTTTGGATTTTGGTTTTAAATAGTGAGTGATGGATTTTATTCTAGCGTCTCTTTTATTTCTTTATGGATGCTTTTAGCTTGTGTTAGGAAGATCCAGAGCAGTCTTTTTCTTTCTTTCTTTTTTTTTGGGGGGGAGTCTCACTATATCTGATACTCTGATTTAGCATAAGCTTGACCTGATGCTCTGTGTATTACAAGTTCTGTGTGCTTTTATAAATGTGAACATGAACCCTTTCCAGCTTTGGGAATTATTTGGCCTTTTGGTGTTTTTTGTTTTTGTTTTTGTTTTTTCCCTCTACCACCCATGGGTTGTTTGTTTCTTTCTTTCTTTTTAGTGGTCTGAAGATTGAACTCAGGGCCTCACACATGCTAGGCAAATACTCTAAAATTGAGCTACATGCCCGGTCCTATATATAGTTTATTGTCATGCATGTACAGAATTAGAATCCGCTAAAAATTCAAGGAGACCTCCTCTGCAGATCCCTGGAGTTTCTTTTATAATTTTGAAATTCTAGCCACCTAAGCCTCCTTGAATTCTAATCTCTGTCTTTTCAACTCAGCAAGATTAGTTGGTTCTATTTGGCTCTCCCTCCTTGTGCTGCAGTTTGGAAACTGCCTCCAGGCAGTAAGCTTGGGGCAATTAAAGGACTAATTTTCTATTCTCTCAGCATTGAAAAAAAAAAATCCAGAAAACTGCTGCAAATTGTCTAATGTCTGAAAATTATTTCTTCTTATTTTTTGTCTGATGTTTTAGTTGTTTAGGATGGGGAGATAATTCCTGTAGCATTTAATCCTTCATAGGTAGTAACAATTCTGATTACCTCTAAATAGACACAGATACTTGATAAATGAAATATTATTTACCTGAGGGAATGATAGGTTACTTATCATAGTTAAGAACTAGAATTAGATTTATTTCAAGCTTCAAGTTGTTTTTCTCATATTTAAAATAATATTTTTAAACTAATGATATCTCACTGTGAACTCCTAAAATAGACTGATTATTTGATTACTACAATTCTTAACTTTTCCTTGTTATAAAACCAAAGCATAAGCTAGTAAATTAGCATTTAGTATGGTTTTCATATTTGAATATTTTATATTTATTATTTTGAAGAAAGAAACAATATATGACTAAGACAAATTGATTGCCTTATTGTATTCAAAGCTTGTGAGATTTTGATAAAGTTCAGATATGAATATCAAAAATAGACCAGAATACAGTGAAATCAACTCATAAATTATTGTGTGAAATACAAACCAAGTATAACTAATGCCTAGAAAAGAAATTAATTCTTACTGGAATATTAGAATAGACTTTACTTAGAGGTGATACTACATTTAGGAGTTAGAAAATAAATAGGTATGGAAGAGTAGGAAGAATTAGATTGAAATATTTCATTCTCTTTTCTATTTTTTGACATAAACCGAATATCATGACTGTTATGGTTTGGATATGAGGTGTCTCCAAAAGCTCACATGTGAGACAATGCAAGAAAGTTCAGAGGAGAAATGACTGGGTTGTGAGAGTTTTAACCTAATCAGCAAATTAATCCCCTGATAGGGATTAACTGAGTGATAACTAAAGTGGTAGGGTGTGGCTGAAGGAGGTGGGAATTGGGGGTTTGGCTTTGGGGTATATATTTGTATCTGGCAATTGTAGATCTCTTGTCTGCTTTCTGATCATCATGTAAGCTGTTTCCCTCTGCCACACTCTTGCCATGTTGTTCTGCCTCACCTCGAACCCTGAGAAGTGGACCCTACTGTCTATGGATTGAGACCTCTGAAACTGTGAGCCCCCAAATGAACTTTTCCTCCTTTACAGTTGTTCTGGTCTGTTCATTTAATCGCAGCGGTGAAAAACTGATTAAAACAATGACTTTAAAGGTTTTCCACCCAAGGAATAAGTATCAAATGTAATTAATAATTTTATATCCTATTAATATTTATCTTTGTTGGACAAGTTTGTGGATTAATTTTCTTTTACTCTGTAACAAACTTAGTGATTAAAACCATTATTATCGGCTGGGATTGTAGCTCAGTGGTAGAGCGCTTGCCTCGCATGCGTGAGGCCCGGGGTTCGATCCTCAGCACCACATACAAAGCAATAAAATGAAGACATTGTGTCCATCTACAACTAAAAAAAATTTTAAAAAAACAAACCATTATTATCTCACAAGTTCCATGGGTCAGGAGTATGGGCATGGCTCAGTTGGGTCCTCTGGTTGGGCCTCAAGGCTTTAATCAAGGTACCAACCAGGACTGCAATCTCATCTTAGGCTCAGTGTCGCCTTACAAGCCCACACTTTAGTTCTTCCTGGTGATGAGACTGAGGCCCTCAGCTTCTAAAGCATGTCTGCCGTCCTTGTCCATGGTCCACTCTACAATATGGCTGTTTGATTCTTCAAGACCAAAAGGAGAGTATCATGACTTCTTCTGAAATATATGTTTATTCTGTCTCATATCTAGACTTCCTTTTAAGGGCTTACCTGATTAATTTAACACTCTCTGCTCACTTGCTCTCCCACCTCACCCCATGATAATCTCCTTTTTGGTTAGATAAAAGTCAGCTGATTAGAGGCCTTAATTACATCCTCAGAATTCCTTCCTTTGTGCCATATAATGCAGCCTACTCAGAGGTGGGATACTCATCATATTCATTGATCCTGTCCACAGTCAAGGAACAAATATTCTATAAGGCATGTACCTCAGGAAGAGGGAAGTTTGGGGGTGATCTTAGAATTGTGCCTACCACAGTTTGATTTATAATATTAATATTTTTTGAATACTAATTATATTTTATGTAAAGGGTATAGGTGGACTGGAAATACTAATAAATTATCACTAATTAGATAGTTGAAAGCAGTTGTTTTCTGAAGTATAACTGTAACCTTAGTAGATTGTTTTATATTTATTTCCTTAAAATATAGCATAACTGAGCTGCTGATTGTATTTTAAGAAAAGAATAACATTAAACTCTAGAAATTTTCCATTTGCCTACCAATACTTGTGTCTAATTTTGAAAATCCTTATTCTCTTTTTTAACATAATTTTAATACTTGGATCTATGATCTCTTAAATATTTTGAAGTTATATGGTACTGTTCTCCTAGCAACATGAAAAGGAAAACCTGAATACTGTTCACAAGTAGAAGTGCAGTGTTGCTTAGCTACTACTACCTCTATTTTTAATTTGAAATATTGGGCATTTCAATAATAGGTAGCCCTTAAGCTTTTTACGTGTTTGCTCATGACACATTGCAATGTTTTATGTATGCTTTTCACTTTTGTATTATAGCTGTTATTTTGAAAGGTTAAAAAAAGGAGGAGTGTATTTAATAGTAGTCAGTAGAGTACCTTAACTTCATAAAATCAGTCATTTTATAAGAAGCTTTAATGGATACAAATGAAATTATAAGATATACTTTAATGTGGACTTACCTCAAATAACAGCTATACTACAAAATGTAATAATTATACCAGTCTGTCATTTGATTCAAAGTAAATCACTGTAGAATGTCTAAACTGTTACATATAGTCGTTTTAAAAATAGCAATATTGTTATATGGCAGCAATATCATTAAACACATACTGAAAAAGCATTTATCATATTGTATTGCTGTCATGCTATTCATGTTACTCTTTGTTAAAGTAGCATATCAAGTGCTAAATGTCTTATTGTTGTACACCTCCCAATTTGGAAAAGAATGTATGAAGATTAGGTACTCCTTGAATAAAAACTTTTCCTGCGTACTGCCTGCCCCAGATTTAAAACGTACATATCCATTGTATGTCTGCCTTTTTCAAAGAGATTAAAATCCACCTAAAATCTTAACTTCTCCCAGAGGAACACTACTAAGACTTTAGTGTATTTCCTTTCTTTGAATATTGTTATAGAAATTCAGATCATATTTCATATTCGATTTGCATCTTGTTTTTATATCCTTATTATTATAGGATAAGCTTCTCTCCAAGTTGTTAAAATGGTTTGAAAACATTTTTGTGATTGTTTGATATGTGAATGTACAGTATTTCCCCTGTTATTTACAGATTGTTTCCTGATTTTTATGATGTAGATAACACTGAAACAAAACTATTTATGCCAAACCTTTGTCAGCATTTCCAAGTTCCTTAACAGATCCTAGGAGTGAGAAGCAATGAATGTTTTAAAGACATCTGAGCATGTTAATAGATTACTTTTCTGAAAAGTTCATCATCCTAATTAATATTTACTAGTTTAAAAAGAGGAGGAAATATTTAATTTTTATGATTAAGAAAATTGAAGTTTTTAAAGTGTAAATTTGTCATTTGTACTTGTTATTTTGTGAAAATTTTCATTTCTCTGTCCTGTTTATTAACAAATTCTGTGTCTTGTTGTTTTGGAGAAAATTCATTTATTTCCCTTCCTGTCACATTTTCCCATTTATTTGACATATGCTTTGTGAAATACAAATCTTTTTAAAAATGGTTTTAAAAATCTCTTTTCTTTTTATTTCTTATTTTCATTCATTGCATTTAGGCTTATAAATTTCTTTACTGTTCAGATTCTCCTACATTTTATCCCTTTTTATCTTCTATATTTGCATTTAATTCTAAGTCATGTACAGTATATTTTGTTATTTCTAGTATTGAGTTAGGAACAAAACTGATTTTTTTTTTCTCAAATGCTTATCCATTGTTAGAATACTGGTAAGAGTAATATTCCCTTGCACACTGATTTGTGATAGCTCTTTTATCACATATAAATTCTTAAATACTGGGGTGACTGCTGATTCTGTTTTGTTTATCTTTCTGTTCTTACATCCAAACCACATTATTGTTTAGAATTATCATGTCTTTTTTGTTAGTGTTCACTGTTTACCCCTTTGTATAGAATAATATAGATTGTGTACTTGGCATTTCATGCTAGAGCTATTACTACTTGTTTTGTTTTTTATTACTATTGTGAATGAATTTTTCCCATCTTCTAACTCACTTTTATTGGTATTAATTTTTTAAACATCTCAAATCTGAGCTCTTTAACTTTATCCTCAATAATTATGAGAGTTGCTTGTTGACATCGGATTATAGTATCTGCAAATAATGATAATTTACCCTCCCTTCCTGAGGGTTATATTGGATTGGACAGAAATTCTAGAGTAATATGGTCAATAAATGTTAATAGTTAATGTTGAAGTCTTCAAGGGAGAGGCAGAAAGGAGGGAGTGACCTTTCTAGGTGTTAGGGCTGGCTTTGGGGAGAGTGGTTCTGGTTTGTATGTCCTGCCTGGAGGAAGAAGACTACCAGACTGGAGAAGGTCAGAGAGACTTTGCTTTTGAACCCTTCAGAATGCCGATTCCTTTCAGTATGCTGAAGCAGCATATTTTGGGATATTTTGTTCTGAGCCCCAACACCTGCCCCAACACTTACATGGTCCATCTCTCTACCCTGTCTCAGCTCATTCACTCAACAACTGGCATCTCTTGGTGCCTGTGCCTCAAACTCATTCTTAATTTCTCTTCTTACATCTGCTCTCTTTAACACTTTTTTGATTTATATATTTTAATGTACTTTTATTTTTGCATAATGACACATGACCATATATTTTCACTGATTGGTATATCATCAAAATAGAAAGAATTTCCTTTACAACACTTAAAAAATAGTTACTGTTAGTGGGTTTTCTTGTCACAGAAAAGTTAAAATCATGGTTAAGGAAAACTATAGTCAATCTTTATTAAACTTAAAGTTGTACTTGAAAACATCATTGTTAATCTAAGATTAGATTAACTGCATTGCGGTTTTACCATGGATAAAGTGCATAAAGATCTTGGGAGATGTTCATTTATCCAGCAGGGGGCAACATCTGATTACCACTATTGGTAACTTTAAAAGGAAAGAAGTGGACTTCAGCTCTAGACAGACTAGTTGGGAGAAGGAGGTTACTGAGAAGTTGGGTAAGTTAGTTTTAGATTTCCCTTCTTCATTTTCTTAAGAGCAGTTTCTGGCATGGTGACAGCTGGGAGTCTCTCCAGGAAGACTGTAAAAGAGAGCTAATGGTGAGTAGCATTGCAGGTCCCCTTAGTGAGGAGGTAGTAGAGAACATTCATGAAACTTACCTCCAGAAGACAGTACAGCAGGTGTTTTGAATGGACGACTTTAGAGTCCAACAGTGAATACTGTTTAAATTAGGGGAGTCAGGTACCTGTGGAAACCCTTGCTATGTGGACTTTAATGCTGATTTGGTAATGAGGCTAGCGTTCTCATTGTAAGAAGGTCAGAAGGGATTATCTTGACAAACCTTCCCCATTCCAGCAAAGTTCCTGGTGGGCAGGGGATCATTTAGCTGCCTTTCATGCTACTCTTATTTATACTGTTGTTGCAGAAAGCTACAAGCATGTATATGAGAACATTTTCTGTTTAATTATGATTTTAAGAATCAAAGTTTTGCTTCTACTTTGTCACCTGGTTTGATACATACCATAGCTTTTGATATATAACAAACCACTCTAAAACTTAGTGATTTAAAACATCCATTTATTGAGCTCATGATTCTGGAGGTTGGCAATTTAGGCTGAGTATAGCTGGGCAATTCTTTGCTTCCTCTTGAGCCTGTAGTCAACTCTGGATTAGTTATTAGATCTTTCTGGGAGTCAGCTAGTTATTGGCTGGGAGGACCTCAGTTCTTCTCTACATGCTGTCTTTTCTTCAAGAAGCTTAGGCTTTTTCTCATGGTGGTAGCTGAGGTCTGAGAAAGAGCAGAAGCAATAAAAGCCTCTTGAGGCTTTACTTGGAATGGGCTGTTACTTGTGTTGCATTCTGCTGGCCAAAAGAAATTACTAGACCAGCTTATTCAGGGTGGTAGGGATGTAGACTATTGATATTAGCTGTTATAGAACCATGATGGAAGTGTATAGACACAGAGAAGCATGGAGAATTAGGGCCATGTTTACCATCAATCTAACACAATGGGGTGAATGAAGGACTCAAGGATGTGCTGGGAACACTATGTTAGTCCCTAGTCTGTGTGGATGTTACTTTTGCTATTATAATACTGAATTTCCTTTTAATCTCAGCCTGTGTCTTTGTATCTTGTATTCTTTTTCTGTTTATATTATTTTGTTTTTGGTTGCTTGTATATCATTATTTGAATCTATGCCAAATGTATATTTTCTCAAACGTTATTTTGGTTCCTTATTAAATTTTATTCAGAGACATTTTCTCTGCATCTTTTTTTTTAATTTTAATTTTAATTTTTTTATTTTTTATTTTTTTCTCTGCATCTTAAGGATATAATTTGTTCTTCACATGTAGGATTATTTTTCCTTAAAGAGCCTACCTTGTTTTTTGGTTGGTTTTTTTTTTTTTTGGTACAAGGGATTGAACTCAGGGGCACTCGACCACTGAGCCACATCCCCAGCCCTATTTTGTGTTTTATGTAGAGACAGGGTCTCACTGAGTTGCTTAGTGCCTTGCCGTTGCTGAGGCTGGCTTTGAACTCGCAATTCTCCTGTCTCAGCCTCCCAAAGTGCTGCGATTACAGGCATGCGCCACTGCACCTGGCTAAAGGTAAAATATTTTTTAGCACACACTATTTACAAGGTTGTTCCTGTATTTCCCTCCCTCTGAAGAGATTTGCATGTGAACATTGAAACTTCTATGATGCACTGAATTATTTTCAGTGCCCCTCCACCTCTGTCACGTTGTTTACTGGGAATTGTATTTAAATGGAAGTATACAGAGGTGTGCCATGAGGAGGTTGGAATGAGTTCTACAATTCTGGCTGCATAATAAACTCATCCTTCTACTATATAAAAGGCTTCTAAACAGCAGACAGAAAATAGGAGCAAACTCAAGTCTCTTCCAGCAGCAGAATTATTATGTTTCTTAGAGTAAAACAATCATTTGCATGGTATATAGCAATTAGAAGATTAGGCCCACTATTAACTTGATTTTAGACCTGGCTTTTAAGACTTTCAGATAATGAAACTATCAGGTTTCTCATCAGAGATTAATTTAATTTTGGTAGGATGTGTTACCATGTTTTTCTGTGCCTTTGTATGAATTCTGAGAAGATGGGAGAGGCTATACTGAGGGATTCAAATAAGATGCCTTCCTAAACTGAGTCCAAAGTATATTCAATTAATGCATTTTCCATTTGTTCTTCATCAAAAAGATGTAATGGATATACAGCAAAAAAATGTGATAACTGCAAATAGCAGTTTTTGAAAGGCTAAGATTTGCTGCTTTGTTGGCTTATGCAGTATTGTTACAATATGAGTAAATGTACTGTTCTATTATATTTTTTGTAATTGTACGTATTTCTTAGTCCTCCTTTATTGCTTTCAGAGTTTGATCTTGGGAACTCAGCTCTAGCACTTTGCTTTTCTCTGTGGGTTCTCTTGTGGGCATCTTTGGTGGGGATGAGAAATACATGCCCGTCAATAAGGTTGAAGGACCAGGAAGAGTGTGTCCACGATTCTCCAAACCAGCTTTTGGAATAAAAGGTCCAAGTAGCTGTCTGAGCTAATTCTTGAGTCTTCTGAGAAATGATTACTTCCAATGATGCTGTTTTTCTTAGTTATCATATTTCTGGCTGCTAAGTTTAAGATCTAGTGGTAAAATTACAACCTCAGGGAATCCATCTCATTGGGTGATAACTAGAGTTTCTATAACTGCAGAAGTACAATTTGCTATTAACTACTTGATTATTATTTCTATAATCTCATGATAGCTTAAATGCTGTTCACCATTTTTCTTTGAATATTTCTGGTTTAAACACCTCTTGAACTCTTAGCACTGAAACTCCTTAGTTTGGTTTATGGAAAAATTGTCTATAGCTTATTCTTCTCAGTTAGAAGTTTACCTTTAATGCCAAATTTTGAACATATTTATTTAATTTTCCCATTTTGTAGTGTGTGTGTGTGTGTGTGTGTGTGTGTGTGTGTGCATACACGCGCGTGTGTGTGTGTTTTCAAAAGTCATTTAAATCAGAAACTCCTAGTAGGGGAAATCAGAACTTTGTCTCCCTACTTAGGTCAGTGCTCTTAAACTGGGCTCCTAGCGAACATTTGTAGGCTGTTGTATAAAGGTAGGCTTCCACTAATAATGTTTAATGACAATCTTTTTCCAGTTTGTGGAAAAATAATTTTTGTTTTTAAGCATTTTCAGTGCTTTCATGTGACTTACTAATTGTTTGAGTAGTAGAAAATAAATAGAGCAAAAACTTAGTAATAAGCTGTATGATTTACATGCTTATTTTTTTCTTTGACTCATGCTTCTGATATTTATATTTACATTACCTATTTTTAATATAACTATGCTTTACATTAATTATTCTAGGTTTTCTACTGAAATTAAGATTTGTCACAGTGTTATACAAAAAGTGTTGTGACTTCCACGTACTCTGCCATTTGATTGGTTTGAGAACCACTGAATTTATCATTTTTTAAGATAGCAGAGGGTGTGAGACAGACAATATGCATGTGTATCATTGCATGAATGGTGCAACTCTGCATTATGTACAACCAGAGAAATGAAAAGCTGTGCTCCATTTGTGTACCATGAGTCAAAATGCATTCTGCTTTGATGTGTAACTAATTAGAACAAATTAAAAATTTTAAAAAAGATAGCAGAGGGTAAGGACTTTTGTGATTATCATTATCACACATATGACCAGAAGTCATTGCAGACTTTTGAATGGAAAGTAACATGAGGAAAATTGTACTTAAATGATAATATTTTGGGGATTTTTCCCGAAGAAATGGTAGATGGTGAGAACAGGGAAAGGAATGAAGATGGAATATAACTATTGTAAACTATATTGTCAGTTCAGTTCATATTAAGCATTTGATTAAAAACTCGTATTATATTATGATGTTTTGGTTCCCTTGTTTGAGAAGTTAATTTTGAATTAGTGAAAGCTGATTCTCATAACTATTATAATCTTGACCAGTAGTAATTCAATCAGTAGACTCAGTAAGAGAATGTAGCTACAGCTGGGTGTGGTGGCACACGCCTGTACTCTCAGCACTTTGGGAGGCTGAGACAGGAAAATTGAGAGTTCAAAGCCAGTCTCACCAAGAGTGAGGTACTAAGCAACTCAGTGAGTCTCTAAATAAAACACAAAATAGGATGGGGATGTGGCTCAGTGATCAAGTACCTCTGAGTTCAATCCCTGGTACCAAAAAAAAAAAAAATTACAAGTCTCCAATTAAAGGGCCATAATTAGACTGTTGAAATGTCAACGCAGTGAAGATTGGTCCTTGCTGGGCAAAGAAACATATAAGACACCTGTCTCGGTATTGTGGGGTGGGGAATGGAGAAGGGGGCATAAAATGAACTCATGAATTTTGACCTTAGGATGTTTGCATAGAGAGAAACAATACAGATAACTAGAATAGTAAGTAGCAATAAAAGTCAATAGTTATGGATCAAGTACTATGAGAATTCAAAGAAAAATCTGGAGGAGTTGGCATTATTTGAAAATAGTGAGTTTTGAAAAGGCACAACATTCTACATCAAGGGAGAAACATGATCAAAGACACTGGCCTCCGGATAAGTGATTGCTGAATATCTGAAGGAATGACTGAAGTTGGATAGCATTTGTTCTTGTACTGATTTATTCAGTATGACACACGAGTTCCTTTTGTGTGGCAGGCCCTATGGTAGGTCAGTGCTGGGAATTTAACAAGGTGACCCTCATGGAACTATATAGTCTAGGAGAGACAGATAAACTGAAAAGCTAATGAATATCTCAACTTTAAAGTGAGGAGGACTATAAGACTACTGAGTAACTTTAGTGAGGAGAGTTGGTAAATTGGTTAATCAAGGAAAGCCCATTGAGGAAACAGAATATAAGCTAAAACTGATCTTTGTTAGGAGCCAGTTTATACCCCTAAGAATAATTACTTTGTTTGAAGTGTTTACCATTGTTGCTTTCCCAATGGATTTAATTTGATTAAACTTAATTCCCCTTAAAACACAGTGAAATTTCTCTTTTCCATTAGTATTTGCTTTATTCATTGATGAATTATTTGCCTGTTGTTAAATTGACAATGTTATCCTTGTTTTGCAGAAACCGAAGCTGAAAGACTGGCATCCTCCTGGGGGTTTTATTCTGGGATTGTGGGCACTCATTATCATGGTTTTCTTTAAAACTTATGGAATCAAGCATATGAAATTCATTTTTTAGACTCAAGGACATATGAAGAAGAATATATTGAAGATTGCAACCTTGGATACAAACTTGTTATGTGTTTTTTTAAAATACATTACTCTTGTGTAAATTGGAGAAAAGTGTAAGAAAACTAAATTTTAATGAATATTAACTTCATAACTTAAAAAATATTTGTAATGCAGTTGCTTATTGGCCACTAAATATATTTCATTGTTTTATTTTATGTATCATAGAAACAAATGGGACAAAGATTTCAGAATAGATTGATTCTTTTTGAAAATAACAGTTTCCTCTAATCTTACCCTTTTTTCATTTGGAAAAGAAAAAATTGTGAGACATTAAATTCTCAATAAATGCCAGGTGCAGTGATGCACGCTTGTAATCCTAGCGGCTTGGGAGGCTGAGACAGGAGGATTGCAAATTCAAAGCCAGCCTCAGCAAAAAGCGAGGTGCTAAGCAACTCAGTGAGACCCTGTCTCAAAATAAAATACAAAATAGGGCCCAGGATGTGGCGTAGTGGCTGAGTGGGCATGAGTTCAATCCCCGGTACCAAAAAAAAAAAAAAAAAACCTCAGTAAATGATGTGACTTCTGTTAATAATTTTGTGTAGATTCTACCAATTGTGCACATATTTTTCCTAAAGTAAATATCATATAGAATATACCATTTTATAACTTTTCATTTTATAGTATCTACCTTTTCATTCTCTTTGGATATTCTTCAAGAACACATTGTGAATGACTGCATAGTATCCCTTGTATGAATTCATAACAATTCACTTACCAGTCTTCTGTTATTGGACCACTTAACTTTAGGTAGTTTCCAAAGCTTTTATTTGGTTCATTCTTAAATGTATTATTATTTTACTCTCAGGCACTCCAGGAATTCTGCAGCTTTAATTATAAGTAAAGATGAAAAATCAGTTCCTTAATCTATAATACTGACAGTCTTAAGGACCTTTTTGCTGTCAGCTGATCTGGGAAATTTTAGACCTTTGAGAATTTCACATATGACTTCTCAAAGAAACACACACTATTGTTTTTCATTTCTAAGCATTCTGTGACTCTCTGGACTTGATCACCTCATCTTCCATTTTCTCTGTGAAAGAAACAGCCAACGAGGACTTTATTTCATTCTGTTTAAGCTAAGTCTTGCCCACTGGCTGGATCTACACTTTCCCTTAGGACAGTGTCATAAAGTAGATGACTTACATGGAAGAATATATGCTATGGTCCTACTTATCTGACAGATATATCACATAGGCAATAAGCCCCTCTCCCAGTCTTTGATAAGATGCAAGAGCTCTTGTCTCCATCACTGATTTTTAGCCTACCAGCCATCTTCATGTCTGTCTTCATGACTGGAAATAGTATTGAGATTATGCTTTGTGATTAGTACCAGATATGCTTTGTGATTAATACCAGTTTTTCTTTTCAAACTTTTGCATATGCAGTTAAGGAAATGACTGACAATTCAGTATTCATGTCCCAGGGAACCTTTTATGTGTTTTATCTGTTTTTGTCCAAGAATTTGTGTTAATCTTTTTCATTGCAAAGATCAGTTTTATAGTTGCAAGTAAGATCAAGAATACAAACTTCTTTCACAATAAAACCTCTTAAAATTAATATTCCTGAGAATTTGTTTACCTTTTAACAGTTAAATATTTACCTTTAGTTACATGCAGAATTGCCATATTTTCATAGGCAAAAGATAGTAGAACAAATGATTTTGAGGTTTTTCCTGGCTGAGCTTATTTTAATTGATCTTTTTTTTTTTTTTTAAATATTTTTTTAGTTGTAGATGGACACAATGTCTTTTATTTTATTGCTTTGTATGTGGTGCTGAGGATCGAACCCAGGGCCTCACGCATGCGAGGCAAGCGCTCTACCGCTGAGCCACAATCCCAGCCCTTAATTGATCTTTTTATTGGTATACTATATAAATGAAGAAGGAAAAATCTATCTAATTATATAGAGAAGGATGTTTTTGTACCTAGAAAGGAGTAAAAACAAACTTAAATCTGAATCACCTCATCTTAGTAGTGATGAGACAAAAAGTTTGATCATATCACCCTCCAGACAGTTACACAAGGTCGTGGGCACCATGGTGAGGTGGAGCTAGTTAGAGTGGGAAAGGAATTATGATTGTTCTTGAGCCAAAGTAATTTAGCTTGAATATAATGAAACATACCCTGATGGTAAAGGCTGCTGGAAAGTAAAATGATTCCTTTCCAGAGGCTGTAGAAGGTGCCCTTCTTAGTTAAAACCAAACTGGGAAAAGTAATGCTAGATATAATATACAGGATTAATTTTGCCTAGGCAGAGTTTCAAAGGGCAATTAAATTTTTCTCTTTCACTATTGAATTTTCAGAATATAGTTAAAGGAAAAAGCTTAAAATATGTTTAAAGTTTAGCTCATAACCATAATATTTTTACATAAAGTATAGTCTGCCTTTAATAATAAGGAAATCCTCTGCATATGTGAGTATACTTAGGAAATATTTTAAGTGCAATTAAATGGCCTAGAGTTTAAATGAAAACATAAAAGTACACCCTTAAATGTATTCTCCTTGAGTCACAAAGAGCTGAACAACATGAAAGTGTTTTTTTATCCCCCTTTTCTCATAGTGTTGCTGTGATAAGGCTCAAATGAGATGATGTTACAACTAAAGATTTTGGAAACTAAATATATGGTAGTATTCTTATTTCTGCTTAGGAAGATACTAAAACAGGAGTTAATGGTGACAGTGTCCCTGTTCTATTGTACTTGATTACTCTTTAAAGCTACTCAATGTGATTCTTGTTCTCCTTGCTATTCTTTTTCTCCTCCCCCATCATGTCCTTCAGGGAGAAAAGAAATATAGATAAATAGATCCCAGCAGACATGTCCTGACATTTCAGGGAGGGCCAGGGTATAATGATGCCATCCTGCAAAGGCAGCCTGTGTGAAAAAAAGAAACCAAATGATGTGAATTTTAAAATTACAAAAGACATTTATATTCAGCTTATGAAAGGAAAATGTAGTTTGAATGCAAAGCTGATTAAATTGGATCAAAAATTAGAATTAAATACAAATATAATGCATGCATTTATGGCTTCAATTTTTATATTTTCTCAGCTAGTTGAAAGTGATGACTCCCACAACAAGCATAACTCAGCTTGCTTCTGCTTACTGAGTATTTTCTACTATGGTATATGTTGATAACTTTTCTTCCATTATATATGTTATGTAGCAGAGTTACAGTTACTGTGGGAATCATCATTTGAAACTTTGACTCATATGTTTCTGGGATCTTTACAATGAATGTTGTATTAACGTAGAATCTTTTTCAGTTGATTTTATCAAAATTAAGCCCATCTGTAGTAGATTGAATGTGTGAAAGGAATATTTTATAAATATACCACAAAGTATAGCTATAAAATAATGAGACTGCTATCCATTTTTGCTTTATGGCATCCAGCCTCATTACTTTATTGTTAACGATTCAAACCCAAAGGCATTTACCATGATGTAAGTAAGTGGTGTCAGCATTGCTGTTCTGTTGCTACCTACCCTATTTCACAAGTACCTGCTGCTGAAATAGGAAAGTCTTTCAATTCATGGACAATACACCTTGATGGTAGTAACCAGGCTCCCCCCCACCCCCCCGCCTTTTTCTTTTGGTGCAAAAAAATTACTGTTTTAGAAATGTGCTTTAAAATGTATGTTTTTAAAATTAATTGTGTGGACTGTAAAATTGATATAAATGAGGGTGTAACCAAGAAACTGGTTATTAAATATTTATTTATTCCAAATGTGGAAATGTGGTGCTGTCTTTCTTATTTCACCTTTGCTGCTCACAGTGTCAGAGACTTAAGGACTTTCAGCTTTGTCTCAGGTATATACCCAGTCCTAGGGAGTCAATTCACATTCAGTTTTCTCTCTGTTGAGTGTGGAAGGGCCAGTCTGACTGCAAGGATTTTACAGACAACACCATGAGCAAGGGAGGACACTTTCTTAACAGTTATTAAATAAAGCCATACGTGCCACACAGTGTCTGCCTAGCATATAGAAAAGAGTCAATGTTTTGATTTTTGCTGAGTGAGACTCTACCTATTTTGCTTTTAACATCTACTCAGCACAGGGGCTAGTTGCTCCTAAAGAACATTTGCTTTGCTACTCTGGGACAGTCCTTTTCTCTTTTCAGCAGATGTTTTTGGTAACAGCATCTTTCCACATTCTTTTAAACTGTCCAACAATTTCAATCGACTGACCTTGTTGCCTCTCTTTGTTTTGGGAGTTTGTGTTTTTTTCCCCGATTTTAGGTGGACGGAGCTTTTCCTCAACCTTCCCTGAACCTTAGTTTTCTAGTGTCTTCTCTCTCCACTCTTTTGTAAGCACACCTTTGGTGTGATCTAATGGACAATCTCTCTTCACTCCAGGCCCCAGATGTCTGGATAATTCAGGACTTCAAGACAGTGGATGCTGCATTTCCAGGAGGAGGAATCTTTCCCACACCCCATGTTAGGACTTTTTTAGTTTTGAATGATGAAAAAACAAGTAGAACAAATTTAGACAAAGAGGAATTCCCTGGAGAGATGTTAAGATATACTGTATAATCTTGGTGGTAAGGGAGGTTCTGTTCTAAATCACACTGGGGACTGGAATTTCACCTGATTCTTTTCTCCAAGTGACCTCCCTTTTCTCTTCCCGGAAACTGGCTTTCTCACATGGCTGCTAATTGCACAGCTTTATATCCCATGCTTCTATTATAAGGCAGGAAAATTAGTCTTCCTTTAATTTCAGTTCTAAAAGTCTCTTGGAAGGACCGAGCAATCTTGTATGCATGAGGATTTCACCTGGCCATGACCAAAGTCCTAGAAACACATGGGAACCTCTAGTGGGATATTGAGGCTCCTTCTAGAAAAGGGAGAGATAACAGGAGACAAGCAGTCACTCTTATTTCCACCAACTTGATATTTATTCAGTGGGTGGCTCTGCAAATCACAGGAGCTGTAGCATCAACCTGGAACTTCCTAGGAGTATAGAATGCCAGATTCTACCTCAGACCTACCCAACTAGAATCTACATTTTAATGAAATTCCCAGGTAATTTACATGCACTTGAAAGTAGTAGCACTGAGCTACAACACCTTCCTAAAGAGCTCAGTTTTATCTTCAAAGAGTTTGTAAGATTACCAACATTCATTTGTAAAACAAATAGCCATGAATAGCATACTTTATAGGTTAATTGACTCTAGAATTATTACTGACTTTATTCAAATCTTATAAGCCTCTTCACCACTCTTATTGTCTCTTTTTCCTTCACTTTTCCAAAATGTAATAAATGCTTAAAACAGGCATGTAATTAGCATTTACATGTTTGGGATATCTGCAGACTCTTGACACCCCTCTCATCAAAGACTCTAAATTTCCCTCCCCTTAGTGACTAGCCTTAGTGACTTAATCCTGATAAATAGAATGTGCCAGAATAATACTGCCTGATTTTAAAGGCTTGGCCATAAAAGATGTAGCATCTGCGTTGTTCACTTTCTCAGGACATTTGCTCTTGGAACCCAGACACCATCCTCTGAGGAAGCCCTAGCCATATGGAAAAAGCATGTGTGTATATTGTGGAGGCCAATCCCATCTGAAGTTCTCAGCCAAGCACCAACATCAAGCTTCAGAGATGTGAGGGAGAGACCCCCCCAAGTGAGACCAACTCATCAATCTCCAGAACATAAAAGGATAATAATTAGGAAAACATTTATTTTAGAGTGGTTGTTATACAACAGTTGCCAAAGCATTGTATTGTGTTATACACTCTGGTAGATGTTTCTGAGGGATACCAAGAAGAAAAAAACATAATCTTAAAAATTAATAGATTCTAGAAAGACACATGAAAAAACTTGAAAAAGACACATATTTCTACTTGCTTTATAGATATATTATTAATGTTTTATTTGCAATAGCAGTTGAAGGGGCAGAGAACACTCCAGTGAGATAAGTGACCTTTAACTGAGGCCATGTTGAAAGACAATGGATTAGATTTCTAATCCTTTTCTAATCCTTTCCCTCTCTTTAGACTCAGAGATCGAGGTAAACACCCCTCCACTTTGAGTTATTGATCTCAGCCCTTCTTGGGGGATCTTCCTTGCTGATGACATTCTCTCTCTTTCTTCCATTTCTTTTTGCAGCGAAGTGTTTCCCTTATATTTTATAAATGTTGAGATCTTCCTCACCTTAAAGATTCTTCTCAAGATCATGTTCTTTTCTAAGTACTTTGTAGAACTCTTTCTGCTTTATTTCAGAGCTCTTATTTTGAATGAATGGCCTTGGTTCACTGACTTAGCTGCCTGGTGTTTCTATCACTGTGAACCTTTTCATCATCTGGCTTCTACCTTTCTTCTGGTGCATCTCTTCACTGACATCAGTAACCTCCTGTTGCTAAATCAAATGGAAACTGCTCTTTCTATATTCTTCAATTTCTTCCTAATAAATTCCACTTTTATTTATTTAAACATTTCTACCTCTGCCTTCATTGTTGCTGCCCTCTTCTGGGGTTTTTCCATTCAGCTGCTTCTTTCAGCCTTTCCCAAGTATTTCTCTTGGGCAGCTCACTGCAGAAATTCTACAGAATTAATTCACAAACTCTTCAAATTCTTCGCCATTCCTAATATTTTTATACCTGTCTGGTTTCCATTGTTGCCTCTCCATCATTGGCAGCCAAATTTCTATATTCAGGATCTCTCCTGAATGGCAGGAGTACCTCCATATTTTTGCTTGAAAGCCCCCTAGGAATCTCAAACTCAATATATCCCAACCTGAACTTATCTATCATTCTTTCTCTCCATTTTCTAGCTCTTCCTCCTCTATTTTTCCTCCTCTTTTTTCTATTTTCCATTCCAAATCCTCTCTGAGTGACAACAGATTGTGGAGATATGTGTCCCATGTAATGCCCACCAAAGAGCATTCAATGCAGTAGAGGTTGTTGAAAGATGAATAAAATGATGTATTCTGTAGGTGTCAGTTAGTTTGTCTCAGCCATCTCAGTGTTAGCTCTCTGGGCTCATGAAAAAAGTGGCAAGGATGAGAATATGAATGGACTCAACAACCTTGACTTCTTGCCAACACTGATCTGGCTAATGCTATTCTGCTCAGTACCTACTCTGCCAAATGCAGTGACCTACATGGAAACTCAGGCACCAGCTGGGTTGGTGTGTCCATTCGCCAGGTACTCAAACAGGTAGTAGGTTGATTATGTCGGTCTCTTTCATCATGGACTAGGCAGAAATCCATGCTCACTGGAATAGACATTCTGGGTGTGGATTTGCATTCCCTGCTTTACAGCTTCTATCGGCCTCTGTGGATTCAGACTCTGCCATCATGGCACTCCACTCAGCACTGAAGCTGAACAAGGAAGTCATTTCACAGTGCAGGAAGTGCAGCAATAAATGTGTGGCCATGGAATTAACTGGACTTAACGTATGCCTCCAAACCCAGAAAGTGGCTGGCCTAATTGAAGATGGAATGGTTTATTGAAGACTCAATTATGACACCAGTTGGGATACAACACTTTGAAAGAGATGATTGTTTTACTGGGTGCAGTATGAGCTTTGTATCAGAAATCATTACATGATGCTATTTCCTCCATAGCCCAAATGAATAGATCTGGGATCAAGGAGTAGAAGTGAGAGTGGGCTCTCTAATAATACAATCTTAGAACTTCTTTACCTGACAACTTTGAACTTCATTGATTTGGAAATCAGTCTCCCCTTTGGCTCTCTGCCCAGGGGGAGTCACAGCAAGATCTTGGAATTTGAAGAGAAGATTGCCACCTGGTCATTTTGAGGCTCATTTACCATTAACTTACAGGCCCCCAATAAAGTGTTACTCTATTGGCTGGAGTGATTGATTTCAACAACTAAAGGAAAATTGAGTATCTACTCTACATTGGGGACAAGGAGGATTATGTAGCTTCCAACGGATTCTCTGGGGTACCCCTTAGCAATTCCATGACTGATGGTAAAGGTTAATGAAAGACTATAATACCCCCCCCCAAAAAAAGATAAGACCATGGAGGTCTCACTTTTCTAAGATAAGATTTGATTCTGTCCACCAAAGAAACTGCACTGAGCTTCTGGCTGAGGGCAAGACAAATTTGAGCCAGCACTGTCAACTATGACCTTGAAGCCAGCTGCTGAAGCAAGGATCAGAGTAGCTTTGTGTATTTTATCTTTGACTATTATGTATTTATGTGTGTATGCCATTTTCTCCTTTCTCTTTTTTCACTCTTATTTTTATACAAGTTAGTGGTGTTTAATACTACCATATAATGTTTAGGTAAGAAAATAGTGCAATTATGATGGAATTTGAAGGATAATTAATACAGCCAGTTATGAGTTCAGTAGGACTATTTGGACTGAGCATCTTTTTATTTTGGTAAAGGGTGAGAATTTCTTCACTTGCAAGAACAAAGTGATATCTTGTTGGATGGAAATATGGAGTTGTTTCATTGTACTGAACTCAAATATGTGAAGAAGGGTGACTGTGGAAGCTGAATAACAAAGGAGTGTGTTGTTAGCATTATCAGTTTGCTGTGTTTCAGCTCCAAATCCACTCATTACTGTTCTATGATAATGGAGCTGAACTCTTCAAGCATTTCTCCTTTTCGGTGAACACAATGTTAAGCTTTATCAATACAGAGTGCTAGAGGAACATTGCAGGAGGAAGGAGCTTCTCTTCTTGTGTCTGGTGCCCTCTTCCTGCATAGTGTGTGTGCACATAAGTGAACAAATGAGTGCGTATTTCTGCAGTGCCCAGGGGCTGGCAGCACAGAGCATCGTCCTGTGCTTCATGGTGAAAGGTCTCTAGCAAAGCATATTCCTTGGGTGCTATTTCTTTTCCATTTTTTTGGTACTGGAGATTGAACTCAAGGGCACTTGACCACTGAGCCGCATCCCCAGCCTTATTTTGTATTTTATTTAGAGACAGAGTCTCACTGAGTTGCTTAGTTCCTCGCTTTTGCTGAGGCTGGCTTTGAACTCATAATCCTCCTGCCTCAGCCTCCCAAGCCGCTGGAATTCCAGGTGTGTGCCACCATGCCAAGCGCTCCTTGGGTGCTTTGATTGCCGGGCTCCAGCAGCTTTGCAGGGCAGTGAGGGTGGTGGGCACCTTCCTGTGAATGCTTTCCTCCTTGGGCATCATGGAGTGCTGCTGCCAGGCACCTCCCCTTGAACAACTTTCCCTACCCCCCTTCAGGTAGCTTTTCAGTGATTTCTGACACATGGTACCTTCCTAAGGATGACTTTCCCTAGCATCCCAGAGAGTAGCTTTCCAGAAAATTCCACATGACCTTCCATGGCTCTGTCATCCAGTGAACTAGGTCCACCTTCTCCAACCATATCTGGATGTCAGCCCCTTGAGAGTAGGCTCTTCCTTGAGTGCCTATCTCAGTCCTAGGGGTAGATGCTACACCAAATGCCTGCCTTTCCTCTATTTTGCTGAGTGCTCTCTCATAAGCAAACTCCCTCTTTACTCTGAGAATTCCTTGTTCAAATTACTGTGTGATTTTTGTCTCCTGACTGGACCTTGATTGATACACCTAATAGAAATCAGCTGGCAGGCATCAAGTGGTGAAATTTCTGGCCATGATCATTTAAGTTGTTCAAATTATGCCCCTGGTTCAAAGAAAAGTCCTGTTCCAATTGAAAGAAAGGAACACAGGACTGGAGCCCATTCCTTACCACCACCTCTCAATTCTTTTCTTTTTTTCTTTTTTAAAAATACTTCTTAGTTATACATGACAGTAGAGTATATTTTGACATATTTATACAAATATGGAATATATCTTATTCTAATTAGGATCTCATTTTTATGGTTGTACATGATATGGAGGTTCACTGGTGTAATAATATATGAACTTAGGAAAGTTATGTCTGATTCCACTGTCTCCTATTCCTATCACCCTTCCCTTCCCTTCCCTTCGCTTCCCTTCTCTTTCCTTCATTCTCTTTTGTCTAATACAATGAACTTCTATTCTTCCTCACCCTCTTGTTGTGTGTTGGTATTCACATATCAGAGAAAACATTTGGCCTTTAGTTTTTGGTAATTGGCTTATTTCACTTAGCATGATAGTCTCCAGATCCATCCATTTACCACAAATGTCATAAAGTCATTCTTTGTTATGGCTAATATTCCATTGTGGATATACCATATTTTATTTATACATTCTTCTGTTGAAGGGCACCTAGGTTGGTTCTATAGCTTAGCTATTGTGAATTAAGCTGCTATAAACATTGATGTGGCTATGTCACTGTAGAATGCTGATTTTAACTTCTTTGGATGTATACTAAAGAGTGGTATAACAGGGTCAAATGGCGGTTCCATTCCAGTTCTGAGGTATCTCCATACCGCTTTCCAGAGTGGTTGCAACAATTTGCCATCCCACCAGCAATATATGATTGTCCCTTTTCCCCCACATTCACATCAACATTTATTGTTACTTGTATTCTTTTTATTTAATATATATATTTTTAGTTGTGGATGAACCTTTATTTTTATTTATCTATTTATTTTTATGTAGTGCTGAGAATCAAACCCAGTGCCTCACACATGCTAGGCAAGCGCTCTACCACTGAGCCACAACCCCAGCCCTACAAATTCTTGATTATTGTCATTCTGACTGAAGTGAGAAGAAATCTCAGTGTAGTTTTAATTTGAATTTCTTAAATTGCTAGTGATACTGAACAATTTTTCATATATTTGTTGACCATTCATATTTCTTCTTTTTTGAAGTGTGTATTCAGTTTCTTTGCCTATTCATTGATTTGGTGTTACATTTTTTGAGTTCTTTATATATATATATATATTCTGGAGATTAATACACTGAGGTGTAGGTGGTAAAGATTTCCTCCCATTGTCTAGGCTTTCTCTTCATGTTCTTAGTTGTCTCCTTCACTGTGAGGCAGCTTTTTAGGTTGATACCATCCCATTTATTGATTCTTGATTTTACTTCTTGTGCTTTAGGAGTCTTGTTGAGGAAGTTGGTTCCTAAGATGACATAAGGCAGTATTGGGCCTACATTTTCTTCTAGTAGGTGCAGGATTTCTGGTCTAATGCCTAGATATTTGATCTACTTTGAGTTGAGTTTTGTGCAGGGTGAGAGATAGGGGTTCAATTTCCTTCTGCTACATATGAATTTCCAGTTTTCCAAGCACCATTTGTTGAAGAGGCTGTCTTTTCTCCAATGTATGTTTATGGTGCCTTTGTCTAGTATAATTATTTATGTGGATTTGTCTCTGTGTCTTCTATTTTATATATACATATATATATATAATTGTTTGTTCTAATTAGTTATACATGAATGCATTTTGACACACCATACATAAATGGAGTATAACTTCTCATTCTTCTGGTTGTACATGATGTAGATTTACACAGGTCATGTAATCATATATGCACATAGGGTAATAATGTTCAAATCATTCTACTATCTTTTCTATCCCCATGCCCCCTCCCCTCCCTTAGCGTCCCTCTGTCTAGTCCAAATTACCTCTATTATCCCCCACCCCTGCCACACTATTGTGGATGAGCATCCACCTATCAGAGAAAACATTACACCTTTTGGTTCTTTGGAATTGACTTATTTCATTGGCATAATATTTCTCTGGTTCCATCCATTTATCAGCAAATGCCATAATCTTATTCTCTTTTAATGCTGAATAATATTTCATTATGTATATATACCACATTTTCTTTATCTATTCCTCTGTTGAAGGGCACCTAGGTTGGTTCCATAGTTCAGCTATAGTAAATTAAACTACTATAAACATTGATGTGGCTGTGTCCTTGTAGTATGCTGATTTTAAGTCCCTTGAGTATAAACCTAGGTGTAAGATAACTGGTTCAAATGCTGGTTCCATTTCAAGTTTTCTGAGGACTCTCCATACTGCTTTCCATGGTGATTACACCAATTTGCAGTCCCACCAGCAATATATGAGTGTACCCTTTTCCCCACATCCTTGGCAACATTTATTTATCCTTGCTTGTATTCATGATGATTACCATTCAGACTGGAGATGGAATCTCAGTGTAGTTTTGATTTGCATTTCTCTAATTGCTAGAAATGTTGAACATTTTTTCATATATTTGTTGATTAATTGTATTTCTTCTTTAAAGTGTCTGTTCAGTTCCTTTGCCCATTTATTGCTTTTCTTGTTTTGTTTTGTTTTGTTTTGTTTTTGGTGTTAAGTGTTTTGAGTTCTTTATATATCCTGGAGACCAGTGCTCTATTAGAGGTGTATGTAGTAAAGATTTTTTCCCATTCTGTAGGCTCTTTCTTTATATTATTGATTGTTTCCTTTGCTCTGAAGAAGCTTTTTAGTGTGATTCCATCCTATTGTACTCATTCTCGATTCTTCATTTTACTTCTTTTGCTTTAGGAGTCTGATTAAGGAAGTCAGTTCCTAAGCTGACATCGTGGAGATCTGGGCCTACTTTTTCTTCTGTTAGGTGCAGGGTCTCTGTTCTAGTGCCTAAGTCTTTGATCCACTTTGAATTGATTTTTGTGCAGGGTGAAAGATAGGGATTAATTTCATTTTGCTACATATGGATTTCCAGTTTTCCCAGCACCATTTGTTGAAGAGGCTATCTTTTCTCCAATGTATGTTTTTGGCACCTTTGTCTAGTATGAGATAGCTGTATTTATGTGGGTTTGTCTCTGTGTCTTCTATTCTGTACCACTGGTCTGCATGTCTGCTTTGCATTTCTGTTGTTGTCAGACTGATAAAACACACACGATATAGGCACAGAATGATTAAAATTACAAATAAGAAAATATATTTTAAAACCAAAGGTGGGAGAAAGAAATGAGGCTGAGATAAGAATAACCAAATGAAAGGAATAAAAATAACACAGGCTAAAAGAACAAAACCAGACACTCAGAAATCAGAGCTTAACTAGTAAAGAATGTGGTAAAAGAATTTAAAGATTAGATGTTAAAGTCAGAAACTTAGAATCTCAAAGATATAGTTGTGAGCAAAGCTAAAACAAAAAAGGAAACAAAAACCTTTTAAAGTGAAAAACAATAGAGGGAAAAATTAAATGGAATATAAAAAGAAAGCCAGGTAGCTGAAACATTTTAAAGGAAGATTTAAAATAAGATAAAACTAGTTAAATGAGTATAATCATTCTCTAACTAGTAAACATTTAGAGATAAAACTAAAAATATAGCAGAAGACAAGAGATGAATAATTCAAAATATGAGAAAAGCAAACTTTGTTTTTTATAAAAAAAATTGCTTCTAAAGACATCTGACTTCTGTTACAATTATTCTTCAGACACTAACGTAGTCATGAATTCTAGTAGATTGCCTCTGTACCTTGGATCCCAAAGGCCAGGTTCTTTGCAAAGCACCCTCCGGGGTCCTTTAGGCCAAAGCCATAGGTGGCAAAGCAGTTCAGAATTTTAGGCTGCCTCTACCCCTCTTTCTCCACAGGCTCCAGTCTCCTGTGTCTGTGTGGTTTTTAATTCAATAACTGGATGAGCTGAGTGTGGGAGTAGGCTGGAGTAATACCTGTTCTCCTGGGGCCAGCACTGTTGTCTGCCTGGGCTTCACACAAAGTCCTGTCTACAGGCACCTCAGCACTTTGCGCAAGCCTAAGAGAGATACTCCAGATGTGTCTTGCCTTGATAGCTCTTTGAGCTGAAGTTATTATGGACCTCTCAACCTGAACTCCCCCAACAACCTGGTGTTGCAGCTCAGACAATCATATTGTTTTGTAATAATTCTGGCCCCAGGTAAAAAGCAAGTTTGTGGTTTTCAACCAATTTGGCTGCTACCCAGAGTCAGAAATACGTTTCATATTGTGACTGTACATATATATGTACATATCTATAAGATCAGAAAAGAAATTTTACAAAATAAGACCCTCTTTAATATCATGTACTCTGTTATTGTCTGTTCTTCTACATTCTATATCATAAAATTGTCTCCAATGGGAACTTGATCAATGGTTTTCAAAAATATTTTGCTTCCATTCAAACAAAACAACACATTTTACATTGTGTCTCAATGCACACATATGTGTATGCATCTATATAATTAAAAGAAACTTATAAAACAATGCTAACTCTTCAAATAGTACCCTTTTAAATTTTCTATTATGTTGTTATATTTGCTTATGGGTTCCCAACAATATGTGACTATATTCACATCTTTATGCTTCCAGTTGTGCCAGTTCAATGACAGCCAGGAGAACCACAGCCAAGGAAAAATCCCTGAACCCTTTACTCTGTCTTGGGAGACAACTTATGCCAAAGGAGTTAAGCTAGCCAAGGTCTACTCCTGAAGTTGTGTATGGAGCAAATACTCCATAGAGGGGAGAGATTGATTTTCCAAAGAAAATATGGGGAACTGTGACATGGAGGGTGGGAAAATGGAAGCTGGGCTGCCAATACCAAGGGTTCACTCCATTGAATCTTGCAGGCATTGTGGCAACAGGGAAAATGTTCTGACAGGGAAGGCTTGTCCCTGGGGAACACGGACAGCACTCTAGATGGAAGTCTGGAGCCACCTGTGTTGCCCCGTGTATCTGGAGCTTCAGGACATACTCAGGCATGGTGAGTCATGAGACTAGAGCTAAAGCGGATTGTGGGCTCCGAATTCCAGGCTGTGGAATGGGGACTACATTTAGCAGCTAGTCAGAATTCAGAGAAAGTAAAGTAAAATGGGCACTTCAGGAGACTAGATTGGAGAAAAGCAGTCCAGGAAGGTCATAGTAATCTAGGCAAGAGAAAGCCTGACCAAGTGCCAGGGAATATGGAGAGAGGAGAGGAATTGAAAAGTTATGCACCTCTCTACCTTACAAGCCCAGGAAACTTCCCAACCTGTGTACAGAGGATGGTGGGATCCTTAATATTTCACTAGTTTCAGACAAAGATTAAAATGATTGCTGAAAATTTTACTTTCTGAAAAGAAAGAAAACATTTATCTGAAAAACAAGTAAGTAAAGCTCCTGTTTATGTAACTCATACAAGTCTGAACCATCAAATGATTAAGTTACTTTCTAACAAAAGAGACCAAAGACATTTGAACTCACCACACAAACTGCACATCTTCCTAGATCCTTCTGGTCTGAATCCTCTCCTTCAAATCCTGTAGGATATCTATTCCAACTGTGTTGAATTAGCATCCCCATATGTGCATCTTTATGACCATTAAGGCAGAGACCTCTTCAGCTTGAGCGAAATGGTTTCTGTCCCTCTGCATCGTTTTGCCAAGGACTTGGATAAAAGCTCTGTGATAGGTGCTGGAGATATGGAAATGAATCCCACCAAGGAGGCCCTGGTGTAATGTGGGAAGTTAGACTTTAAATAAGTGCAGTGAGATGTCTGTATAGCATGTGATATGCAGAGAGGTCCACTATCCAAGGAAAGAACAGGAAATGCTTCATCAGAGGCAACCCTTATATGGAGTCTTAAAAGACAAGTAGCCACAGAAGGTGGATAGGAGTAGGGAAAGCCACCAAGAAGTGCTTATCTGGAAGATAGATATCTGAACATGGAGAAGGCTGTAGCAACTTTGACCTTGTGGATGTCTACAGAAATATGCAGACATTTTTTTTAGAGGACTCTTCAAGTTCTTGGATCCAGGCAATTGGCTCTGTCTCTGCCCATGCTGGGATTGAATTGTCTGATGAAAGTCAATATACCCGTTTATAGTTTACATGAGCCTTTCACATATACTTATTAATTCTTCTATGCTGAATAATAGAAATGATAGGAAGAACTCTAGTTGCAGAGAAATCATTGAGGAGACACATAAGCAGACACTGAGCTTGTGAGATGTACTGGCTCGTGGTTCTTCTGCTCCATCAGTGTATATAGTGACCAGCTACTCTGCTCTGTGCTTGCAGTGACTCTCCTTTTAGCATTTAATTAGACTGAGAAACTAGGGCACTCTCATGTGCCCTTGCCTATGCCATTTCTTCTATGTGCTAGAATCAGCCCAACAGTTTTGACATCTGCTTAATGAAGAAGCCCATTATGGAAAATCAGAATAAAGTACAAACACACACACACATACACAGACGTACGCACAGACTCACACACAGACTCACACACACATAGCAAGGTTGATGGCTAATGTATGGAGAAAGACACCTACTACTAAAGACATGGGTTTATCATTATTAAAATAAGTCAAACAAGATTTGTTTCTCTGTGCATTAGAGTCATAGTTATATTGAGAACAAGGGGTAATTTGTAGAAATTGAAGCAATGATACTTAATGTCATTTTGATGTCTTTATTTTTAAAAAGTCTTAGAAGAAAAAAGTTTTTAATATTTATAGAATCCTGTGAAGTATTGCTTTATTCCTATGACTTCCATGCTTAAAAAACGTCAGTGTTAAACTGCTAATACCACCAAGTCCACACTTCTCAATGTAGAATTAAAGTTCTGCAATGATTTCACCATAAGCTATTGTTTCTAGTTTTATTTCCAAGCTCTCTTTTCCATGTAGTTTTCTTCCTGGTTGTCCTTGTTCACTTCTCTCTACTTAACTTTAACAATGGTCCTGCCTTCTCAGTGAAACTTAGAGCCTTTGACATTACTATCTATTTAAAAAATATAGCCAAAAAATAGTTGGTAGAAATCTAAAGACTTCTGAGGACAAAAGCCCTGATTTGATATATTTTTGGGTACAAATTCCCTACCAGTGAAATATCTAGGGTCTTTTCTCTAGAATCTGTAAATGAGCCTGGCTGGAGAGGCCTCCCCTTTTAGGCCTCTTGTTGGGTTCAAAAGGATAGCTCTAGTCTCATGGCAAGGCTGTTAGTGGGATGGACCATTTGGTAAACATCAGTCTCACCTCTTGTTAAGAACTCAGGACAACAAGGACTCACAGTGGAAAGGTAAGGTATCCCCCAAACCAAGACAAGCTCACCCCACAACCTTCTCTGATTTGTCCTTGTTAAAAACACCAGGCCAGTTTAAAAAGGTAGTCATACATCTCTTGAAATCCAGGGAAAGGAGGCAGACACATGAGCACAAGAACCAGAAAGTCCTGGTTATGACACAGAAAATACAGGAGCCTGAAATGTCAAGTAGAATACAACAAGGAAGGATAGTGCTGTAAATGAGCTGAGAAAATTCTATGTTTGAAGCAAGCTAGGTGCCCTTCGATAGATGAATGGATAAAGAAGCTGTGGTATATATACACAATGGAATATTACTCAGCAATAAAAGAGAATAAAATTATGGCATTTGCAGGTAAATGGATGGAGTTGGAGAATATCATGCTAAGTGAAGTAAGCCAATCTCAGAAAACCAAATGCCGAATGTACTCATTGATAAGTGGATGCTGATCCATAATGTGGGGAAGGACATGGGAACAACAGTGGATCTCTGTTCACAGGGGTGTAAGGGGGGAGGGGGCATGGGGATAGCAAAGGTGGTGGAATATGATGGTCATAATAACCCTAACTTTATGTATGACTGCATATATGTTGTGATTCTATACAACTTACAACTAGAGAATTGATATGTTATCCTCTTTCTATGTACAATGAATCAACTTGCACTGTTAACATGTAAGCCTAAATAAAAAAAAAAAAAAGAAAGTATGAGGTCCTGGGTTCAGTTCTCACCACCACAAAACAAAAATCCCTGTAAAATATTTTAAAATAGTCCATATGTATTATTTTATTCTGTTATTTAATAGTTTGAATTTCTAAAGTTGTTTCTTATTGTTTGTTGTTTGCTGGTATATTTCCTTGGATATTTTATGATTTTTATATAGATTTTATAGATAAATGTCTAATGAGGCATGTTCAAAGGAATACTTCCCCCAAAAGTGTATGAATCAAAATACAACATTGGGCTAAAGAACATTACCTTGAATGTTGGTTTGGTTGAATTAAATAACACATTAGACCAGATAAGTAAAAACTAGCAAATTGGGAAATAGAATTGAAGAAATTATCTAGAATGTGGTATAGAAAGGTAGATGAAAAATATGAAAGAATGATCAAGAGCATAGAGAATAAAGTAGATCTGATGTATATCTAACTTGAGTCCCAGAAGCTTCTGGATAATATAGGAGAGCCAATCAGTGAAGAGAGAATGTTTAAAACTTTTCCAGAATTGATAAAAGATGTCAATATATAGATGTGGAAAATAATCTATACACCTAGATTAAAGAAAATCCATATTTAGACATGGAAACGGAAGTTCACACGAGCAGCCAAAGACTGTACGAAGAAATACCAAAGTGAACAGCAGAAGACTTTCCAGGAGCAATAAAAATCAGGAAATAGTTGAATAAGATCTTTAAATAGGCAGAAAAACATCACTGTTAACCTAAAATTGTGTATCCAGAAAAACAAGAATGAAATAAGCATATTTTCAGGCATATAAATCTTGTATTGTTTCCCTATAAAAACGTTCTTACCAATGCAACTTCTATAGAACTTAATTTAAGAAAAATAGAAATCAGAGAAAAGTTGGGATAAGCACAAAGAAATAGACTGTAAAAAACGAAGAAGTATAAATGTAAATAATAGATTTATAAATGCACATATAAGACAGAAACAATTTCTAATGTGTGGCACTGGAAAAGAGTCAAATGGAAATAGATTGTATGTGGGAAGGATATGTTTGAGAATTAAAGTTCTAATGTCCTTGGTTATTCAGGCAAGGGAAAGAAATTTACAGCTGTTGATTTAATCATAGAATTTCTAAGAGGTTATATGATAAAATTTCATTTCAAGGATGATTGTTAATAGAAAGAGTTTATAACTTCCAAATTAACTGAAAGGGAAAGCTAGAATAATAACAACAAACATGATCAATTGAAATAAATGGGCAATAAAGGAGAGACAAGCTTAGAAAAAGAAGAACGAATGCAAATTATGAAGTAAGATTGTAGTAACAAGCTAAATACATTATTAATCCACTCAAATTGGAAGTGAACTCAACTCTATAATAAAAGAGAGGTTGTCAGATTTGAGAAAGAAAACAATATATGAGAAGTACTTAGAATACAGGGATACAAAATATTGAAAGAAAAGAATGACATAAGGTATTCCCAGTGTAATGAGAAGAACACTTATGTAGGTATATTAATGGCGGAAAAGTTACAGATGTTAAGGTATTATATCATTGATACCAAATGCTAAAAATTCATCTTATCAGGAAGATATTATAAACTTGTATGCATCTTAAAATTGTTAAGGAAAATATTTTAGGCTTATGGAGGAAAAGTAGCAAATTCATTATCATATTGAGGAGAAATCAAAAACACTTTCAACTATTTCACCCAACACACTAAAATTAGTAAAAATTTGAACCACATAGGTAGCAAGTTTGACTTAATGGACATATATAGAAATCTGAGTCCCTAGCATTAAAAATACACATTCTTTTCCAGTACACATGAAACACTTGTACAACTTGGTAATGAACTATATAAAACAAGCTTCAGAAATTTCAAAGGATTAGCATAATGCTGACCCTATTTCTAACTACAGCAATTGAGTTAGATAGCAACACAAAAAGATTAGCAAAGCTCTATTCTTTTAGAAATCTAAAATATCGGAATAAATGGGGAGAAGAGAAGTTTCTTTCTTACAGTTCAATTCTAAATTCCAGGCAAAACACAGTATAAATGATGAAAATAGCAAAATATCAGTATTTGACAAGCATCTCAGTAATAGTTGTTGCAGCAAGAATCATCAATCAATGCTAAAATTCGTGAGTGAAGTTATGATGAGAAAGAGGATATTTGCATATTTTCAAAATATCACCCTGTAAGATTCTTGATAAAGGGGAAAACAGTAACTTTGCATGGGAGGAACATGAGACATTGTCTGTCTTAGTGTATTAGTCAGGGTTTTCCAGAGAACCGAAATGGATAGGATCTCTCTCTCTCCATATGTGTGTAGATGAATATATTTTCTAGTTTTTCCTTTCTCTTAGTTTGAAAGTTATATACTCCTTCTACTAATGGTCACTTTTGAAATTTTCTCATATATACTTAATATCTTAGAAATTCTATGATTAATCAATGTCTGTAAATTCCTTCTGTCTCAATGATCAAAGACCTTAGAACATTAATTCTCGTATAATATGTGTATATATATGTGTGTTTGTGTATGTACATATGTATCTATATATAGGTAGCAAGACAATATGTATACAATTGTAAAATTTTAGTAGAAAATAAAAGAGACTGAAGATTAATGCCCTAATTTCTTCAAGGTAAAAAATTAGAAAAAAAATCCAAAACCTAAATAAAATAGAAGAAATTGTATGATAAAGATAAGAACAGAAATTAATCAAATAGAAAAACAATAATTAGAAAAACTAATTGTTTTAAAAGACTAATGAAAATCAGATATCTAATTAAATTAATAAAGAAACAAAATTAATTATAAACCTGAAAATATTTGTGAGATCCTCATAAGAAAATTCATATTTGGAGTTGAAACATCAGACCTTTCTCTGATCATATGTCAAACTACTGAATACTAATGACAAAAAAAACCCCCACCTAAATTGAAACTGTGGAGACAAGATGACACAAGATGACAATAGAGTGGAATGACATCAAGTACTGAAGAAAAACAGCTCTCAGGGTGGAATGCACTGCTTAGGAAAAATATGGGTCAAAAAATAATGAAAACAAAACATAAATGTTCATGAAAGCAAAACTGGAGGAAATTCATGCCCAGAAGATCTGGCTTTAAAAAACAGTAAAGGGAATTCTTAAAACTAAAAAAAAAATCTTTATGGAGAAAATAAATTATAGGAAGGAAAGAAACACCAGAAATGACAAACACATGAGGGAATGAATATGAAAGATGATGATTATTCAAGATGACAACAATTATGATAATGATGATGTTTTGTGATTGTCATAATAAAAAGGTAAAACATAATAATAATACAAAGGCATGAAAGGGGGTTAATGAGGTCCAGCTATTGTGATGCTCTTACATTTTCTTAAAAGTCCAGAAGTACTAATGAGTAAGATTAAAAGTCAATTTGTGAATATTATAGCACGGAATAACTCACTGAAAGAAAAATAAAAAATAGGCTGGATGTGGTGGCACATGCCTGTAATCCCAGCAACTTGGGAGGCTGAAGCAGGAGGATTGCAAATTTGAGGCCAGTCTCAGAAACTTAGCAAAACCTTGTCTCAAAATAAAAAATGAAAAGGGCTGGGGATGTAGCTCAGTGGTAGAGTCCTTCTGAGTTCAATCCCCAGTACCACATTAAGAAAAAAAAATTAAGTATTAAAAAGATGTGAAACAAGTCCTCTATATGGAAAATTTCAAATTATATGAATGAATTGAAAGACTTGATATTAATAAAATGTTAGTTCTCTCTGAATGGATCTATAGAATCAATGCAATGCTAATGAAAATCCCATCAGATTTTATTAAATATGAAAAATGATACTTTGATTCTAAAATTGTGTGTGGAAATATGAAGTGCCACAAATAGTGGTGATACGGAAGAAGATGAATAATACACTGAATATCTTCTAACCCTAGATATCAAGATCCATGAAGTTTTAATAATTATGTGGTAACAGTGAAAGGATAAAAAAATGGGGCAGAATTCAGAGTCAAGAAGTCATCCAACACACACAAGGTAACCAGACTTGCCACCAAATCACAACTATCCAGTGGAGAAAGGGTGCCATTTACAACAAATGGTGCCGTGTCAACTGGAATACCTCAAGGAGGAGGAGAAAAAGAACCTGCCCTCTCCTACACATCATGCCTCAAAAACCAATTTGAGATGGATCATAAATTTAAATATGGAAAGGAGAAAAATGTGCTTCTAAAGGAAAATATAAAAGATTACTTTTATAACCTTGGACTAGGTAAAATATTCTTAAATGGGACACAATTATATTATACATGAAATGTTGATAGATTGTAATTTATGAAAATTAAGAACTCTTAGTCATCAAAATATGCCCTGTGACAATGGGAAGGCAAGCCATTCAGTGCAATACATGTGTTCAAAAGACTTGAATCAATACTTACAAAGAATTCCTACAAATAAGCAAAAAGGAAACAACCCAATTAAAAGATCGGGCAAAAGCTTTAAACGGGGGTGTCAAATTAAAAAAAAGATACACAAATGGTCAATAAGCGTATGAAAAGATGTTCATCATCATTATTTATCAGAGATAAAATCTAAAGCCATAATGAGAAACCACTATAAAACCAGCAAAAGATTGAATTTATGTGAACTGACAATACCAAGTGCTGGCAAGTATATGAAGCAACTGGAACTCTGTGTTATTGCTGGTGGAGTATAAACTGTTATAAATATTTTGGAAAATTGTTTGGCAGTATCTACTAAGATCTAAAACAGGGATAGCCTAAGATTCAGAAATCCTACTTGTGACAGTATATCCAATAGAAATGAATGCTGTGTCAACTATCATGGACTGAATATTTGTGTCCCTCCAAAATTCTTATGCTGAAGGCCTAACTCCAAGGCGAGGGAGGTGGGGCCTTTGGAGATAATTAGGTCATGGGCTGGAGCCCTCCCAAGTGGGATTAGTGCCCTTAATAAGAGACCCCCCAACACGCTCTCACCCTGTTTCCTTCTGAGGATAAAAGAAGATTCAGTCTGCAATGCAGAACGGAGCCCTCTCCAGAACCTAAGCATGCTGATGCTGTGATCTTGGACCTCCCTTACCTCTAGAACCACGGAAATTTATGTTGTTTAGAAGCAATTCAGTCCGTGGCACTTTGTTATGGCACCTTGAATGGACTAAGATAATCCACCAAAGCACATGGATAAGAATGTTCATTATAACTGTACTCATAGTAGCTCTAACCTGGAAACCCCAGGGACTACCAACATTAGAACTAGTAGTTCCAATGCAGTGTTACCCTATACTGCAATGAATCAAAGTACTGTTGATGCATTATCAGCAGGGACAAACCATATAAATATAATTTTGACTGAACAAATGTAGGCATAAAAATATATATCCTAGGATTTCATCTGTATGAAATTTTTTAAAAAGGCAAAATACAGGGCTGAAGTTGTAGCCCAGTGGCAGTGTGCTTGCCCCTCACATGCGAGGCACTGGGTTTGATCCTTAGCACCACATAAAAATAAACAAAATACAAATATTGTGTCCATGTATAACTGAAAAAAATATTTTTTAAAAAAGGAAAAATACATCTATGTTCACAAAAGTGGTTCTCCTTGGTAGGGAGACTGGAGAGAGTATGAGGGAGCGTTCTGTGGTGCTGGAAGTGTATGGTATGTTTATCCTGGTAGCGGCTACATGACTCTGTAGCTATATAAAATTTCATCAATCTATATACACAAGATATATGTACTTGCTGAATGAAAGTTATACTTCAGTAAAAACTAGTGGGTTACAAAAGATATTCCTGAGGAAGAAGAACTAGTTGAGAGGGACAATGCCTATAAGACATTAATATTTATTACAAAATTGTAGCAATTAAGAATGTGTGGTATTAGGAAGAGGATAGACAATTTGATTAGAATTGAACAGAACACATAAGGCAGAAATAAACCCCTATATTTATGGAAATGGGATTGCAGGCCACTGGGGAAGGATGAATTTTTCAGGAAAGTGTGTTGGGACAGTTGGTATCTAGACAAAAAGTGACTTCTACTTCACATGATACAAAAAATAAATAACTGGCTTGACTGCCATGTGAAAGACAAAACTTTGAAATTTTTAGAATAAAATGTAGGAAAATACTGATCACAAGAAATAGAAGATATATCATGTGAGAAGCTCTCATCACATGAGATAGAAAACATGACTCCATTGAAACTGAAAACTCTGGTTCATTGAAAGTCCTCATATTTGTACACATTATTTAGTACCTGTCAAATATTACATAAATATGCTAATAAAAATTGTCCCCTATAGGATTTAATTTCTGCCAAGTAGTACATGGTAATGAAGGACAGACTCCATAGATAGACTCTGGTTTGTAATCTGCCTTTCCCAGTTAATAGCAGCATGACCCAGGAGGTTACCGAAGTGTCTTGTGTCTCAATGTTCACACCTGCAGAAGGGAAATGATGAAAGAATCTTATGGGGTTATTGTGAGGATTTATAAATATAAATATTACTGTGCATTTACAGATAGAAAGCAGTTAGCAGAGCTCTATAACATGGCAGGCTGTGTGTTTGCTTGACATTTATCACCCTGAGGTCCACATACACCTCTCTTCAGTCTCAGTTTACTTTTTAGCAACATGAGATAATAGAAGTATGGTGAAATATGTGTCATAAATTAAATGCAAAATATAGTAGATTCAGTAGACAAAAAAGAAAAATGGCTGGGTGTATAACTCAGTGAGTGTATAACTGGGTGTATAACTCAGTGTCCCCCTCCTCACCTGGGTTCAATCCCAGTATCAAAGGGGAAAAAAAAAGGAAGAGTAGTTAGACATGATGTACTAGATTTTTCATAACATCCTTGTTGGGATTCTGAAATCCTGTTACCATGTCCTTAATGTTTTGTGAAATAACATTTTATGAGTGTAGTAAAAATTTTGAAAATGTGGGCAAATCTGTAATTCTGTACACTCAGAAACAAGCACTCTTGTCAGCTTAACGTGTGTCTTCTAGCTCTTGTTCTTTGGCAAATGAAACTGAAACCACGTGATTAAACAAATATGTGGAAGAGTAGACAATAAAAGAGGGGACTAGCAGAGTGTGCACACACTAAAGAAGGTGGTGATTATCGTCCCTTGCCCAGGCGCCCAGTGGCAGCTAACTCGCCTGTATGCACTCTGCCCTCTTGTCCTCTGCTGTGTCTGGGATGCAACCAGACCCCAGGTGCTGCCAGGTGAGGATTCAGGAGCCTGGGATGCTCCACCCAAGAACGCCTTTTCCAAGAGTTCTCTTTTCCCTCACTTCCTGGTAGAGAATAAAACAATTTTGATCTGTTTCATGGAAACGAAAGTTCTGTCTTTGTTTCATTTTGTTTTTAAGATAAATAAGACAAATATGTACTAAATTTGGTAGATCTCGATACCCACCAGTTGGATTGACAGCTTTTGGAAGCCGTCAATTTAAGGCAGGTTATCCTTGTCTCATTTTAGCCTTCCTTTTTGCAGTCCAACCACAAAGTCAGAGCCCAAGCTGCTTTTCTGTCTTTCTGCATATGGTGTAGCATTTGTCAATATTAAATTTAATTTGTGCTAAGAGCAGTACACTAACAGTGAAAACACAAAGCTTGCTGAACTTTACTTCGCCTGTGTGTTCAGTACAGCCAACATTAGCAAACTTAATAAATTCAGCAACATTACTTTACCAAAATCTAGGTCAGCTCTGTTGATTAAAAATGTTACAGGTTTAGGAACTGACCCTATAAAAACTCACGTAAAATTTAACTATATCACTACCTATTGCATCTCTTGTACTTTTTAAATAGAAGGATGTATTTGTACGCAAGTACCAATCCAATAGGTCAACATTAAAGAGGTCATCATCAACAACAGACATTTATTGAGCGCCTATTGTGTGCAAGGCACTGTACTAGGTATGGGGCTACAAAGACATAGGAGAAACAGTCCCTGCCCTCACGGAGCTTACAGTCTAGTCTAACAGGACACACACATATAAAGACAAAGGACAATCCCAGGTAGCATATAATAAATATTAGGGCACCAAGTAGAAACAAACAGGATTTCAGCCTTTTTTTTTGCATTTGCACGTCAATACCCTGAGTAGGTGGGGTGTGAGCTAGAATAGAGGGGCTACTCATGTTCAGTTTTAAGTCTCATAGATACTCTCTCACTTTCTCCCATTCCAAAGCATCTTCTGGTACGTGCTAAAACCTAGGCAATCTGTTCACTCCTCTTGCCCCACCCCCACTCCTCCCCTTGAGGAGGCTTCTGAGTGAGTGACCCACTGTCCCAGTTTGTGCAGGACTGCCCTGGTTTTAGAACTGAAAGCCTGCCTTTTGGAATTCTCTTCCCTCCCCTCCTCCCCACCCTGGGCTAAACCGGAGGCTACTTCCGCTGTTCTGTAGCCAGACCCACTCCTCCCACATACTGTGGTCATCGCTCTGGCAGGACCTACCCCAAGTCTGTTTGTCAGACGGGGTTCTAGCTTAAAAACACATAAGGAAGACCTTAACAGCCCCACGACTGCTGGTTTGAGAGCACACAGAACATAGAAGAAAACCAGGAGAGAATGATGCAGAGAGACAGAGTGAGGCTCAGAAGAGAAGCCACAGGATGGAAGCAGTGATTGGGTCAGGCAGGAAACACACAGACAGAAGAGGAAGACCGGCCTTCTCTCAGTAGGTCTATTTACAACTTGAATCATCACTCTGGTAGAATCCAGAGTATATTTCTGAAACAAGATCGCTCTTACACAAGGGCAAATATTTGGGCAGCTACTAAATATGTACATGTGCATTTAAAGAGCACTCTCTTAATTTCAACTTTTTGCTTCCACTTTGACCTCGCATTCATTGAGCTTCCAAATCAATAATTTTGATTTTTGAAGGGAATGTTTTATTTCAAAATGAGATTGTTTCCCTCCATTCTAATGTAATTCAGATAGATCTATAATGCAGAGGACTTGCAGAAAACAAAGGTAATCTGTGTTGAGAGGTGGTGTTTGGATTCTGATACAAAAAATGTAGTAACCTAAGGATTCTGAGAGGCCTCCCAAGTTTCTGTGTTAGGTATAGTACTTTGTGTTTTGCTTTCAGCTAGTTTTTCAAATAAAGGGTTGAACTTTGGAACTGTAGCCGCTTGGAGTTCCTGAATTGCTCAGATTTTATGTCTAGCCCTCTGGAGTGCATACCAGGGTTAGCGAAGCACAGGGACTGAGTTGCCAAACACCCATTAACGGTAATGGAAATCACACAGCTAAGTCCCCACGCAGCACACTGAATATTTACCTCCTAATGTTCTTTTAATGTACGCTTTCTTGGGTGAATATTTACTGTAGAATATTAAATGTGAGATTCCTCTTTTTATGGGCCATTTGAAGTGATTGATTTTGTTTGTGAATTCCTGTTTCTTTGCCCATAATGGCTATCTATTGTAATGGCCTCTGCCAAATGTTCTTGCGTTGAAATAACAGAAGCCATGGATCGGCCAGCTGTGGCATTGGATTACTATAGTCTTAAAAGCTAGGAGGATGCTGATGACACAGCTGGGGAGAGAAGAGAAAGGTATGTAGCATAACAAGTATGACTTAGGCTTCAAACAACTGAAACCACTGAGGTCTGTTAACGCGGTTCTGTAGTCATCTTTTGTATCAGAATTTATGTTTAATGGTGTTGAATGGTGTTAAATCTGACAGTTGTGAAATGATAGTGGCAAGACAAGAGCTCAATTGCCCACAACCGGGTCCATCAGCATAATCCATCAGAATTCTAGGCATTTTCTTTAATGCTGCCATAAAACCACTATCCAAGTGATAATTTCTTATACCTATTTATACCATATTTTAAGCAAAGCAGAAACTCACGTGTTCTAGCTATATGTAGATTTAAAACATTTCCCAGTGAAAATAGGACTTTCAGAATTTGGCTGTTTTCACTCTTTGGAGTATTTGAGAGGGAGAAATTATAAAAGAGAGGAAACAAACTTGATTTTTTAAAAAAGAAAAACCTAAACCCCAAAGGTACACAGACATGTGAGGTATTATTAGATCAGGTAATATGGTTTCAGCCTTGCAACTCTGCTTTTCCAAATTTCCATAAATATAGGAGTTGTTAAAGGAGCTGCTTACATATGAGCAACACAGTCTCTTCAAGTGATTGTAAATGGGGACCATAAATCAATTGTATAAAATCATGCACTTTTTTATATATTCATAAAAACATTGTGTGTTCAGAGTCTTTGCTGCAGAAGAGATTGTGTTCAAATAAAATTCATAGTCCCTTTAAAAACTATGAGAAATTTTAAAGAATGAATTCAGTATGCTCTGGACAGCCATTTCGATTTTTTACTTGCTTTTGACAGCTCAAGCCACACCACAGTAATACTAACTTGCTTTTGGCTGTGTGAACGTTTGGACTGTGTTTGCATCACAACAACAGTGCTCCATATAATTAATATTAGTTTTTGGAAGGGAATGGAGTCTTATTACTAGTTAGAAGAAGGAAAAGAAGTGGTTATGTGAGAGAACTGCCGAAATCACAAGCCAAGTCTTCTTGGTAAAATGGTGTCAGTCTCCATACATGATGCTTGCTGGTGCCTTCAAATTTGGCATTAGAGAAACTAATGCATCCTATGCCATTTATAAAGAAAACATTAGTATGCTAAAAGACTATTTTTCGAACAATATTACTTGTTTAAATGAAAATCTATTATACTAACTGATCTTGGCTTTGAATGATTCCTTCATATTCCTTCAGACCAAGAAATAAACATAGTAAATATAATCTAAGAAGATGTGCAGTGAGAGAGTCCAGATGGTTCATAGGCTAATGAGTTGATGGGAGGGTGTCCTGTATGGCCCTTTCCTCACAGGAGGCCTGATCCTTACACTTGTAGCCAGGGAACATCTCAGGTGTGTGTGTGTGTGTGTGTGTGTGTGTGTGTGTGTGTTGCTTCCAGAGAAGCAGGGGGTCGATTGTAGCCAAAGCAGAACCAGGAGGGAGTATGTTTTCAAGTACAAAGAGAGATAAATCATACAGGAATATAAACATTCCCCAAAATAAGGTTCCTGCTACAATTGGAGCCCCATCATTCCAAGTGAAAAGTCTTCAAATACATCTATGGGAAGCTCATAGAGTTTTAGATTTGGAATAAAACCTAAGAATTCTTCTGGTAACACCACTGAGAAGAAAAGGAAACTAGGGCTTAAGAGAAGCTACTTATATCAACTGTTACTGAAGAAAACTGTCTTTAAGTTTCTCTTGTAAGCATCTTTTTGTTTTAATAACACAACTTTTGGTTATCAAATTTTTCTTTTTGGGACATTTCTGTACATTAGAAAATGTCATAGCTGTTCTTGCCATGAAAGAACAATTTTCCTGGAGCCTAGGGGTTCAAAAAATGCAACACGTTTCTAAGTCAAATACCAATCGCATGCTAACAAGGAGCTTTGTGAACACAGTAACTCATCGACCCTATTCTAGGCCATTTCCAACCATCATTCAGGATTAAAGAGTTATGAAGAATAAATTACCACATAATTGTAATCTATAAAAATACTGGCCTAGAGGACACTAAAAAACTCTCAATAAATAAATATTGGACATTTGCTTTATGAAAGTCAGTGGAGATGTGCTCTTCAGAAATCATGTCCATACTTTCAGGCTGCTTTTTACAAATCACACAAACAGAGTCTGACATATGACAAAGGTTATAGGTCAGGTTAGAATACAACTTGATAGAAAAATGTCTTTTGATATGGTATTTCTATAAAGGAATGCAACTAATGTTGTTGAGTTGCTCATGTATCAGTTTCAAAGGCAATAAAGAGATCCAAAATGTTTTTAGCCAAGATGGCATCACCGAAATGAGTGTTCAGTTCCTAAGGTGACCCCTTTCAAAGGGACAGCATTCTTTCGGATGTATTAATTCTGCAATTTGTTTACACACGAGCCGCAGTGCCTTGTGGTCATGCCTGCTGGGCATCTGTCCATGGTACTTGAGTTGAAGCTACCAATTCTGTTCCCCTTTCCTGGCTGGTGGCTCAGGAAGTTCAGTGTCTGGTGTCTAACACAGTGGGTACCTGGCCTTATGGTCTGGCATGCTCACTTCTCATAACACAGATTTATTCTCAGGATGATTTATAGCAGGTGATTCTGGTTTCCAGTCTGGTTGAAAAAAGTGAATATTGAATGTCCGTGCCCAGTTCTTAAACACTCGTTTCTCTGTGATGAAGCGGTGATGACTGCCCTTCCGTCCTCGCTCATGGGAAAGGTACATTGTACATTCATCAGGTCCAAAGGGCTCATAATAATGATAAGGTACTGAAGGATGATTGGGATCCCTGTAGGAGGAAGATGAGATAATTGATTAGAGAAAAAAAAATTTGTTGACTGATTCAGGCAGGATGTTATCTTTAGTAAGCTGATAAGCACAGATCATGTTTTGGAGTCAAATAAATTTTAGTAAATGAGTTTTCTGATGTTCAAGCAATAAGCAAGTATAGAAGTTTCAAGTTGTGAAATAAATGCAGTGAACATCATTGTCAAACAACAAAATTACAAATGTGTAGCAGGATGTTCAGCTTCAGGGATTTAGGTATGACATATTCATAGTCACAATTACAGTTCTTGTTTTCATTCTTGGCCCCATATAGTCAATTTAGCACCAATAGCTATTAAGATATTTATGAAACAAAAATAGACTCTTCCTTATGCCCATTGCAGCATCCCAAACCCTCCAGATGCTTCTGGTTATAGTGAGATTATGACCTGGAGGATGTTACATGATCTGGCTCCTCTCTGGAGTCTTTTCCTAACCCACACAGCCTTGGCCTCTCTGTTCCAGCCACACTGGACTTCCCGATTGTTAACTCCACCAAGCTTGTTCTCACTCAGGGCCTTTGTACTTGAGAATGGTCACCTTCCTGGAATGCCGTCCTCCATAAGTTCACTCCTTCTCATCACTGGGTATCGACTCAAATGTATCCTCCATGGAGGCACGACCTGACACCTTCTCCTTTCACTCCATCTCACTTTTATTTCCTTTGAAATTGCCATTGTCATTTTTTTTTAATATTTATTTTTTAGTTGTAGGTGGACAGAATATCTTTATTTTATTTTTATGTGGTGCTGAGGATCGAACCCAGTGCCTCACGCGTGCTAGGCGAGCACGCTACCACTGCGCCATAACCTCAGCCCGCCATTGTCATTTATTTCTTTATTGTCTGCTCATTAGGAAAGGGATTTGTCTTATTCCCAGAACAGTGCCTTCTAGGGATGCAATAAATAATTTTAAAATTTCTGTTCTTGAAGGACCAGTTAGCAGCTGAACATCAAGCCTCTAAAGAAAGTTCTTCCTTCAAGTATGGAGGCTGATGATCTTAGATTGATCCTGTGGGAGAGAAAGGAAGAGAACAAGCACGATGCCACCATCTTTCTCTTGTTGCTCTCAAGGACTAGGGTCTCTTGGTTTGGAAATCCCAAGTCTTTAATTCCTGATGGGTGGCTTGACAGATAGCATATTTTTGCCTCTATCTCCTTATCTCAGCCTCAAACAAGAAACACTGGCTATTTCAAGGTGGTATGTGAAGGATTAATAGGTAGGGATGGTTTGTGTCTCATTGGAGGGTTGCTAAAGAGCCCAGTTTGCAGACTAGTCTCCATTCTAGACCTGTTCTCCCCACTTCTTCTGTCTTTTGAAAGTAGATAATAAAATTAGTCAAAGTTTCCTAGCAAACAAACTTTTCTACCTTGAGCTACACTTGCCAACAGGCTTTGGTGCTGAGACTAAGAGGAGAAAAGGCCCACACTCCTAGCTTCTTGCCAATGGCCTCTCAGAGTCTGATCCCCCGGGGTCTCCCTCCAATCACTGGGCTCTGTGCTAAGTACAGGAGCTTGGTTTCCTAAAGATGCTCATCCTGCTAGCCACCTATTTGTTTTCTTCAGAAGAGATCAATACACAAATGGCTTTTAGAGTAGCAACTTTACTGGGGTCAGGGATCGAAGTCTTTTATCAAGAGAGGTGTTGAGTTTGTGGCTCTGACAACAATAAACCTTTGAGCAGCTTCTCCTCTTAGGTTAAAGTTCTTCCAGGAAGACAGATTTATTTTTGTCATGCAGCATCTAAACATTGCTCACCCTGGCTTGGATGCTGTATTGAATTAACACTTTGCATCTCTAGAATGCCTGAATTGAAAGTATAGTGAAACTCTGGATCCTTTCTTGTCTTATTAGGGGTTTCACAGATTTACTTGCCCTAGAGATTGGAATGCCCTTAAAATTTTAATAGAAGGCATTTTCAATATAGAAAATGCATGCCAGGGAAAATTCAGATTGGAACTGACTGCATGAAGAAAAAGTGAACAAAGAAGAGTAGAAAATCATGAGTTAAACCTCCATAGGTTCACATGGCTTAATTTCAGAAACTGTGTCTAAGTCATAGCCACAGTATACTTTGGGTTAAGATTTTTTCACATCTCAAATCAGGTTTTATATCTGATCCATCTACTTTTTGGACATTTTATTGGCATCAATCTGACTAAAGAAACAATTAGGTTTCTAAAAATATCAAGAGATTGATTCAGTACCTAGGAATAGAGGGTAATTGGAAACCAGCTAAAGGATGCTATGTGATCAATTTCCTTATTCAGGAAGACCATCTCTTTGAATGAAAACTTATCTGGCTCCACATTGATTACCTAAAGGGCGAATTAAATGTATGTATTTGGGAATCATGATTTTAGAGGTGTCCAAATGAGCCATTCATGTAAGTGGGAACTGTTTCCACACTTGAACACTCTGTTCAACCAGCAGAATGCTTTGTAGGATTTGGGAAGGCAGATCTGCAGGAGGCAAGAAGAAGCTCTCCTGCTGTAAGAGATATCCTACCTTTTGGTTTAGAAAGCCTTTCCTAGCTTAGGGTCATAATTCATCAAGTCTCTTCTCAAACTTGACTTTCTAAAGGCTGCCATAACTTTTTATTCCTTCACCAACCCCAGTGAAAACAGTCATGAACATCAGCATAATTTCCAGGTTTAGAGACTATTATAAGGAAGGATTCTAGTGCCCCAGTTCCTGTTTGGGGACAAGTGAAACTGAATGAGTTGAAGTGGAAGAGTGGACTGATGGGAGATGGTCACAGAGCCAGTTTTCTGAGCAGCTCACTCTTAGCAGCCAATGTGGGCACAAGTCCTGCACAATGCAAGGAAGTTTTTTTTATTGTTTATTTTTTAGAGGGAGCATGTGGAGGGAGTGAAGGAATTAACATTTAGTATACCTGGGGAGCTTTAAAGAAATACTCTTACCAGTGTATCGCTCCCGTAGCTTCTAGATTAAAAGATTTGGAGAGGTCCCAGACACAGGTATTTTTGAAGTGCCTTAGGTTTGAGCATCAAAATAAATAATGGCAGTGTTGGATAATAAAGCTCATAAAATGAATTAAATATCCATGAGTCCATGATGATTATAATAAATAGCTGAATAAATAAATGGGAGAAGCAATAACATTTAATTGCAAAAGAATTAATAAGTAAACATAGAAAGAACAAGGGAATAGAAAATCACCCTAGAACAGTGTAATAATTATTATAGACAAGAAGCACCAATGATAAAGAAACTGTGGTACATATACACAATGGAATATTATTCAGCAATAAAAGAGAATAAAATTATGGCATTTGCAGGCAAATGGATGGAACTGGAAAGCATGGAACAGTGTGTACAGCTTCTGAAAATTTGTTTTTTTCTGTTATGTTTGATAACATGTATTAAATGCAACTTTTGAGAAAAATAAAAAAATAAAAAAAATTTAAAAAAAGAAGCACCAATGAATGGAACATTAGTGGGGAAAAGGGAAAGAAATGGTTTATTTGCATAGTCTTAAAGTATTTCCCCAAGTTCTTTAAGTTCTTTATTAATGACCAAGGGGAAAATAGTAACTTTATAATGGGTAAATCCAGCAGACATCACTTTAACCAAATGATCATGGTTAACATGGCCAGTAATAAGATATTGCCGTCATTTACCTCTTCATAGGAAAGGCTGTGAAGAGCTTAGCATTTCAGTGTTATCCTTCTCAGGAATACATAACCACAATCTTGTCATGGGGAAAATATCAGAAAAACCTTCAGTGGGGAACATTTTACATAATACCTGACCAGTACCTTTCAAGGGTGTCAAGGTCATGAAAGAAAAATATTTGAGGAGACTAAAGAAACAAGATAAGTAAATGCAAAAGAATCTTGGCCTAGTTCTTGGAGGAGATAAAGATATTAACAGAGAAGCTGGTAAAATCTTAATAAAGACTGCAGTTTAATTAAGCATTATACTGATGTTAATTTCTTAGCTTTAGTTGGACATCATAGCCCTAGCTTCATGTATGACTGCATATATTATGTGATTCTATATCACGTACAACCAGAGAAATGAAAAGTTGTGCTCCATCTGTGTACAATGAATCAAAATACATTCTGCTACTATGTACACCTAAGTAGAATAAATAAATAAGTAAATAAATAAGTAAATAAAATTTATTAGTTTTGAAAATTGGACCACAATTAGGAAAAATATCAGCATTAGAGGAAGCTGGATAAGGGTATGTGAACTCAACTTTTCTGTAATTCTAAAATTATTTAAAACAAACATTACTATATAAATAATAAACATCTGAATGTGTTTATATATACATAAATAAATATACATTTTTTAAAAAGAAGCTCCTTAGGAGGTTCTAATGTTAAAAAGCTCCTTAGGAGTTTTTAATATGCAAACAGGTTTGAGAAGACTGATAGGTACCGGCTAACCTTCAGTGTTTAACTAATGTGGTTCCCTTTCCATCTGAGCACATGTCACCCAGGTAGAGATTCCTATGTCTGGCTTCAGACACACAGCCTCACTCTTGGACCATTCAAGCTGCAATCCTTGAGCATTTCAGCCCAGACCACAGTGCTTAGCACTGTCTATATATTAATTTACTTAATACTCACAATACCCCCCAAAAGAGATATACTGTTATTACTCATATTTTACAGATGAGAAAATGCATGCCCAGAAAAACTGAAGACATTTCAGAGCCAAGATTTGGACCTGCCTGAGCTGGTTGACCATAGACTCTTTATACTCAGTGAGGTTCTGTATCTTGGAAAAGTTCCCATCCCTAGGTGGGATAGTTGAACTAAAGTCATTGAGTTTATGCTGGGATTAGCAGCACATGACTGGGAGCTAGCTCGTCTAGGCTGCATTATTCCAGACCCCCTGCTACAGAGGTGTCCCATGCATGGTGTTTGCTCTGTGCAGCTGGTCATGGTGGTAACTAGAAGCCTCAGGCTTGTTTATAATTCTGCTCACTACTATTAATGGCAGCCTGGGTTTACAATGCTCCATTTTTGAATCTTCCAAAGCAAGTTGTACAATTGGGAAGAAACCTTACAATATTAACAAGCAAGGGAAGATACTTCAATTTTGGGGTACAGATGAGGTTCAGCATATGCTGAAGAAGTAGCAGAAACAGGAATGTCACTCCACCTTCTCCTCACACTTCTTCCCAGAAGTAGGTCTTAAAGGAATTCTTTTTTTAAAAAATTGTTTTTAGTTGTAGATGGACACAATATCTTTATTTTTTTATTTATTTTTATGTGGTGTTGAGGATTGAACCCAGTGCCTCACGCATGCGAGGCAAACACTCTACCACTGAGCCACAATCCCAGCCCCTTAAAGGAATTCTTGACCTTCCTCTAAAGTATATCATAAAGCCTTTATCCAGAAGTATCCCCTATACACACACACACACTCAGAGGAAAGGAATATCCTTATCCTCAAAGACTCAGAGATGCAAAGAGGAATTTGAGTCAGAACCTGCTAACTCCCACCCAATGCATCATCATTAGATCATACCCTTTTGCCCTATCATATTTCTCCACTATCCTCCTCTGCTTCAAACTTGGCATAAAAATATGCATGTTCCTCTGTTGCACTAGGTCTTCATTTCTGAAAGCTCCTCACCCCAAACTTACACTAAATAAATGTGTATGCTTTTTGTTGTTGTTAATTTGTCTTCCATTATGGGAGTCTCGGTCAAGAACCTTATGCTGAATGAGGAAAAGAAATGATTTTTTTCTCATCTATAGTTCTCATCTCTAGGTTGCCTCTGCTCACTGGGTTTGGAGTTGAACTATCCAAAAGGCTGCAGTTATCTTAAGGAAAGAATAATGTCTTTGTCTTTCTCTAGAGTGCTCACTTTCTTTAAATGCACTTCTGTTTTTGATACGGTGCCTGGCATATGGTTGGTACTCAGGAAATGTTTGAAGAATACAGTTGAACTAATAGCTGTCAGGTGTCTAGGTTGTTCTGCAATTGACTTGTGTCAGAAGCCTTTGGGGCACCCTGTAGTATTCAAAAGAAAATGTAGCTACAACATCCTTTCTTAAATAGGAATAGGAAAGACAGTAGAATGAATGTGACATAACTTTCCTATGTTCATATATAAATGCATGACCAGTGAAACTCCACATCATATACAACCACAAGAATGGGATCCTAATTAGAATAAGTTATACTCCATGTATGAATAATATGTCAAAATACAGTCTACTGTCATGTATATGTAAATGGAACAAATTTTTTAAAAAGAACATTAAAAAAAAATCTGCTGTAGGCCCAGAAGACCCATGAATTCACACTTACTCTGCTGCCTTGATTTCTTGGCTTTGGAACCTCCTTAGGAGAAAATTGGTTGCACATGGCAGTTATACTCATATGTCTGCAGCACACAGCAACAAGAACCTGTAGCTGCTTATCCTTCATGGGACAAAGAGCCATGATGAGTAATCTGAAACCCACACTGGCCCCCAGAACTTAGGTTCTTTGGGTGCTGCCATAACATCTCAGAATGGATCAGTGGTACCCATGGGAGACAGAGGAAGGTAATGAAAACACTCAGTTACTGGTCAGAGCTGGTCAAATCACGGCAAAGTTGGAGGAAACAATAAGCTTCCAGGAAGAAATACAAGAATATGCTTTAATTCTACTTCATAAAACATAAACCACATAGGTGGCAATACCATTTCACATCTGTCCACCGTAAGTGTCTGATTCTGCATGGTAGACTATCTCCAAGTAGGAACTTTCCCTGGTACTTATTGCTGGCAGCTTTATTAATGTTCACTAGCTAATAATTCTAGCAGAATCAACTCTCTGGTATTCACGATACCTTTGAGATGTCCTTCACATTATGGATGAGGTATTAATTTAGTTCCATGACAGTGATCACTCTGAATCATTACCCCGCTAATTAATACTCAAGAAATGATGAGTAACAGAGAGTTGTAAACTTGGTAATGTGCTAAGTATGACCAGAAATAAGATTATTAGGTAGAATTTAAATGCTTAGCCCATTATTATTGCAAATAATTTACAATGGAAAATGAGGTTAAAAATACCCATCATAACTTAGTTTAGAAAGCAATGATAACAGATCTTTACAGTGCGATTTATAGTCCATCCAAGGAGAAAAGATTTGGCTTCCTACATAGAAATGGCATGATTTAAGTGTCTACTGTCCACAGAATAATATATTTTGATGCTGTCTCTGGTACAACATGGCATTTATTTCCTCCAGCTTTCTGAACACTGATGAGTATGAAGTCTGGCAATGGGGGAAGGGTCAGGGCTGATACCTGAGCTCTCCTATGAGGACACAATGCTGGCCCTGGCTGAGAATGAGACAGTAGGGCCACCATTGACTTCTGGGCCTCCCTGAAAATCTGAATTTGCTATTTGCTAATTATACTCTTCAATCACCTGGCACTTTTTGTCTTGTGACAAAAGTTTTGAATTAATCTCTTTAATACCTCCAAGGAAAGGTCTTTTTGTTCATCCTTAAACCAGTCTATACTGAACATATACTATGTGCCAGACACAATGAAAAGTGCTAAAGATACAAATGGGGACTGAGACATGACTCCTCTTCTTAAGGAGCCAAGAAACAGATGATTGAGGTGAACCAACTGGTCACTGAACTAGGGTAGCATAGAGGTAGAGGAAGGCCCAGTGGGCCCCATAAGTCTGATTTATGTGTCGAGGAGGGTTTGAGGAAGTGGGGCTGCTCTATCTGAAACAGGAGAATGGAGGGTTAAAAACTTTAGATCCTGAGCCCTGGAGACCTGGATTCAAATCCTCAGTCTGCCACTTATCTGCTCTAAGGCCTTGGCCAGCTGTTTCAGTCTTCATGTAAAGTAGTGCTACTAATGATGTTCACCTCATCAGATAATTACAAGGTTCAATAGAATAACACATGTGTTTGTGCTAGGCACAGTGCTGGTGTGAGATATGTGCACACAAAATCTCAGCAGTTAATATTATTAGTAAGAACCAATATTAATCAGCTAGATTAAGAAAGTTGGAGGTGGGGGGCTTCCCAACTGAGAGCATAGGGAAGGTGTCTGCAGGGTGACTTCCTTGACAAGATTTTCAGTGTGGTTAAAATAAATCTGTGTGAGTGGAGACATGACTACAGGAGCTTGTGGAAGCCTGATTCTGAGGGGCTCATATGTGCTAAGCTTGGAAGTGTGGACTCTTTTAAAAGTTCTGGGGCTGGGCCACTGAGCAGTTTTAAGTGGCAAGGTCACATTTGTGGTGTTACCTGGCTGTGTAGTGATGTTTGAAGAGGAGAAAGACCAGGGTTGGAGAGAGAAGTCAGGAGGCTATGGTGCTAGCAAATCAAATCAGGTTTCTGGCCACTCAGATGACTTTTAGTCAGTGTTTGATTCTGCCAAGTCTTGAATATGTCCCTCATCTGCCACCATGGTTTTATTTATCTACCACACTCCCCAGCAGTTTTAAATACAAATATGAGGCTATTGAATCTTCCCCAAAAGTCTGTTTGCTCAATAATTGTAGGGGCTACTAGAACTTTTCTTTCCAATGAGTGATCCTGGAAATAATTCAGGCTGGTTGGGTAGAATGAGAAGGCCACAGCTCCAGGAGAGCTGGATAGAAAATGGCAGCTTCAGGTTTGTAGGGGTGAATATCCAACCTACCTTTAACTTGGAGCTCATGCATTGCTTAGCTGTTTGTTTCTCTGAGCTACAATCTAGGCCCCACTTCCTTTCCCACTGCATCCCCTCCCTCCTGTATGGCTACAGATATTTCCTTTGAGTCCCCACCATTTCACCCTGTCAGATGTCACGATGGGAGTGAGTTTAGTGCTTTGCCTCCCTATTCTTCAGCTTTTCTAGAAATAAGAAGGTGATGGTCAAACTCTTCTGCAAAGTATGTGAGAGTTAGATCTAGACTGGAAAGTAGCACGATTGTATCTTAGCCCAGAGGTTGCCAAGCTGCTTATTTGCCAAGGGCTCTTTTGTTGAAAAGAAATCCTACGTGACAGCCCACATGTATAATAGATCCAAGTGAGTCTGTTCTGGGTGGAGTGGGGTGGGATATTCCAGTGTTCTGTCCTCTTGGCTCCTTTACCTGGCAATGCAAGGGCTCCTCTGAGTCCAGTTTGAAAGCCAGAGGTGGATGTTTCAATAAAGCTCAGGGGCTCAGATGTACTGACAGACAGACAGTGGACATTTTCTCTACAAGCACCTTGTGTAGCCTTCTGTGCCTCATGAGTTGTGATCAAGTGAGACTCATTCATCCACACTTATCCTAGAGTCCAACATGAGTGGGTTGAATCAATGAAAGTCTCTGTGGTTTATTCAGTTAATGATTTCATTGGAGAGTATGAATTATATCTTAGGGTCTGAAATGGTTAATTTACAGAAAAACGAACTGTTGGCTTTCCTTTTGCTTGCTAAAATCTGGCTCTCGTGACTAACTCTTCACTCAATGAGACATGGGAACCTCAGGAAAGCTGTAGAACGGCTACACTGCAGGTAGCCCATGCGATGTTGCAGGAGGAGACCAGGTGAAGTCAATTCTCAGCAGTCAACAAAAGTGAGATCCACTTCACAAAGAAGGCCACTGGTGTCCCTTCATTTCCAGGAGGAATCAGCCCCCCTCATCAAGTTAGCACCAGGCATCATACTTTTGGGACATCTTCCTAAGTTGTGCCAAAGGACAGCCACATAGGCTGATTGGTGAAACCCTTCCCCTGGTAAACTTCTGTGTGCTTAACATTCCCTGGGACTATGCTAAACATCCCTCATCTGTTACCTAATGGGATTATCATGTAAACTCCCAATGGCCAGTAACTGTTTTGCAGATATGAAAGCTAAGACTTCTGAATAGTCACTGAGTAACCTGCCCAAGATCACTAAGGCTTAGTGTGGTTAAATAACTTTTGCAGTGTCACACAGCTTCTTATAGGTGGAATTGTTTTCTTACAGGCAGAATTGTTTATATTCATCCACACACAACACCCTTTCTGTAGCATTCAAGAGAGAGTAGAGGACAGAGTCCTTATTCACTTGATATTTATAAGGCATCTCCTGTATACCAGGACAGTAAATATCTACTGTCATGTCTAGTAGGACTCTAAACACTGACTCAAGCATGCAAAACTCTCTGCCCACAGGTAAGTTACATTCTGGTAGACTCAACCAGTTGAGCTCTGCCATCTCAGTGGCAAGACTAGCTTGCAAATGTTTTTTCCATTCTCTTAGGCAAATACTATTTGCAAAAGTCATTTATCTCTTTGGTGAGGTTTGCAAAAGCTGTCTTTCAAAAAATGGTTTCAGTGTATATGGATTTGCCATGTCCATTATTATTTTACTATGGGCAGTAAGATATTCGTTAGCTCCTAGGAGGGGAAGTCTGTGTCCTATTCTTGGAACTCTCCCTCCTAAATTATTTGTATCTTTTGGTACAATTCTAAAATCATGCTTGGGATAATATTAATTACTTAAGTAACTTCCAGCACAATATTTATATGTTAGCAGTATCAGTGATATTAAATGATTTTTCCTAAGCACTGTATGGGGCACTGCACCAAGAACTCAACATCCACTATCTCATTTTATCCTCACTGTGACCTCTTGCTTTTATCATTATTTTCTTTCCCCATTTTACAAATGAGGAAAACAAAGCTCAAGGTCACATAGGGACCGCCATGTGATAATTCAACCAACATAGCCTGGAAATGAAGAAGAAAGTATCTCCAGAATCAGTCTGTGCCATCCTGGCCTTCCCTTCTCACCTTTCCATAATAGGCACAATGATGATTGACAGTAGGGTGCTCTCTCCAGCCCTTCCCTTCCAGGTGATGTCCATCACTTTTCCATGTTTCTGACAGAACCCCAAGCATAGGGGTCCTTTTGAAGAGTCCTTGCTGAAAGCATTTCATACAGACAATTGCTGAACCTTTGCAATGGCAGCTGAGGAAACCAGAGCCAGAGAAACCCAGAGCCAGTGGCAGCATATGGTGCACTGACATTATCTTAATTTTCTTGTAAGTATCATTCCATAAATTGTTTCCATCCTACTATACATGAAGTTGTGATGAACTGAGTAAGGGACATGGCAGGTTAACTTGCCTTTCATTTGTTTTCCATAATAAATGGAATATTTCCTTGAATAGTCTGAGGCATTAACATTTCAAATGATTCATGCTTTTTCTTTCCAGCAACCTGATGGTGGTATTAAATAAATAGGTCTGCCATATAACCATTAACTTTGACGCCTCTTTGCATGTCTGTAGTGCTGTTCTTGCTGCCTTTGTTAGGCTGTTGGTTTGAGGAGACAGTTTGCTTTTTCGTACCATCCTCCCTACTTTTTGCACATAAGTTGTTAAACAGGGAAAAAATGCCAGTGAATTAAGTGATGACGAACTGGGTGAGGATCCAAGCTAACTTGCCTCATGCTTGCCATGTACCAGGCGCTGTTCCAAGCATTTCACATGTATTAACTTATTTAATCCACCCACGACTCTTGGAGGCAGTCTATTATTATCATCACATCCACTTCTACAGGTCTGGAAGCTGAGACAGAGAGAGAGAAGAGCCTTTTCAAGGCCACCCTAGGTTGGCACATGCTAAGCTTGTCTTTACCCTTGCAGTCTGGCCCTGCACAGGACACCCTTGCATCAAGATCTCTTTGTCCAGACCTTTCCTTCTTTGTAACCTGACTCTGTCATACTCACTAGTTCTGTTATTATGTTGAACTTTGGCATTAAAAATCGTAGGAGGGTGGCAAAATGGTCATAGCATTGCTGTGGTTTTTGAATGCATTCACTAAAACTCAAGTTGAAATTTAATCCATATAGTGAGGTATTAAGAAGTGGATTAATGGATATGTGGATTAATATATTAATGGGTTACTTTGTGGGTCTGTTATGAAAGCCAGTTTGTTTCTGTCTTGTGTGTGCCCCTCTCACCTGCCCTGTACTGCCCAGGATTCTCCAGAGCCCTACCAGCAAGAAGGCCTTTAGCATTGGTACCCTCTCTACCTTGCACCTCCCTGCCTCCAGAGCCATGAGTTAAATAAACCTTGATTCCTTATAAATAGCCAGATTATGGTATTCAGTTATAGCAACAGAAAGCAGACTAGCATCATTAATTTTCAGGCATGATTAAATACTCTTTTTCATCCTTGCTTTAAACCTCCAAATTGTAGCCTTTGCCTAAAGATCTATGGCTTTTGAGCCATTGCTGGGTTTAAAACTCATGAAGGCATAAGCAAGCATGAATTTTAACCAGCAAGTTTAAAATAGAATAGCCCCAGGTTTGACCATTGGAAGATCAGGAGTGAGGCCACGTGCAGGCTATCGGGCATTCCTGAAAACTACGGTGCTTTCTGAATTTACCGACCTGAGTGTTTAAAATTACAAGTGAGTTTTCAAGTGGACTTCCACAAATCAGGCCCTGAATACTGTGAGGCTCTGCTGGTGCACACGTACTGCCCAGGCACATGCCAGGAGGGAGCTCAAGGCAGCCACAGACATGCATACATGCTGCCTTTAAAGTGATACATCAAAATAATTGTGCCTGTGCTTTTTGGGCCTTAGAACTGCAAACGGAGGCTACTGATGTGGCAAAAGAAAAAAGCTCAGAAGGATATTTTAATTTTAGAAAACAGCCTTCACTGTTACGGGAATTTCCCTCTTTAATTCACTTAAAAATATGACATTCCTTTCAAATGAGAATAAAACTAATATTTCTTAATGCTTGTTCATTGTTAATATTATGCCAATTATTGCATTACTTTTGGCTGATAAATATTCAGAGGATAAATTAAGCCCATAAGATGGATTAATTCTCTAGGAGTACAAACAAAAACTTTCAATATTTTATATCACATAATTAAATGCTGTTTGTTGTTTCTAGAACCAGAACTTGGGACATGCTAATTAATTGCTTCAAGAAGACAGACATGTTTCATGGTTGATATTCAGAAGCAGAATATTTATAAACCCTGTACAACACTGCCGACAAATTACACTTGCAGAATAAATCCTACCTGCAGAAGTCTGGGGGCACCATGCCATAAACATTGATCCTGTCACACAGCTCCAGAGCAATCGTCATTGTGAACCAGCCAGTGCTGAGCCAAGTATTGGAGATCTTCCTGGAAGGAATAGTGATTAAGTCTGCAAGCTGGTAAAGCAGTCATCATATCCATTACCACCTTAAATTCTTTCTGGAGCAAGACTAACCATAATCAGACAGACAGATACAGATGTACGTATGCACACATATTCTCTCTCCACTTGGAAAATACATAGGACTTTACCAAATTAATGTCTCTTATCAATAGCACCATACTACATGGTATAATAATAACTGATGTTGATACTCTATCATGGTGGGTTTGTGACACTAAACGATGCTCAGAGGACTTCTATGTCACCAAAGAAAGTGATGAATGTTTCAACATTTACATATGTGTTATCACAACGGAATTTTTTATAAGATGGCATTGTCTGTGGGATAATTTTGTATTAACTAGATTATCTGAGTCTAAGTAGAGATGTTCCTTGTACCCCAAGCAGGCTAGATAATGAAGAATTAATTAACTTCCAGTGCTGGGGATAGAACCCAGGGCCTTGTGCATGCAGGTGGGGCAAGTGCTCTACCACTGACTCCATCCCCAGTCATGATAAAGAATAATTTACATATGAACAAACGCGGATGTGTTTATCAATCTATTGACCAATTGATCAATCTGAAGGTCAAAGCTTGCCTTCAAGTAGACTAATTAACACCAACATCGGGACTGAACATCTTAGGAAAAGCATACTTATTTGGGAAGGGCCTAATGACCAGAGGAAAAGGGCCATAGGAGTGCTTATATTTAACTGAGCCTTTGCTTTATTTTACCTTAGAACACTCAAGGCCCTTTGAAAATTTTTATTGGAAGCCAAAAATTAACGAATTTAAGGAATGAATCTGTGTATTCCATATTCATTAATTTGCCTGGTCACACATCTGCATTGAGCAATGTGCCAAGCCTAAGGATAACTGTTAGAGATGTAACACCAAGGTCTAATTTGACCCTGTGAGATGACTCAGTCTCCCATGCTACACTGCTATGGATATTAATTTCAATTCTTTGGGGGTTGCCACTTACTTTTTTTCCAGTGCTTATGGCATGCCTCATTAGCCAGTTTCAAACACCTTATCCCCAAGGTCAGACTGTCTGACTTTGCCCAGCCACAGCACCAGATGTGATGTGAATAACAGAGTTGCAGAAAGGCTTTTCTATTTGGGTTGTGTAGCCCTCCTCCTTGAGAAGAAGGAAGACTTTTGTTAAGTAGTCTGCATTATTTCCATTTCAAATAAGGACCAAAAAAATTTTAAGGAGTCCTTTGTTTCGTCAAATACCTGGCAGGCCTGGGTGATTCAATTATTCCCAAATTGTGGTTTCAACTTTCTAGGCCTTAAGCCCTTTGCTCATTTTTTTATCCTTCCATTCCATTCCATCCTGACCCAGTAATGTTTCAGGAAGTGCATTTAAGTGCTCCTAAAGATGGGAACAACGCAGGCTTGAATTTTTCTGGTTTCTATCATAACCAGCTGTATGACCTGTGGCAGTTTGTTGCTCATTCCTGACCCTTGATTTCTTATCTATAAGACAGACATGGGAAGTTCTATCCTCTGGGCTCTTTGAGAACTAAATGAGAGAACACCCATGAAGTGTCCAGTATAGTGTGTTGATCCATCAAGATCCCTTTCTCCTCTTTTGGTTGCTAGGTTGAGCAAAAGAAGTAAATAATTCAACCATTCCTCTCAGTGCTTTTTATATCCAGGAAGAATATCCTTCCAATACTCTGCTACTGGGGTCTTACATAGGAGTCATCATCAGAGCAGCAATTATAAAATTCAGAAGCTTCCAGCCACATGGGAGTTAACAGTCTCTCTCTCTCTTCTTACTGGGGCTTGTATTCACAAAGACTTGGAGGCTGAAGGAAATTGCAAAGAGAGGAGATTGAACAAGAGGCAAAGACTGGCTTTAACTCTGTGCTGTGATAATGCCTTGGTCAGTTCTGCTTGACCTAATCTGGGTGAATTATAACTGGGAAGATGTAGAGCCCAGGAATAGAATGACACTCCCTTATGTCCACAGCGTCTTGATCTAGGAATCACGCCTACATTCCCTATGCTTTTAAAGCTACTGAAAGCACCAAAGAGGGCTTTTCCCAGGGGTAGAGGCTCTCCTGTGATTTTTGTTCTCTTGTGTGATGTAGTGGAGATCACAAGCCAGGGTCTTCAACACAGGAGGATGCGGATCTACAGAAAAAAGCTTCTTGGGTAAAAACAGGGAGAATATAAAATAGAGGAGTAAAGAAACTACAGTGAGAGTTCTTTAAAGTGCCACTTAAAATTCTCCAGACTTCCTAAATAATAGCCTTTCGGGATCACGTGCTATAGAAATACAACTGCTTTGTACTGTCTTTCTAAAAAGATTTCAACTCTTTTTTCCAACAAAGGAATATCTACTGTTTTTACACTTAATCAGCTGTAATGAAAGAATATGAAGAGCTGTCATGTGCTTATTAGGGAAAATTATCAGATATTCTTTTATATGATGAAGTAACACACTGAGCTGATAATTCTATAGTGCACACTAAATTACAATTAAAGGCCTTTCTGCTCCACCAGAATCTCATTTATAATCTCTATGGAAATATTCTTCCTGCAGTTATTTCATTTATGCTTCCTTTATCTAATTACTATAATATTGGTTCTGAATCATATTTTCCTAATGTACCCTTATTCAATTATAAAGTTATTTTCAAGTACAGTTACTTTCTAATATCAAAGAATACTACTTGGCCATCTATGTCATTTGTCATGCTTCTTAATTGCAGATTGTTCCTGAGCCATTTTTTCTTCTACTTTTAAGTAGGATGAAACTTCTATAAATCAAAATCTACTGGAATTATCACATTTCTTCAAAATATTAGCCTGAAATAAATGTCCTGATCATGAGATTTGCAATTAGATATTCCATACTTTATATACCTTCAATACATGCTACTGTTTTATTGGGTTTCAAGAAAAGGTTACACAGAGGAAATATTGCTATACCCTAAATGTTTGGAGTTTCAATTTATAGAAATAGTTGTGTTCTGAAAGACCATTTCTGACTTTGTTCTTTCAGCTTGCAGCAGGCTGCAGGTTAAGAATACAGACATATAAGAATATTGAGTCAGCAACATTGGCTTTTTAAAAACAGTTTCCTAGCTGGGTGCAGTGGGGCATGCCTGTAATCCCAGTGACTCATGAGGATGAGGCAGGAGGATCTTGAATTCAAAGCCAGCCTCAGCAACTCAGTGAGGCCCTAAGCAACTTAGCGAGACCCTTTCTCATAATAAAAAATAAAAAGGGCTGGGGATGTGGATCAGTGCTTAAGTGCCCCTGGGTTCAATCCCTGGTATATTCTCCAAAATTTTTTATAAAAACAGTTTCCAAAAGGTAAGAAGCATAAGCTTCTATAAGGGTCACTACAAATTCATAATCCTCCCCAACTGGAATTGAGTGGGTCCTACTAGATGACTATGTATGGAAAGAGACTCAGGGGCTTATCTGCAAAATTTGTGCTGGGATGACCAGGGAGGTAGAAGTAGTGAGCAGAAAAATTTCACTGGTCAGAATTCAGTGACAAGTAGGATGTATCTTGGTGTGAAATTGTTTCCTGGCGATCCTAAGTGGCAAAGCATGGGATGGTTGTCTCCAAGTTATCTACTTAACATGATCCCTTAAGGAGATCCAGAGCAATGTGTAGTTATCCTCCATGGCTAGCTCTAGGGCAGAGTTTCAAGAATACTTAAATTTAGCAAATAATCTTTCAACAAAAAAGAGAGAAGTGTTTTCTATTGAAGAGTTTCTACTTATTTTGAAATTTCCAAGCAGTAAATTGAACTGTACATACATAGTCCCCTCCTTCTTCATCTCTTATAAAATGCTTTCTTGATTAAATAACTCATTCACATGAGTAGCAGTCTCTCTTATTTGTGGGAATTAAAGAGAATTACATAACTAGGTTTTGTGGCTGCTTGGAATGACTGTCAGAATACTCAGTGGTCTAACCATGGGGCTGCTGGGCCTTCCTAGGAAGGGGGCTGTGAGGTTACTAGCAGCAGTGCCTCTCCACTCTCCCCTGGGCCCCAGGCTCGCTCCTGCCAATGTCAGCCCTCAAACAGTCATAAAGCTTCCAGGATTTACAAAGGTAGCTCTTCCACACAAATAGTTTGGGGATGGTGTACTTTAGTCTTTAAGACTATTCTCCAATAATATGCTGACTATGCAGCCAAATAATGGATTCAGTAATTTATATTCTTTATTTCACTTATCTCTGTACTTTTAAGATAAGAAACTGACTCAATAACACTTTTTATAAGAAGAGTAAATCACATCACTACATGTGTATTAACCACACAAGTACATGTTTTATAATTAAGGAATCACAGAACTTTAATCATTAGACTAGTCCAGGATTGGAAGTCACTTTCACATGTAAGTTCACAGAGTCTCTAAAACATTAGATAACATGTCCAAGGCCACGTGATAATGCCAGACTTCTAACCCAGTGCTATGAGTCTGGACCACACTGCACTGGAGCCCTGGATGCTTCTCTGTCTTTTGTTCCATCTAGATCTGGCTAGTTCATGACACTTCATCTCTTGACCTTTTCTTGTGCACCCCTGAGTGCAGGCTTTTCTCCAACCTGCTCCCTGTTCTCTCACAACTGATCCCCAGGACCCATGGGGAGGCTCCCTCGATCCCAGCTCCTTCCTTACTTGGATAAATCCTGATTGCTCTGAGTCTCAGACTAAGCATGCCTTTTTGAGAAAGATTTCTCTCACCTAAATCAATAATTTTCAACCTATAGTGAGAAATACATTTTATATCATGATTGAAAATACATACATATGTGCATAAAATATGTACATACATGTGTATGTATTTTTCATTGTGTTTATTGTTCTAAAGTAATTCTTCCTTTTGCAGTTCTGGGGATTAAACTGAGGAGCTTTCTATCATTGAGCCATACTCCACCAAACCTTTTTATTTTTTATTTTGAGACAGTACCCTCTGAGTGGCTGAGTCTGACCTTGAACTTGTCAAGAGGCTCCTGTCTCAGCCTCTTGAGTTCCTGGGATTAGAGGTATGGCCACCATGCTAGACTCCATTGGTTTTTAGTATACTATTGTAACTATATATATTCAATTTTAACTAATATTTTGGAAAATGCTGCCCTAGATCATTATCTCCTGCTTTACATGGTACAGCATCATTTTCTTCTTCTCACACGACCCTCAGCACACTGGCCACTACTTGGGGAGTGTCTAAGACTTTATATTCTTGGAGGGCAGGGTTTTGGTTTTGACTGCATCCCAAGTGGCAGGTGTGGTACTAAGCAAGTAGTAGGTACTCAATAAATATCAGTTGACTGAGTAAAATTTTGCTTTTGAAAGGGAAAAACAAACCCGCACACTTATTTTTGGTAAGTGTTTTTGTAAGTAAAATGAAATAAAATAATGAAATATTGCACTTTCTTTTTTACTAATGTTGGCCACAGCTGCTCAGCCTTTTCCTCAAAATAGGGATTTGGCCCTAAATTATCCATCTAATGGTCTTCATTTCACTGTGCCATATAAATTCAGTTTGAGCACCCCAGTTTCCAGGAGAACCCTAAGGATGAGCTCTCTCAATGACATGAGCAGTGGGGCCCACAACACAGATCCTTAGCAAAAGCTTTGCTTCTGATGAATCAGTCAACACTGACATGCTCTATCCCTACACCCTTGGCCTCCCTCCACCTGAGCCTCTGTACCTGTCTTTGCCAGTCTCCTGCTTGAACAGCTCATCGAAATGCAACATCTTATGGCGTGTGATCATGAAGGCCTTTAACCTGGGCAGCACCTGGCTCAGGAGCTGCAGGTTATTGTACACCTGTCCCTTGCCATCTCGCCTCATGTAGCTGCTGGGACCCCAGAAGATGAACACGGTGCCCTGGCTCACGTTGAGCAGGTCATGACGATTGCGGAGGATCCTCTGGATGCTGGAGTGAGCAATGACCCTCAGGCTCGTGCGATTGCCCACATCACGCCCATAGCCACGGGTAGGGGCATCATTCATGCGGATGACACACTCTGTCTGGTCAATCTGGGGGCCTTGTCGACTGTGCAGCAGATGCCCTGAGCTGGTCACCAGGGCACAGTCTCTGCAGTGCATTTTCAGGGGCTGGAAGCAGGGGAAAGAAGGACACTGTCAGGACAAAGGGCAAAGGACTTAACCTTCAGTTGACACCAGGAGGTTACTTTCCTGCCTCATCTCCCTTCTCCTCCCTCCCATTCCAGATTATATCCCATTTGCTGTGAATTCATGGATCCTTATATTTTTTTCTGAACTGCTGACAGGGAAGGCTTGGACAAGAAAGAGCTGGCACACTGATCTGCTAAACATTGGCTAGAGGTTTCCTGATGTTAAATAATCACATTGACACATTAACCCAGCGGGGCTGCCATCATAATCATTTTATGGAGGAGGGTAACTCAAGCTTAGAGATGTTAAGAAATTTTCCCAAAGATGAGTAACTGTGGAGTAATGAAGGCAAACTTTCAAAACTAGTTTTTTCTGAATTCAAAGTTACCCCCAAGCAGAAGAGAAGACTATATTGCAAATTGCTCTGATACTGGTTTTGAGGCTTTTATTGAAAAATTGTTTACTAATATTCTTGTATGCTGTACAAATGTTTACCTTAAATACACATCATCTAAGAATCACATGAAGATGTCATGCAGATTGTAACCCCTTCAATGCCATAATTTTGAAATGACAATTAGGATCATTTCTCCCATTTAAATGGCAGAGAAGCAGAGAGGGAGACTGAATTGGTCCATTTTCACAAATGGTAGGAAAGTCTAAATTCAGAGCTATAGATTTCATCTAGGAATTGCAGAGCCTGGGTCCTTCTCTCATCTGTAGTAAACTTGTGCCCTGGGGAAGTCCTGGCTGTAGTGCCCACCAGGGAAAACACCAATAGCAGTGATCAGTTCAACATCCTGAACTAGTGATTTGCTTTCTGAACACCTATGTTCTAACAAATTAAACAGTCCCCTTATTCATCTTTAATGAGAACTATCTCTTAGTTGCTTTTAGAAGATAATGAAATTAGAGCCTGAGGCCAAGGCCAGTTAAGTACAAAAGAAAATGATCAAGATGCTCCGAAGGAAAGCTGCATTGTTGGATTTCCCCCAGAGTATCTGCCCTTCTAACTTCTCTAGTTTTGAGCAGGATACGCTGGATGCACGGTTTTGGGAAATCAGACCCAACTTAGTAGCATACATATTCAGTCTTGTATTTATCCTGGAAGTTTACCAGAGCCATGGCTCTGACTTCAGAACCTGACTGAGAGCGTCCAAGGGCACTTTCCCTTATTGCATGGGACCCAAGAGCACAGGCTCTTGGCTATGATAGGATGGGTCCAGGCTTGTTTCCAACACCTATTAGCTATGGAGCCTTGGTAAATCACTAACCTGCACAAACCTGTTTCTTCCTCTCTAACTGAGGAACACAGCCCACTCTATCTTGGTAGAATTAGCAAAATTAGATACCTATAAGTATTACATTGAGTCATTTGATGGCCAATATTTGATCCACAAAGATAGCAATTTCATGTGGTTGAATCCAATCTTTAGCATAGGATTTGGCACAGTGATCATTCAATAAATGACAGGGGCTTTTAGAATTATCAGTTAGTGTGAACCACATTGTAAGTACTCACTAAATCAGTGCTGAACACTTTGGGTTTGTAATTGACACAAGGGCTCGTGAAATGAAGAGTTGACCATTGCAAATTCTCATCATTCATACCACATCCAATTGCTCTGAGATGACAGGAAGTGTGCGAGGCAATCAGAATGCAAAGATGGGGAGAAGAAAATTCTTGAAAACTTGCATTTTAGTGAGGGATGGTGGGTTAGCGAGAGTGCATTAATGTGTGACAAGGCACGAGGAGGGGGTTCTGCTGGAAGTATGAGTGATAGGGTTGTTTAGAGCACAGCAAAGCTGGGAGTATAAAGAGCCAAGTAGCTAATATTTATTGGGTGTTTTCCACATGCCAGGCTGTTCTGAGCTTTTAATATAGTATATTAATCTTCCAAATAATTTTATAAAGTAAATACTATATTATCACTTCCACTTTACAAATGAGAATATCAAGGATAAGAATGTGAAGAAATTGGATCAAGATCATACAATTAGGAAATGGAAGAGTTGGGATTAGAAGTCAGGAAATATGACTTAAGAGCCAATGGGATTAAGCATTGTGCCACAGTAGTGCAGTAGAATAAATAGAGAGTCGCAGAATGTTTGCTTAGCTCATTACCCATCTACTTTCCTCCCTCCCAGAAACTCAGTTATACTATTTCTTAATCAGTAGTGTTATCGCTCTGAGGGAACTGGGATGGATGAATGGAGTAAGTGGCAAAGGTCCTCTATCCAATACCTGCACTCCTTGGAGGATCATTCACAGCAGACCTGTCCAGCTAGACCCTTAAGGCCATGATGGCAATACATGGGTAAGGCCTGACTTGCCTCTTGAGGAACAGCCACATTCCAGATGCCCAGAAAGTGGCCTCTGTTCCCCTCAGGAAACTGCTGGAACATGGAGGAAGGAATCCTTTTGAATCCCTTGGGTGAACTGCTGGGGTGAGGGGCAATTTCTCATTTTACCTGCACATTCCATACACAAGTAATGATGAGAGAGAGTTCAACGGTGATTTATTCAAGAATAGCATTCCTATTTGTGCCAGGCATTGAACTTGGCGCTATAGATAAAATGATCAAAGACACCACCTTCTCAAGGAGTGTACAATCCAGGGTGAGGTTGCTCCCAAACAATTACAGGATTGCATAATAAGCACCATTACTAATCAGGCACAAAGGGCTATGGGATCAAATATAAGGGGGGAGCACAACAGGAAGGAATCCTGCCATGGAAATTAACATAGGAGACAATTTTAAATGGGAGGGAGGAGTCAATGGTGTCATAAGCCACAATAGGACAAGACTTCAGAAATGTTCTTTGGATTTGATGACTTTGATGAAAACAGTCTCAGTTGAACAGAGGTGACAGTCTGACTGTGGTTAGTAGTGAGGAGTAGAGGCTGAATCCTGCCAATTAGGGCAGCCCAAGTTTCCTGACCATGCCACACTGACCCTCTGTAATTACTGGATGCCACCAGATTATGCTGGGGTTGACATGATCTCAGACAGCCCTCCTTCATCTTTCCTGCTCACCGGCCTGAGCTCTGTGTTACCAATTGCCTTGGGCACTGACATGCATTCTTTGAGTTGTGCAGATGCACCAAACAATGCAGAAAGACTGGTCTGAATTATGCCTTAAGTGCCTTTTGGTGAGTGGTGCCAATGAAATGACAATAGCTGTTCTAAACATAATGTTGTACTCCCAGCAGCTGAGAAGAGCATGTACCCAAGGCAGAACCACTTCCGAAGGAGGAAATGAAGTCCATTTTCTGCATTCAGAGGGCCTGATGATGTCTTGTAAGCAGAATGATTAAAAATGATACAAATTGTGTGACCCTGTTTTTTAGGGTGTGTTAGTTCTCAGAGAGAGCCATGTTTCCCCATGTCTAAGTACCAGTAGAAGCCTTAGTGTCTTAATGGCATGGATGGAAATACTTATGCCACGGTGAGTTAAGATTCCTGATGCAATGCATACATGTTCCTTCCTTAAGCGCTAGGATACTGGGCTGACCAATCACCAAGTAGAGTGTGGAGGGGTGAACCCAGAGGCTCTGCTGTCAGCCTAGGAGATAAAGCATCACCGATGAGGGCACAGGAGGTAGGTGGCTCCTAGGGGATTCTCTGCCTAGTAAGACCTTCTCTCTAGCTTCTTCCTCATAGTATTTAACCTCCTAGATCCTTTGGGACATTTTTCTTAAAGTCCCATTTGGTGAGGAACTTCATCCATTGGTAGAAAACAAAGTTACCCATATTAGGTCACTCCAATCTTGGTAATCTCTCTCCCATCCTGAACCATAAAAATCATTTAATTAATACTGAATAGACAGAGGGATGGATAAATGAGGGAATGAAAACCAACCTCTTGTCTTGTCTATTTTCTGAGAAAATCTGCTTCCTGAGACAAAAAATGTAGACATAATGTGATGCCCTAACAAATAGTTTGTCTATAAGACTAATCCTTACTACTGATGCCATGGTGAAAAGGAGTGGGCCATGGAAACTTCTGTCTGCGGAGGAGGCTGTGGCCAGTTGCCTCAGGCAGCCTCTCAGCCCAGGAAGCCATAATGGCCAGAGCTCAGGGCACTGCCTGGAATTAATGGCTGGCTGGGAAAATGGCCCAGGACATAGTAAGGGCCATTAAGCCCAGCCAGTTATTAATCCCCAGTAAGAGCTTGATGCCAAGGTCATTAGAGCTGTTGTGAGGTGAAAAATGCCCAGAAAAATCCACAGCTGGAAGAGTTTCCCGTTCTTCAGGCCACTGGGGCTCTGAGCTGCAGTCCACGCCACCACAAGCGGGTGGGTGTGCTGCACAGCAGTCTCCCCAAGGCAGGCAACGGTCCTCCAGAGGGAGCATAAACACACAGACACATGTGCATGCACATGCAGAGCTTATAATTTTATATTTTCTATCCTTTTGCATTTTGATAGTTTGTAAGCACTTGCCATCATCTTAGAACCTATGATAGTGTCTAGAGCAAGGTTCATGAATGTTTGAGTATTCTAGAATGTGAGAATGAGTCTCTCCCTTCACCAACCCTATCTTCCTACCTCCAATAAAACAAAACAAAACAAAACAAAACAAAACCCCAAACCCAGCACAAAAACGAATCTCCAAACTCAGAGAATAGAAAAGCATGACAGTTTTCATTACAACTAACTCCTTTGGGCTGCGGTGACAGGAGTAATCCCTTCTTGGGGAGACATGCTCAGGAAATCAAGGTCCGATTTCTACCACATCCTGAGAAGAAAAAGCAGCTGGAATTCTCTCTGTGACCCAGCTGATGCCTCCGAAGCCTTTCTTAAGAGACTAGACCAGGCCAAGTCAAATTAAACTTGACACCTAAAACACTCTGTGATGTCCTTGCAAACATTTGCAGCACAGCAATATTAGGCTTCACTTTTTAAAATTCTGATTTATTTGGCAGAGGGAAAGGTACTTCAGCACATAATGCCCATTAGCTCAGTAATGAGACTGGTCGTGCTCTGGGAGCTGCCTGTTGGTCTGGAGCAAATATAAGATATATTAAAAGGCTTCAGGTGTTTCTAGAATCTCTGCATTTTCCAATCTGATGTTTTCCTGTAATTACTAGGCTTTTGTTAGCTGTCAATCTCAGTCCAGGCTGACACTGGGTGTAAGTCATGCTGATTATTTGATGTGATTCGCTAGAAAAATGTTACTCTTCCAAGAAGCTCTTTTCTCTTTTAATGAATGACAAGCCCACCCACCTAGCCATCAGGGCTGGGAAGCTCTCTTCGCTCCACCCAATGCCACCTTATCTGATTTCTACCCACTGACCGGCTAAGAATGGACAAGCTTCCCTGGGAAGAAGGCAGTACTTAGCTATGTTTAAAATATGCTCTTTGTTGTCACTGGCTTTGAATCTGCTTCTTCCACTCCCAGAGGGTAATTTTGGGCAAAGTTGCTTAGCTTTTCTGAGCCACATTTTTTTTTTCCATCTGTAACATGAACATAGTAAAGCCAATCCCAAAGGGGAGGTTTGTCATCTCAATGAATAGTGCACCTTCCACTCGGCTGGTCAAGCCACAATGCAAGGGTCATTTTTGATACTTCTCTTTCTCTAGCCCCTACAACTCACTCGGTCCTACTAGAACTAGTTATTCTCCTACATGCACATCCCCAACCCTAGCACATTGCCACGACTTTCATCTAAACCACCACCACCTCTCCTTAACTCTGTAGCAGTCTGAGCTCTTAATTTTCCTTCCTTCCTTCTCTTCCTCTCCCCTCTGTTTCTTAGACGCCTGGAGTAACCTTTAACATGTAGATTAGATTATGTCACCCACCTGCTTAAATCTTCCAATGGCTTCTTTTTGCACTAGGAATAAGAAACAAAACTCGAAATCCAACTTGACGCCACAGCCCCACGATTTGCAGTTTCTGTAATCTATCGCTCCAGCATCAACTTGTATGACATTCCGCCCTGATAACACTGCCATCTCCCCATCACTTGCTGCCTGATGTGCTTTACAGTGGCTGTTCCCCCCACCCAAGCCACTCTTCTGATCTCTGCATGCTTCCTTTATACCCTTCAGGTGTTACCTCAAGCCGCCTCCCTGCCAGGAAGGCGTCCCTAAACCAGTCACTTTCCTCATCTCCTGTCACTCTCTTCCATTATGGAGGATTTTATTTTTTAAACTCATGTGTCACTATCTAAAATAATCTTAACTTTTGTTTTGTGTGTCCACATATTCTCACCTTTCTCCTTTCCTGATATTTTCACTCCACAAAAGGAGGGCATTCCCTTAACATACAGTGTGGTTAGCACCTAGAACAGTACCCAGCACAGAGGTGTTCGACAAATACATTTGAACAAATAATTGCATGATAAGGCCTAGAAAGCACTTATTGCAGTGCCCGGCATCCAAACAATGTGAAATGCATGTGTTACCATTCAGCTGGTAATCAATTCCTGATACTTTCCGACTGGGTAACTATTTTTCATTTTCTAAAACAGTATTTGGATTTTGTGCATATTTCATAACCACCTTCATCACTAAGGACCTTCAAAGAGAGGCCCAGGAAATCCCATTAGTTTTTAAAATTTAATTGCATTCTATTTTTTAAATGTGTTTTAATAGCTTTACTAAGATATAATTTGCATACCATAAACTCACCCAATTTAAACATGAATTGGGCAACCATCATCATGATCTGATTTTAGAATATTTTCATCATCCCCAAAAGAGACCTCATGGTCATTTATAGTCACTCTCCATTCCATGCTCAGCCCCAGGTGACCACTGATCTACTTCTTATCTCTGCAGATGAGCCTTTAGCAACATTTCAGGTAAATAGAATTATATGATATAAAATTTTCTCTCTTATCTGTGATTTTATTTCCTGAAGTTCTGGTTACTCATGGTCAACTGTGGTCCAAAAATGGAAAGTTTTAGAAATAACAGTTCATAAGTATTTGCCATTCTGAGCATCACAGTGAAATCTTGTGCTGTCTTATTTCAACTTTCTAAAGAAAGGAAATGTCTCTGCCCAGGGCATCCATGCCAATACACACTGCCCAGTCATTAGTCCCTTGGTAGCAGTCTTGGTTTTCAGCTTGTTGTGTTATGGCAGGGTTTGTGTCCAAGTGACCCCTCCTTAGAAGCCTCAGCTACAATGCCTATGTCATGCCCCTCACTTCCTCTCATCACTCAGGCATTGCAAGAAGAGTGAGAACAGGACCAGAAGATATTTTGGAGGAGAAAGACCACAGTTATATAATTTTCATTGCAATATAGTGCTATAATTGTTCTTATTATTGTTAATTTCTTACTCTACTTAATTTATAAATTAAACTTTATCAGAGGTTATAGGTATAGGAAAAAACATAATATATATGGGCTCTTACTCTCTATGGTTTTGGGTATCCACTGTGTGTTTTGGAATGTATGCCCCAAAAAGAAGAGTGGACAATTGTACAGTTGTCTGTGTCTAGATTATTTCATTTACCATAATGATTCTGAGGTTCATCTATGCTGTCACATGCATTGGTACTTTCTTTTTTATACTTTGTTTCTTTTTATTGCTGTAATATTCCATTGTATGAATATACCACATTTTGTTTATCCTTTCTCTAGCAGATAGGCAGTAGGACTGTTTCTATTTTTAGTTGTTATGAATAAAGATATTATGATATTATGAACATTCATATACAAATCTTTATGTGGGCATACATTTTCATTTCTAGGAGTGGAATTTCTGGTTCATATGATAATTTTGTTTAAAATTTTGAGAAGTTGCTAAACTGCTTTCCAAAGTAGTTTAACCACCTTACATTCCCACCTACAATGTATATTGGCTCCAGTTTCTCTATATCCTTGTCAACATTTAATATTACCTCTTTTTTATTACAGCCAGTCTAATAGATGAGAGGAAGTATCTCATTGTGCTTTTAATTTACATTTTCCAAATGACTGATGATGTTGAGTATCTTTTAATGAGCTTATTTATGCCACGATTTTGGGCTTCTAATTCTATCTACTGTGCCCCATCTTCCACCTTGAATAAGTGCCTTTGAGGAGAGTAGGTGATTCTGTTAAACTTGAGTCAACATTCAGCTGACCTCTACAGAAGTCATGTGTATTGAATATAATAGCCAGAGGAGGGTGAATGGTCTACACCAGGGAAAAGAGAAGCCATTTAATCAATACTCTTAATGCTGGAGAGATAAATCCAAAGTGAAAAGTAAGATGAGCAGTGGCTGGAATATATATTTACATTGAAATCAAATTTTGTTAACCAAGGCTAGACAATTCATTTCACCTAGTCTTCTTACACTAAAATGTATTTCATGGAATCATAGAACAGTGTGTCCAGCAGAAAGTTCAGTGATGATCTAGGCCAGTAGTTCCCACAGTATGGCCCCCAGGCCAACAGCAATAACAAGCCCAGAATCTTGGTAGAGATGCAAATTCCTGGGCTGGGTTGCCCTATGCCTACAGAACCACATACTCTGGCGTGGGGCCCAGCAGTCTCTGTGTTAAGCCCTGCAGGTGATTCTGATCCATCCTCAGTGTTGAGAACCACCTGGACAAGCTAGTGCCCTCATTTACTGAAGAAGCTGAAGCTCAAGAAATTTGGGATTCGTTCAAGGTCATGTGCTAAAGACAACACCTGGTATAAACACCAGGTCTCCTCACTCCTAAAAATCTATGAAAATCCACTTACATTCATAGGCTGTCTATTTAAAGTCACTGGGTACTCACTGAAAACAAATCATGAATTTATAGTACATTTAAACTTAAGAATGGGAGTAGATTTATGGTGATAGACAAATTGGAAGGGACATTCCTGCTCTGACATGCTGCCCTTACCAGCAGAAGCTTGCCTTTCTATCACCTGCTGTTCCTTTGGAATAAGTAGCCAGGAATAGCTAGAGATCATCTCCAGCCTCGATAGCAGGGAAGACCCAAATGCCTCTGTGCATGCCTGGGGCTGCTCTTGCCCCAAATATTGGGCCAGTGGGGCTCAGCACAGCCCCACTGTGGTTTGGCCAGTTAAGAACCTCTTCTTTGTTGTGGGGAGATATGTTGAACCCCTGAACCTCACTACCTGTGAGGTAGTGAGGAAATAGGGTTTTTGCAAATGTAATTAAGATGTGAATCAAGATGAAGTTATACAGGATTAGGGCAAGCCCTCAGTCCAGCCACTGGCAAAATGATAAGAAGAGACACAGAAGGGCGGGGTAATGCATCTACCAGCCAAGGAACCATTTCCTGGCAACTACCAGAAGCTGGAAGACACCATGAAGGATTCTTTCCTGGAGCTTTCTAAGGGGACAGGGTCATGACATCACCTTAGTTTCAGATTTGAAGAACTGTGAGACAATATATTTCCATTGTTTTAAGACACCCAGTTTGGGGTCATTTGTTTTGGCAGTCCTAAGAAACTAACACTTTGCCACATATGGTGACCCTCTGCCTAACAACCTCCCTCCACCTGCCGGTCCTCCTCCCTCATCTTGCAGCAGTCACTCAGACAGTTCATTTTCTGCACAGTTGCCACAGTGGTATTTGGAAGCATGATTTACACCATGCACTTGCCCTGCTTAAAGAATAAAATACAAGATTTTTACCTGATTAGAGTCTTGTTTGCTTCATGGCTGTTACCTCATTTCACTCCCCCTCTCACCTGCTTTCCTTCAGCTCCCCGACTGCTCACCTCCTTTCTCTTGGAGAGGAGTTCCTACTCTGGTTCCTGGCCTTTGTGTCCCCAGTTGTTCACATGTTGGCCCCTTCTTAACTCTCTGCTTTCAGTTGAAAAGTCACCTCCTCCAGGAGGGCCTCCCCAACTGCCTCCCTCATTTGGTGTATAAAAAAGATACTTAACATTCATAATGCTGATAAAATGTTCAACTAATGTGTCAGGCACAGTTCTGAGCACAAAATCTAAATTATCTAATTTAATCCTGAAAATAGCCCTGAGAGGTAAATTCTAATATTGTCTTTATTTTATCAGGTATACAAGTGAAGCACAATTAATCCTCTGTCGTGATCCTGTTTATTCATGGTACTTATCACAATGTTCAATGATTACATTTTCCATTTCTTCATTTCTGTCTTCCACCACTAAAAACTTGACTTCTATGAAGGTAGCGATGGTGTGTAGTGCATGGTGCTCAAGAGATAGAAATTTCTTGCTTCCTCAGTCTGTCACTTTCTTGGCATGCAGTAGATTTTCCTCTGTTCCACAGGGGTGCTGTTCATGAGATGTGCCAATTTCTGGAGTTCACACTGGTTAATGGCATGCACTGACTCACTTTGACACCTTCAAATAACTTCCTGTTCAAAGGTCACTCATGTGCAATTACTTCCTCTGAGAGAAGACTGGACTTCAAGGCCTCATGTACTCATTAAAGCAAACAATTGCGTTTTCATTAGAGCAAGGTGATATTTAATGTGGCCAGACAAGCCTGATTCTACAAAGCTGGCTTCTTTGAACTCTGCTGCATTTGAAAAGGGCCTAAAATAAACACAGCATGGCCCCCACACCTGGGAAGATAACTGAGAAAGGAAAGAGAAATATGAGAGCTTGGAGTTCCATGTGTAGCTGAATTAAACAGGGGAAGAGGTAGCTGAGATTTCAGTCGACCAAATGAGAAAAAAATCTAAGTGAGCAGGACAATAAATTTGTAGTGTTAAAGTAGAAAGAGCACTGGCTTGGGAGTCAGGTTTAGGTACAAATCAGTTCAGTCTCTTCTTGTTGGAAATTCCCCACTCCCAGCTTTCGCATCTGTAAGATGGCCATAGTAGACACTCGCTGACCAGTAGCTATTAGGGTTACTATGGCTTAATTCTTAAAAAAGAGCCCTCTGAACAACCTTCTGCACCCTCTCACCTCACATGCAGCCGCTCACTGACCCTGCCGACTCCATCTTCTGTCTCTGTCGAATCCAGTCATTTCCGTCTTCCTGTGCATCGCTTCCTTCCTCTTTACTGCTACACCTCCCCTCACATCCATTTCCGTCTATTCTCCACATGAGCCAGACTGGCTTTTCTAGAAGGCACATCTGACTAGGATTTCCTTCTGCTTTGTATGTTTAAGTGACCTCTTGTTGCTTTGAGGCTGAAGTTCTTTTAGTGGCTTGCTAGGCCCTGATACCTTATGGAGTCCGTCTGCCCCACTTTCTCTTGGCTCACAATGTTCCATCTACACTGACTTTGACCTTGTAGCTCTTCGAAGCTTTAAGTGGTGCAATTCATACAGCTTTGCTACGGGGCTTTTGCACCTGCTTTTTCCAAAATCTGAGTTTCCTCAATTATAAACTAGAACAATAATACCTACCTTGCAGAGTTATTTTGCCATTTAATTGATAGAATAATGTTATTTACAATTTTCCCTCCTGCCTCCTTTCCCCATATACAAAATGTAACTCCTTCATCTCTCAAAGCGTCACTTCCTCAGAAAACCTTCTCTAAATTCTAAGACTAGCTTAATACTCTGTTTCTCCCTTGTAATTATTGTATCTATAATCACCGATTGAGTGCCTTTCCCACAAAACTGCAAGGGTTTTTTTTTTTTTTTTGGTATTGGGGATTGAATTCAGGGGTATTCCACCACTGAGCCACATCCCCAGCACTATTTTGTGTTGTATGTAGAGACAGGGTCTCACTGAGTTGCTTAGCACCTCGCCATTGCTGAGGCTAGCTTTGAACTTGCGATTTTTCTGTCTCAGCCTCCCTAAGTGCTGGGATTACAGGCTTGAGCCATCGTGCCCGGCTAAAACTGCAAGGTTTTTGAGAACCAGGTTCATGTCTGTGTGGGTTTAGGTCATCACAGTATCCCCAGGACCTACTACACATAGATCCTCATGAAATATTTGCTATACAAGTAACTAAATTAGTTATTAAAAGTGAGAGGATCACTCCAAATCATAGCCTTTCCCATTTTCACTTTCCATTCTAGTGAACATGCACAAATCCATCTCTGTAGAATATTTAATTTGGGACCAATAGAAGACATAGTAACACAAACCAATGCAATATAACCTGACTAAGTCTTTTTATCATCTAAGTGTAAAGGGGTTTCCAAAACGAGTCATGCCGCAAGGTTCTGAAACTGACTACCGCCAAACAGCAAATAACCAGATTGTGTCCGTGTTGACACTGTGGCTTTCAAGCTGATAGTTTGTTTACTGAATTGCCTACTTCAGGGGCTCTGAGAGTGCAGGAATGGTCATCAGCAGCCTGGGTAACAACTCAGCACCCCATCTGGAAACACATGAGTAAACAAATTCATAATTTTTCACTTTGCCAAGCTTAGTAAACACCATCTTGATGAGCTACTAGCAAGGCAGACATTAGTTAAATAAATAAAGCATGAGGCTCCGACAGGATTACTGGGCAGGCACAGGCTTCTCATTTACTGACGGTTGATGGATGTTAGCCGTGATGGACACACTGACGAGGTGCTTGGCCACCTGCTTTAATCTTGCTAAGTGTGATGTGTCCTCTGGGCTACACAATGGCTTGCTCTATATTAGAGAAAAAATCACATTTTCTTCTTTTCCCTTTTCATTTGCTCAACATGTAGTTATTAAGTACCTACTGTTTATGTAATGGACCCTCTTAGGCAGGATGCCCAGTACACAACTGTCTTCACTCTGGTTACACCCAGACTTGGCAAGGGCTGTGTAATACTATGAAACAGATTGCTGACAAGAAGAGGCAGGCATCCCTGCTCCTTCAAGAAGCCTGGGAGCGAATGAAGGCAGATAGGATTGACAGATTAAGAGAGTCTCTTGGTTAAGAAAAGTTCCTTTTTCCTTTTAAGAAACAGGGAGATTCTCTGCTTCTTACGCCTCTTTTGGCTTCACTCATTTATATTAGAGCTTTCTGTAGATTCTGCTCAGCACAGTAGTGAATTCATAACTCCTTGGAGACTTTAGGAGGCAGACTCATGGCTTCTGCTATTCACTCCATGGAGTTCTCTCTCTTATTCCAGTTTTTCCTCTGCCTGTGCCTGTGTTCCAGCTCTCAGGATCCTGTGGGCTTTCTTCATTTCTATTGAGGATGGCAATGAAAAACAGTCCCACACAACAGAACAATGACTATCAACTTTGACAGAGAAATTTTCATACTGTTGTTAATTATCTCAGTTAGACCTTAGGTAAACCTGTATTACCACCTTTGTTTACACAGGAGGAAACGGGCTGAGACGAAGCTGCTCAAGGTCACAGTGCTTCTGACACCTAGGTAAATGCCACTCCTGAGTCTCTATGTTCTTTCCACCACAAAAGGCAAAGAGAAATGAATGGGAGGACTGAGGAGAAAAGAAGTTTGGAAAGCCTTAAAAGAAGATAAAGGACAACCTGCAGAGGAGAGGGACAAGTCAGTAACAAAGATGGCAGATGAATTAGCATGGAGAAATGTAGAAATCAGAAGCCCTGAGAAGACACAGTGAGTATAAATATTCTGAGAGATTAAAAGGTTAAAGAGGAAGCTTAGCAGAACAGTGCAGGTCACAGGAGGCCTTGAGTGCAAGAACAAACACCCCTTCCCCACTCCAAGGCCATTGGTATACAGCACACTGTGTCCTGATAAGTGGTATTCATCATGGTGATCCGAAGTCATCAAGAAAAGCTTAAATTAAGTTAAGCATTGTTCACTTAGGTAGGAAAGTATAAAATCAATTTGGAACCTTCAAAAATAATTTAGACAAATAAGATTTGGTGCTAAAAGGGACTGTGCTTATATTATTTTAAGCCTCGTTTGCTCGTAAAACTCATTCCTCGACCGTGCTTCAAAATGAGGTGCTAGACGATTTGAAAAGTTATTGCTGAAAGGAAAATAAACATTTCTTTCTTCACTCAAGTATAACAGTGATGACTGACTTTCCACAAAATTATGCTTCCCTTCCATGTAGAGTCAGATGAACGGGTACTCAGCAAGGGATGACATTTCCAGTCCCTAGGACTCCAGAAAGAGCCTTGGGTCTCCCAATGGAGTTGGAGCAGAGATCACTGGAAAACTGAAGAAGTAGATACCTCCCCAACTCCTTCTCCTCCTGATGCTTCTATTAATATGACATGGAAGCCACATGCTGAAAGTGGCAGAGCCACAGTAAAAGGGGACTAAGTCCATGACTACTGCTTTGATGAGAGAGGTACTACTAGCACCCACTCTTTCTCTTTTTTTTTTTTTGACTATGTGAAAAAGAAGACTGCTGTCACTTTTAAGTTCTTTATATTTTTGGGAATCTGTTTGTGATGTCAAGCAGCCAAGACACATTCTGTTTTGTACTTACTATAGTGAGAGGCTGGAGTGCAGACACCTGTTTTCTTTCTCAGCTCCCGTTCTGATCACATCACTCACACTCAACCATCTTCTGTAACTCCCCGTTACCTACACAGGGAAGTCTACAGTGCTGAAAGTAACTCTTCATAGCTTATTTCCATTGGCCCATTTCTGAACTCCCACAAACGAGCAGCACTCATCTCCAAATGAGCTCAGTCCTTGGCTTTGCCTGCAGAGGACCCTTGGCTGGGAATGCAGCAGCTCTCCCAGCCCCGACACTGAGAGCTGATCCCCCACTGCAGGACCCATGGAAAGATCAGGTTTCTGCCCAACAGAGTTCAAAGTAATCTTTGAACCCAAAGATTACTTGGGTTCAAATCTCACAGTTTAACCACTACTGACCTTAAAGATATTTCTCAATTTCCCTGGGTCTTGGTGTCCTCATCTATACAATAGTGGTAATGAGAGAATGCCTCATTGACTCCTGGGGCTGTGAGGTCCCCAGGAATCAATCTGCAAAGAAGATTCTGCTTGCTCATCTGCCATTGGTGAGTCACACTGCAGTCACTTCCTCACAGTCTTAGCCATTTATGTGCCATCTCCTTGGGGGACACAGTCATTTTTCACCTTTGTATTCCCCACTGGCTCATAAAATGGCTTAAATAGAGAAGAAGTCCAATAAACATTGCTTGAATAAATGAATGTATGAATTCCTGAAGTAGCAAGAGGCAGGTTCATCTTTCCATTTACTCAAGCTTTGCTCAAAGAACTCAAATGTTTCTTTCTTTTCTTTTTTTCTCCAGCTTGAATTCTTATTGGAGAGCAATAAGACCTTATTAATATCCTCACATTTTGAAAAGGCTTTGATTATTTTTCCAATGTCCTAGGGAATTGTTTACCCCTTGATGGTGGGGACCCGATTTACAAAGAAGTTTCCTTTTGGTTTCAAAGGTGACTGAGAGTCGCTCTGGCCAGGTTAAGCAAGGCTAGCCACTTTCTTCTTTTGTGCTTATTCCTAGATGTGCCTGAGGTTTTAGAAATAGGATTTGCATTGTGAGGCCACAGAAGGGTTAAATAATTTGAGGCTACAAGGACTAACTGTCCTTTAGCGCTGACAGTGCGGAGGTGCAGGGCAGAGGCCATGAAGAAGCACTGTTAAATATGGAGCCTGACAGACCGCATTCCCCACTGGCCTGGCCTGGCTCATTTTCATTTGCACTCAGGACTGATGTGGTGTTTGGTCAAAAAATAAGACTTAGGAGGGATATCAGAACTGTAAATCAGACTTTTGTCAAACACTGGATGACGTGTTTCTCTAGAACATTATTAAAATTTTAAAATATTAAAACAGTGAAACTTCTCTACTCTTTAAATGATATCTGACATTAAACCTTCTACTTCCTGATGGATTCCCCTTTGGCTGGCATGTGGGAACCTCACCATCAACACCTCCAGCTGAACTCATCTTCAGGCTCCTTGAATCTGCTTCTCTTCCTTCCATATCATGAAGGTCTCACCCCAGCCAGGTGCAGAAGCCAAAAACTCCAGGGTCACATAAAGCCCCACCTTCTTCACCTCAACCAAATAATCATTAAATCCTGCTAGGCTTCATCTTCAATTTCTTTCAACTCTATTCACTTCTTTCCATTCCCACTGTCAATCCCTCAGTTCAGCTCTCCACTGTGGCTCAGCTGAATTTTTCCAAGTCTTTTGCAGTGGTGGTTTATTTGTAGTGGTGGTTTATTTGCAAGCATTCCTCACTAGGTTCCAGACAATCAGGATATTATCTTATCTACAGAGTTTAGCAATGTCCAACACACAATAAATGCTCATCCATTTCAAGCTTAGGTTTCTAGCAATAGGAAGAGGCCAATGAGAACGTAAACCTTTGCCCTTGCTCCCACAGGTAGGCTCCCTGAGACTGGGTCATCAGCCCCACATTCAAGAAAATAGGATGTATAAAAATGCATCTTAACCCACATTCAGTATAAAGGACAACTCTTATCTTTGTTGGAAATGATTAAGTAGCAGGAACTATGCCTTTTGGGGTAATTACATTCCGGAACAGTGAAAGGCTAGTAAGTGCTGTGCCCTGGCACTGGTTGCTTGCCATTATGTCATTGGCATTCATTTCTTCCTGTCTTTGCAGCAGAGGTGGAGGAACTCCTCTGTCAGCACCATGCCTTCCAGACTCCTCCACCACCTGGGGGGACATTCACATTGAGGTGAAGGGTTCTTGGGCAGCTGATGACCCAAAACACTATGTGTATGACCTGAGGCCTCTACCTGCCTTGCTCTTCATAAATTTAAAGGCAGGCATTGGGGATGGGGAACAGACCCCACTGATACCTAACACATTCCCACTCATTCCTTCAAAAAAACTATTTCTTAGTAGTCTACTATGTTCCAGGCACCGTTCTTCATGTTAAGGAAAGAAGAGTGAGCTAACCAGACAGAATCTCTACCAACATGGAGGCTACATACACACTGAGGAGATGGACAGTACATGGATGAATAAATATGTGTCCAAAGGTTGACACTTGTTGTCCTTTCTCTTCAGGCTCTGTGGAGTGTTATGGGTTGGATATACAATGTCCTCCTAAAGCTCATGTGTGAGACTATGCAAGAATGTTCAGAGGTGAAATGATTAGGTTATGAAAAGCCCCCTCACTCGATCAGTGTATTGATCCACTGATATAGATTACCTGAATGGTAACTGTAGGCAGAAAGGGTGTGGCTGGAGGAGGTAGGTCCCAGGGGCATGTCTTTGGGGTATATATTTTGTCCTTAGTGAGCAGAGCTCTCTCTGCTTCCTATCATCATGTTCTGAGCTGCTTTCTTCTACCATGCCTTTCTGCCATGATGCTCTGCTTCATCCTGGGCTCTGAGCTAGGAGTCAGATGACCATGGACTAAACCTCTGAAACTGTGAGCCAAAATAAACTTTTCCTGGTCTTTTGGTCAGAGCGATGAAAAAGCTGATTAAACACAGAGCCCTGCACATTATGCTGCTCTTTAGTACATGGAGTCAGGGCTCTATTTCTCCTGCCCTAGAGAGTTGCTAAGGTTAGCCCTCCAAGCCCCTCTCAATGACACCTTCTTAAGCCAATGTCAAGGATAGAATTAGGCCCCTGAGATAAATCAGTTCCAGCTCTATACAAAGGCAGCCCCACCAGGATGCATGTGTGTGCCTTTTAGAAAGCAATTGTAAATGCAGTCGGCCATGCTGTGCTCTTATACAAAGACAGCAGGACTGGTGAGAAAGAGGAAAAAATTTGCAGGAGAGTTGCTGAGGCTGGTCCAAGGTGCTCATAGGGTCTAAGCAGGAAGGTCTCCTCCCCTGGCTGACAGCCAGGAACCTTTCCTTCATAAGATGTCCCAGAGCTCTTTTACTCATGAAAATGGCAGCAAACAGGTCAAAGGTGGCATTTATGGCCTTTAAAATAAACCACACTAAGAACCAGGAAAGAAAGAGCAGCCCTTAGAGGTAAAGGAACTTGTCAAAGTCACCTGGTGAGTCAAGGGCCAAAGCCAGGATTAGAATTTGGGATGAAGTTTCCAATCAGTTCTCTTCCCACTATGTGATGTTGCCTCCTAACAGAATATCTTAGGGAATAATATCCTTTCCTGAAATCAGTTCTGGACAAGTCTGAGCCTCCCTATGCATGTGAGCTACTGACCAGTATGGATTTCTGTCCCTTGCCTACTGAGGGCAGTTAGACCTCTGGAACCCTGGCCCTGGAAGGCAGGGTTCTGCACAGAAAGGAAGAAAAGCCTGTGGGGAGGAGGGAGGCTGAGATGGGCTGAGGCCTTGACACAGTGGGCAAGCTGTGATCCAGTAGACCTGTGTCTTTCCTTCAACCCTTTCTCCCACTCTTCTGCATGACATCCTCTTTACCCCGTATTCACACTATCACAGTCAGCATGAGCATGCTGCCTGCCTCCCCAGGATCCCACTGTGGCTACAGATGCTCCCTATGCGCCAGACCTTTCTTAGCCCTGGTTCCCAATCAAAATTTATCTATTCCATGACCCATTTTTAAAGATTATTTCAGGTACCCAGAGATAGCTGATTCTCCAAAGTAAATCATGTCTGGGTATAAGAATTCAATTTCTTAAGCCGAAGGAGTGATTGTGGTGGAATATCAAGTATTTTAGCATCTCTAGTGGGACAAGGGGTGGTGTTAAAAACTTCAGAATCAGAGAGGCTTTTTCTGCACCTCTCAATGCCTATTAAGATCACACCTAGGACCAATGGAATACACAGAGGATTCAGGGACCAGGGGTAGGTACAGAAAAAATTAAAAGGCCAGAGGGCCAGGGAGATACCCTGCCCAATGTTGTGGTAACACAGGAAGGTGGGTCATGGCAGGTAGAATTGAGAGGTAAGAAGCTTCTCTGAATTCCTGAACGACTAGCTGGAGACTCCAGTGCTCTGTGGTTTGCCCCAAGTCAGGCTTGGAGGCTGCTGAACAACCATGTGCATGACATCTCTTCCTGACTAGATCATATCTTGATCTGGCCTCCACAGGCAGGTCCTCTGCCCCTTTCTTCTCTGTAGTTTTTCAGGGCCTCATGTATCAGTCTTTTCTGAAATCTGCAAAATAAAACCCCACTATTGAAGCTGGGCGTGGTGGCTCACGCTTGTAATCCCAGCACTTTGGGAGGCTGAGAATGGAGAATCGAGAGTTCAAAGCCAGCTTTAGCAATGGCGAGGTGCTAAGCAACTCAGTGAGACCCTGTCTCTACATAAAACACAAAATAGGGCTGGGGATGTGGCTCAGTGGTCGAGTGCCCCTGAGTTCAATCCCGGTACCAAAAAAAAAAAAAGACCCCACTACTGAGACCTTGCATAGCACACTATACCCCAGGAGGGAGATCCTCTCCTATTCGGCACTTAGGTCCCCACCATCTGGGGTCCAGAGTTTTGTGAGGCACAGGTTTCTCACACCTGGGAGGACCCTGCCCTTGTCCTGGCCCTTCCATGCATCCCTCAGTGCTCCTTACCATTAGCAAGGCTCTGACCACTTGGAAGGGGGAAGGCAATGTCAACATTAATTAATTCATTCATTCAATCAAGAAATATTTCTTCACAGGGGGTGTGGGCATGGGGCTCATCTGTAATCCCAGTGGCTTGGGAGGCTGAAGCAGGAGGATTCCAAGTTCAAAGTCAGCTTCAGCAACTTAGTGAGGCCTTAAGCAACTTTGACCATATCTCAAAATTAAAGAAAATAAAAATAAAAAAGACTGGGGATGTAGCTCAGTGGTTTAATGCCCCTGGGTTAAATTCCCAGTAGACACACACACACACACATATATGTTGATGATCAACTCTTGCCAGGGACCACATTAGAGACTGGGAATACAATGCAGAGTAAAATAGCCACAGCTGTCTTTATCAACATACGGTTTGGTAGGGAAGATGGATATAATAAAATAATTGGACAAATACAAAATTACAAACAGCAATAAATGCTATAAAAGAAAAGTGCAGAGTGTTATAAGAAGGTTTTAGGGGGAGCTGATTCAGGCTGTTGGCTAAATGAAGAATAAAGTTGGCTCTTGGCTTGAACTCCCAAGCTAAGCCCATGTGAATCAGGCAGCCCCTTCTCCTGCTGCCTTGGTCCTGGGCTGTAGCTTGCTACTTGGTCTTTCAGCACTCTCTTCCTGATGGTAACCCCCCTTTTCCACGTCTATTTTCTCCAATACATATAACTCGGTCTGAATTTTGAAGTTCAACTATAAAACAAGCTTGTGTGGACTGAAATTGCCAGCATCAGCACAGGACACCTGCCTGCCGATGGCACCCACATTGCTTCCCAGCTGGCCTCTTTGAAACCGTTCCAATGTGCTTTGTAGCTCGTGCTCTGCTCTGCTAGCTGACTCTACAGTGGCCCAGTTCTACCATAGCCCGTGCTCAGCCCCGTGCTTCCCTGCCTGCACTGCGTAGACATAGTATAATAAAGTGCAATGGATATAGAAAAGAATGCCAACCCTAAATTCTAAGTTGAAAGCTCCCGCCTCCTTCTCTGCCCACGATTTCTGAGACTGTCCTAGATTTCAGGTCTGCTTTTATGGAGCTTCCTCCACCACTTATGTCATTGTGCAATTCGGGATGACCCCGGGCTCTACTACTTGCTGCTGCAGTGGCACTCCAAATCTCCAGCTACTCTTCACACCTCTTGGTGGGAGCCTGGGCTGGAAGGGCTTAAGTGGCATTTGTTGAGGCACAGGCTCTGCCTGACGCCAGGGGCTCTGAGGCTGTTGTGGAGGAGTGTCACAGCCTTAGTTCCAAAATGGTATATGGGGCCTACCATTATTCATGATTAAAATGAAAAATTTTAATTATTCATTAAAATACTTAAAATACCACTCTTCTCAGAACAGAGCTGTACTGAGGAATGTACAAGGCACTTTTAATTGGTTACTCAGAAAAACGAATTTCTATTCCATCTAAGAACAAACTCCCAATAAATGTTTGCTAGGGCTGCCGTAACAAAACACTACAGACAGAAGTTTATTTTTCTACAGTTTTGGAGGCTGGAAGGCTAAGTTTAAAGATGCTGGCAGTGTTCATTTCTTCTGCAGTAGATGGGCTTGTAGATGGTCACCTTTTCACAGTGTCCTTACATGGTCACTCCTTATTCTGTGCTGTCTCTGTCACAAACCTCTCTAAGAACACTAGTCATATTGGACTAAGACCTCCTAAAAACACTGTTTAAACTCAATGATCTACCTAAAGCCCTATCTTCAAGTACAGTCAAATTCTGAGATTATGGGAATTAAAACTTTGACATACAAAATTTGGGGGGCCAAAATTCAGTTAATAACACCAAACTTGCCCCAAAGTACTTATCTATAAAGAACAAAGACATTAAAGGAAGAAAAACAGTTTCTGAGAGACCAGCTCTCCAACCCATAGGAGCATCCCACTTTGAGATGCAGAACAAGGTTGAGTGAAATCTAGCTATTAAACTGAGTTTTTTGTATATTCGTTTCCACAATAGGTATGACTGGATCCAAATCTTTAAGTTAAAATATATAAAAGAAACCCAGATAACTTCAAGTTTTACTGGTCCACAGTGTGACCATATTGAGGTATAAGAGAGAAGCTTTAGTGAATATGGCCTGGGTTGTTTAAAGGTTTTTGAGCCCTGTGATTCCCTGTCTTTTCTGGATACAAGTCTTCATTTAATGAGCACATGAGATCTTATACTACCACATGCAAATATTGGATGACATTGGCTTTCTTGGCCTGCATATTTTCGAGTACAGACTTTACATGAGTAAATGAAACTTTTCACAAAATACTTTCTTGGTCAGAGAAAATAAAATTCCAACCCAGAAGCACACATTACACTGAGAGGGTAACATCTGGTGTCTATTAATTTATCAATAACTCAGTTTTTTTTAAGGAAAAGATATATCATAAAGCAAGTCTTCTGTTTCAGTGAGGTGTTTGCAACCACCTTAATTTTCTGTTTTTATGGACTTTATGGCAATTGAAAGCTTTCATTAGAATGATTAAAATACCACTCTTCTTAGAAGAGAGAAGTGATGCACACTGGGCTTCCAGGAACTGGTCACATCCCAATTAACACTTACTAGATGGGCATTTTGTTGGCTGGAAAAAAAAATACAAGTGGGGTGTAGCAATGACTGCTGAATAGCACAGCAGTGTCTGAGTATGAAAGGCGTTTCTATTCTTATTAGGAGGTCTGATTACATGGTTCTCAAATTTCCCCTTAAGTCTCCTGAGATGTGTGTGAGGTGCAACCTTGTAAATTGTCAGGACATAGAAAGCTAAGATTTACAGAGTGGCTTCCACTGTGCATCCTATAAAATGTGTCCCACGAGGAAGATTAGTATCAATCACAGGCTTATTGGAGAGGGAGATGGGATCCAATGATAACCTGGCACTATCAACTAGAGTAATGGTCTAAGAAGAAAAAGCAATCAGAGAGGAGAAAGGAATATCCACAAAGAAAGACAGAAGTAGAAAATCAGAGTGCAATGTATCACATTGATGAACAGGAGCTGTTAGCCAGGACAAAGGCTCATGTGAACAATGCGGATTCTCACACAATGGATATTGCCCATTGCTTATCTTAAGGAGAATGGGAGGAGACAGACATATCACATCAAGCAGCCTGACTGTAGATATGGTGACACCAAAGTGTAATGAAGTCATTATGTTGCTTCTCGGAAGTCTTACCTGTAGTTTTTGAGAATCATTTGCTAATTCCAGAGGCTTCTAAAAGAGGAGCTGGCACTCTAGTTTCCCAGACAACTTCATCTTGGAAACAATAAAAACAACAGACCTCATCCTGACCAATTTGATTTGTGGGTGTCTGGAAGAATTATTTGAGTTGTTTCCTCTGGATGTGAGTTGATAAGCAGGAGATGGAGGAAAGATCTAACTACTTTTGAAAAGGGAGGCAGGTTTGACCACTTTTTCAGAAAAGTCCAATTTGAAGTTTTTTATGTCCTGGAACTCTTTGACATTCCTTCCATCAAGATGGAGTCTAATTCCCCTTACCCTGAATTTGGGCTGATACCAGTCCTACTCTTGTAAAGAAAAGAATTCTAGCCAGGTGCAGAGACACTTTGGGAGGCTGAGACAGGAGAATTGCGAGTTTGGGAAGCTGAGACAGCAGAATCGCGAGTTCAAAGCCCGTGAGTTCAAAGCGATTTCAAAGCAAGTTCAATTCGCAACGGCGAGGCGCTAAGCAACTCAGTGAGACCCTGTCTCTACATAAAACACAAAATAGGGCTGGGGATGTGGCTCAGTGGTCAAGTGTCCCTGAGTTCTATCTCCAGTACCTAAAAAAAAAAAAAAATAAAAGAATTCTGGGGTACGTGTCACTGTGTGACTTCTGAGGCTAGGTTAGAAATGGGGAGATGCCTTCTGCCTGTGTCCTCTGTCTTGGATTGCTCAATTCTGGAACCTAGCAGCCAGGCTATGAGGAAGCCCAGGTAATGCAGAGGCTATTTGTAGGTGTTCAGGCCAAAAGCTCCTACTGAGGCCTCAGCCAGATGCTAACATCAGCCCTCAGAAATGTAAGGGAGAAGCAATGACTCCATCTCTAGCCTCTTACTAACTGTAGCTATATGAGACCTAGAGGGAAACCCGCTTCACCGGATTTAGTTAGCTCTTAGGACTTTGGGAGATCACACTAAATGATCTCTGTGGTTTTGCACCATTTGGAGTGGTTTGTCATTAGGAGGATATTGGAGAAGGCATGGCATAGACACCATTTCGACTCTTACTTCATGAAACGATAGATCTACAATGAGAAGGAAGGTGAAAATACTTAGGGATTGTACCCTGGGTGAGAGACCACACCCTCCAATGCTTCTTAGCACCATATTCTAGGCACTTAAAAATGTGAATTAAATGTGAGAATCCCCTTGAACATAGTTTTCTTCATCTGGCTCAGTTTCCACACTTGAAAAACACCTTCAACTCACAGTTCAGAGTTATTGATGAAGCCTTCACTCAGTGTTATTGGATCAACTAGTTTTCTTCATTATCAGACTAATAGTTGGCTCAATTTTTTGCACTATTTTGATGGTAATGGACTTAATCTGAGGAGATTTTTATGTAGAATATGGTCTGGGTCTTTTGATACAACGGAACGTTGGGCAATGTGTCTGGTTATCTATGGTTTGATTCTAAATCCTCAGTTGTCAGGCAATGTAAAGATAAGATAGGAATTTGGGCAGGTGAAATGAAACATCAGATACTCCTATATTCCCATAACTGGGAGCAAAGCAGTGATCTTGAAATGTGACAAGCCCCCCCCCCTTTTTTTTTTTGATATAGGGTCTGAACTCATTGGCTCAAGCAATCTGCCCACCTTAGCCTCCTGAATAACTGGGACTAAGGGTGTTCAACACTATGCCTGGTTCAAAGAACAATTTAAAAAACATGTCCCAGGGCTGTAGGCACATCCCAAGGTGGTTTTCTAGTGCAAGAGAATGGGCCTTCTAAACATGACAGTTGCAACTGGGCAGAACTTTCAGAAACCCTTTTGCTACTTTTGGCATTAAGAACAAAGGATCCAGGTCTGACTTTTCCACAAAGCCAGTCTAATTATAAATTCTGTGCAGAAGTTCCTCTAGGCCAGCCTTTAGAATTAACTTGAAGTGGAGAATGGAGATAGTGCTCAGATAGTCGGGGGAGCTTTCTGCAGGAATTGCTGCCTGGATCGCTTTCAATCTTTCTACTTCCCCTGAGCTACGAAGATGCAGGCTGTGGCGATGAGAACTCCTGGGGGTTTGAGTATCTTGCATCCCAATGTGATGGGAACACAGCAGTGGAAGCAAACCTGACACGGAAGGCCGTTCTCCTGTCCAATGCCACCTGTGCCACTAGGCACTTCGGTGGTGACTGCAAAGTGCACTTCACTACCCTTCGCCCAGCTGACAAGAGGGGCCCTCCTCTTCCTTTCACAGGTCCTGTCTCGAGAAAAGACATGTTTTCCAGTGTTCCGTGCTACCAAGCTGTGGGAAATATTTACTATTTCTGCCTGTAACAGAAGACCCAGGGGTGCTTTCCCTTTGCCCTGTCAGCTAAAAGATGTGATTTCTATACAGTGGAACGGTTTAAGCAGGGAAGGCATTTTTGCCGTCCCAGAAGCTCAGGGGGATTAATGTGGTTTCATTGCTTCCCTGGGGCTTTGAGGAGGCAATCTGGCCAGTCGGCAGGACCGAGGCCACTCTGGTCCTTTCTCAGCCCCATCCCTGCCTCTCTTGTGAAATGTCATGTTCATCTGTTAAGTGATTTCCTTGCTCTCCTGCTTGACAGGATGGGAGGCTGCTGCTAGGATTCTGAATTCTTAACTGTTAAGGATTCTTAACTGTTGATAGGAAACTGATTTATGATTTATAAAGTGATTAGACCCAGTACCAGAAAATGGGCAATCTTGATAGCAGGGAGATAAAGGTGCATCAGAATTTTCAAGTGGGTGGCTCTTTCTTGAATTTTCCTTCCATCTTTCTTTTTTATTTATTCTGTGAACCTCTGTGCTATAGCTTAGATCTTGAGTGTTCCCCAAAGGCACATGTGTTGAAGGCTTGGTTCCCAGCCTTTGGAGCTATTGGGAGGTGGTGGAACCTTCAGGAGGTGGGACCTAGTGGGAAGAAGTTAAGTCATTGAAAGTGTGCCCCTGATGGGGGTACTGGCCCTTTCTTGTTTCTCTCCTTGTTTTCTGGCTGCTATGAGGTGAACATCTTCTTCCACACACTTCTGCCATTATGTCTGTCTCACCACAGGCTCAAAAGCAATAAGGCTAACAAATCATACACTGAAACTTCCAAAACTGTGAGACAAATTAAACTTTCTTCTTTTTAAGTTGATTATATCAGGTATTTTGTTATGGTGATGCAAATCTGCCTAATGCGCTTTGAGAGAACTTTCTTGTTGTCTGAAATTGCATAATGATAAGGAACCCTATCATACAAAATAAAACTAAGATTGTTGGGGGATGAGGATGCCTGATGAGGCGTCACATGGATTTTACTGTGTGTGCATGTGTAGAGTTCACCAAGGTTAAAGTTAAAAGAAAGCTTAGATAGAATCTGAATTAAATGCTTTTATTTATTTATTTTTCAAATGAAAAACCTGGAACAACTAAGCCCTAGCCTGTGGACACTCCTATGTCCTGTGCTCTTTCCTTGTATTATATTACCTCTCTTCTCTTTACATATTGTCTCTGAAGTATAGCTTCTATATTTTGAAGAAGACTTGTTTTCAATATTTAATACCATATTCTTATCCCACATTCATTACTTCTGATACTATTGAAGTTTTCCCAAGTCTTACACAAGAACTTCCCACAATACAGTCAACCATCTCTTTTCCTCTTACTAAATAAGGATGTAAGCCTTACTTAGTAAATTTCAAAACATTGCAGCATTTCAAAATGAGGAGCTTTCTCATTTAAATATATGAAAAACAGACAAAACCCAGAATTTTAGCTTCCCTCAAAAACTCAGAGGATCTGGGCCACTGGATCCCCTTCCCTTGGGCTCACAGTCCTGTGGGGCTGAGCAGCAACCCAAGATGTAGGGAGGGCATTTGCCCCTGTGCCCTTGACACTGCCCCAGGCCAGCCTGACCCACTGATAGCTCCTTCCTGGTTCCCATACGCATCTGTATTTGTATCCTCTAAAGGCATATAGACTGGAGGGCTACCAGCTCTGCTCTCCAGTGAAGAGAAAGTAAGACTGTCATTTTAATATCTTGTGGAAACATCCTCTGTTCTACTTCATTGACATTCTGATGCTGAAGGAAATAAAAATTGATGTCAGATTGTGTCTCAATACAAGTGCCCCCCAGTGTTTACAGCTCAGGAAGAAGTGGGCAGGTATTTCATCTCTACTTTTCTTCTTTGTTCTTTTTGCCTTTTCCTGGTTAGAGAGCATGTAACACAATCTTGGGCTGGGCTTCTCGCTCCCTTCATGCTAACTCTGCAATAGGACAGTAAGGCCCTCAATCTCTGTCTCGCTCTGTCTCTCTATCTCTGTCTCTTTGTTCAGAGATTACACCCAGGCTAATAGAACATAATGTACTATTCGCATGTGGCTATTGCTAATTCTCCTTCCTTTTAATCCCTCACGTCACTCAGAAACAAGAAATCTTAATAATGAGGTTTACCACATTGTTTTCAGAACAATTATGCATCTATTACTTTCATCCAATTAAAAAGGAAACATTTAAGAAGTTGTTGAAGATCCTAATTTTGGTGCAATGATCCCTCCTCCCTTTTATGGAAAGAGGACAGTTCAAAGGCTGGAGGACCATGCTATTGTCTCCAATATGAAACAACGTGGGAAAAGAAAAAGATGTAATTTGAAAGAATGGGCATTGTAGAGAGTGTTTTGAATGGAGAGAGGGACGCATTTAAATGCTGCCATGAAAGTGCTGGGACAGGAAGACTGACTGCCAATCCCAGTTTGGCTGATTACAGAGGTGATTGTAATAAAATCCCTTCACCTGCATCACCTTTTTGGGAAGAGTGGATAGGGGTGTTGGAGTGAGCAACTACTACTGTGTGCTTTGCAGCAGGGGCATTGCCTTGAGAAGTGCTGGTGGCGACCCATAGTGAATCTGCCTTCCTCTGGCAAGGAGGAGAGAAAGAAGGAGGCTAAACTGGGTTAGAGTGAAGCTGAGGTCCATGCCTTTCAGGAATGCCCAGACACACAAGCCACTTGCGAGATTACAAGCTCCTCCATGAACCTGCCCCTGAGGCTCCCCCTCCCTTTTCTACCTTGTATCCTAAGTTCCACCCATTTGCCTGCTAAACTCTCTTGCCTCTGGATTTGTGCATACATATTGTTCCCTTTACCTAAGAAGTTCACTCCCTGCTTGTCCTTGAGACTTTATATCATTTCCTCGGAAAAGGCTTTTTGCTAGATCCCCTCTTCCCCCCAGATTGAGGTAGTAGTGCCCGTTCTCCGTACTCCTGAAGCACCTCCACTTCCTTTCCTTCCTTCTTCCCTCCCTCCCTTCCTTTTTTCTTTCCTTCCTTCCTTCCATTGCCTGTAAATCACCCACGTGTGAAGTTCTACATGCCTATCCACTAGCATAAATATCCTTCCTATTGATTCTGTTTCTCTGGAGTCTCCCTACTAATTCAGGATTAGTCAGGTACCCACTGGCTTAAGTACCTAACACTAGGCCCAGCACAGAGTAAGTTCTCAATAAATACTTGTTGGAAGAACAAAGGGCATGCATATGCATGAGCAAATGGGTACATCCCAATCATGGAAATATAATTAGGGAAAAAAGTATCTGTCCCTGGAGACCTAGAATTACCATTAATTAGCCATAGGACCTTAGTGAGGTCACTTAAATTTCTAGACCTTAGTTTCCTAAGCTACTAAAATACAGATTTAAAAACCTTTCCTTTCCACTTCACAAATGATTGTAAAAAAGAAAAATGATCATTTGCATGGAGCTATGTTCCCTAAAATATTCCAACATGGTTATTTCCTTGTGGCTCATGCCCAGGTTCCAGAGGCCTTTGCCCAAGACTCCATCAGGCACCTGAGTGCAAGGAAAGAGACCAGACAGTTTAGGAGCACACGGGGGGGGGGGGGGGGGGGGAATTGTGCATGCAATTCTGAGTGTGTGTCCCGTTTTCTTTGTCATCAGTTGGCCGACCCAGTAGAGTATCAATCTGGACAAATGGAGGGTTTCAGAAGCTGCTAGTTAACTTAATCAAGAATACATTGCATTTTATAACATCTGAGAGGGAGTAGTCAATGTCACAAAATTCTAAGCTTTTTTTTTAGGGGGGCGGTGAGAGAATCTCCCAACATTCTTTATTCATAACTTTTCAGAAAAGTGACAGTAAATCTGCCATTGCCTCCTGCTAATTGACTGTAAATCACCCACGTGTGAAGTTCTACATGCCTATCCACTAGCATAAAGTTGAAGAGCCCCACACAGTCAAAGGCCCTGATGGGGAAACCTGTCATTTGGCGGATGGAAGAGTAATAGATGTGGAAGTAAGTGATGCATAATGGATCATGGGATTTAAAACCAACCTCCACATCTGAGCTGCCTGAAAAGGTTAGGGGATTATATGGCTATGGCCACATCAATTATGAAATAGAAAATACTCTCCCTTCCCCTTCCATCTCAGAGGGTGGTAAACATTTTATTCTGCTTTCCTCTGGAAGAGCAAATGACTCTTGCTTTTATACATCAGCCTGGGGTCTAAGTAAGTGGAGAGGATGGGGAAATATAGTCCCAAGAATGACAGGCAATGATCCTTTACTTATGACTTTACCCACAATTTGGCTTGACAATTGATGGGAAATGAAGTGTGATCAATTTCAGCCGACTGTACATCGTTTCCCATTGACTGACCTGCCAAATTGTTGATTGAATAATTAGTTAAAGTTCAGTCTGAGCAGCTATTCTGCACAGCCCTCTCCCAGACATGTCCTAATGGCATCCCAGAAAGGCCAGCTTACTGCCAGGAGCTGGAACGTTAATTGTTTATCCTTTCACTTAAGGCAGTGAGCCACCATGTCAATGTAAATAAATGTAATAGTCCCAAAGGGATGAATGGCAGCTGGGAGTAAAGCAAGCCACTTGAAGAAACAAGGTAACCTTAGAATTTAGGGAAGGCTTCTGCTCAGGTAGAAAGGAGATGTATCCAAATGCAAATGTAAGAACACAAGTCAGGACTTAATCCTCTCTGGGTTAGGAGAAGATCCTTCTCCATGGCTGGTGACAGCAGCTGTGAGAGGTGCTGGTAAAAAACAAACACACCACCAACAACCCCCCAAATAAAAATTAAAATGAAACCTAAAAAACAAAAAAGCACCTACTCTTTGCCAAAAATATAGTGACTACTCAAGAAATATTAGCTGCTCTCCCCCTGGCAAGTCTAATTCCACAAAAGGGGCTGAATGGCTTTTTATGCCATCCATTGTCCAGGTGTGTTTATATATACAAAGAATCATAGGGGAGACTCTAGAAATGAGGAGTCTGACTTCACAACAATACAGAGATCCTAGCTTGGGATGCTTGAGGCTCTGGATTTGGGTTTTAGCACTCCACCAAAAGATCACATAGACTGGGGTGACTGGCTGGCTAGCTGTGGTTGTTCACACTGCAGCTGCAGGCCTGTGGGGCTGCCTTTGCCTTCTGACCTCCTGTGTGTACACTACCCCCTGGACACCTTCTCCCAGCCGCTGGGTGATTGCAAACACTTCATGGTATAATGCAAGGCTTCCTTCCCTAGGGGACTTTCTTGGAACTGATTTTCCCAACCTTAAGAAATTTTAAGTGCCCTTGCCTCTAGATACCACAATGACCTTCTGTCTATGTGAATACTTCACCCAGTTGCTGCTGCATTTCTTGTTATTTACTCATTCAATTGCGAAATTCTTGGGGAACAAAGAGTCTTCTCCCTTCGTTTCTGTATCTCCTTCCACCATTTCTCTTTCCACGGCTCCTGGAAATACTGTCTGGTTCATCAAAAACATTCGGTGAATGTTTAGGAATGAACAACTTAACCCTAAACTCTATTATAAAATTCTCCTAATGCATGCATAACCTTCTGGAACTTCAGTTAAAATGCATCTGAACCATCTTCAGCTAAAAAGCCCTTATTCTTGCTCACAATGGCCCAGGGCTACCCACCAAGAGGAGGATCAGTCAATCCAATCAGAACTCATCTTTTTAGCTTTTCCCTATCAATACCTCACAACAGAAAAACCTCCTAAGACTTTAATCAGGAAGGCAAGGGATCTCATCCTGTTTTGTATCTTTTCTTCTGCTGTCCCTAGTTTTAACTGGCATTTGGAAGTAAGCTCTCCTCCCACTCCCAGTCTAAGTGAAGCCCAGGAGCTGCTTCATACTAATGTGTTTCCTTCTTCATTTCTAGAGGAAGTACTGACCTGGAATTCCTGTGGATTTGATGCTCCTCTTGGCAACTGGCGGCTGAGGTTTTTCAAAGTCTGATTTTCTGTAGGCTTGACATTAATCAACTGAGTACACTGCTGGCCACAAATAGATGGCCTAATTTATTGATAACTCAAAAAACTTCTACACATTATTTCTGCAGAGAAGGCATTTTTTTTCTTTCCCACAGATTTGTTGTCCCTCTCTATTGCCTAATGATTCAACTCTGTCCAATCAAATTTCCAGAATCGTCTGGTTACTTGGATCAGTGCAAGGTGGTAGTTAAAAGTCTCAGGCACCAGAATTTCCAGGTTTGGGTGACAGTCCTAGTTTCACTACCAGCCAGTTATGGGACAAGCCACCTAGCTTCTTCAAGACTCTCTTTTCTCATCTATAAAATGGTAATAGTAAATACCATCTCCATCAAAAAGTCACTGTGAGGATTAATTAAGGTAATATACATAAAACACTTCAAACAATATCTTGTATATAAGTAGTACTTATTATATGTACAATTAATATATTGTCATTATCAATCTATTACAAAATAAAACACTTAGATACAAAATAATTGCAGTCATCCCTCAGTATCTGTGGGGAATTGATTCCAGGACTTGATAAGGATATCAAAATCCACAGATACTCAAGTTTCTTACATAAAATAGTATAATATTTGCATATGACTTATGCATATCTTCCCTTATACTTTAAGTATCTTTAGATTATTTATAATACCTTGTGATACAATGTAAATGCTATGTAAATAGTTATTATATATATTGTCTAGGGAATAATGATAAGAAAAAAATCTGTACATGTTCATGCAGATCAATTTTCCCCCCAATTTTTAAATTCACAGTTTATTGAATCTGCAGATGCAGAATCAGCGTATATGGAGGCCTCACTGTATATTGTATTATATGCTACCTATTACAATTAGAAAAATAGTTATTTTATATATAAGATAAAACCAGAGCATTATTTATATCAAAAATAAAACTAAAGCAAGTTCAATTTGTCTAAGGGATAACTATGTAAGTTGCAAAAGGGAGATTCCTCTCTAGGACAGTAATTCTCAAACCTGGTAATGTTCTAGAATCACTTGGGGCATTTGTTACAAAATAACTAGGTTACATGCCCAGGGAATGTCTCTAATGGCTTTTCTGTTCTCTTGCAGCAAATGAGCCCTCTGTTACTCCAGGGGTTAACATGGTGTTTTCTTCGCCAATCACACTCTTGTCCCTGTCTTCTCTCCAGTTTGAATGTATGAACCAAGCACATAAAACAAATATGTGTCTGTGCTTCTTAATTCTGCTTGGTGAGTGAAACCTTCTCACAGCAAAGAGGCTCTCATTAGCTCTAATTGTTATTTTCCTACTGAGAGCCACTCCCACATCACTGGCAGACCTGCCAAAGCTTATTCCCAGGAAGGAGCCATCGACCCTCCAGAAAGTGCTAGGGTGTTCTGTCCTCCTTTTTTTAGAGGTCAGCAGCAGCAGTCTCAGACTTCAAGGAAAATGATTCAGGGTTCTAATCAGCACTGAAACATCAGAGGGTGAAAAAGTTTCTGCCTTTTGAGGGTCCCCAACATCTAAATGATATGTAGATCTGTGTGTGAAGATAGCTCAACTGTCCTTTCAAATATCACTTTCAGGAGAACTGGTGAATTGAATCAATTTGTCTTCAGGCTGCACATGCTTTGAGGAATAGCTGAAGAAATTCCATTTTCAGACTAATTAGAGCATGATCTTTAACATCTTTATGGCATGATCTTTAACATCTTTAAGCCAAGTGTTCAGCCCAGAATGCCCAGGTTCCTGGAGCCATGGCTCAAATGATTGTCACACACTGCACCTTCTAAGGATGGAGACTGCGGTCTGCACATTTAGTTGGATGGGACCTCAGGCATCAAGGAAGGAGAGAAACACTTCCTGGAGCTGTCAGGGGCTTCTTCCTGGAAGTGTGAACCGGATGGTTTGCAAGCACACTTGGAAAAGTTGTCATTTAAAATCATAAACCATCTGTCCAATCACAGGGTAAATATTTTTTGAGTACTAACTGTGCATTCGGCCCTAAGTCAGGGCCTGGAAAAGAAAGATACAATGAAGTTCATTGTCCACTCAAGGACTCTACTCCATAGACTCTGGGACAAGCCTCTCAATGCCCTTAATGTGGTTGTTGCCACTAAAACTGCCAACCCCTTCATTCGCCTTTTCTAGCTTCAGTTTGGAAATTAGAAAGAACAGCAAATAGGAAGGGATCAAGGTCATTCTATTAAAAAATATATTTTAGTATTTTCTATAAAAAAGGAAATTGGCAATTTGTTCTAAGAAAATACTCTACGAGTAGTAAGAAACTTGAAGGACCTCAATTTTCACAGTGATAGAATTATGATTTCCTCCAGGGGAAAAGATTACCTATAACAAGATAAGAGGTGAGGCAGAAATCAAGGAGAGAAATATAGCCCCATAGGGAAATAAATCCAGGCAGGCAGATCAACTTCCTGTCACATGGGGGAGGACAGGAAGATGGTATTTTTCCCCATCGTGTTACAGTTAATGTTGCTCATATAACTCAGCTGAAAAGCTTGCCTTGTTCTCTACACCCTCCCCCCCCCCCCCCCATTCGTTTTCCCTCTGGATGCATCTCTAGCACTAATTTCTTATTTCCCTTCTCTCCTAAGCACCAAAGCCTTATAATTTTGTCTGGCCACCTAGTGGTGGCATTTGACTCTCTCCTATGACTCATGTTCATGGTGAAATCACCGAAGTTGCATGGTTTTTATACCCATGATTCAACATTTTCTCTCATCTCTTTGGCTCATAAGACTCCTATTTCCATCCATCCAAACTCCTACCTGGTCCAGCTTCCACTTCCGGCTAATTCCAAAGAAGAAATCAATCAATTTACCTTTTGGTAGTGGGCTCCTCCAGGAAATCTAGTGGAAAGTTACAAAGGATATATTTTGGAGGTCTTTAACATTCCTAAAATCATTCCAGGCGAAGTGCTAGTGTGTGAATGCCATTTTTTGTAGTTGTTGCTGAGGGACTGCTTCAATGCCAGCTCCATGTCACAGAAAAACTGCTCAAATAGTGGACAGTAGTCCAAATAGGAATCTTTGCCTGGCTTCATATAAAGAGTGAAATTTAAGCCAGGCGTGATGGTGCATGCCTAAAATCTCAGCACTTTGGGAGGCTGAGCCAGGAGAATCACGAGTTCAAAGCCAGCCTCAGCAACAGCGAGGCGCTAAGCAACTCAGTGAGACCCTGTCTCTACATAAAACACAAAATAGGGCTGGGAATGTGGCTCAGTGGTCAAGTATTCCTGAGTTCAATTCCTGGTACCAAAAAAAAAAAAGAGTGAAATTTAGTTTCATATGTGTTTTTATCTCAACTTGAAGGGTACTTGGGTGGTTTATAGAGTACTTTCCCTGTAGCTTATATTCTGGCACTGAGATCCAGGCCTGAAGCCCCTGGCTTAATTTTTTGAGTAATCACCACACTAAAGAAATGTATAGTTTTAGATTATGGTTATGAAACTATAGGTCAGAATAGCATTGATTAAGACAGGCTTTGATTAATATTTTTGCCAAGTGCCTATTACAGATAATTTGCTAAGCATTCTCCATGCATTCTCTTAGCATTTCCAGTTTCATGAGGAAGCTAGTGTTATTATTCCATTTTATAGATAAAGAAACTAAGACTCAGAGAGGTTAAGTCATTTGCCCCAGGCTGATGCTGGTAACTGGTACATCTGTCTGACTCCAAAGTGTGTGCTTTTAATACCCCACAGACCACCTCCTTTCTCCACTTCTTTGATACCCACTCACACTGAGACATGAAACTTGACTGGTATCCAAAGAAAGCTTCTGTGCGTGAAGGAGTTTTACTCTCCCAAGTTATCTGTGCTGAGTGGCCCAGCACCTCTGGACTACCAGCTGGGCATCCAGCTGATCTCATCTCTAGGTGCTGACATAAACTGTCAGTTTATAAAAATCAAAATTTCCAACAAAGCAGAGCTACTTTAAAAATACAGAACTCCATTCTACTCCCACAGGACTAAACACACACAAAATAATAAAAAGCAAGTAACAAGTGTTCAAAGAAAATGTCTGTTCTAGACATCCATCACTCTTCATCTGTGCGTGACTCTTCAGTGCTTGGAGCTGTGAAGACCTGCTACTCTCCCTAAGGCTTCTATGGGGCTCAAAGTTTTAGCCACTAAACATCGCAGAAACATAAAAAAGATGAGAAACAAATCCATTTGTCTTATACAAAGACAAAAGCCAATTCTCATGTCCTAGCACAGCTTGACATCTCCTTACCAGCATTCAAATACCTGAAACTTCTAATTAACTGAACAATCTTCCTACACTAAAATATTAATAAAAGCACAAAGAAGTGATGAATAGGAAATGAAGAATATTATCCAGGCTTCTTCTTATTCTTAAACAAAACAAAACCAAAGCAAAAACACCATCTTTCTATTCTTACTCCCCAAACTTTTCCATCCACAGTAGAATGGTAGTCTTGAGACAACAGAGGCTTGGACTATTTTGTTGATAACTGTATCACTCGGACCTGGAAGAGTTCTAGACATAGGAGATTCACTGTAGTATTTATTCAATGAATGAATGAATGTACTTGACTGACTAGTCAACTGGTCACAAAAGTGTGATCAACCCAAATCAGAAAGCCCAGACTAGGACAGAGAAGTCACCCAGGATAGCTGTGAACTAAATAAATGGATGTGATTTTAAGCCACTAATTGCTTGAGGGGCTCTGTTTTATAACCAAGAAGTAACTGATAGCCCGCTGCGGTGGTGCACTCCTATAATCCCAGTGGCTGAGGAGGCCGAGGCAGGAGGATCGCGACTTCAACAGTAGCTTCAGTAACAGTGAGGTGCTAAGCAACTCAGTGAGACCCTGTCTCTAAATAAAATATAAAATAGGGCTGGGGATGTGGCTCAGTGGTCAGTGCCCTAGAGTTCAATCCCCAGTAACCGCCCCCTGCCAAAGAAGTAACTGATAAACAGTTTATGAAGTTACTGATCTTAATCCTGCTTGGAGTACTGGTTAAAAACTATCCATTCCTTTAGTATAGTGGTTGCTCAAAAAATTAGATGTAGAATTTCCATATGATCCAGAAATTTAACTTCTAGATCTACACATCTATACTTCTATATCTATATTCAAAAGAATTGAAAGCAGAGACTTGATGAGATATTTGGATGCTGCTGTCAATAGCATCTTTCTTCTCAATAGCCAAATGGTACCATCAACTCAAGTGTTCACTGAGAGAGGGATGGATGAACAAATATGTATATACACATAATGGAATATATTAAGGCTTAAAAAATGAAACTGGATACATTCTAAAACAAGTACAAAACCTTGAAAATGTCTAAATAAAATAATCTCAATACAAAAGGACAAATACTTATGATTTCACTTACACGAGGTATTTAGAATAGTCAAAATCATGGGAACAGATGGTATAAGAGTGGTTTATAGAGGCTAATGATAAAGTTCTGTATGTGATACTGGTGTTGATTGTATAACAATGCAAATATACTGAATACCACTGAATTGTACAGTTAAAAGTGATTAAAATAGTACATTTTATGCTGTGAATGTTTTTGCCACAGTTAGAAAAACAAACAAACAAACAAATATACACATTCTAGATTTGACCCCAAATAAATCAAGTAATCATCTCCAGGGCAGGAGCAAGTCTATGCTAGACCATCCCATCTCCCACACTGCTTTTGTGTATAATTCAAACCCATGTACATACTGGATCAAAATTAAGTCTCTCCTCCTTATGAACAAGGGCAAGATCTGGAAAAGTACAAAAATATTGGCTGTTTCTAAAACACTAAATTCCATGTGTGAACTCTTCGATTATGGAAAACCACTGGATTTCAGATAAAACCTAACTATAAGGGAAAATTCCTTACTGTCTTTCAGTTCAAAGCTGGGAAAGCTGCCCGCCTTCCATTTGTTTAGGTATTCATGGGAAATAGCACATTGAATCCAAAAGGTAATTCTAACCTTTTTATTTTCCTACAATATTGGAACATGAATAAATTGAATCACTGTCTGAAAAGAGCCAGCTGTGTGAGTTTACTTCCCTTTCATAGTCACTAGATCTAAGTAGCAATGAAAAATGTTGCATGGAAATGATTCTAAAATAATTTCCATTCCAGATATGAAAACAGCGTCTCTCTTCTATAAGAGACTGACTGTTACTTATGCAAGATAGAATTTTCAAATAGTATCCTCAGGTAGGTAATTCACACGGCAGAAACTATTCCATATTCTGCGGTGTATAATTACAAAAGAGAGTTTCATCTTCAGACATTTCACACGTATTAGTCATGGAACTTTCAATGCCTCTGGAGTTTTGATGGATTACTCAATGATGGTTCAGGTTTTGGAGGAGTCTCTGGGGAAGTTTAACACTCTAAATTTTAAAAATTTAAGTTCTACTAATAGAGAAAAAAAAACTATATGCAAGTGGCATGTAAAGGAAACTAGGTTTTCTTTTTTCCTGCAAAAAATGCCCTTCATTATGCTCAGCTGTGAACATGTCATCTGTATGTCCACAGTCATTGTAGTTTGTTATTGGATACAAAATAAAAACACATTTTATTCAAGTACACAATATGGTTGTCCTCAACAGTTTTTTCCTTTAGAATGTCATTTACAGAGTGCTTTTATTGTTAGGTGCAAATTAAAGTATTAATTTCAAAGGTAACTTGGATTGTAGACACCTAATTTCTTTAGTATAAGATGGGGGGAAAAAAACTTGACATAATACCCACTGTAGTTTTCAGTGATAGGTCTTTTAGTTACCTGGATCCTATTTATGAGAGATCAGCTGTTCAATGTCCTGAAAAAGCTTCAGCCTTCAATGGCAGGGTCTTCCTTAACACAGCACTGCTTGGTTGGAAACGTTCTGTAGAAAGTTCTCAGGTAGTTTCGAACCAAAGCTAGCCTGGTCCTCCACATCTCATTACCCCACTGTCCGCAGACCCTCATGACCTTGTCATGTTCCTTCCCTTCCAACATGTGCCGTTGTTCATAATGATCTCCCTATTCTTCAAACTAGGAAACTATATAAAATCTGTGTTTAAGCCGGGCGCGGTGGCTCAAGCCTGTAATCCCAGCACTTAGGGAGGCTGAGACAGGAGAATCGCGAGTTCAAAGCTAGCCTCAGCAATGATGAGGCGCTAAGCAACTCAGTGAGACCCTATCCCTACATAAAACACAAAATAGGGCTGGGGATGTGGCTCAGTGGTCGAGTACTCCTGAGTTCAATCCCCAGTACCAAAAAATAAAAAAAAATTTTAAAAAAACAAACCTGTGTGTGTGTTTATCTTCTACTGTAAAGACTAACTTCTATCACTCAGTTTTACATCTTGAATTTCTACATATGTACAGAGTTACTTTTATCCTTTTGTTTCAAAGTCATCTATTGTGAAACAAACACACCAAAAATCCGTTAGCTTTGTAATCTGCACTTCATGGGACCTCCTGGCTTCCTCACTCTTTACCCCACATACCCAAGAGTGCAACAGCTGATAACCATCTGTCTCTCTCCTAGAACTGATCCTTCTGGGAACTCTTTCTATTAAAATCTAACACATCCTGGTACAAATCCTGGAAGATTACTCTTGTGCTGGAAAATGTCTCTTTCTTGTCATCTCTGATGATCTCACCTGCTCAAATGTAATGTGATTCACACTTCACATGTTTGCAAGTTCTTTCCTCACTTGGAATTCTACGGAGACCCTAACACTGGAATAAGGGAAAAGACAAAATGTGCTTGCTGTCTCCTTTCTCCAGAGCAACTCCTCAACAATACCAGCCTCGTTCCAACTGTACATGCTGAAAGAAATTCCACAGCTGTTTCTAAAATTTAAGCCTTCTGGCTTCAGCTCTGCAGAAATATACTGTGGTGAGACCTCCAAACACATGTGCAGAATAGTTAAAATCTTGTTTCAAGCCTGAAGCAATAGTCGTTAATGTATGTGCAAGCCACCGATCTCTGCTTTTCCTCCCATTTAATCCGCATGTTATTGTAACTGCAGGCAGGGAAGGAATTCAACCACAAAAATATTCAATGCTATAAGTTAGAAATTCACATGTTCAAAATATTCTTCTGGTATTCAACGGTGAGTGTTTTTCAGGGCAAGGACCATAATCCCTGCATGTTTGCCACCTGGAAGATTCGTGCAATGTCTGGAGTAGAGTAAGCACTTACTGCACCTCTGCTGAATGAGGGATGGTGTGATCATGACTTACATGGGCACGGAGTACATACACTCTGATATAGAGGAGTTGCCAGAAGTGTAGGAGAGGCCTCTGGAATGGGGAAACTTCAAGTGGTCTAGTTCAGGCTTAGAGGATGAAGGTTCAAGACTTGGTTCTGCCACAAGTTAGCTATGCAATCTTAGGCAAGTCCTTTAGCCTTTCCAACACTCAGTTTCTTCTCTAAAATGGAGCAGGGGATCAGTCATACCTGCCATCTTTATAATAAGGCTACGTTTGTGAAAGCTCTTTGAAAACTATAGTCACAGTCTACAAAGGACATGACAGAGCCACATTTTCTAAGAGCAGAACTTTCAAAGATAGTGACATCTAATGGTCTCTCTCATTAATCAATCAATCATCGATCAATCAATCAGTCAATTAATTTAATCAAGATGTATTCAGCTCCTCCTGGGCTTTGTATTGGTTGCTTAGAATGAAATGGTGAAACAAAGAAACAAAGGCTCTTCCCTCATGGAACCAACAGTCTCACAGATGGCGCAATATAAATTTAATAAACACACTAGCAATGGTGGTTAGCTCCACATTTCCAATAAGGAGGTTCTAAGTGTAGGCTCATGATTTTTAGTACTCGTCATTCATGTTCTCTTTTGCTAAAATGAAACTTAAGAAAAAAGTGTATATCTCATTGAACTAGTCACAAGGGCTCCTGAGAAGCTTTGGAAAATGTATAGCCTACCCCAGGACATGTCATTCTGAATTTAGTTGTGAATGCTTTGGCCACAGAAAAACTCACCTTCACCAATACAACAAAGTCATTTTGGAAAGAGTGCCAGTGACCAAATTAATTCTTTTATGGAGCTGTCGGATTTGATTAAGTTGTTATACTACCTTTTAAAACTCATTAACAGGATCTATCAAGCCATTTTGAAAGTGATATTTTTTTCCAACGTCTTTACATTTACTGTCCTGGAGGGCTCTCAGTGTCAATCAAAATAGATGACAATGCTAAATCACTGGCTTCATAACATAATTCAACTCTGGGCGAATTCAGCTGTCTTTGTGAAATATGACCTTGCAAGAGTGGTTGATTTGCCTGTTGCCTTCTCTGATAAGAAAAATATATTTATAACCATATTGTGGTTCCATGTGTATTTCATAGTACATATTATTTTTATAACCAATTTATTGAATTGTAAAGAAATTCCAATATTAGGTGAAAGAGGGAAATATTTAAAATAGTTCATTTTCTTCTCTTTCTCTTTTTCAAACAGAGTTTCCTCAAATAGATTCTGTCAAGAAGTTTCATTGGAGAGAAATTCGCAATTGAAAACAGAAGGAATATGGCTTTACTGGGCATGCTTAATGAAAGAAAGAGGAGACAGTTGGATAAATCTGCACAAAGGAGGCGTACAACAAGCACTTTCCAGAGCCGAAAGCTAAACATAACACAGTGGAGAATTAACAGCTTAGATACGAAGAGTAGGGCCCTGGCAGTCAGGCTTTGCACGTTTCTCCAACATTTAACAAGTTCCTTACACAGAAATCTGAGATGTGCTAGATAAGTAGTTACAGCCATTATTTCTAGTAATACAAGAAAAGCATAAATAGGAATTAAACCCTGATGGGACCAAAGAATAGTAGAGCAGTATTCCATATTTCTCACAAAATCCATTAGAGAAAGCTGCAGTGAAACATAACTTTGAGACATGAGAGAGATGGTACTATTTAATGGGTACTAAGAAAGCACCATAAATGTAAGCTAATAAAGTGTTCATTAATTTAGCATCCATTGATTGAGCTCTCGCTATGTTTCCAATTTTGCACTGAGGGTGGGATGATGAAGAAAAACTGCAATTCAGTCTGGGCCTTTGGGGCTTCTACTGGCCAGACAGGAATATAAGGATGTAATTACTGTGCAGCACAGAGATAGACAAAGTACTACAAAGTCAATGAAGACGGTGCAAATCACACTACAGAGTTCCCAAAGGCGTTTTGTGGGGTGCTTTAGGAGGTTCTTCTCAAAGCATGAGTAGGAACTCACCAGGGAGGGGAGGGGGCCAGGCACAAGACTGCGAGAGGTCCAGGTACCCAAGTTCTGAGTGGAGAGGAGAGGAAAGAGTTGAGGCTAACAGAGGCAAGCTGATTACCAAGCTCAGGAGGAGGTCTTTGAGAGGCAGCAAACCAGAAGGCAGCTCAGGGGCCAGCTGGTAACTAGAGAAGACACAACTGCTGCAAGCATTCAAACTTAAGTGGAAGGCACACGGGGGCAAACACACAGGAGCTTTGCTGGCAGGGAGGCAGCAAATGGGGGAGAGGTAGTGAGAGCCTTATTTTATTGTCTAAAAAAGAGGATGGTAGGAGCAGAGTTGCACTTTAGAAATATTAATTGGTTACAGTGAAGGGAAAGTCTTAGAGGGAGAATATTTTTGGGCAGGAAGGACCCTGGAAGGCTCTGGAAAACAGATGATGAGGGCCTATGTCAAGGTGGTAGCTGCAGGGACAAAGAAGAGCTGGAGCAGAGACAGAAGGAAAATGCTGGAAGACGGAGTTGTTCATTCAAGAAATGGCCATTTCAATGCTAGGCACTGGGGCTACAGAGCAAAGGAGAGAAGGCAGGGGCTACATGGACTTACAGACACCCAGATGTGGTGCAAGAAGGGGTTAAGGATTGCTACTGGGATACGCCTTTGGGAAACTGACCCCCACACAGACTATAGAAATCACTGGTTTCTATAGTGATTTTTGATGAAAAATTGGGAATATTTATCTATTTCTCCACCAAAATTTTTTTCCTTCAAATATTTATTTATTTGTGTTGGAAAACTGAAATTAAGTCTACAAAATATTTGAGTTTGAGAATTCAGCAGCAAGCATAGCATGTGTGTGTGTGTGTGTGTGTGTGTGTATGTGTGAGGGGTGAGAAGGCTTAAGATAAGAAGTTAGGGGGGCTGAGGCTGTGGCTCAGCGGTTGAGCGCTTGCCTCGCATACGTGAAGCACTGGGTTCGATCCTCAGCACCACATAAAATAAATAAAGATATTGTGTTCATCTACAACAAAACAAAATATTTAAAAAAAAAAAAGATCAGAAGTTAGGTTTTCCACAGGTTCATTTAAGATGCCTATAAAACTTCCAGGTGAAAATGCCCAGTAGACAGCAAAATCTTTGGGCTAGGAGTTTCACGAAACAGAGCTGAGCTGGAGAAATAGTTCGTATTCTCATTAGAGAAGATGAGGATTAAAATAAGGGTGGAAAGAGGAGAACTGTTTGTAGAAACTGAATGAGAAGAAGGATTCTAGATAAAATGGCAAAACCCAGGGGCTGGGATTGTGGCTCAGTGGTAGAGTGCCTGCCTCACATGTGTGAGGCACTGGGTTCGATCCTTAGCACCACATACAAATAAATAAATAAAGATATTCTGTCCATCTACAACTAAAAAAAAAATGGCAAAACCCAACAAACCAACAACAAACAAATCATCGATCACCTTGATGATTTTCAGATAATGCTTTGTGGGTATGACTTTAAATAAATCAAATCCTTAACTTTCAAATCTAGGTGTTTTCTTATTTGAACATAATAACTCTTTTTGCCTTAAAATTCACCTTGTAATTTACATACGGCTTCTGACTTGCATTTTCTTTAGAATAATCTACAGCTGAGGATGTAGCTCAGTGGTAGAGTGCTTGCCTAAGATGTGCAAGGTCCTGAGTTTGATCCCCAGTACTGGGGGGGGAAAAAAGAACAATATTCTATTTGCTTTCTGCAAGCCAACAACCTTTGCAACATTTTTGCTATGAAAAAAAAAATCCTTTTCAAGTTTTGTTTTGTGGATTGGCGGATCCCTAGAGCGCTGTTTGTCTTCCCTTTGCCTCTTCCCACTCTCTTTCCCTGTGTCCTGGGAAGCTAACCTTTATGAATCAATCCAGCAGCTTCATTTGCCATCTGGCTTTCAATTGGGTTTGGCTAGTGGGAGGCACTGGCAAGAACTGAGAAAGTTCGAGCCAGAGAAATTGAAATCTACCCCCACCTCGATTTTTATGGTCTACACTCCTCTACTGAAGGCCACAACTGGATGCCCTGTCTATATAATATCCTCTGCAGGGTCCTATACTATTCTTACTTTTGACATCTTCAGGCCCAGAGATGGTAAAGGCTCCCTACCATTTACAAAATCCAAAGTACTGTATCATCCTTTGGTGGCTTTCTCTAAACTCTGAAAGAGGGTTCATAGGCCCACAGGGTTAATGAAGAGTTTCTTTATTAAACTCTCTAATCACCCAGATTAAGTGTGCTATCAAACTGGTTTGCTGCCAGGAAGAGATTAGTTCACACAATAATTTGTTGTCAGTGACCCATTTTCCCATGACTAGCACTGAACGAGGAGTGTGTTTGAGAAGATTAGGTGGCAGAGGGAGCAGAAAAATGCCAGGGGAATGCACAGGTTGCCTTCTTTGAGAGTCCAGCTGTCTGCAGAGTCTTGGAGCCAGCTCCAACATCATTCCTCTGAGACATTTCTACTCAACCACTTAGCAATGAGCAACAGAGACAGCAGGAAGCTATGAAGGTACACATTCTACCCCAGCAGAACTGACAGATGGGGGGATGAAACCTCATGTGTCTGGATTTTCAGGTAACTGCTGTTTGAGTTCATGCTCAGCACTATCAATTTTGTGGTGAAGTTCTATAAATCAACTTGCCACATGATGAGCAATGCCTGCGGTTGCAAAGAAGATATTCTTGTACTATTTTTGGCCACTGCACAAAGACACCAAAGTGGCCAGAGAAAGAATATTTAACAGCATACAAGACTCTTTTTGTGGAGGTTGGGAACAGAAATGAAACTCCCAGTATATATACTAGGTTGTATAACAGCCTTCCCCAGACTTCTCTGCATGGAAACCCCCCTAAAGCAAATGAAAAATAGAAATAGTCAAAACAAAAATGAGGTTTTTAATAAAACATCTACAGAGAGTCTAATATACTTTTAAGATTTTCTAAAAGCAACTGCATTATCCCTGGAGGAAGTGGAGAGCTCTCAAGGTCTCAGTGATAGGAACCCAGCCCTGACATTTCTCAGGACACTCCACAGTCACTTCAGAAAGAGACAGGCATGCTCCTTGAAAGGCACAGCTATTCTCTCTGCTGGCAAAAGGGTGGCAGAAACAGGTCACTTTCCAGCCTAGTAGGACCACAGTGAGTTCAATGCAAAAGCAACAGCAAGACCGAATGAAGAATCAGAAGAGAACCTGTGTGTTGTGCAACTAGGTGAGGCACAGACGCTAACCAGCTCCGCCTCAAGGAGACCCTTATGCTGTGAACACCTGGACTAGAGAAAGGGAACTCATTCAGTGATGAATAATGAAAAAGAAGCTATCATGGCAGCTATTCAAAGATATTTCTAAGACAAAAGAGAAAGAGGCAAAATTTGTGAACAAACTATATTTTTATGTAAAATATTATCTAGAGTAGATAAAGGTTGTGAAAAAATGTTTTTCCATGAATTTGGAGAGAAAAAAATGAAGCGATCACCTGGAAGGTAGACAATAACACAGTAATAGAAGATCAAGGAAACAGGGCTAAATAGCAGAAGACAAGACACAAGCTGACAGAACTTTGAAAAGGTGTACAAATGAAAAGATAAGGAAATGTGTATATTATACACAATGGAGTTTTATTCATCCATAAAGAAGAATTAAATTATGGCATTTGTTGGTAAATGGATGGAACTGGACAACATTCATACTGAGTGAAATAAGCCCGATCCAGAAGGTCAAGGGTGTAATGTTTTTCCATATGCAGAAGTTAGACCAAAATAAAGAAGAAAAAAAGATATGTGTGTGTGGAATCCCATGAAAATAGATGGGAGATCAGTGGAGTAAAGAAAGGGAATAGATGGGGTGGGAGGAGGGACAGGAAAACGGGAGGAACTGTGGAATGAAATTGACCAAATTATGAAATATACATATATAAATTCACATGCAATGAATTTCACATTTATGTTTATCTATAAAGCACCAATTAAAAAAACAATAACTAAATAGAATATTGGTAAAGATGAAGAAAGAGAGTGCGGGAGGAGAAGGAGAGGGAAAGATGGAGCACTGGACTGAAATGGAGCAAATGATATCCCATGTATGTGTGATTATGTCAGAATGAATCTCACCACTATGTATAACTATAATGCACTAATAAAAGCATTAGAAAGAAAAAGTAGAGGAATTAAAGAAATGAAAACAAAAGGAGCATAAAAACAAATAGACACTATGTAAACAGTAGGTTCATACAGGATAGGAATGCAAGCAGTAATAAACCAGATAGAAATCAGGACAGACCCAGAATGACCAATGAGTCACTTACTGGGTTTCCAAGACAAAGAAAAAAAATCCCTTGGGCAGAGAAATAAAAAGATCAAGTCAGTTTGTTGGCGGGGAGGGGGTGGTACTGAGGATTGAACCCAGGGGCATTCAACCACTGAGCCACATCCCCAAGTTCTTGTATTTTATTTAGAGACAGGGTCGCATTGAGTTGCTTAGTGCCTCATTGTTGCTGAGGCTGGTTTTAAACTCATGATCCTCCTGCCTCAGTCTCCTGAGCTGCTGGGATTACAGGTAGGCACCACCATGCCCAGCTAAGATCAAGTCAATTTTATAAGGAAATAAAAATGAAACTGGCCTCATGTTTCTATACAGTAATATTGAATACAGATATAATATCTAAAGGAGAGTATGAGATAAGGGTTGTCATATACACCAACTCTTCAAGAATAAAGGCTATAAACAATAGCTTTAAAGGTGCAGAAATGTGAGGGAGATTATTTTGTGGATCTCTTTTTATGGAAACCAATGAAGGATAAAATTCAGTCAATCAACAGTTTAGAGGAAAATTTGGTAGAGACTGAATATATTTAACAATTCTATTAAAACTACAAAAAAATGTGTGTTAGACATACCTCAGATAGAGTGTTAATCTCCAGGATATATAAAGAACTCAAAAAACTTAACACCAAAAAACAAATAACCCAATCAACAAATGAGCTAAGGAACTGAACAGACACTTCTCAGAAGGAGAAACATGATCTATCAACAAATATATGAAAACTGTTCAAGATTTCTAGCAATTAGAGAAATGCGAATCAAAACTACACTGAGATTCCATCTCACTCCTGTCTGAATGGAAATTATCAAGAATACAAGCAACAATAAATGTTGGCGAGGATGTGAAGAACAAGGTACACTCATACATTGCTGGTGGGATTGCAAATTGGTGCAGTATGAAGATTCTTTAAAAAACTTGAAATGGAACCACCATTTAACGCAGTCATCCTGCTCCTCAGTTTATACCCAAAGGACTTAAATTTGCACACTATAGTGATGCAGCCACATCAGTGTTTATAGCAGCTCAATTCACAATAGCTAAGCTACAGAACCAACCTAGGTGCCCTTTAACAGATGAATGGATAAAAAATTGTAGTATATATACACAATGGAATATTGCTCAGCTTTAAAGAAGAATGAAATTATGGCATTTGCTGATAAATGATGGAACAGGAGAATATCATGCTAAGTGAAATGAGCCAATCTCAAAGGCTGAATGTTTTCTCTGATATAGGGATGATAATTCACAATAAGGGAGAGGAGACCAGGGGAGAATAGAGGTACTTTAGGTTAGAGGGGAGTAAAGGAAAGGGAGAGGGTCTGGGGTTAGGAATGATAGTAGAATGAACCAGACATTATTATTCTATGTGCATATATGATTACATGACCTATGTAACTCTACATCATGTGCAACCAAAAAAATGAGAAGTTATACTCCATTATGTATGATGTGTCCATTCAAATCCATTCTACTGTCATGTATAGATAATTAGAACAAATACAAAAAAAGAAATGTGGGGCTGGAGTTGTGGCTCACTGGTAGAGTGCTTGCCTGGCATGTGTGAGGCCCTGAGTTCAATTCTGAGCACCACATATAAATAAATAAAAGATCCACTGGCAATTTAACATTTTTTTTTAAAAAAGTGTGTTACATACAGTAAGGCAGATGTATCACAACTAAATAATGGGGAGAGGAAGAGGGAAAGAATTGGAATGAGTGCTTGCTGTTCTGTCTTTAACAGTTGGCAGCAAAAAGATTTCATTTCAAGTTGACAAATCAAGCAATAAAACATAAATACACTTAACTATGTCTAGGCAAACACTAAGAAAAATAATGTTTGCTATAATAAATATGCTGTAGAAGATACAAAAGGGAAGAGAAGTATATACATTGATTTCTTAACTGTTCTGATTTATAACTAATAAGAATAGACAATCACTAAGTAGAGGGCTAAGAGTAATTTATAGTTATAAAGATAGCTAATAGAACAAAAATATAAATGTTCTAAGAAGAAGAAAACAAAAACAACAACAAGCCCACCAAAACTTCACAAAGAAAACAAAATGAAGTAAACAGACCATAAAGTGCACAATTAAATTTTAAAAATTTAGTTAAAAACAACTGAGAGGAAATGATGAAACTCATACAAGATATCTAACTGAGCTCAAACTATCTAGTAAATAAAAGTGAAAATTTCACATGTGGTGTTTAGTATAAAAAAGACATAATATTTGAAATAAATTGATTTAGAAAAGTAAAAAAAAATTAAAGAATTGATAGAAATTTATCTGGTAAATGTAAATAAAGTGATAGCAGGAGTCATGGTCTTGGTAGAGCTCAATACAGGCAATTTTTAACCTAATATTTATGCAGCCCTTACTATATTCCAGGCACTATTATGAGTGCTTTATAAATACAACCTTATGTAATCTTTACCCAAACCAAATGACAGTTGCTCTCATTATGTCCATTTCTTTGCAGATAAACAAACTGTGGCACAAAGACACATGAGCAGTAAATGGAAATGTCAAAATTTAAATCTAATCAATCCAGATTTTGTGATTAATCATAATATTTCTTATCTAGGCAAAAAAACATTAAATGAGAAAAAGATTGGCAGAGTAATAGCTAAGAGAGATATTTAAAAAGAAAAATAAGCAGGAAAAACTTTAGTAAAGGAGCCTTTCCTATTTTTAACAGTTATATTGGGATATAATTCATATAATATATATTTTACCCATTTAAAGCAAGCAACTCAGTGTTTTTTAGTGTATTCATAGAGCTGCACATCCATCACTGTAATCAATTTTAGGATATTTACATAACTCTCAAAAGAAGTTCTGCACTTACAGTCATCACTCCGTTTTCCCTGTGTCTGTGCTGCACCCCAACTCAAGCCCTAGGAAACCACTCACAATCTACAGATTTGCCTGCTCTGGTCTTTTCATATAAATGGAATTATATAACAAATGGTCATTTTTTTATCATATTCTTCCATAAAGTTTCAAAGATCATTCATGTTGTGGCATTTATCCCTACTTCAATTCCATTGCTGAATAATATTCCCTTGTATGGTTATACCATATTGTATTCATTCATTCACCAGTTGATGGAAATATGGGTTGTATCTACTTTGTAGCTATTATGTATAATGCTGCTATGAACATCCATAAATAGACTTTTGTGGAGACATATTTCTTTTGAGTGAAATTATTGAATCATGGAAACTTTATGCTTAATAATTTGAGAAATTCTCAAACTATTTTCCAAAGTTGCTGGACTATTTCAAATTCTACCAACACTGTAAGAGGGTTCCAACTTTTCCACATTCCCAACAACATTTGTTATAGTATGTCTTTTTGAATATAATTATCTTAGTGAGTTCCAACTGGAATCTTGTGATTTGGATTTGCATTTCTTTAATGATGAATGAAAACCAGCATCTTCCTATGTATTTGTTGGCCATTTGTATATCTTCTTTGGAAAAATGTCTGTTTAGATCCCTTGCTCATTTTTAAAGCTGAGTTGTCTTTTTATTATGGAGTTACAAAAGTTCTTCATGTATTAAAGATATAAATCCCATATCATATATAAGATTGACTAAATTTTTATCCCAGTCTTTGGGTTGTCTTTTCACTTTCTTGATTGTGTCCTTTGAAGCAAAAAACTTTTTTCATTTTGGTGATTTCCAGTTTATCTGTTTTTTGTTTGTTTGTTTGTTTTTTGGATACTAGGGATTGAACTCAGAGGCACTCTACCACTCAGCCACATCCCCAGCCCTATTTTGTATTTTATTTAGAGACAGGGTCTCACTGAGTTGCTTAGCACCTCACTTTTGCTGAGGCTGGGTTTGAACTCGCGATTCTTCCACCTCAGACTCCCCAGCTGCTGGGATTACAGACATGCACCACCTTGCCCAGCTGTTTTTTTTTTTTTAATTGTATGTATTTCTTGTGTCACATCTAAGAATTCATTAACTATATTTTAGGAATTTTATACTTTAAAATCTTGTTTTTAGACCTTTCATTCATTTTTAGTCAGTTTCTATTACGGTGTGGGGTAAGGACCCAACTTTTCTTCTTTTCATGTTGATATCCAGTTATTTTACATCATTTTTGGAAAAACTAGTCTTTCTCAATTTAAAGGAGAATCATTTGCTTCTTTCTGTTCATATAATATGTAAATGAGAAAAATTAGACAAGGCATAAAAGTACCTAAATAACAATATGCAGTACTAAATAACATTATCTAGACGAGTTAAGATGTTTCAAACTCTGAACAATGAAAATGAAGATTACATCTTTTTTGTATACTAGTAACAGAAATGAACTACAGACTAGGCCTCAAAGGAAGATTGAATAAATTTAAAAAAGGAGAAATAGCATTGTCACCATGTCTGATTACAGTGCAAAAAATGAAAAAATAATACAATTCAGAAAACAGACAATAGTGCCACTTAGCTGTTAAAACTTCTCCCTTATATATTCATATTCCAGAGAGGGTACAAATATTGAAATATTCAAAAATCTAGAAAAAGATATAGTGAAAAAATCATATCAAAATCTACTAAGTATTACTAACTCAATTCTCATAAAAATTCATAGGAATATTTATATTAATAAATGTATTAATTAAGTTTACTTACACAATTTTAAAGTCAGTTTTACTTAGTGATAAATAAAATGGATGAAAAATTAATTTAACAAATATCTACTTCAAGAAAAAGTGAAAGAAAAATATTAACATAAATAAAAACATGTAAAAGATGAATAGATGTACTAGAACCTTATTATTCAAAGTTTGGCCATGTGGCCATGGCCCAGCAACTTTGGTATCACTGGGAATTTGTTACCAGTACAGAATCCTGGGCCCTAATGCAGACCTACTGAGTCAGAGTCAGCATTTTAATAAGAGCTTCTGGTGATGTGTATAGAAATCAAAGGACTAACTTAGACACCAGAATAATCAGATAAATTAATAAAGCTCAATGCTGGTTCTAAGAAAACATAAACCCCTAAAACCATTAAGTTTTATTAATCAAGGGGACAAAAAGAGGAGAAAGTACAAATTCACAACTGGAAAATAATATGGTAGAAAAACTAAAAATAGAGGAAACTAAAAGTATGTAGGGACTGCTTTATTTTGATACAAATAGACAAAATGGACAATTTTTCAGGAAAATTTAGTTCATCCAATGTGACCCAGAATACTGAAAAGACCTAAGCAGACCAAGTTTTATAGAAAGAATATATAAAGGTATTAAAGAACTATATCCTCTTCAACAAGAAAAACAATAGGCTTAAGTGGACACACAGCATACTTCTAAATCTTTAAAGAGCAGCTGATTTTAATTTAATTGCTGAATCAAGACAAATAAGGGAAATCTCCATGTTCTTTTTATGTAACCAACATATTAAACTTCTTAAATAAATAAATAAATAAATAGAAGAGGAAACTATAGCTTGAAAAATATTTTCAACCTACAATATACGATATGAATTAAATATGAATGTAAATCTCCTTGAATTAATATTAGTCACATGCCTATGCAAATACTACCCAGGTCGAGAACTCAAACATACCAGCACCTCTTACTAATAACGTTTCTATGTCTTTAAAAGTAGCTACTATCCTGATTTTTATACAAACTGTTTCCTTAAAATACACAGTACTAAACATTACAGTTCAATTTTCCCATATTTGCACTTCATATAAATGAAATTTTGCCATACGTATTCTTTTGAGTCTGTTCTTTTCCCCCTGGGGGGAGATATAGGATGAGAAATTATAAGATTTCTCCCTCTCATGTTTGTAATCTGTTAATTTCTATTCATGTAAAATATCTCGCACATGAAAGCACCCCAATTTATATATTATTTTGCTGATAAACTGATGGGTTATTTTCAGTCTCCAAATGTTATAAATAATGTTGCACTAAACATTCTTGCCCTGCAGAATTAAAAACATTATTATAAACAAGAGCAATTTATTCCATGTATGCAAAGATTGTTCAAGATTAGGAGATGTGTAGATATAATTTATCATTTTAATAGGTCAAAAGAGAAGATAATACAGAAAACCATTTGAAAAATCCAAATATGCTTGATAAACACTCAATAAAACAGTAATTAATGAATCTGGTGCTTAATAAGAGATAATGCATTCACTCTGTCCCAAAGCTAGTGTCATTCTTAATGAACAAACACTAGAAGTAGTTTCACAAAGAAAGGACACCAAGTATTGACATAACTATTTAACAATGTGCTAGCTTTACAATCTCAGGAAATTATAATGATAAAATAATTGGAGGTATAAACATTGGAAAGGAGAAAAGATGGTAAGATTTTATATGCAGAACCTATAGAAGTAATAAGAAATGCAATCATGTATCAGGTTATAAATGCAGAAAACACTAATCTTCATACCAAACCCCATTTACAACAGCCACAAAAACAATAAAATACCTATGAATCAATTTATGAAGCAAATTTGCAGGCTTATATTAGGGGAGGAAAAAATCTCAAAAACAGACCAAAAGAATACAAATGAGGACTTCGACAAATGAAAAGGCATACTACTTCTTTAAAAGGATGATTCAAAAATCACAAAGGTGTCAATCTGCACTAATTTATAATTTTAATTTAATCTAATGAAAACATCAACTTTTTTTTCTGTAATTAGATCAGTTGATTTTTCCCTTTTGTAATTTAGGATAGTTAAGAAAACAAATAAGAGAAAGAACTAGCTTTTCAGAAGCTAAAATATTCCATAATGCTTTGGTAATTAAAGCAGTCCAGTTCTGTTGCATAATTAGGCAACATAATAAGGCAGATAAATCAATCCAATCAGAGCGTAAAGCTCAGAAAGAGATTTAAACACATGGAAATTAAGTAAAAGGTTGGCATCTTAAATCAGACAGGGAAAATGACTGTGATTATACTTAATACCTGATGTTGGAACAATTGGATACCTTTTGTTTATTCACACACAAGAAAAATTTCAAGAAAATTAAAGATACATAAAAATGAATACATAAAAATTAAAGATACATAAAAATGCATTAGAGGTAAGAATGTGAAGGTTCTTTTATAACTCTGGAGTGGCAGAGAATTTTTTAAATATGACACAAAAATCCAGAAACCAAAGGGAAAGTGTATAATTTTGTATGTCAACGTGACTGGGCTCTGGTGCCCAGATACTTGGTCAAACATTATTTTGGATATTTCTGTAAGGGTATTTTTGGATGAGATTATCCTTCAGATTGGTGGATTTTGGGTAAAGCAGATTGCCTCCATAACGTAGGTAGGCCTCATCCACTTAGTTGATAGCCTGAATACAAGACTGACTACCTCTATAAAAGAGATAATCCTTCCAGCATATTATTTTTGGACCTGAACTGTCACATTAGCTCTCTAGTCTGCCAGCCTTCCCTGCAGATTTTGTGTTTTCTAGTCTCCATACTCATGTGACCCATTCCTTTTCTTTTCTTTTCTTTTCTTTTCTTCTGGTATTGGAGATTGAACTCAGGGGCACTCAACCACTGAGCCACATCCCCAGCCCTATTTTGTATTTTATGTAGAGACAGGGTCTCACTGAGTTGCTTAGCGCCTTGCGGTTGGTGAGGCTGGCTTTGAACCCGTGATTCTCCTGTCTCAGCCTCCCTAAGTGCTGGGATTACAGGCTTGTGCCACCACGCCCGGCTGACCCATTCCTTTTCATTAAGTCTCTCTCTGTAATTAGACACATCTTATTGGTTCTGTGTCTGAACAGAATCATGACTAGTACAGAAAAACATAAAAAAATCTAGTATATGTAAAGAATAATTGTCTGTATGTTAAACAAAACCAGAAGCAGGCAAACCAAATCAAACCAAACCTCTCCCCATCAGTAAAGTCAAAGTACATTTCACCAACTGGAGAAAACATTTGTTTGGACAAATGATTAATGTCCTTGATACCGAATGAGTTCCTCTTGGTCAATAAAGATCAATGGACCTATAGACAATGGGTAAGTAATGAACTGTCTTACACAGCTCTTGAACTTCTGAAAAGGTGATCATTCTCACTCATAATTAGAAATAAAAAACAAAGCTACATAGAATTACCATTCCTAGCTACAGAGTGACAAAAATTTAAAAGTATAAGCCACTAAGGATGAGAACAGATGGAAACAGGCTGTCTTGAGTTATTAACAATGGGAGCACAAAATGGTATAATTCATATGGAAGGCAATGGGCATTATCTATCAGGATGACAAATGTACTCTGGAAATTTATTCTATGGATAATATATTCTTGTGCAACATGACATATGTATGTACTATGCTTCTAGATTTATAAAAACAAAGGATCAGAAATAACCCAAAATTTCAGAATAAAGAGCTGATTGAATAAAGTTTGGCACATACATATGAGAGAAACCTATACATTACTAAAAAAAATGAGAAATTTAATGTACAGATATGAAAAACTCTTCAAGATACAAGATTTTTAAAAAGGGAGCTGAAGAATAATTTGTAAAGTATGCATCACTTGTGTAAAATGGAGGGGTAGTAAAATGTTTTTTATTGACTTGAATGAATGAATAAAATATTCATATACTTGTATATATAAATAAAATAAAATATTTCTGAATGAATACAAAAAAGAATTTACACTTATAAAGAGAGGAATGAAAATGAAGTGGATGAAGGTCTGTATTAGGAAGGAGACTTTTCACTCTATAATGTTTTATCCTTTCTGATGTTTGAGCAATATACATATTGAACTTATTTGAAACACAACAGGAGTCCATTTCATAATTGAATTAGATCCAACAATGAGAATTAGGCAATTTAGACCGATTTTCTCACCAAGGACAATTAGAAAACCTAAAAAAATAAAATAATTAAAGGATTCTTGAAGCATTGGAAAGCTAACACAGTAGTAAAGCTCACCAATTAAGATATTGAGGAGATCAAGAGCTCCAGAAGGGGAATCTGGGTTTTAGGGTTACTTTCTTCTAGAGACTTGGACAATTTTGGAGTGGCAACTGAGATGATCTATCATGACAGCACAACAGAAAAGACAGGAGACCTCAGATACTGAAACCCGACTCAGAATTTAAAATAGCTATAGTTACCTTGTGGAGGAAAAAAGAAAAAGTTGAAAATTTTCATATAGAACTGGAAAACTAAAGAATAAAATGCAGACTATAGAACTAAAAAGCTACAATAGCCAAAATTAGGAAATCAATTATTAAATTTAGCAAAAGATTAGATAAGTGGAAATGACAATTAGTGAATTACAAGTCAAAGAAAATGTCCAGAGTAAAGCACAAAGAGAACAAAGGACTAAAGACACAGAGGCGAGGGCAAGAGATGTAGTAGCTACACTGAGAAGGTTTAACAGACAGGCAGTGGAAATCCCTGAAGGATGAAGATAGAGGTAGAAGCCATATTTGAAGAGATAATGGCTGAAATCCACCGTCCATCCCCGCCAAAAATAAGAAAAAAAATTAAGCCACAGATTATAAAGGTTCTAAAAATATAAAGCAGAATAGTAAAAAAACAACACTCGCATTTAGGTACATTATGGTAAATCATTATGGCAAATAAACAAAGTTAAAAAAATTAGAAAGCACAGTGAAGATGTGTCTCTGTGGTAGAGTACTTGCCTAGCATAAGTAGCCCTGGTTTGGATCCCTAGAACTGTCAAGAGGGGAGGGGAAAAAAAGAAAGAAAAGAAGAAAAAGGAAGCAACCTGAGAAAAATTACACAGTATCTATCTTCAAAGGAGCGACAATGAGATTGACAAATCACTTCTCAATTAAAGAGGCATGCACACGCACACAAGCAACGAAAACCAGAAAACTACATACAGGATGGTATCTTTAAGATGATAATGAAAAGATCTGTTAACCTAGAATTCTACACCCAGAGGAAATCTCTTTTAAAAATGAAAGTGAAATGAAGATATTTCCAGACAATTGAAAATGAAGCAAATTTGTCATTTGGCAGAGTGACTCTAAAAATATGATAAGATTCTTCAAGCATAAGGAAATGATCCCAGATGGAAGGCTAGAAATGTAGAAAGCAATGGACAACAATAAAAAGCAAAAGCAATGAAATTGATTGAGTAACTCTAAGTGAATATTAGCTGTAGAAGATTATAATGGGGGATTTAAAAATTTCTAGAGTTTTATGCTATATAATAGCAATTACACATAAATCTGGTCTAGGGTAACAGAGTTAAAAGACATTTAATATTTCCAGAAAAAGGTTAAAGTGCCAATTGGAATTAAACTTCAATCAGCTGAACAATGCAAGTTTTAATCTCTCTTATAGAAGTTCTCCAAGTGTGGTCCTTGAGTAGTTTTATCAGCATTGCCTGGGAGCTTGAAATTCTCAGCCTCTCTTATGGAATCAAACACTCAAGAGATGGACCCTGACATCTGTATTTTAACAAGCCCTCCATGGAATCTAATGTTTGTTAAAGTTTTAGAATTTCTGTTTTAGGATAACCACTGAATGAATAATAAAAGAGTGTATAATTTATCAGTTAACAGAGGAACCAAATGGAAAAATAAAAACTATGCAATCGATCCCAAAGAAAATAAAAACAAAAACAAACAAAAACCAAAAACAGCAAAAGGAATATGAAATTGGAAAGAACAAATAGAAAACATTTTTAAAGAGCATAGCACTAAACCCAAGGATATTATCAATTTTGTTAAATTGAAAAGCACAAATTCTCCAATTAAAAGGCAGCAATTGACACATTGAGTTAAAAAAAATAACCCAAGAGGAGACACATTTAAAATATATAGAGGCAGAAGTCTCATAAATCAAAAAATGAAAAAAAGTATATCATGGGACAATAACTGAAAGAAATCTAGTGTAGCTACACTTAACATCAGACAAAGTAAAGAATAAGAGGCATTACAACATGATAAAAGGATCAATCTACTAGAAAGATACTATTCTGAATTTGATTCCCCCCCCAAATAGCATACTTTAAAATATAAAGCATAATTTGCCAAAAAGGATAAATCAATAATCATAGTACAAGATTTTAATACTAGCCTGGTAATGTAGTAAAAGATTTTAATATTAGTATCTTTATAACAGAAAAATCAAACAAAAATTTATGCAAATTCACAGAAAATTTGAATAAAATGATATGGTAACTTTTATAACTGACAATTACAAAGCACAGTAACTGTAATATGTGCATTTTGTACAAGAAAAACAAGAAATTATAATTGGCAAACATATGTTGGGTTGTAAATGACCAAAATACAGTACATTTTCTTTAACCTTAAGCAATTAAACTAAAAAATCAGTAACAAAATAATGATGATAAGAAAATACTACATGTTCAGAAATTTAAAAATATTATTCTAAATAATTCATGGAAAAAATAGAAATCAAATTGAAAATTAGGAAATAGTTTAAGTGAAAATAAAAATATAACTTGTAAGGTATAGCTAAACTCATACTTTGAGAAAAAATTATGACTTACATTATCCATTTTAACATTTCCAAAGAACTGCAAATTAAACTAAAAGAAAATAATAAAGAGCAGAAATTAAGGACACAGTAAACCAATACACAATGGAGAGAACTAGCAGTTTGTTCTCTAAAAGAACCAATCAAATTGATATATCCAGGAAAGAAAGGGCATGTTACTACGGATTACTATATGTGATAAAAAGGTAATTGAGTTTATTGTTAAATACTCTTATGCACACATTCTTAAAAAAACATGATTTACCAAAACTGACACAAGAAGAAATAGAGAATCTGAAAATCTTCAGTGAAAACTTTCCAATAATGAAACTGCATGCATAGATTATTTCTCTGGTGATTTTCATTAAACATTTAAAGAAGAAATTACTCTCTTAAATTACAGAGAGCAGAACAAGAGGGTCAGTCTGCAACTTGCTTTATAAAGGCAGCATTACCTTGACAGTAAAATCATATAAGGACATTATGAAAAAGGAGAATTATGAGACAAGCTCACTTATGATGGCTGTAAAAATCCTGACCATTAACAATAGGAAAGACAGACAAGACACACACATGCATACAGACATCACTTTAATTCATCACTGTACTGGTGATCCTAACAGTGCAGTCCATAAAGAACAAAAAAGTAGTTTTGAAAAGCATCTTGGTCTGTTTTCTATTGCTATACCAAAATGTTCCAAGACTGAGGAATTTATAAAGATAGAAGTTTATTGGGCTCATGTTCCAGTCCAAGTGTATGAGCAGGCAACTGCTTAGTATTTGGTGAGGGTTTCTTGCTGCATGGTGACATGGTAGAGGGAATCTCATGGCAAGACAAAGTGAGCCTCCTAGCTCAGGTCTCTCTTCCTCTTTTTATAAAGCCAGCAATGCCATAATGGGGCTCTGCCCTCATTATCTCATCTAATTCTAATTCCAAATGAATGTTCAAAATGAATTTGGGAACTAAATTTCCAACATATGAAATTTGGGGGATACAGTCAAGTCATATCAGGAAGAAACAAAATTTCCTTGTTTGCAGACAACATAATTATTCCAAAATAATTAAATATGAGTTATCAAAATAAAAAAGGACAAAGTCTGGCTACATGCAAAATATGCTTTCCAAAGATAACATTGAATGGAAGTCATACTCAAAAGAATACTTATGCATTACTTCATTTATATAATGTTCAAGAAATTATATAATTGAATGAAATATACATAGGCAATTATATTGTGAAGAAAAGCAAGGAATCAATTACAAAAGACATGCAAGTCACCTCTGAGGGGGAACTTCTGGGCCTATGGAGGCAGGGAGGAAGCAACATGATATGAGGTTGGAGGTGACCCGAAGCTGCCGTCAGGTCTGGATTTTATCGTATGGACAATGCACTCACTGAGCAGTTTTAAGCCAGCAAACACAATTGACCTGTGTTTTTCAAGAATACAACTCTGAACACTTATGGGTTCTGGAAGGACAGAGGAAGAAACAGGTAAACCAGTTAGGGTTCTATTGTAGCAAGTTCAGATGGGTAATGCTGGTGGCTTAGATTAGGGGATTGTGTTGGTTTTTTATTGATAATGTAACAAATTACCATGAGCATAGGGGCTTAAAAAGCACAATTTATTTTATAGTTCTGTAAGTTATAGGTTGGACACAGGTCTCATTAAAATCAATGTATTGGCAGGCCACGTTCCTTACCAGGAACTGTAATTAGTAATCCACTTGTTTGCCTTTTCCAGTTTCTAAAGACCACATACATTTTTGGCTCATGGTCTCCTCCTCCAGCTTCAAAAATAGCAACACTGCATAACTCACCACTCCTCTGTAGTCACATCTCTCTGTGACTCTGACTTCAGCTGGGAAAAGTTCTCCCCCTTTAAGGATGCATATGACTAGACTAAGTTCTCCTGAATCACAGGATAATATTCCCAGGTCAAAGTTCCTAACATTAATCATATCCGCAAAGTCCATTTTGGTAAGGTAAGGCAAGGGATTGTACAGTAACCCATTCACAGGTTCTGGGGATTGGGACTTGGACATCTTTGTGCACTTTTATTCTGCCTACCACAGAGGAAGGGGAAGTGGAGAGAAAAGTACATACCTGCCTTTGAGAAACCATCTGAAGGCCTCCAGTAGCCTTTACCTACCTACTGAATTATAGTCCTAATCCCCTCTGTACGTGAGAATCACTCAAACTGGGCCTTCCCCAATTCAAGCCTGTTTCTTAGTCCCCATCTTACTCAGTCTTCCTTATCTCCTCTTCTCAAAAGCACTTTTTCTGGTCATGCCCAATTGCATGGTGGTTTTGCAGGCAGCACTGTGTACTTTATAAGCACTGGTTGTATAGCTGCATGGCATCTTGTTATTCAGATCAGCCTTGTGTGATCTTAGCCTGTCGTCAACAGAGCATTCAGTAGCCATGTTCAATCTGATTTATTTTTCAAGCTGGGAAAAAACCATATATGTATTTAAGCCTTTAGCTGCATTCTTTACGGTAATAAGTATTTAGATAGGTTTTAGCTAACACACGATCTCTATGACCAAAATCCTGCCCAGATCACCCCCTTTGCTCTGAATATTCCCAGTCATCCTAACAACTCCCCTCTCTATTCTCACCAGGTCTTTCACAAATGTCCCTAATATTTCTATGCATAATATTTCTACAGAGTCAAGAGATAATATTTCAAGAATGATGCAGTGAGGAGCCAGTTCTATCTCCACATTAGTATGACGTATAATGTAAACACCTCTATAAAAAAGACAATGTTTAGCTATTTCCTTCAAAGCTCTTAGTAAACAGTAAGGAATTATAAATCTTCCTTCAGTTTTGTAGTCAATAGAATACACTAATGAGTGGAAAACAACAGCTATATTTCTGTTTCTTTTAGAAAATGAAGAAAAAAGCTAATTAAAATGTAAGACAAATTGTAGTATCTTGTTTTAAAAGCTCCAAATTAAAACTATCTTTTCATTATATTCCTCAAAAAAATACTTTTCTTGAAACAAATGAGCATTGTGAGCATGCAAAAGAGGAGAATTCATTCACAGATTCAACCAGGCTTTCTCCTTAAATTGCAACTTGAATGTCCCACATTACCTTTTTGCCTTTATGTCCTTTAGTTGCTATTGGAAATAAAAATACTTCATAGATTTGCTTTGAATTCCCCAGACCTCCACTTTAGGATCTATGTTATGTAAACAGGTATTTGTTAAAATGAAAGAGGTGACCTTATCATATGCAGCCTTTGAGCATCAAATATGTCATTCCGTCTCCTTCATGTCCTCTTGACTTTCTGTTCTCAGTCTCTAAACTTTCTGTGAGCTGCTTGACATTTGATTTGGGATCATCCAGGCTGCCCTTCCCAGGCTCTTCTCTTCACTGTCTTTCAACTTCTAGTGGCAGTAATGTGACTAGAAATGAATGCTGCTTTCGGACACAACCAGCAAGTACCTCTGGATTTTTCATCATGTTTTTTTCAACCTTCTTCTTCAGCTTTCACTCTCAGTTATTCCATCTGTTTCTCAGGCTAAGTATATGTTCATTAGCTTCAGCACCTTTGTCTGAGATTATCCAATAACGACTTTTAAAAAATCAGCCAACGGATTATCCGCCTTAATAGTTGTTTCATGTTTGTTTCATTTTGAAGATTAAACCCTTATCCGTTGCTTGTTGATAATTCATTCCCTCAAGCATACAACACAAACTTTATTGAACACCTCCTTTGGGTAGGTCTTTGTTCTATACACATGGATTTCAACGTGTGGCAAAAATAAACTTTGTTCCTACATTCATGGAGATTATCATCCCATGGGGAAGGGAGGAGAAAATTATCACTGAAATGTCACCCAAAAGGTGTGAAATTATAAGTGCAAGAACTACTCTGGAAGTACCAGTTCTTATGAGAATATATAATAGGAGGATTTAAAGAAACTTCTCTGAAGAAGTGATATTTGACTGGATCTGAGTGATACCCCAGCACTAAGAAAGAGATAGACTAGGTGCATTCACGGGAGTGGGAGCACCATGTACAAACATGGAAATTGAAAGGAGGCCAGTGTGGCTGGAGCACAGAGTGAGAGCCAGGATGGCAGCAGCTGCTGGAGGACGTTTGCATGAGCCAGACCCTGGAGGATCTTTCTCATAGGTCCTGTTAAGGATTTGATCCTCATTCCGAGACAGGGGAAACACTGAAGGCTTTCATCCAATTTTTGGGTTTTCCTATCTTTCTTTTTGTCTTCTTTCTTTTATTCCAGGGATGTGCATGTACTATGAATAACAATTACACACATGATAACTCTGAGAACTTCAGATAAGACCTTCTGAATTCACAATACAGGGATTTTTAATTGGTTTTGTAACATAGCTTCTTGCAAAGAACTTTTTGGGCAATGCCTCAGAAGATATTTAAGTGAATGTTGTTATATATACCCATAAAGTATGTATTTAAAAGGAGGACATTGGCAGCCTTCCTTTTCCACCACTTCTTGAACAAAATGAAGTAGCCCGAAGACGTTACAGAGTCAGGTTTTGCAGAAGCTGCACTGCACACTAGTCCTCCTGTCCTCATTCATGCCTGCTCGGGTGCTTTTCTTTTTTATCAGTCTCCAAGGAAAAATAAAAGTGCTTTTGATGTAACACCTCTTGTGATCTCAGTATAGAGGCTTCTGCAGGAGCCTGAATAGCCTGACACTCTCACAGAGAAGGATGTAGTAGTTGCTCATGAGAAGAAGAAACCTTAAATAGAGAACTTAAAACATAAGAAAGTGACAAGAGTGTTACAATCAATAAAGCCGGTCTGAGGAATCTGATGAGCAGCCAGACTTGAAGGGCAGTTGGTCCTTAAAAAACTTAGGAGGATAAATGCCTGAAGTACTAAGTGGCTGGCAGCTAAACATTTTTAAGAAATTTGCAATCAAGCCTTCTTCTGCCCTTGTCCATTTTGTGCTTCAAAAAGCATCAGCCACATTTGGATCATGTTTGGACAAGGCCCTGGCTTACTCCTCATTTCTCTAAGCATCTGTCCATTTCTAAGCAAATGAGGCCATGATTCCTTATGTTCTGCTGTGCCCACAGGCTATAGCAGAAGGTCTAGAGAAACAAGCCAAAACCAAGGAATCATTCCAGGAGAATTAAGTCTAGGAACAAATCATGAAAAAGACAGAGATCACTATATTATGGTATTCGATTTTTAAAATGTGCAAGTTGTATTTACATTAAAATGTGGAAGAAGTACAAATGAATATATGCCAGTTAGGAGTTTCTATAGGCAAACCGAACATGGATCTTTAGTGCCCTGTGAAACCTACAGAGATGGACAAGAACAAATAAAACTACTTGTAATTGCTACCTGCACGTAACTTGAAGACAGAATCTACTGCGAATCTTACATTTCACATAAGTAGGGGAATAATCTGAAACCTAAAGCTGTTGCTGGAGCTGAGAGTCAGTCAATGTTCAGGAAAAGAGAGGGTTCAGGCAGCAGGACCTGGCAGTGGCAGACACAGATAAACTCATCTCCTGCAGGAAAACATCACACTCTGAGAGCATAAATACGGAGACGGGCGTGTGATCCGATGGATCATAGAAAGTGCTGCTTGGACACAAAAGGAAGGACTTGAAAGGACACAGGTCCAGAGGTGGCAGTCTAGGAAAGGGATCTCTTTGAGGAGAAGAGGTGGCCTTGGAGCCTGGGTGTGCAATAGAGGAAGGAAGCAAGAGTTTGAAGTTACAGATCCTTTAGAAGGAAGAGAAGGCACCATTGTGCCCCCACTACCATACAAAATGTGCATTTCGCTATATCAACAGAAGAGAGACACCTAATCTAGAAAGCCAAGTGGCCTCCCTAAACCTTTATTGCCAACTATGGAATCGTCTGTTTTTGCTGGTCTAGGAAAATGCAAGACAAAGCTAAAACAGCAGATAACACCCCACAAAGCCACAATACGACTATAGAAAATGAGAATCCGTGTTTGAGTGGATGAAAATTCTTTCCCCTGAACTATCACATAGCAGAAGAAAACTGTATCAAACCCCCCCACCCTGAATTAAGTGTCCATAAAAAAGCACTTACAGATAGTTTAAGAATAATTCTAATCAGAAGCGCAAAAGCTCGGAGAAGAAAAAGACACACACAAAAAAAAGAGCACAGGAAAACAGTTGAAAGAACCAGGAAACAACGTGTGTTCCAACAGAGAAGGGACTGCTGCACCTGAGCCACGGATCACCGACAATGGAGCAGACAGGCAGCATGAGCCCCATGAGGTGGTATCAGAGGAGCTCCGGTCACCTATGTAGTGTTCCTTCTCAAAATTTGGAAACTGAATACAATAATGAAGGAAAAAAATCCGACAAATCTAGAATATGTCTCAAATACAACAGACTTGGACTCAGAAAATAGCAGTTAAATGAAAGGAAAAAAAGTGGGGGGATGAGTGGAAATTTTCTAGCTAAAAGGAGACTAAAAAGACATAATAAATAAGTGGAATATGTGATCTTTATTTGATCCTGACTTGCGGAAAAAAAAACCACATTTGATGTAGAGAATATTTTTGGAACAAATGAGGACATCTGAGTATTCTCTCTATTCGGATAATATTACGATGTCAAAGTTAAATTTCTTACGTTGCGATAGTTATATTGTGGTTATGTAGAGAAAAATGTCCTTTTTCTTATGAGATGTTAACTGGCTGAAGTATTTAGGGGTGAAATGTCATGTCTAGTACTTTCAGATGTGTCAGCAAAATCTGTGTGTATGTATGGATGGATGGATGAATGGATGGAGTCAAAGATAAAACAAAGGTATCAAAATGTTAATGATTCATGGCTATAGATGTAATGAGTTTTATAGTGTGCCTCCAAACTTCATGTTCAACTGCAACTAGAAAATATGGCCTTAATTGGAAATAGGTTCTTTACAGATATAATTAAATTAAGATGAGGTCATGGTCAAATGGATTAGGATGGGCCCTAAATCTGATATGAATTCTTTATTAGAAGAGGGGAGGAGACACAGAGAGATAGCTGGGGAAGAAGGCCTTGTGATGGATGAAGGCAATTTGAAGGGATGCATCTACAAGTAAGGAGTGACTTCCAGTGACCATCAGAAGTTAGGGAGAGAGCTAGGCATGGTAGTGCACACTTGTAATCTAAACTACTTGGGAGGCTGAGGCAGGAGGATCATAAGTTTGAGGCCAGCCTCAGTAACTGAACAAGACCCTATTTCAAAATAAAATAAAAAGAACTGGGGGTGTACTCAGTAGTAGAGCACTTGCTAACAGGGGTGAGGCCCTGGTTTTAATCCCCAGTACTGGGAGGCAAAATTAGGGAGTGGAACTTCCAGCAACTATCATAAGAAGAAAGGATGGATTCTTCCATGGGCTTTCAGAAGGAGCATGGACCTGCCAACACTTCAACTTCAGACTTCTCATCTTCAGAATTAGAAGAGAATAAATTTCTGTTGTTTCAAGTCAACCGATCTGTGCTACTTTGTTACCGAAAACCTGGAAAATGGATAACAGTAGGTAAAGATAAAAAGAGTTCAGAGAAAATACTTTCAAATTTGCTATAGGTTTGAGTTGCTTCAAAATCACAAGTTGAGTAGAAAAAAAAATCCTAAACTTTTAAAACCTGTATCCATGGGGGGTAGGGAGGAGGCAATCTAGCTATCAATAGAAGCTGCCATCCTGATGGTTTCAAGGAGTCTTCAGCCCTCCAGGGACCCCAGAAAACCTCCTCAACCCCTGTTAGTTAACAAGTGCCTTCAATCATCTCCCTCCTTCCTCCCCCAATCTATGTGCCCAGGTGTGACTGATTATTGTGTAAAACTTCCAGATGTTGAGAACTGGGGTGATAGTGTGGAATTATACTGAAAGGGGGGAAGGTCCTGCAAAGAAGATAAAAGGAAAAAACAGATCCTCATTCACAAGAATGATAGGCAATATCACATAACAAGTCAAATATGAACAAAGCCAGCATCGGGTCTGGCTTGTGACAAAGGCTGGCTTCACACAGGAGGGCATGTGCCAGGGGAGGAGAGGTTGGAATCGGCTGCTGTGTTTTGTCTGTTTGATTGTGGGCTCTGGATCTACTCTCACTGGGTCTGAGTTTAGGTTCTGCCTCTAATTACCCTTGTGACTTTAGAAAAATGGAGGTAAAAATGGAGGTAACCATATCCATATATGGTTGTAAGAAATATATTTGCAATGCATTTGGAATAACTCCTATAGCACTGTTGGCATTATCTGTTTTCTTTTCGAATCTTGGATCTAAGTTAGGCTTCCCCTAGTAGTTCCAAAGTGCCTTGCAGGCAGAAGTGGTTATTTTAATAGAGTTTAACCCTGGAATTTGGAATCATCACCCTCAGTTTTAAGGTATGGGAGAAGAAGACTGCTAACAGGAGCACTATGGGCAATTTTAATTTTTCCCCTTACAGTTATTATTTTCCAAATTTCTTATAATAAGGCAGTACTGATTTGTAGAAAAAAAAATAAAGGAGGGACATAGAAAATAGCTAAGCATGCCCCCTTCTTTCTTATTTTCCCACTGAAAAATAGAGGTACTGGAGATTATGGTAAAAAAGAAAAATTATTTCCTTTATTATAAACAACAAGAACGTTAGCCAGGAAGCAGAGGTACTGAGATGCCTGCACAGCTCCTGCTCTTGTCCTCCCTGCCCAGGCAGCCTAGGCTGCAGCTGGGTGCCCAGTATGTCAGAACAGACTTGGTGCAAACCCAGCAAAACATAAAATAATGAAGTAAAATAAGAAAGACTTCAAGTTTAGTGAATTATTCTGATAAAAACACAGAAAGTCAAGCAAAAAGCAAAGGTACATCAATAAGTTTGATGTTAATTTAATGTGGATTTATGGACTTCATTACCAAACAACAAGAACAAGAACAACAACAACAAAACAACAACAAAACAAAACAAAACAAAAACCCCAAAACTAATACCCAGTGACTAACAATAACTTGTTTCCAAACAAAACATGATGTTTATCTGTAACTGAAAATGAAACTGCTAAATACTTGAATCCTCCTCCCAGAGGCCTAACTTTCAGGATCATAGTTCCCCCAGGTCTTGTATCAGAATTTAGCCCATTTTGAAAAATGTACAATGAGTAGGAAATTTAGTAGAATGATATTAAAAATATGAATATGCACAACATCTGGTCCAGTGACTACCATACTGATTGCTGAATTTACCTGCATTTTTATGTAAACGAATTCAGTGAATCTGACCCACAAATTACATCTGATGGCCAGAATCTTAGAGGAGGAGTATTCCATTCAGTTTTATATGTAAAGTAGGAATTAGAATACAAAATATAAGTGGCAGGTATCAGGCCCCCAGAGGAAACCTCCAAACCTCCGTCTGCTCCACTATGATCTTGCCCTAAGCTGTAATAAAAATAGCTGCTACTTAGTAACTTCTGTGTGCTAGGAACAGTGCTGAGCTTTTTGTTTGTCACAGCACCTGCTTTTCTTCCTTGAAGCCACTTATCACAACTCTAATACTATTTTACCAGTGTGCTCATAGGGTCGCTGTCTGCTTCCTCAGACTGTGACTCTTTGAGGGCAAAAATTGCCCCTACTTTGCTCACTGCTATTTCCCCCGTCCCTTACCACATACCCTGGAACTCACTGAGTATTTGTTAGATGAGTGAACACAGCTTTTGATTCTTGGTGTCCTCCCCATTTTAACACTAAGGGAAACTAAAGGTGAATGAAATATGTCTTCAAAGCCAGTAAATGTGAAAATCAAGATTCAGACCCAGCTGCATTTGACCTCAGAGGCCATGATAGTTCATGATAGACCAAGCTTCCTGGTTTGCAATTAGTTAGAAGGAAACTTATTTATTAAGCAATTTCAAATTAATAGCATGAATTACATTTAATTCCTGCTCTCTATCCTTAAGACAAATACAGTGAGTTTCAAACCTGAGCTTTAGTTTTCTACAAGATAATAGTAAAGCCACCTCTGGGCCTTGATGCTTTTATGATATATGGCGTTATTTATTTCCATAGTTGCAAACGCACACCACCTATAATCATTCCTGACTGCTTTTTCTCTCTGAATCCACAACATACATCAGAGTTTCTTTCAACCAATCTTATGCTGAGACCAGTCAGTACTGCCTTTCCCAGACAGATTGATAAATTTTTAGAAATTTTATGAACTAGTTATTTAATTAAAAATTAAACTTAAAAAGAAATTAGAAGCAAAGAAAATTTCAGTGGAGAAAGGATAATCTTTTCAACAAACAGAACTGGAACAATTGGATATCCATGGGCAAAAAAGAAAAAAAAAATGAACCTTGATTTAAAACTTCACACCGTATAAAAAATTAGTTCAAAATGGATCTAAATGTAAATGTAGAACTCTAAAACTTTTATAAGGAAACATAGGAGAAAGTATTCAAGATCTAAAGCTAGGTGGGGAGTTCTCAGACATGACACCTAGAGCATGATCCATAAAAGAAAAGATGGATAAGCTGTACTTTTCAAAATTAGAAGCTTTTATGCTGCAAAACATCCTTTTAAAAGGATGAAAAGAGAAGTTACAGACTGGGAGGAAAAAACTTGCAAACCACATATTGGACAAATAATCTTATATGTAAAACTCTCAAAACTCAATGGTAGAGAAATAAACAATCCACTTAGAAAATCAGCAAGAGGTATTAAGAGACATTTCACCAAAGAGGTGAGAGAGATGACAAATTAGCATATGAAAAGATGTCCAGCATCAGCCATTAGGGAATGCAAATTAAAACCACAGTGAGATGTCAGCACATACCTATTAGAACAACTACAATGAAAAACAGCAACAGCACAAAATGCTGGCCAGGATGCCGAGAAGCTTGATTTCTCATATGTGCTGTTGGAAAAGAAAACGCACAATCGCTCTGGGAAACAGTTTGGAAGTTTCTCACACTAATCGTAGGAGCACAGCAATCACTCTTGGGCACTTATCCCAGAAAATAAAAAATTACACTCTTGCAAAAACTGTACACAAATGTTTATGGCAGCTCTATCCATAACAGCAAAAAATGGCAACAACGCAAATATCCATCCAAGGTGAATAGTGAGACACATTGATCTCGACACAAGGGAAGGATAAGTGCAGGGATGCAGGTGAACGTCCAGGGACTTATGCTTAGTGAAAAAAGTCGGTTTCAAAGGTTTACATAGTGTGTGGTTCTATAGTCATAAAATTCTGGAAATAACAAAATTATAGAGATTGAGAACACACAAATGGTTGTCAGAGGATGAGGAGAATGAGGTAACATAAAAGATGAGAGAGTTCCTTTGTGGTGATGGACAGTCTGTATCCTGAGTGTGCTTGTGGCTACATGAATCTCTATATGGGATGCAACAGCATAGATGGACAACAGACAGACAGATAGACACACACTTCACTCAGATGTATGCATGTGCGAATGGTGATAGCTGATTCAGGTCATAGCCTAGTAGTAGTAGTAGTAGTAGAATAAGTTTCTCAATCGACATGCTTTTTGGCCCCATGTATGGCTTGCAATTGTCAGTATTCTGGCTTTTCACCTTCAATTCTAGTACTCAGGATCAATTCTTTTGAGATTCAGTTCAGTTGCCTCTTCTTTTGTCTTTCCTTTCCTAATCCATTTGGTATGGAAAAATACAATCCTTTCCCTGAATTTTCCACGAATCTTGCCAAATCTCTCTTCTGACATCAGTCCTGTTTCTCCCTTACATTTCTGTTACGTACGTCAGTGGCTTGTGTCCTTCCTAATTTACCTTTAAATTCCATCACAGTGACTCACTTAATGCCTGTATGTAGTAAAAACTTTGAAAAAGTTGGTTCAATGGAATGAATGGGCTACAAGTCACCAGGTGAATAAGTTAGGTCACCACTCTAGGCCTCAGTTCTCTTATCTGTAAACCAGGAAGAATGACAAGAGATTAGAGACATGCAATATGAAAGACAACAGTTATGATATACTTTTAATATAATTATGATACATGTAGTTAGCCTTAGTGGCACTATCATCATCCTACTACAAAGGTTGATACAGATTCAGGTTTCAGTGTCCATGAATTATCTAGAGCAGTGTCGTGTAAGAACACTGACCTGAGAGTCAGAATTTAGAAGATGCAAGTTCTCACATGCGTGGCCTTGGGCTTGTCAGCCTCCCTGGGCTTCAGTTCCCTTGTATGAAAAATGTGTATGAACGTGGGGAGAAGGCTGAGCCTCTTTGTAATTCTAAAGGTCGGTCATTGCACAATGCTGTGTGAAGAGTCCTCTCAAGCCGACCTGGGCTCCCAGTGACAGGGGGTTCTCTGCCTTCTATAACTTCCTTTCTCCAAACCCATGGACTCTCCCTCACCAGCGGACTGAGGCTGTCCTGGTGGTATATTAGTGGGTGCAAAGATACTCAACACTCTACGTCAGTGTCTGTACTGACTGAAGAAGGATTATTGCCTTCTTCAGTTTATGACCACAGTGACCATTCTGGAAGTTATAGAAGAAAAAATCAATGCCAGTGAGTTCCAGAGGTGACGTGTTCCATGGTTTTTCTCTTGACAAGTCCTGTAGGAGGGATGCCTCTCAAGTTGATCAACCTGGTGACACTGTTCCAATTCATCTTCCTCACAGAACCTGCAGGCCACAGAACTGGTGACCTCAATTACAGAGGCAGAAACACAGATGCCCAGAATAACAGGGTGTCACAGCTGGAAGAGCCCTTGTCTAGTCCAAACACTTGATTTTACACATGAGGAACCCGGAGCTCAGAGAGGCCAGAGGACACCCCCAAGGTCGCAGAGTGAGTGGGTGGCAGAGCTGGGTCTGTACAGTGCACGTCCTGGAGTCCTGGCTTACAATCGCCTCCTCCCAGCATCCTCAGCCACTGAGGGACAGCAGTATTTCTCTCTCATGGCAAAAATGAGCCTCCAACAGGCACAGACAGGCAAAGTTCAGAACATCATCCTTCTCCCTGCCTCCAATTCTCAAAAATAGGTCTGATAGATCAAGAGTGTGGGAGAGAGTTGAAGCTGATCTTGGAAAAAAAATGAATTTCCAGTTCTTAACTCCCATTAGAATAGCAGTCCTTGTCTTTAATATGTGCCACTGATTCTGGATGTGATTTTTCTGGAGCAGTACGCAATTGGTGTCTCTGAAGCCTTTTCATTTTGACTGAGCACCTGCCCAGTAGCATTGCTTACTGCAAGATTGACAAGGAACAGTGGTTATTTACTGAAACGTATCTGTCAGGACTTGACAGCTAGACCATGAGCTCCTTGGAAGGAACAGAGCCTCAGGATCACATGGCGTAAGGTCTGGCCCTTGGCAGACATTCAAAATTTTGATTGAGTGAGTCCAGAATCTATCCCTCATGGTGGTGAGCACAGTGTCACAGAATATGCAGTAATCTATGCAATGGCTCAGCAGTAGTTACCCTTTAAGAAATAGTAATGAAGTTGGTAATGAGTGACTCAGGAAGGAAGCTTAAGGTTTTTGATATGTATTTGAAGTAAGAAAATGGGACATATACTTTATTATATTCACTATGGTGGGAGTAGTTAAATGGCAGGAAAAAAAGTAAAGTGAGAAATACATTCTCACTTGTGTTCTTATTTCAAGAGTGTAAGTATATATTATTTCAATAGTTCTGTCTCTCTCTTTCTTTGTGTCTATCTTTTCACTCTTTAAGAACATGATATGCAGGATGAATTCCCATCTGTATATCTATGTTTGGGGCCTAAGATGAGTGCCAGTGCTCTCATTCCATCTGTTTCTCTCTCACTGGACCTTTTCTTCCTTTAGAGTTATTTCTGGTGAACCGGGAGCCCACATTGAAGCCCTGTGGAGAGAATACAAAGAGGTGCCTACTAAGGCTAGATGAGTTTAAAGAGTTAGAAAGTTTCCTGTGGCAGAGAAGACAGTGCTAAATCCCACTTCATGTCCTCTTGCTGGCCACACCCTTCCCAACTTTTCTTGCCTTGAACAGGATCACATGACTGAGCACACGTCTGGTGTGAGCTTTTAGTGCTCTCTTTCACAGTGCTCTCTTTTAGATGGAAAGGGCCATCTAATGCATTCTGGGATTTGAGTGCAAAGTAAACTCATGTGCTAAACATGTCATTCTTTGGGGTTTATTTGTTACTGAAGCATAGCCTATCTTATCCTAACTTTTTCTTCTGACCTGTCAAGCCATATTATCTGAGGATGAAAAGGAGGCAAGAATGCAGGGCAGGAGACTTTAGCAGTATTATAAACTTTGTGTTGATCTGGAGATCTTCTCTTTTTATCTTGCTCAGGAATATGAATATGTTTTCCAGGATAAAGGGATTCGAGTGAAAATTTGTGAATGCCCTTATTTTATCTTCTGCTATAATACTTTCCTAAACTCCTAGTTTTCCCTAATCGTTCCTGTTTTGTTTAAATGGGTACTAGAAAAAGCCTTTAAGATGAAAAATAAAACTTGTCTAGTAAATTAAATATTTCAGATGGTTTCACACTGAAACTTTCAATACTTTTGAAACTTTCCAATAATCATGACCAAATAACTGGAATGGTTTAACATTTCAAGTTCTTATTTAATAGGAAAACCTTAATTTCTACTTATTTCTTGCTGTATGATGAAGGAAATTTTTAAGAAATCTAAGAGTTATTGGTGTTAGGAAAGCATTCTTTATCCTATCATCAATCTAGGTGTATAAAATATATTTGTCTTAAACTTTGGTTAACGTCTAATTACAAAAAGGTAAAACCATGAATTCTGGTTTTATTTTTGTTCTCAGAGTTAATCTGTTGCTAATAAATTATTGTTATGAGTTTGAATTATTGCCCATGCAGATTAGAACTATGGATGACTGTGAGTCAATAAAAATGTGTTTGAGTTTTGATAAACATGTTTTATAAGCGCAGTACAACAGAAAATTGGTCTCAGTTAATACGTTCACATACTAAAACCACATAATCCATCACTCACTCTCTCATTCTTTGTTTTTTGGTACTGGGGATTGAACCCATAGGTTCTTAGCCACTGAGCCACATCCTCAGCCCTTTTAAAAATATTTTATTTCAAGATAGGTTCTTGCTAAGTTGCTTAGGGCCTTGCTAAGTTGCTGAGGCTGGCTTTGAACTCAGGATCCTTCTGTCTCAGCCTCTTGAGTCACTGGAATTATAGGCGTGTGCTACTATGCCTGGCTTAATTCATATCTCTTAATTTTGTAATCTGCTAGGATGACAACCTATCCATTTAGTGATAAGCATACCTATTTGAAAGTAAGGAAGTTACATGTACAAAAAATGTGTGTGCTTATCCTGGTATATCCAGAATGCATCATCAAATTGACTCACAAAGGAACAAATTCAAAATCATTTAAATTCTTTGGTGAATTTATTTAAAGTGTTAAGACTAAACAATTCCAACTTAAGTTGTTTTTCTTTTTTCTTGTTTTCCCCCATCTATCAACCACTTTGGATTACTCTTACAAAAAAGCTCACAAGGTGATTTTGGTTGGAGGCATTTTTCTTCTTTGATTCTTCCAAATACAGCTTTGTATTAGCATGTTCAGTAAAGCAAGCCACACTTCCACTGGATTACTTGGAAGCATTCTTGACCCTCATTTCATTCTAGTTGGAGGTAATTACTTGCTGCTAATGCAAAGTGCTAAAGACAGCCTTAAATTCTGTTGAATTATTATGTAGATTGGAAATCAAACCTTTCAAATTTTTTCTAAAAACAGCATCATGACTCTATTCTCTACTTTGTCAAGTAGAAAAGTCAACCTGCTTTTTTCTAAGGGCAAACTTTTTACTTAAAACAAGATATTTGTTCTGGACCTGGTGGAGGAAATGGGTGAGTTGCTCAGGGAATGAGGTCAGAAATGAATAAATCGATAATGTAGTAGGTGAAGTATATAGTTTCAGTGTCTAATCAGAATGGTGGAGCATAGCTTTTATTCTTTTTTTTATATGGTGCCCTGAAAATACAAGCTTTTGTTCAGGCATTCGAAATAGCAACTCTAAAATCTAGCCACAGTCACTGGATGATTTTGTTGTTCATCTGAATCTAGATGGAAACTCTGAATATTAACCCATTTAAATTCAAATCAATCATTTCTGTACACTAAGAACTCATCTCTGGATTAATAGTATTTACAGTAAAATGGAGTAGGGTTTCTCTTAGCCTCATTCTCGGAATCAATAAAAAACAACAGTGAAAGGCTATTTTTTTCTGTGAATACCTAAATGACTTTGCAACCATTATTCCACGCAGAGGAAAAATTATTCTGATATCACAGCAAGGGGGAGAGAATGCAAGGCTTCTATTAAGATGAATGGAGGCTGGGATGCAAAGTTCAGTTGTCAGGAAGAAAGTTATTTGCTACAGGCCTGGAGAACAGGGGAGAAATCTACCAATTAGTTCTTCCCAAACCAAGGCACATGTTGCTCGACTTGCTCTCTTTTACAGGAAAGTAAAGAAGGATCATCATATATTCCTGAAAAGGAGAAATTAAATATCCTCCATAAATTAAAAAGACGGCAAATATAACAATAGAAGCATAAACATATGGGGCTGTGTTATTATTTTCACAATGTAGAAAATGAAAGTCTACAAAATATAGAAACATTGCCCTTGAAAAATCAGCAATAGGGAGGGATGATTTATGACCTTGGTTCATCCCCGCAGGGCAGGCTGCAAGCATGGTTTCTACTATATCCCTTCTATTTTCCATTTTCTAAAATTATTCTTCTGGTATAATCAAAACACTATTTTGACACAGCATTTTTAATCTTCCTTTTTTTTTCTTTGCTCCCACAAACATCATCTCAGGCATCTTAAATACAATTTGTTGGCAACCATGAATGATCTTGTACTTGAAGAACAACTCAATCTCCTCTCTGAGCCCTCTGCACACCTTCTATGGGGTACAGATGCATCTTAGGATCTTAGAATGTCAGGCTGGCTCAGGTCAGAGGGGTCATTTCACAGACCCTCACTACATATGAACTACCTGAGGCCATTTGACCCAGTGACTCTGGCATTGTCCTGGCAATTCTGCTGGGTCAGGACAGAATCCAGAGGCAGCCCCGATTTCCCCAGAGAACCACTCCAAAGCTGGGTTCAACCTGCCTATTGTCCCCAAGGCAGCAGTAGTTTATTTGTCTTGAGTTTCCAAACATTGTACATTTCAAAAGATGGCCAGACTTTCGCCTGAGTTGGCTGCTTAGTTTGCTAAACGTCAAATATAAGGAAAACACATTTTTCCTCAGGTGAATTCTGGTTAGGAAAAAATTGTAACTATAGATCCAAAACAAATACTGGGGAAGAACAACTGGTAGAGGGAAGCAGAGAGAGGTTTCCATGGAAAAGCATTGGATGCTGAAATTGCAAACTCTGGTGTTAACTTTTGAAACTGTTCCCTAATCAAGCAAGCTGCTTTCGAGACAATGTACCAGCTAATTTTAACAAATGAATTCTTTTGGAAGGATAATTCTTTGGATTGCAATTCATTCATTCATTTATTCACTTATCAACAAGTACATGTTGATTATAGACTATACCCCAGACCTGCTCAAGGCACTGGGAATACCACGACAAACAAAAATGGACAAGAATCTCTGCTTTTTTGTGACTTACATTCTTGGAAGGGGGCTGAGAGTGGAGCAAATAATTATTGGTATAAGAAAAGAGGATGGAAAGGGGGCAATCTCATCTATTCTCAGAACCCTAAATAGCTCTCTGTACTCATCCCCCTTGGGATTATATTTAAACAAACAAACAAACAAACAACTTTACCAAATTCTCTGTTTTGTGCTGCATCAAAATGCATATCACATTTTTTAGCTCCAGATCATCTTGACCTATAAACTATTAGCTGCAGAAGTGATATAACAGCCATCTCCTTCTCTTTTAAAAAATAAAAGCAATTCCAAAGGAATTGTTGCCAGTGTTCTCAGACAGAACCGGGGCACGTTTTCCTGTAGATTTCTGGCTCTGTATATCAGGAGAAGCACTTGTGCATCCTACTAGGATGAAAACTGTTGCCTTGGGCAGCCTTGGGGTGAAAGAAGCAACACCAGGGACACACTGTTCTCCCCTCTTTTGATCTGCCTACATTGGAGTCCTTGTGCTACTCAGCACATAACCACCAAGTAAATTACCTGCTGGGCCCGTAACTTTCCTGCACCCTGTCTGTGCAAACCCCATCTGTGCTAACTTTTCTTTAAGGATGTAATATTGAAGTATTATTGCATCCAAAGAAACCTCACACCATCTGGGATATGTTTTACTGAATCTTATTTACTAACAGGCCTTCATAGTTTACAAGTAATTTCCATGAATGGAATGCATCATCTTGCCACAACACTGAACTAAAGCCACAAATTATATATTGAAACATCAGGGGGAAAAAAAGATTCTGGCTAAACTCTCATTCTACTTGTATCTCTGATCCTTGATATAAAGAATTAGACAGCTTCCTCTCCAAAATGTTAGGAAGGACTATTGGGGTTACCTATGGACATCCTTCAGGATTGCAGACTCCATAGCAGAAACTGGTGCAGCTAGGTGTTATTCTTCAGGGAATGGAGTGTTTGCTTGGAAAAGGATATTCTCTGATCTGAGTACTGTTAACCAGTCAAACGGATGGTTTCAATGTCATGCCTTGGTACTTCACTATTCAATTGCTCTCACTTCTACAATTTTAAAAACATAACTCTGAGCAGAGAGAGATCAATACCTGTAGTCAGAGAACTTGGGTTCTTTGCAGTCTGGCTGCCATTTAGCTAACTAACCTTCAGCTGCAGATAGGCTAACAATGCATGTTGGTGTGGTGTTGTGATGGTGGTCTAGTATGATGGTGAAGACCATGGACTCCAGAGCCAAGCAATCAGGATTTCACTCCACCTCTTCCCCCTAATTGCCTTGAAAACTGGAAAAGTTATTTAACTTCTCTTTAACTCAGTTTCTTCATCTGTAAAATGGAAATAATAGCAACAATCTTAGGTTGATGTGAGAAACAAATAAATTAACATACTTAATATGTTTAGAGCAGTAGGACCCAATAAATATTAGTTGTGGCTAGAGATTGCTTATGAAAAACAGCTCCACTGGCTCATCAGCTCTCTATGAATGATTATGTCTACTCAATGTAGTTATCACTTTAGGATGAAGTAAGAGTTGTTTTTTTTTTGGGAATTTGTGATGGCTCAAAGTGTGCTTTTAGCAGGATAGCTAAGGATCTGTGACAAATCCAGTACAAATCAGCTACTGTGGATCTTGAGTCAAGTTCTGTCTAGACCTGGGTTTAGGGCAAGCTGTTCCAGATGTTACTGGGTAAGGTAACTAGGTATCCCAATTGTTCTTACATTAAGGACTTAGAAGAAAAAAGATAATTTTGGGTGTTCTTCCACCATATACAAGTTATGAGGAGACAAAATGGAAGCATTTGTGTGAAACAGGCAAGGCAGCTGCTCCTTTAGAAGCAAAGCACCTGTGTGGGAGAACATGCCAATGTTTCCTCCAGAGTCTCAGTGCCTGGCCTCTTCATGCTTCATCCAACCCAGTCTACCCTTTCAGGCCCCCTACCTCCTCACCTACACAATCAGTGAGACTCTGCCCCATCTAACACTTCTCTTTCAGAGGAGAACCACCAGGCAGTTAGCAAGTGTTTCCATTTCCTGGGGCTGCCATAGCAAATTACCATTTACTTCATGACTTAACACAACAGAAATGTCTTCTCTCATCGTTCTGGAGGACAAGAGTCAGAAATCAAGGTGTCAGGAAGGTCTCCTGCTCCTTCCCAAGGCTCTTCCAGCTTCTGGGCACTCCAGGTATTCCTGGCACCACTCCAATCTCTGCCTCCATCTTCACAAGGTCTTCTCTGTTTCTCTCTGTGTCTTCTCTTCTGTCTCCAGTAAGGACATTTGTCATTGAATTTTGAGAATGACCCAATAAACATTAGTTGTGGCTAGAGACTGCTTATGAAAAACAACTGTACTGGCTCATCCAGCATTGAATTACCTAGGTAATCCTGATGATCTCATTTCAAGATCTTTAACTTTATTATATCTGCAATGACTTTTTTTTCCTCAATAAAATGGTCCAGGGATTAGAAGTTGGAATAACTGTTTGAGCATCACTGTTCAACCCACCATAACGAGTGAGCATAGCTACCAGTTCTCTTAATACAATAGTGGGGGTTGAGCAGGACCCTGCATTTCCTCACGTAAAGACAGTGGTGCAATGCCTGTTATGCTGACTCTAATGTGAACTCCTTGGCATGGGAAAGTATTTGCTGAAGAAATAAATACAGGTCCGCTGCAGAAGGCGCTGCCTATTGACTTTCCTGCCTTGCTGCCTGTCGCATGTTCAGTGCAAACAGCTGAGCACATTAGATATTTAAAAAGGCACAAGGGCAGCATTTAAGAGACCTTCATATATGAGAAATTTCAAATGTCTGACCCATACCCCAGCCCACAGAGCTGCTGATCCTGACATCTGGTCAGCATGGCCACTTCTTCTATATCTTATCTCCAACTGCTACTTAACTAGAGCTTTGACTAGTAATGACAATTTTTATTTAATGCTCTCAATTAAAATGCTAATTTTGTGAGGCTCTGAACAAAAGTTTTCAGTGAATCTGCACAGGCATAATTAAGCCAAAGCAATCCAGTGCAACAAACTAGGGTCGCCAGTCCTGTAATTTTTATGTTTGTGTTTTATTTTCATTAGGAACCCAAAAAGACAGGTGGCAGGAAGGTGGGGAGACAGAGAAGGCACCCATTGGTGCACTCCAGTCTTTCTAACTAACCTTCACAAGAAAGGGAAAGGCATGTATAATCCGCCAATCCTGGTGTGGATACTGCTCGTGATCGATGCCATCTCACATGGGATGAAGCAGGTAAAGAGGCAACAGACCTTTCCTAGCTGGTCCACGGGTCCAGATTTGAGCTTTTGGTTCACCACTTACTATGTAGCCTGTCACGTTACTTCATTTCTCCAATCGTAAGTCCCATTATTCTGGGAGATTCCCCACTGCATCATTTCTAAGGTCCCTTTCATTCAACACATGCTGAAAATAGCCTTTCATAGAAAGGCACACTGATGTGTGTGTGTGGCTGGGGATGTGACTACGAATGTGACCTGTGCGCCACCTAGCATTTATTAATTGATGTGTACAAGCACCACACTAGCACTCCATTGTCAGTTTTACTTATCTGGCACAAGCTTGTCACAAATTTTTGGTTAATGTGAAGGATTCAGGGCTTGTCAATGACAATAAGGATGAGCAGCATTTATCAAATACTTATTTTATATCAGGCATAATAGTAATGTGTTGGGCTCTTGACCCAAACTCCCAAAGCTGTATTCTCGAACACCTGGTCACTTCAGCTGTATCTTTTGCTCTTGTTTCCAACTGCTAAAATTGTGCCCAGTATGAATATTTTTTACTTCATATTTCTAGTTAAAATGCTAATTTTGTTTAGCTTCAAATACAAATGTTTAGTGAAATTATACATGCATAATTAATCTAAGCTAACCTAAGGAAGACCGAGAGAAACAAGTGCCAGTCTTATAATTTCTGAGTTTAATGTGTGTTCACATATAAATAATTAAACGATCCTTTGAGGAAGGTACCATGATGATTCCCAGTTTACAGATAAGAAAAACTGAGGCCTGGAGTGGTTAAATAACTTCCCCAAAGCCATTAAGCTAGGAGGTAGCTGTTATGACTCAAATCTGGGGAATCTTAAACTAACTCAACCAGGTTCAGCTTGTTTGCATCTATTTCAGGTGCCTAGCCCAGTGCCTGACACACAGGAGGTGATCAATAAGTACTATGGAATGACTGTGGGTTTAATTTATATCCCTCATTGTAACTACTGTATGCCATATAGACTAATCAACACTTTAAGTGTTCTTTTAATTGGTGACAAGGGGGACAGCTCCAATGAGCATAGGTAGATGAGCACAACTCCTATCTCCACACCTAGAAACCACTGAAACCAATTCACATTCTGTTGACCATGGCCCCCTCCTTCTGCTCAAAGTATGATGGAGCTATAAGGTATTTGTGTGAGGTGTGTGGGAGAGGATTAGCCTGTCCCTTGGCCTCTGTGTTGGAAAAGACATTCCCACTGGCAGTCCTGATTTTGCTTTGGTGATGTGTGCTCATCCATCAGTTGTGTGAGCAACTATCTCTTGTAGCAGCTATGATTAGTTTTTATCCTGCCTCTGCCTTTTGACCACAGCTAACATTGTTTGGCTTTCCAATCACCAGAACTAGCTCCTTTTTAATGTATTTTCCAGGCCTAACAGAAGAGAAATGGGAAGAGATATGACATGAGTGTCCCAATGGCACTCAACCTGCTAATGCCACATAGCAATCCGTCCCATGAGAGTTGACAGTGTCCCTGAGATGAAAGGAATGCCGCCAGACTTCAGTCACCTCCGGAACACCAGTGTGCAAAAGAAGCCTCCCAGAGGAAAATTTTGCTGCAAATCAAAAACATTTAGCTCTGTGGAATCCAAGAGGGTTGATTGTTTAGTAAATATTTCATCAAGAACATTAGCATTGGAATTTGGATGCTTAAGTAATGCAGATAATTAAATGTAAACAATTAAAAATTAATAGTGTTTGAAATGTTAAGCATAATTAGGCAGGCGATATATCAGTAATAAAGGGGTCCACTTATGCTGAATATCTGCTAAGCACCTTCAGGGCTGTGTCACCGGAAAATGGCCTACATTTTTTTCTTGTTTCAGAGATCCAGCCCTTCATGCTGAATGGGCAGAAAGCACGATCTGCAGATGTCTTCTGGTAGAAACTACTACAGAACAGGTATCTTTACAAGTGAACTACAGAGAACATTTATTGGTTTTGTTTGAAAGGGGGCAGAGGAGATTCCATAAATATATTGCTAGAAATCACATGTCCCCTCAGAAGGACCTACAAATGAAACAAAGATGAATCCACGTTTGTTTAGTGAGTGATGTAATTAAAATAGGCTCTCTGGAGAGAGTTGTTCCATTTATTCTTTTCTTTTGCTCTTGTGTTCTCATCTTCAGTCATTTCCCTTTTCCTCCTCAGTAGCTATTTCTCTTCAGTCTAAAATTAGTATGTTCAAGTGTTCTTCGTCTTAGAGAATTCTTTCAGCGAAAGAATTCTGTTTTGTGTCTCCCCACAAAAGAAGCCAGTCTTCCTCTCTCCTTTCTTTACTTGTCAATTTCTTGAGAGAGTGGAGTGTGTTCCCTCCTTCACTCTCCACAGCTCCCTTGCCCTGGTGTGGTAGCCTGGGTCTGTCCCTGAACCATGCAAATGTGGCTCTTTCCAAAGTTACCAATGCCATCCTCCTGTACAAATCCAAGACTTCATTTGACCTTTCTGCAGGATCTTATATTTGCAGCTCTATTCTGAAATTCTTTGATTTCAGTCCTAAAATCTTTACCTAATGTTCTTTCTACCTTTCTAAGGACCAGTTCTTATTTCCGGGCCTTAAATGTGAGCTTTCCCCTAAAGTGTTTTCTTCCCTACACATGGGCCTGAAGGAAAATCAGAGACAAGGCAGGAAACATAAGTGTATGAAATGAACAGGAGATGAGTGTGTGTAATACAGTAGAGAATGGGGGGCCTGTGGCCAATGGATATGGAATACCCTATTCCTAATGGCATTCGGATTGGAATAAGGACAGTTCTGATCTCTTCAGGGACCTTAGCAAGGACAATGAATTATAACCATAAGTATTATTGGCCAGTAGGTCAGAGGAGAAATAGAAAACCTGCTTCTTCCATGGGCTTCTCTGGTAATTAAGGGGATGTCCATTTCAGGGACAGGTTCACATTGGTTTTTCATGCCATCTTAATGTTGTGCACCTGTAAGTGACAGCAGCTGAGCACAAGGTGCATTCAGTCCCTGAATACACTGAACACATTCATTCCCTGTTCTTCCTTTAAGTTAGCAAAGTTCTGACTCAGGTGTTTGTCTTTCCTTTGCAACTCAGAGGCCTCAACTCTTTCTTCCACCACCTTCCATCAAACTATCAATCATTTTCTTTCTTCTTTCAAAAAGTTTATTGAAAATTTGGTATATTTTCTCTGTGCTGATAATTTAATAATATTGTTGTTATATTTGCTAGTGTTATGGTTACAAACTTCTGAGTTTTGAGTGGTCTGCCACATCTTTACTTTTTTTCAAAAGTCCTATTAATTTTAGTGTATAAGTTTTGCAAAAACTTTATCTTTCAGAAAGCCTGTATAGATGAACATCAACCAACCAGTCAATCAATCAATCAAACAAACAAACAAAACACAAACAAAAAGAAATGACAAGCAAAAATCAAAACCAGTTTAGTAAAAACTGAAGGGCCAGTTTAGGAACTCTGTTCTGTATCCTCTCGCAGAGGATCTTATTTTTCTTCTTGGCTTCTATTACTTTTGCTGTTTCTGATCTGAGACCTAAATCCTCCAGCCCAGACTATGCTCTTGGGAGGTAGATGATATTTATTATCTACAATACATCTCAACATGGCATCTCCAAGGAACATGTCCAAAATGAATCTCTTACAGCTCTACTTTCTGACATACTGATACACACACCCAGGTTCTCTGCTTCTCTCCTTGTCTTCTCCTGACTTGGATTGTTAATACAGTTTTTTTTTTTTTTTTTTTTTGGTACCAGGGGCACTCAACCACTGAGCCATATCCCTAGCCCTATTTTGTGTTTTATTTAGAGACAGGGTCTCACTAAGTTGCTTGGCACCTCGCTGTTGCTGAGGCTGGCTTTGAACTTGCGATTCTACTATCTCAGCCTCCCAAAGTGCTGGGATTACAGGCGTGTGCCAGTTTTAAGTCTTTCCTGTCTCTCACCTTTGACTTTCAGTAGGCCTATGCATTCTCCCTCAGAAATAGCTTTCACATCTGGCCCTTCTGTACCTAATTCTGCAGGCGTGGTCCTCAATGCAGATCTCATCTTCTGACTGAAGTAATCCATCAACCTTGGACTGTTTCTCTGATTCCATTCCTTCTTTGCTTCAATGTATCTTCCACAATGAAGTTTCAGATAGATGGAGAGACTAAGGAGAGACTAGGGGGACTAAGGAGAGAAGAATTGACTGCTCTCACCCTCTATTCTGTCAGAGTCAGCCTTAGCTCTTTGGAGTCCTTACTAAGAAGAATGAGTTGTGTGGTGAGGATAAATGTTATTGGTCAGGTAGGTCAAGAGAAAAAAGTCAGGCTCTCCTGAGAGTCATCCAATGGCTCCAGTGATGCTGTTAGTAGTGTATGAGGCTGACTTTCTGGTCATTTGGATTTAGACCAGGGAATCTTGGGAAATCAGAGTTCTCCCTGACAATCTCCCACACACCACTCTGACTTCAGATTCTGGCTTAACATCCTTCCATCAATAAAGAGAAAAGGTGAGCTATCTGGCATTTGGTCAGATGTTAATTCTGCTTCCTCCATGAATGACCACTAGATTGAATTTGGGAGATCTCTGGCTCCTCAAAGGGGCCTAAGGAACTAATTATGGAATGTGGGATGGCCTTGGCCTTGTGATCACAAGGAGAAGCTTTCTTGGCTTTTGCCTTTTCTTCTAGTCATACTTTCTGCTTCTATTCAAAGGCAGCTCTCTGAGTCTGAAGGTGTTCAAGTGTTAGTTCATTATGTTTAATTAATAATTGGAAATTGTTTCTCTACTTCTATGTTTTTAAAGGCTTACTTCAAGTGATTATGTAGAACACATTTCTCTACTTCAGATTCATTGTTAATGTCTAATTACCTGTGTAGTTAGAAACAGGCTCCTCATGTAGGCATATAAGACTCCTTATAATGAGGCCCTCCCCTCCATCCACTTCAGCCCTCGCTCTCTTAAGTAAGGATGGCCAGAGTCCTCAGCCTGTGCGGCTTCCTGAGCATATCCTATTTATACCCTTTCCAATTCTGGCTTAGTTGTTTCCTTCTCTCTGGTATGTCTTCTCCTTTGGCTTTTACATTATCCTTCAAAGTGCAGATTAATTATTTCTTCCTTCTGGAAGACATTCCTGATGTCCCTTCTCTTTAAAGCTGAATATGAGGTCAAAACAGAAGAGAGATCAATGGAGTGCAGGAAGGGGATTGAGAGAGAAGGAGGAGGGAAGGGAAAAGGGAGGAATGGTGGAAAAAAAATGACCAAACTATCCTATGTACATATATAAATATATCACAGTAAATTTCACCTTTATATATATCTATAAAGCACTAATTTAAAAAACTATAAAAAAGTAGAAGGAACAGCAGCAGAGGAAAGGGAACAGGGGGAGGGAAGAGGAGAGAAAAAATGAGGTACTAGGGACTGAGGTGAAGCAAATTATATTCCATTTTTTGTATGATTATGTCAAAATAAATCCCAAGATTATGTGTAACTATAATGCACTCATAAAAAAGTTAACATGAGGGCTCTGTCCCCAACTACCAAATTATATTGGAATTCAGACAGTAGTTGTATCTATTATATTACTTGGTCATCTCAATACCTTAATTATTATATCATTTTAGACTACAGTAATTTGTTTTCTTGATTTATTGCCTGTGTTAATTTCTTGACACTGACCATGATGTTTTATTCCATTTCACATCTCTTGGAAAAACCAGATGGCATTTTTGCGTCTGGGATGTGGTTTTCTTTCTCCCTTGCCAGCTCTTCTTCTCTAGAACCACTATGTTGGTACTTGTCAGAAGTCCATTTGTAATTCTTCTAATTTCATGTTATCCATTTTAATGGCTTTAAAATACATTTTTCTACTAGCAACTTCAAATATGTATCTTCTATTGTCGTTGAAGATACACAGAGATCAGAATATCTAAGACTCAACATGTACAATTGAATTTTTCAACTCTAAAAATTGACAAAGGAGGAGAAGAATAAGTCATGAAAAAGAGAAAAATAGCTGACATTTAAAAAAAGGAAGACTTTTCCAATAGTCCTAAAATTGCAAAGATGCTACTTAGAATCATCTAGTTCATATCCTCATTTGTAGATGAAAACCCTCATCTTCTGGTTCAAGGTCTAGTGTTTTTTTCATAAAATTATCATGTGACTTCTGCTCTACGCCTTAGAAAAATCTTTGATATCTAAGATTCATTATTAGTAGTTGAACAATTAATGCAGTTTCAAAATATAAAAGACTGTAAAATTTACTGCACTTGGACAATCTTATGAACACTATTGAATTACCTTATAATACTGTTCTCTAAATTAAAGGCTGATCCCACAAAGTAAACTACCCTGTGGAAAGGATTCTTTATCCCTTAGCCTCCAATAACACAGAAGTCAAAGAGAATGTCTTTCAGTGGAAACAACTCATGAACTTTGCTTCAGTGGGAAAGGCTCACTCACAAGATGAAACCAGCCACTATTTTTGGTGTGTAGCTTTTACTTAATATATTTTAGACTATGAACAACAAATTAAACTAAAAATTTGGTTCTTACTACAAGTTGAAGACAGCTATGTTGCTTCTAATTAAAGACAATGAGTCAAACATTTGCTTTAACAAGCTGTATACTAACAAAATAAAGTGACAGAGACGCTATAGTATATATGAAAAGCATAATATCCTAATTACACAATGAGCTTTAAATGAAAGTGAAAATACTAAAATTCCTGGAAAATAGACAAAGGACAATTTACAAAAGGAAATAATACAACAAGTAAATAAATATGTGAAAAATGCATACATAACCCAACTAGAGGTATCTTTATTGCTTTTATATGAGCAAACTTTTTTGGAAAATTAGGAACATCTTTATTTCTGTAGAAGATAACGTCTTGGCTACACTAGAAGATAGTTCAGAGTTCTTGGGGAGTCTGAGAGGAACAAATTCCTGTTTTTGTCCTTTACTAACAAATGGAAGCTCAAAATCTCAACTTCCTCTGGTAAGAAATTGGTATGATACTTCAAAAAGTGATTGGCAAGTATACTTGAAATGTTATGCACAAGGGTCTGGCACCGAAGTCATGCCAATCAATGTTAACTCTTGGAAGTAGGACTTAACTTTTGTTTATGGTGGCATCCTCAAGGGCTAGAAAGGGTTTTGAGGACACTCAATAATAATTATAATTCTTGAATTAAATTGCATCAAAATGATTAGAATTACCACCTTGCCATAGATCTTTTATAAACATCCCAAAAGTTTTCCTATAAATGCCAGAGCCAATAGTCTTATAGTTTTTATGTTAAATGTACAATTCAATTGTTTAATATTCTGGGATATTTCCCCTTTAGAAAAAAATGACATTAACTAAGGAATTTGAATCAATAACCAACTAATACAATGTCAATTTCATTCCCAAATTAATAACATTACTTCTAGTTATTTAGCACTTTCTAGCAGAAATACCTTGCCAACCTACACTTCACATATACATATTTATTCAATTCAATAAGAGTATGCTCTGCCACATTCTGAATATTGCCACTACTGATGATTTGTGTCTAAATAATAACTCCTGAATAAAACTCACCGTTTTATGGGTCTTTGGTGGGATTTAAAAAAAATAAATTCTGCATAAGGGACAACATTAAAAAGGAGAAAAAATCATAATCTGATTTTTCCCCTATGCAGACTTTGTATTAGTTTCCTTTTATTAATCTAAGCAATAAAATTGCTTTGACACACTGTCATTATTTATTATTTATTTTCTGCATATTTCTGAAAAAGGATTTAGAGTAGCCCATTTTAACATGCTATTAGAGTCTTCAAAATTTGGTTCCCTGGAAACAGCCGTGAAATTGAATATACATAGCTAAGCTCTGGCTAACATATTATAGAACCAATTCCTTCTGTGACAAATAAATAAAAGTGTTTATTATATGCCCACATACTTATTATGCTGAAATAAGTTCCATTAAATCAGCAATTAAAGTAAAATCTGACTTATGAAACAACCAACAGCACAATGAGATGAAAGTAATTAAAGTCTAATTTGTGAAAACCATATATAGCTTTTAAATATTACTTATAAATTCATAATACAATTGATTAACTCAGAATGTCAAACGCATAACTGAAGACCCCACAGAGGCCTTCTAAAGGGGGGTGCTTTCTTTCTTTTTTTTTGCTCCTCAAGATCGCTTCAGCTGAACTGGCTATAAAGGCTTCCCGTTTAGCCTGTTAATAACCACCAAAATATTCACAGTATTCCCTGGGCTTTTGCCACTTCTCACATCGTTGGATTTTAGCATGCAGGCCTTATCCTCAACCCAATTACCTGGATATGAAACTGGAACTTCGCAGCTGTCACAAAATACCTATACCATTTTAGGAAGGCATTGCTATCAATAACCAAAAAAACGGGGATTTTATTGCAGACGATATGTGAAATTGTACCTCACTGACAAAGCCATTGCAAAAGCTTGGTGATAATATTATTATAGTAATTACCATATGTCTTACATCAAATGCAGCTCCAGTTTTATTATCATTCACGTTTTCTAGAAGGAGATAGGAGAGAGCTGTCACAGTAGACAGAGAGCTTGTCCTCTATTCAACTGCCAGCTCCCCTCTGAAACACAGGCTTTCTGTTCTACTGAAGGAAATACAATTATAACTCCATTTGCATGGAGAACAAGAGATGCCCAGGGTTAATTACAGGTAGGTTCTGTTGACATTCCCCGGGGCTTGCCACAGCCAGATTCCATTTCTGAGGTGAAAAAGCTACAGGAGTTTGAACTAAATCCACATTAAAAAAAAAAAAAATCCACTCTTGAAATTCTGTGTGGCCAAAAGGAGTCTGTCACTCAAAGATCTTTCAAATGTAACCTCAGAAACCTTCATTTTCCAGAGTCTGAGTGTAACTAAAGAACCAAAACTTAAACAAAAAAAAAGATGGAGGTTTGAGGTCATCTAGGTAAGGATGGGGAAAAAAGGGGTGGCATTATGTGTGTTATTAGCATTATGTAATCAACTGATTTAAAATGCAAGGCAAAGTAGGAATCTTCAGTATGCTGACAGGACTATTTACTGACAAGAGACTGAGTGTTAAAGAAATAATTTTCATCATCTGCAAGCCTTCCTGCCATCTTTTTTCCTGGCTTTCTGGAACATTAAAAAAAAACATTTGGCAGAGGAAATGATGGGCCAGCCATACTAACTACAACTGATGTCAGGATGCATCTCTGCTCTTGGGTTCACAGAGAGACTTTGGTCTTCTGATTTTGCTTAGCTTTCCCAACATATACACACAGCAGGTGTTATGCCATTTATGTTCTCACCTACTCACTCAAAGAATGTTTTGCTATCTGGTTGCAACCTGAAAATCTCCTGAATTCTGTAGGTTTTGGATGTGCAAGCCAGCCTCTTCCCAATCTGTGTCCATCACTTCTCCCTATGTTAATTTGTTCAGACTTATCACTCACTACTACCTGACATATCTTTTTTTCTATTACCTACTTGTCTAAATATTTATTTTCAGTTTCAATCCTCTCCCCACAACATGCACACAAGAATATTAACTGCCTGAAGCAGGAGTTCTTATCAGGAAACCAGAATGGCACCAAAAGAAAAGCAGGTAATCATTATGTTACACAACACAATGTTACACAGCATAATGTAATCTGCTACAATTTCATAAAATCTGGATGTTGGCTCTAGCAATAGGCATTACCTGAGCAGTATGTATATATAGATGATCTAGATATGGAGAATGATTTCATTAGAGAGAAAGTTTAAGGACTCTGTTTGAAAATGAAATGGAAGACAGTTCCAGATTCGTGGTTGTAGGCTTCTGGGAAAAAGCAAGTTACCTCTAGAGTTATAATGAATGCAGAGTTTCCAGAGGGTCAGTCCCTGAGAAACATGAGGATGACTCTTACCCAATTTCCCTTACATTGGAAGAAGAAAGAGGTGCAGACTAAAAACACTTCCAATGAGAAAGTGGGCATCCTAACCCACTGCAGGAAGCATCTCCTACAAATGGAATTCCTCACTTTCCATCTGAAGACATACATTTTTTTCCTTCTTGTGACATTTTTCCTTCTTAAAACAAAGCAAAGCAAAACAAAATTTAAAAAGACAAATAGAGCCTAGTTTTTCAGTGAAGATGCAGGAGAAGAGTCTCCATTGGGGCAGAAGACATGATCTTGGAAGTAGCCTTGAAAGTGCCACTGCAAGTAATTCCCCAAGTTCAGATTTCTCACTCTGTGAGAGACAACCCCAAATTCCTTCATCTCTAATTCAGAGATGATGTAGTGGCATTAATTTCAGATTTGTGAGATTCTCAACTCTTCTTAAAAATTCATCTCTACTCACTTATATTTTCATTCATGTGCAGTGGGCTTCTGCTAATTCTCATCAGCAATGTACCCACTTTTTAAACCTCTGCTTAACTCTTTTTTTTTTTTAAGTACTGTGGATTGAACTCAGGGGTACTCAACCACTGAGCCACACCCACAGCTTTATTTTGTGTTTTATTTAGAGACAAGGTCTCAACTGAGTTCCTTATGGCCTTGCCGTTACTGAGGCTGGCTTTGAACTCACGATTCTCCTGTCTCAGCCTCCCAAAGTGCTGGGATTACAGGCGTGTGCTACCGTGCTCAGCTTAAACCTCTGCTTAACTCTTACCCACTTACCCTCAACAGATGGGAAAACTAAGGTCCTGTGTGTTCTCTGATTCCTAACCCACATTATGGATGGATCTACTACCCATGGAGGCTTGTTTCCTTGCCTCTGCTATGAGAGAAAAACGTGCTCTCTCCTCTGTAAGAACAATTCTTTACACGGACCTCTTAGAGTGTGCCCTCTCAATCACTCCTGTATCCCCCTTTAATAGCTACCCCTTTCCCACCTCACATTGACCACTTCTCTTCTAGTAACCTTTCAAGAGCAATGAACCTGAATATATCTTTTCCATCATTTAACGATACTTTTGTCCTGGACTCAAAGTTCCCCTTTAGCTGTCACCTAAGTGAATATTTACCTCTATTTCCTCATCCTAACTTATTTAGTAGCTTACTAAAATGCAGCTGCTATCCCACCTTTCTCAGTCGGCACCTAAATCCTAATTTCAATCAACTCTAGTCTCATTTTGCTTTTCTGTTTTGGTATTCTCTTCACCTCAAAACTATTGGCATTTCTGACCCAATAATTTGAGTGTGTGTACCTTGCTTTACTCACACAGTACATTTAGAGGTTAAATTTGGCGGACTCAAAGCATCAGTATTTTGGTTTATGTGGGAATAAAAATATTACCATAGATATGTGGCCTACAATAACACACACTCATTGTCCCGCACTTTCAGTGATCAGGAGTCTGGCACTGATTTATGAGACCTGTGCATGAGGTCTCACAAGGCTGAAATCAAGGCGTTGGCAGGGCTTGTGGTTTCATAAGAGACTCAGTGGGGAAAGAGCTACCTCTAAATGCAGTTGTTGTTGACAGAACTTAGTTCTTGCAGTGCTTGCTCACTTATGGTGGAGTCTGTTCTTCCTAATAGAAGCTGCAAACAATTCTTGCTTTGGGAGTTCCCCAGCAGAGCTGCCTAATTTGCTCCACTGGTAAAGGAGGGTCATCAGTGAGAAAAGTGCTATATTTTAGGTCATGTTATCACATATCCATAATCATGAACACCTACAACTTTTGCTGTTGGTTAGAAGCAGTGTACACAGCTCCTGTGTACACTGAGAGGAGGGTGAGTTCCAGGAGGCACCTACAACTTTTGCTGTTGGTTAGAAGCAGTGTACACAGCTCCTGTGTACACTGAGAGGAGGGTGAGTTCCAGGAGGCAGGAATCAGGTGCCACCTTTAAAATCTCTCTGCTGCAAGCATATTATATTTTTCCTTTATGATTTCATAAATATCTTAAGTTTGACCTCAAGGTGTGTTTTCTCCAGCTAATTAAGGAATACATAAGATTGTGAGTGACTGCCAACAGTGTTCTTTAGTGGGTTTGTTTTGTAAAGAATCCATTCTCTAAATTACAAGCTTGGAATTTCATAGTATAGATTTCTTTCAAGGTACCTACACAAAATAATAGGGAACTACAATATTGTGAAGAAAAAAAATTGTAGATTTGCCATTCATCTCAGCATCCTTCTCCCAAAGAGTCTGCTAGAGAGTAATGTAATTAATTCATTTGCGTTTTACTCCTTCCCCTCCATCTGTTCTGAGGGACAGATGAGGGTGGAGAGAAGGGAATTGAACTAATAAACCATCAAAATTCTTCATTGTGTCAGTCTACAATGGCTACTTACAGTTGTTTCCAGAAAAATGTCAGGTTATTCACAGAACTGCTATTTTAAAAACTACATTACTTTTATTTTATTATTATTATTTTTTGAGATAGGGGCTTGCTAAATCGGTGAGGGTCTCACTAAATTGCAGTCCTCCTGCGTGGGAATACAGTTGCTGGGATTAAAGGCGTGTGTCATTGCACTTTATTACTTCTTTAATAATTCTACCTACTGGGTGAAAATGCAAGTTGACCAGTGGATTTATTTACTTATTCTACAAATACTTGAAGATGATGTACTCTGTATTGAGCAGAGAATTCTAAAAGATTTACACATATAAGTTATCCTCATAATACTTATCAATTAGGTACTACTGTTATCTTGATTTTACAAATTGATAAGGCAGAAGAATTAAAGATAGATCTCCAAAGGCTGCAAAACCAGGAGAGGCAAAGGATCAGTATTTGAAGTGAAGCAGTCTACCACCAGCCTATGCTGAGTGTCCCCCTATACTTGCATGACTCAGTGGCAATATAATGCAAGCCACAAATGCAAGCTACATCTGTAATTTTAAATTATGTAGTAGGCATATAAAAATTAAAAGAACCAGGTGAAATGAATTCAACATTTTATGAAGCCTAAAACATCCCAAATATCGAAACAAGTAATTGATCTACAAATTATTGAGCTATTTTACATTTTAAAACAATACTAAATCTTCAAAATCTGCTGTGTATTTTACAGCCCCATGTGGCTAGTGGCTGCTGCAATGGGTAGCATAGCTCCAACCACACTTTACTACTATAGTATGTCATTGGTAGCAAAGCCCCAGATGCACTTTTTTAAAATTTATTTCTTTAATATGAGGGAGTACTTGATTTGTTCATCCAAATTGAAACTTGAAACATGCGATTGGACAAATGAGACCATTGAGCTATTCCATTAGATTTTAACTCCCTGAACGCAGGGTTTGTTTCTACCATCTTCACCACTATGTTCTCCATGCCAAGACGAATGTTCACAAAATAGCATGCACTCAACAGATATTTTTGAAAGGAAAAAAGGAGAGCTTGAAGGAAGCTGGATTTTGTATTTTAACCATCAACAGCATGCATTAATTGCTCAACATGTTAAGATGGGGAGATTGGCTTCACTCAGTTGAATTCATCAAATGTCACCTTGTGCTAGAGCCTATGAAAACACCAAATCCTGAGGATGCACAGATGGCAGGCCCAGACCCTACCCTTAAGATGCACACAAGGGAGACCGATATTTTAATGATTACTACAGTGTGCGTATGGAATAGAACCTGGACAATCTGGGGAAGGATTAATCGACTCAGACAGAGGGGCAGGGTAGGGACTATGGATGGCAAGAAGCCACGTCCTGAAGAGTAAAGAAGACAAATGATAAGGCTAGGTAAGACACAAACTTCTGCGAAATAAGGCACCTTTCTCATTTACTATAGCTATCCAATTTGTACCTGGTCCTTACTAGCTGGGGTAGACTCATGGAGCTGAAGTAGGTGAAATGCCATGGAAACTATAAGCAAAGTCCTTAATGTTTCAAAACAACTTTGAAACCTAGGTAAATCAGTGGAACCAATGTGCTGCATGTATTGTTTTTTTGGTTTGGTTGTTTTGTTTTTGTGGTGCTGGGGATTGAACCCAGGGCCTTGTGCATGCAAGGCAAGCACTCTGCCAACTGAGCTATATCCCCAGCCCTGCTGCATATATTGTTATGAAATTAGAAAAAAAAAACCCACTAAATTAGGTATATTAAGGACTCGATGTGCAACAGCTGATATGATACATGTAAGTGTAAGCATTTTCTTTTAGCAAAAGTCACAGTCAAAAGCATAATTTTGGTGTCGCACACTTTAATGAGTACTGCTATAAGGTTTCACATCATGTTAAAAATCAATGAAGGATGTAAATGCTTAAAAAAATTCGGTATTCAAAACAATTCAGACCAGGATAAAGCTGTCGAACTTTATGTTCTATTCCCTGGCCTTAGTAGAGAGGAGAGAGAAATAACAGAGCTAATGGTAAAACGTGAGCCTAAATTTCACCCTGTTTGGTGCTACAGTCACACAATAGAAACTGATGAATAACAGCAAAGTAATACGAGGCCTGTCTGGGGGCTCCCTCCCAATCGTGTGTTTCCATATTGTCCCCATCAGGCTTCACTTTCCTCCAATAAATCACACATTGAAAAGATCAGCACTTTCCACTTTGAACCCCAAATTGGGCCCTACAACATATGGTTAATCTTCTGGAAAGCAGCATTAATACTGGCATGCACAATTATACCCGAATCAGAAATAAATGACTTTAACAGATTTATGAACAACCTCTATGTATAAACTCATCAATCAAATTTAAATGCTTGAGTAATGCAATAATGCTATTTATTAGACAAGCATAAAGAGAATGGATACATTTTATTGTTGCCAAGAGTATCCAAATGAGATAGAGATCATTAGGGACCCCACATTTAAGGATAAAAAGGCCTTATATCACATTAAAAGAAAAGAGACCCGCACAAAGGAAAAACCTGGAGGCCCAATTAAAATCACAAGTCTACTAAAACACACAAATAAATGTGCTATAGTTCTCTGTCACTCACATACACAAAATTATCTCTTTTCCTCCAGAGCCACTTTTTCTTAATGAACATCTTCTTTTTCAGGATATCACAATTGGGCCTTTGCTGAATCTCCAACAGTGAAAGGGGAAAAAGCAGTCTTGGTTTTCTTTCAATCTCTTTTCTCATTAGAATTTTGAGGATCACACCTACTTCTTTCTTTGTCTCTTCTCATTACCTCACTATCCTCCAAATACAGCACTATTTATAGCAATAAGAAACTGAAAACAAACAAACAAACAAACCCCCCACCACCAACAACAAAAAAAGTCAACAGCAAGGGACAATGGTGCATCCCTAAAAACTTATTTTATTTGAAATATTTTGTTAGAGTTTCAATCATGGGAAAACAAAAGCAAAAAGACAAATGCCAGCTATGAAATTATATATTACGTATCATTAGAAGGTAGTAAAATATATACATAATTTTAACATTTTTGTGTAGCAAGAACATTATAAGCAAGTGGAAAGATAAACAACAATTTGAGAAAATATTTGTAATACACAATAGACATAAATATGTATTTATAATACAAAATAAAACTTCACACAGAAATTGTAAACAAGATGGAAATCCCAGCTTGAAAATGGGAAGTTTGAAAAAAAAAAGTCAATAAATATATGAAAAGATGTTTGACTGCTCTGTTAATTAAAAACTACTAGTGAAAATAACACATCATTTTAACCTAACAAATGGAGTAAATGGTTCATTTTATCCTAGTAAATTGGGAAAATATTAGTAATATTTTAGTAATCTTTATCACTATAAGGATTTGCAGAATTCACTTTTTAAAAAATGTAATGCTAGTGAGAGAATAAATTCTCACAACTTTTCTTTTGACAGTCCTGAAATAAAAATCAAAATTAACTCAGTAGTTCCTCTTCTAGAAACTTATCTTAAGGATCTATTACATTAAATTAAGCACAAGAAATTTCACTGGAGCTTGTTTCAGAGAACAGAAATAATCTACATACTCAAAAATAAGGGATTAGCTGCATAACATTCTAAAACATCTACCCATCCATTTAATGGAATTATCTGCAATAATTAAAAGGAATGTTTTTCTGTATATTCTGGAGTGGAAAAAATGCCCTAAAATTCAACTGAATAAAAAGCACAAGATGCAAGGCATGATATAGAAGATAATGCCTTCCATAAATTACAGGGATAACTCTGTGTGCATGTATGATAAAAAGATGACTGAGTGTTAGCCGGTATATTAACTATGCTTGCTCTGGGTGATGAAATACATACTTTTTTTTCTATATTGCTTGAATTTTCTAAATATGTACTTTAATTTTTTGAAAAATATTGCTATGCAAAGATGAAAGTGACTTTCACTTGGTAGTGAGATTATATATTTTTTTAAAATAATTTTTTAGTTGCCAATGGACCTTTATTTTATTTTTTTATTTATATGTGGTGCTGAGGATCGAACCCAGTGCCTCACCCACGCTAGGCAAGCGCTCTACCACTGAGCCACAACCCCAGCCCCGAGATTATATTTTAGCACTCTATTTTCTAAAATTTTATTATTACTTCATTTTATTTTCATAACAACAGAAATTAAATAACAAGACCATGGAATTATGAGTGTCTGCTTCCCCTGATGTTACACGGTAGATCCATTTGCTTAATTTTCTCCAAATGTGTCAGCTAGGACGGGAAGTACAGAGGTGTCAATGTTCTGCTGGCTTGGTCAGGTGTCAATAACCGAGAGTCCATAAAACCTGCATGTAGTACCCTGAAGAGCTGCATGTGAGTTAAAAGCTCTGGTTTATAGATTTAAATGTATCAGCCTAGATCTCAGCCATCTTTTCCAGAGAGGTTTGTTGCTTATGTCTTTAAATATTGTCTCTCTCAAGTTAACACATGCAAAACAAGCAGTTTTTGAAGTGGCAATCTGTGCCTCTCACAGGTTCACGAATGGAAGCTATGTTTACATTTATTAACAGAACTCTGAAAAAAAATAGAATTTAAATTTATATTTCTATACTTGTTTTTAAACACATCACGAATGATGAAATGTATCATGTGGGACACCCATGCTTCTATAATTGCTTTTTTTCTCTAGGTCTCAAATATTTGACTTGAGTGATCATACATAATGATGCAGGCTTAAAACTCCTGAATGCTGCCATGACAGGTTCTGTCACCTTAAAATTTAAAGCAAAGGTCAGACTGCTCTTATTTGGAATTAATTTGAGTATAGTATTGACTGACAGCAGAAAAATGGACTCTGCTCTGGCCCATTCAGTCCCCTTCTTCAAGTATGAGTTACTCTGATGGCAAACAGAAAATGTCTGGTTTTGAGTTGGAAAATTGAAATAGACTGCTGGAATTTTTAAGAAAACCAGACAGTCTAGAATTACTTACTCTTTTTAGTTAAAAAAAAAAAAGTGAATAAGGCTGGGTGGTACACACCTGTAATCCCAGCATCTTGAGAGGCTGAGGCAGGAGAATTACAAGTCCAAAGCCAGCTTCAGCAACTTAGTGTGGCCCTAAGCAACTTGGTGTGACTCTGTTTCTAAATAAAATATAAAAAGGCTGGGGTTGTGGCTCAGCGGTTGAACACCTCTGGGTTCAACAAAAGCAATTACTGCATGTGGGTCTTTACTGGTCAGGAATGTTTGAACTCAAGCATCACACATTGCTTAATCCTTCAAGGTTTCTTGGACCTTCTTGGTTTCCTTAGCTGAAATCACCTGCAGCTTGAAACTCTGGGGGTTTGAGCTCATAGAACTGTACATGCTCCAACCATTGTTGTGTCCCAGGGATAGGGCATAGGGGAACATGGGTATGTGTGTCAAGGTATGTGAGAAAATCAGACAAGAGTGTTTGAACTATTCCATCAGTGTTGCCATCATTGCAGAGAAAAGGATCCATGCAAAATTCTGGTTGTAAACATTTTAGGAAAAGGACAGTGTATTAAAAGTTTTGGTATATTCCATAAAGTCCAAAAAATGTTAGCAAAAGCTTGAACTCACTAATGCATGGATTTCCTTATCACTCAACAAATACTTGTGTGCCTCTATAAAAGTAACTGGTTGATAATATCAAGATCCATGAGATGGACCAGTCCTCAAGCAACAAGATTTGAAGAAACTTCCTGAATAGAAACATTGTATCTAGAATAGGATAACGAGGTATCCTCTAATGTCCTGCTTTTGGCTGTTCACTGCTGAAATTTGAATACAACTGCATAGTGGAGAGTGAGAGAGCAAAGCCACTGAACAGACCCTGGTTTGGGGCTTTGAAGATATAAATAATACTTCTTTTATTTGGAAGCAAAGGCCGTTAATTCAGGCATGGCACACACCCACCCACAGCAATCTGTCTCTCCCACTCTGTGGTATCACAGCAGGGCTGAGTTTCCCCCACTCAGCTCTAATGCTCATTTTAGTACCATCATGCTGTGTTTATTTGACCATGTTTTCAATAGGACTTCTATTTGATGCATTCACAAAAGCCGTGGAGTACAGCATGCAGTAGTTCTTTTGGAACGGCACATTAATTTTTAAAGTGTCAAAGATGATACATTATAATTTCTGTGAATATCTGATTAGTAGATGAGATAGGGGATGGCTGTGTCGTGGGATCATGCTTTTGCAAATACACGTCTATTGTTCTGATGCAAGTGACCAAATTGGATAATTCTTATATTCATCTGTTGACAAACAAGTACCTTCCATGGGGGCTGCTCCAAATCCTGTCTTATGGCTGTAAGAAGTCTCCAGTCTTGATCCTTCATTCTTTTTTTTTTTTTTCTTTATGTACTATCTTTTCTTGTGTGTGGGTGGTGCTGGGGATTGAACCCAGGACCTTGTGCATGCAAGGCAAGCACTCTACCAACTGAGCTATACCCCAGCCCTGTATTATGTTTTAAACAAAAAAATGTTTTTGTTGTAAAATAATAGTAGACACACATGCAGTTATAAGAAACAGTAGAGTTCTTGTTGCCTTGTATCAATATTCCCCAAATGTTAACACCTTGCAGATGTACAGAACAATATCACAGCCAGAGAAGCCACACCGATATGATCAAGATACAAACACTTTATCACCATGTGGATATGCCCTCATCCTGCCCTTTCATAGGTTTACCTATTTTATGTTTTTTGCCTATGAATGTACAATAGCATTTGCATCGTTGTTGAAAATTAGTTGGACATATCTGTGTGGACCAGTTTCTGGGTTCTCCATTCCATTCCATCAATCTATGTGTCTTCCCCTCTGGCAATACCATACCACCTTGATTACTGTAGCTATATCAAGTAGGAATATCACTCTCACTTTGTTCTTCTTTTTAAAAATTGTTTAAGCTATTCTAGGGCCTGAGACTTTCCATATAATTTTTAAAATATGCTTATCTATGGCTGCAAAAACCTTGTTTTATTTTGATAGGAGTTGTGTTAAATCCATGATCAATTGGTGAAAACTGACATTTTACTGTGTTAACTCAACCCATGATTACAATATGTCTTTCCATTTATTTAGTTCTTTGAATATTTCTTTTATTGTATTTTGTGGGTTTTAGCATACAGATTCTATACATGCTTTTGTTAAGTTTATACCTAAGTATATACTTACCTGGAGCAATTCATAAATATTTTTGAGTTTTAAATATCAATTTTCATATGCTCATTGTGAATAAGTAGAAATAAAGTTGTTTTGTGTATGCCTGTCTTTTATCCCATGGTCACACTCTAACCCAGTCAACCTATTTATTAGTTTTATCAGGATTTTTTTTTCTTTTTAAAAGTACATTGAATTTCCTACATAGACAATCATGTCATCTGAAAATAAAGGGAGTTTCATTCTTTCCAGTTCAATACATGGGCTTTTTAATTTTCTTTTTCTTACCTTATTTCAGAGGCTGGAGCTTTTGGTACTAAGCTTAGTAATAAGAATAGTTAACAAACATCCTTTCCTTGTTCCTGATCTTAAAGGCGAAGCAGTCAGTGTCAACTATTATCATTGGAAGAATAATAGTTGTAGGGCTATTGTTTTTGTTTTGTAGATGTTATTTATCCAGCTGGCGACTTCTCCTAGTTTGCTGAGAACCTTTATTATGAATGGATGCTGAGATTTGTCAAATGCTTTTCTCTGCCAATTGATAGGATCATGCTTTTCTCTATTAGCCTGCTAATATGGTGACTGATTGCCTTTCAAGTGGTGAATTAGTTTTGCACACTTCTGGAGCTTTTTAATTACAAATTGAATTTCATTAATAGCGATAGGACTATTCAGACTGAGGTATTTTTGATGGTTTTTAAGAAATTCGTCCATTTCTTTGAAGTTGTCAGATTTATGAAGGTAAAGTTACTCACAGTATCCCATTATTATCCTTTTAATGGCTGCAGAATTTGTAGTGATATCCCCATTTTATTCTTGATATTGGTAATTTGTGCCTTCTTTATATCTTCATCAGTCTTGCCGGAAGTTTATCAATTTTATTGATTTTTGTTGGAGAACTTAGGTTTTGTTTCATTGATTTTTCTCTGTTGTTTTCTTGTTTTATATTTCTCACACTCTATATTGAAGATCAGCTCCTCAAGTCAGGAGAAGAGCACCTTTTTCTTGTGCTCATTTGCTTTCTTGGTTTCTTTTCCCATCTTTTCTTCATTCTATCTGTGTTAGAGGAAAGCTCCTTTCTCCTTCTTACCAAGACCAAACTCTTCTATTCCAGGTCTGAGTTTTCTCCTCTGGGGTCATGCCACATTCAGTAATTTTGCTTTCTCTTTTATTTTGAAGCTACTTCTTCAACTATAAATTTGTTTCCATCTCCATTCTACCCTGAATAAAATCCCTCAGGCACAATTCCAACTATTCTTTTCCCCTACCACCAAACTTCTCTAGCGGGTTGTCTGCTTGTCTGCCACAGGCACTGAACTCATTTGTTCTGGCTGCTGCCTCTTCTCATGACTGTGTTAACCATGGCTCAGTTTACTTCGGATTCTACTTGTCAGCTTTTACTTCTGACACTAACTGCCCACTAAATGATGGTTTATACTGCTCCAATCAACTGACCTCTCTCTTCTTTCTCTCCATGTCTTATTTTCTGGGGCTTCTGTCCATGGCCTGTTGTTCCCTGCTTGTATCTGGTGTGACATCACTCTATCATTTGTGTTTCAGCACAGGACAGCATTTGATTGGTTGGTTAGCCGCTTTCTACTGCAAATGCCTGATTGGCCACATCTGTTTGTAACAATTGCCCATAGGCTGACTTTGGGTCTGCTTCTATTCTCTCATCCAATCAGCTGTGGCCAGAACAGGACGGTAACTAGCTTGGTAACTAGCTTGATAACTTGGAAACTTGTCGGAAGGTTTGTGGTGAGGTAGGGGTGAGGTGGGGGTGAGGTGGAGGTGGGGGTTCCACAAAGGACTCGGAGCAAAGCACAATTTAAAATGTCAGTTTGGGTACATATATGATGTGAGTTTCAGATTTTGGCCATTTTTAGTAAAGAAAATAAGCAGATTATTGGATGATAGACATTATATCTGAATTGGCAGGTTTTTAAAAAGCTTAACTATTAATACTTTTGTGTTTAAATTTCTTCACAGTTTCTGTGGCATATGCATCTGAAATTCACCAAAGATTATCAATCATATGGCTCTTTTCTTTTAAGATATTGAAAAATAATGAGATTAATTCATGGAAAGTCACTGAACTTACAATAGGTGGATTTTTAAATTTCTAAGTTTTGTTATTTCTTTGCAGAAGGCAGGATTAAGAAATTCACTTCACAATCCCATATAGGTAGAGCTGACTCAAGAAGTTGTTCTAAGATAGTTGACTTTCCTTTCTTGGACATGAATGGTATGCATACCTGCCTGCGCCCCCCAATGTATACGTAAAATAAAGTCATCACCAGAAAGATGAGCACAGCATGTCAAAAAATGACATGGGACATTATTTCCTGCTGTCTTATTTTTCACAAATATTTCCACCTTCAAGCTTCAGCACAGCTAGTTTTCTACCTTCTTTAGTGCCATATTTATGGTGTTTTCTTTCATTTTTATTAGGAGTCCTCTGTGAGACCAGTCATGGGACTTTTCTATTATTTCTTGTACATTGCTAACAAATTCATTCAGGAACACTACAGTTCTCATTCTCACTCTAGCTTTAACTCCCTGATTACAGAGTTAATTTAGGGCAAAGGTATTCTGAGTTTGCCAACATAATAATGAGGAAAGATCAGAAGTTAATTTTTTTAAGAAAAATTAACTAAGAACTCTTGACTTCATCTTTGGGAATTTAGCTTAATTCAGCTAAATTTCCTCAGTGCTTACATTTTGTGAAGCACTAGGGATGTAAGATGAATTAATATGGATTTTAAAATCAAAGACCATATAGCCTAGTAGATGTGACAGTTGAGTACATGCCCAGTGTGGCAGTGGCAAATTTCCTCACAGATGACAGAGGGAAGGAGAGTGTCAGAGAAAACTTTTCAAATAAGATGCCTGAGTCACACCTTGAAGAAAGAATAGAAACTCATTAAGGAAAGAAGATGGGGATTTGGAAGATGTCAGTAGAAATCCAGGAGTGAAAATAAATACTGAGAATGATGGCACAGACCTTCCTTGGTGCATGTGAAAAACTACAAACTGTTTATGTTTCTGGAGAATAACTTGCCTGGCTGGGAGAAGAGCTGAGAGGTGAGCAGGGCAAAATGGAAGAGACTGTCCAGCCATGCTGAGGAGCTTTCACTCAATCCTCAGGTTATTGAAGAAGTCTAGGAGCCATTTAAGTTGAGAAAGCTGTGGTCTTACTGGTTCCTCAGAGGGATCCTTCAGTCAATTGCATGGAAGAGGAATTTGCAGGGGTAAAACCAGAGGCAGTGAACTCTCACTTAAAGTTAAGACCCAAGAACCAAGCACTAGTAAAGGAGTAGAGAGGGGTTTACCTGATAAAATTAAAAGGAAGGTTGCTATTTGATGCTGTTTTTACAATATCCTGATGATCTTCCAGTAAACTTAACCTATAGGAAAACAGGAAGTGGGTAGAATACAATCCTTATGATCCTTCAGTTATAGAGGCCAGTTCATGTAAACAAACCTCATATTAAATATCTATGAGTGTGTGAGAAAGAGGAGAAGAGAGAAGAGAGAGAGAGAAGGGGGGTGGATATTTATATAATTAATTTAAAGAGTTCTTTGTGTTGCTGTCCAGCTCAGGAAACATTTGTCTACAAGTACCAAATTTTGGCAAATACTAAAGCAGAGAAAAGGATGAGGAGTTATTGGTGCCCTGCTT
>CM053400.1:57963842-58009693 GCA_028644305.1 Xerus rutilus | reverse complement strand
TCCTTCCTTCCTTCCTTCCTTCCTTCCTTCCTTCCTTCCTTCCTTCCTTCCTTCCTTCCTTCCTTCCTTCCTTCCAATTTTTGTATATTACCTAGTGTGATGGTTAATGGTGTGTCAGATGACTGTGCCACAGAGTGCTCAGATGTGTGGTCAGACATTATTCTGTGTGTGTCTGTGAGGTTGTTTCTGGATGAGATTGACATTTGAATCAACAACTGACTAAAGCAAATTGCCCTCTATAATATGAGTGGAGCTCCTCCCGTCAGTGAAGACCTGCACAAAATAAGAAGGTCCATAAGAAGAGATCCCTGCTGATGCTTTAGATGAAACAAATTTTTTTTCCTGTCTTTGGCCTCAAACTGAAAAAAAAAAAAAAAACCCAAAAAACTGGCTTTTCTGGAGTCTCATAGTGAACACCTTCGGATTTAGAGTTTACCCTATTGTCCTGTCTGAGCTTTCAACTTAACTGACTGCAGGACTTGAGACTCCTCAGATTCCATAATCCAATTCCATTTCCTTATAATAAATCATTCACTTTCCAATGGCTACCAAAATCTTGATGTTTATAGAAACTTCCATTCACTGAAGAATAAAATTTAGAATAAGATCACAAAATGAAGAGAAAATTTCTTGATCATAGAAGTTTTTAGGTCAGTCCTTGAGACAAATGTCTGGCATTTAATGGGGCATACAGAGTTGTCATTGTTGTTGTTTTCTTTGCAAGAGAAAACAAGAAGACGAGGGTCTCTCTGGGAAGGTACAGCTGTTTTGATATGCTGACCAAGGAATTAAGTGTTTGTGCATGGCTGTGTGAGGCTGGCCTAGTCCTGTCTCTCCCTGAGGTGTCATATGTCCCAGGTTCCCAACTGCAGACTGTGTCTCAGAGATATTTTGAGCATAGGCACAGGAGTGTTTTCACCAAAATTTTAATGCCCTTATTGGCTCAAAAGTAAAAGGTAATTTTCTCCTCAAAATTCTCAATGCAGAAAATCAGTAGGTGATCTATTTTACATGAGCACTTTAGCAAGTCCATTTTTGTTTTTATGCAGATCACTGGATTAAAATTGCCTTTACCCTGGTAGAAAATATGCTTTCTCTTTACCTTCCAAGTTCTCAAATATACAAAATGATTGTTGCCACCAAGGAAGTTTTATGAACGTGTTAAATAAAATCTTAACAGAGGCTTATACCTTCTTCAGCTTCCCTGAGTGAGCATCTGGGCTCTTCCGACAGACAGTAAGAGCAGTTCTTTAATTACAGATGAATGTGGCTTGATGAACTGTACTCTTGGTGCACGTGGAATTCTAGAGCATACAGGGCTTGATTAAAGACTGGTTTTAATCAACTAGGATTCCAGTGGGTGCTAAACTTGAACCATGCTGTATTTGTTTTGGCCTTGACCACTTATTTAAATGTACTATTTACCTAATGTGTAATCAAAGGAATAGGATTTTATAGTCATTGGGATTTTGAAAAGCATATAAGTCAGCACTGTCTGTATTTTTATCTATATCAACATAAATATCTCTATGAATATAGGTGTCAATATTGATAGCATATAGCTAGTTCAGGTTATCAACAAATGCTTCCTGAAATTTGCATTGAGAACAAACTACAGTAAAAGTATGATTAAGAACATACTATCCTCAGTATTTTATGTTTTAAAATTAATATTGAGACTTTGTGTTTCACCAGACACCAAGTTGATTATTTAAAATTAAAATTTCCAGATCTCTAAGTGGTAAGAACAGGCAAAAACAAAACCACTTATCTATGTCTAAATAAGTGTTCCCTTGATTTCTTTGGGCAATCAATTTAGACAGCTAACGGCTTTCCCTTGAAATTACTATATTAACATGCTTTTATTTTTTTCAAAGATGAAAAAAATTATACATCTGTAACCACTGCAATTGTGACACTGCATATCACTACCCGCATGTTCTAATTCCATGATTGCATATATTTACACAAATTATATAATAAGATGCAATTACAATAATTACAGAGGAATAGGCAACAATTGAAAAAAATTACAAATTCCCACTAAAATAAGAATAAATGATATGAAAATTATCAGACAAACCAATACAAGAAAAGAAAGTGTTTTAAGATGAACCCAACCATAAAACAGAATACAGTTTAGAAAAACGTCTTCATCCTAGCCAACTGAAACTTGTTATACTGGGAAAGTTGAAGCCCAAAGTTTAAGGATACAGTTTTGTTTCATTTACATTTGTTTCCTAGCCCTTTAATGTGATTGTTTAACATTTTGACTTTCCTAAACATATTATGACTAGAGAAACTTTTTCCTTCATAATTTCTGATTGTTATTTCAAATAAAAGAGGAAAGATAATTACTAGAATAATAACACACAATTCTATGGAAAGAGCAGGTCCCAGTATAATTTTCAGTTATGATTTTCTTGTCCTTTTCCTTATAATCTACCTCCAGTGTACATCTCACTTTCACAAATATACAGCCTGAGAATGTTGCTTGTCCAACTCATTCTCCTTTTAGGAAAAAACATTCACAAGACAAATTATGTGGCTCATACCTTTGAGTTCTCTATAAATTGTCCTCACTTGTCTTTTATTTATATCCCAATTTCTCACTTGGTTTTGTATTTCAGACAAATATCATTAACATAAAAACTGGGAAGTTTGTCTTTTTGATTTCTTTTTGCAATTATTTTATTAGATCTGAGGCCATGTCTTGCTAGACTGTGACAGTGAAAAATTAACATTCGGTTACACCAGAATGCTTCACAAAGGAACTTAGTATAGCTTATTCATAATTCCTATATGTTCCAGGCACTGTGCTTTGTTGCTTATTTACATTATATTTTATGTAGTACTTCATGACAATCCCTCAAGATGAACTTTTCTACCAGCAAAATCTCCATTATATAGATGTGGAAACAGGGGCTTTGAGAGAATAAGTACAGAGATATATGTCTGAGATTACAAAGCAGTTGATCCAAGATGTGAACTGGCCCATTATAAGCATTTATATAAACATGTACCGATGTCTAATACTGCACTAGAGCTGAGGTTATGAGGCTTGAGGATGGACACTTTGTGGCACTTAATGTCTGCAGGTAAGAAAGACATGAACACCAATGATCTCTGTATAAAGTTGAGGTGCTGAGAGGCCTGAAGAAGTTTGACTATCAAAAGAATGCAGCATTAAATGTTTTCTTACAGTGGTGGTGCTAGATGCTTCACGTATTTTACTGTACAGCAGATGAATAAATATTGGGTAAGATGATTTAAAGTAGGGAATAAATGAGATTCCTTAAGAGAAATGAAACTAATATATAATTTCAAAAAATAAAATTTCAACTTCTGAGAGCATTAATGAATTACCTGGAATTATAAAACCATTGATTCACTGATTACATGATTAATGGAATAATCTATTTATTTGTTCATGAACAAAAATCTGTTAAGTACTTGCTCTGGGTCAGATGCTGCTGCAGGCTTTGAGCATGCAAAAATGAACAAGAAAGATAAGAACATGGCCACTAGGGGGCCTATTCCCCTCAAAACAGCCCGATAGCCTGTGCTGGTGTCCTGTGAAAGGAGGGGAAGGGGCTATGGAGGCACACAGGAAAGCTCTAATCCGGATGTCCTGGAGGAAGAGATGTGTGACTGGACATTAAGAAGTAGCCAAGCAAAGAGGAGGGCTAGGATCTTAGTGTCTAGAAGTAACCTGTTGTATAAAAGTCTTGAGAGGAAAGAGTTGCTATGCGCTCTGAAAGCTGTGTCTCCCCCAAGTCGTATGTTGAAACCTAATCATCAACGTAATAGTGTTAGGAAGTGAGGCCTGGTGAAGTGATTGGATAACTGCTTTTGTCAAAGAGGCCAAGAAAGATCCTTTGCCCCTTTCTACCATGAAAGGTTATGGTGGAAAGACTGCTGTATGTGGATCCTCACCCACAGAAAGCATCTGCTGGCACATTGATCTTACACTTCTCAGGCTCCACAACTGTTAGAAAAAATTTTTTGTTGTTTATAACCTATCCTGTTTATGGTATTTTGTTATAGCAGCCTGCTATGGTTTGGATAAGGCTTGTCCCCTCTAAAACTCATGTTGGAACTTAATCTCCACTGTGAAGTATTAAGAAGATGAAAGCAATCCAACTATGGTATCTGGAGGCGGGGCATTTGGGAAGTGATAAGGATTAGATGATGTTATCTGGTGGAACTCCCATGATTGAATACAGGGGGATTTATAAAAAGAAAGGCCATGGCACACGTGCACTGTCTCTCACTCTGTGTGGTGTTTTCCTCCACCTCAGGACTCTGCTAGCAGGAAGACCAGATGTGGGCTCTTGAACCTTGGACCTCCAGAACCAAAATAAACCTATTTTATTTAAAACTTACATAGTCTCTGGTATCATGTTACTAGTAACAGAAAATAGATGCACAAACCAAACAGACCAAGAGAGAAAGTATAGCAAAAATAAGAACATGAAAGAAATTTAGTCAGCTTGGGCCCATGGGTAGGAAAGAGAAAATGGTGAGAGGCAAGAAATAGTGCCATCAGAAAGAAACCATTGCATTAAAAATTAAAATTGTGCATATGGGAAACAAACCCTTCCAGAGGTTCTAAAGTTGGTTTTGATGCTATAAATATCTCACGTGTTACCTTAATAGAAATGGACTAAATTAATGTTTTTAGCATTCCTGGTTAATAAGAGCTATGAAAACATAGACAAAATATAAAGGAGGGGACTGGGATGATCTTGGAACTAAAGCTAAAGTGAGCTAAGGATATAGCTAGAAAACATGAAGAGGCAAAGACTAAGTTCAAGCATTTGTCTCGATGGTTCTGATTAGGGAACTTCCCTTCTCATGCCTGATAAGGAACATGCCTCATGCAAATGAAGCACAGAGTAACCAGGTATACAGTAATGTGGAACCTCTGATGGAGTTGGAAGAATTTGAACTCAGTACAGAGTGACTTAACGTGGGGAAGCACATGAGTGAGTAAAGGGCTTCCTAGAATCTGATGATGCTAGAAATTGTGGAGAAGGGTTTTCTCTCACTAGTGCAACCAGAGAAAATCAAGTAAATGTCTGTCCTACTGGTCACCATCATGTCACAGAAAGTACACTCTTGGACTTGTTGGCTTTTATAGTTATTAGGCTATACTAACTTTAGGCTATTAGAAAATCTCACAGCATGCTACCCCATTACTCTTTCTGGCCCTTGTCACCACCAAAGGGGGTTGGGCATGCTCAGAGTCAATAGAAGCAGAGGGGGCTTCACAGTGGCTGGAGCAGTAAGCAGAGTCAAGATCATGACGGAGTCCTAGAAACCACAGTAAGGATAGGATCCTAAGGGTGATGGAATGAGTGAATGGGTTTAGATAGAGAAATGTTAGAATGAAAGTTGAATTTTAGAACAATCCCTCTGATGATAATGGATAAAGGGGGTTGAGGGATAGATGACCACAAGAAGACTATTTAAGAGAATGTTGGAGGTGTAGTGAAGGAACGATAGTGACTCTAGATGGAAGAGTGAGGGAGTAGAAAGTGGGTGGGTCCTGAAGACAAATGGAAGGTGACTGCTTGGGGTGTGTGGCACTGGAGATAGCGGAACCCAAAAAAGATGCCTAGATGCATGACTTTAGAAACCAGTTGAACAATGATTAACAGAAAACAAAATAGGAAACACTAGTAAAGGGGCAATTACGTTGGGCAGGAGAAGACAGAGTTGGTGAATTTTATTTTGAATATACTGAATCAGGGTACCTGTGGGGCATTTGAGGGGGTGTATCAGGTAAGTAGTTAGATATGCAAATTTGCAGCTCAGGAGAGAGACCTGGAGTGGTGACATAGACAGATGTCTTGCATTTATCGTGTATACTTCTAAGCAAAAGAGACAAGTACAATTTCCAAGCACATACCCCTTACTATTTAAGAAATCGGTCTGTTTATGCTCTGTCTTATCAATCAGAAGTGTCTTCTTCAAATCACTGTCATGCCTGTATTCAACTATCAAAAAATTATCAGAGGAGTACTATCTTTAATGATGATATTCCTCTAAAATTCAACATGCTAAATGGCATTAACTCTTTTCTCCCATCTTATACAGACTTTCAAGAATAATTACCTGATCAGGAAGTTCAAAAGTTCAGATATTATTTTAACTGCCTTTCTTGATTCAAATTCTTCCTGCACCTTTTCCAACAGTCATAAAAGACACTGCCACTTTATTTCCCCCACGGAGGAAACGATTCCTGAAAAATGCTGCCAACAAACACCTCCGTGAGAAAACTTGAGAATGCCTTTATTCTGGAAGCTCTTGGCAAGACTGGTTTGGTTAAGGATGTGCCACTTTTCTTGTCACAGTCTTCATCTTGAAAGAGCTTTTAACTTGGCCATAAGACTGCCCAGTAGAAAGGAATTTTTCCAGGTGATTTTTTTTGTTTGTTTTTACATTAACTTGGATTTTTTTTTTTTTTTTTGCTAGACAATACCTTAAAAATCATTTGGTACTCTTCAGTTAAGAAAAAGAGAGGGGGCTGGGATTGTAGCTCAGCGGTAGAGCGCTTGCCTTGCATGCGTGAGGCCCTGGGTTCGATCTTCAGCACCACGTACAAAGCAATAAAATTAAAAAAAACATTGTGTCCATCTACAACTAAAAAAATATTTAAAAAAAAAAAAAAAGAAAAAGAGAGAAGGACTCATTATGACTTTCCTTCCCCCAAAATGATGAATCCATGTAAGATTAGAGCACTCTGCTTGCTTTCCAGCAGGTAGGTCATGCTAACTTTCTGCAAACTGATGAGAAGAAGGTGGTTCCAACAAGTATGATAGAAGGCACCTGAATACCAGCTGAAAACTTCCTCTGCTCTAGGGAGAGACAATAGCACATGCAAGAGATGACTGTATTGCCCAAATGCTCCCTGCATATCAAACAAACCAAGCATACCTTACTGCATCTCTTGTGAAGGCTTTTTAAATAATCTGTATATGCACTCAATTTGCAAAAGACTGACTTAATACACTAAGGTTTTAGTCTGTGAAAATAACTTCAAAATACAGAAGTTTTGTCTTTACAAGTGGAAAAATTATGCTCATTCATTATAAATGCACAAAATTTTTAACATTAGACAGAATTCAAAGAAATACCCCTTCCTTCCAGTCACACTTTGAAGAGTGCCCTGATAGTTAACAATTCTATTTCTTGAGCAATTACATCATTTGGACCTAAGCCCACAGTACAGAAAAACACTCAATTCCCTACCTCATTTTGCACCTCTGTCTAAACCCGTCATCTCTATGTAAATCCAAGAGGGAGGCTTTCAGTGTGGCCTCACCAATATGGCAAGAGATGACCACAACCATTGTCAACTTGACTTCTGGAAGAACTGCTGGACAGTTTGGCTCCAAAATAATGAGAATGAAATGGCTAAGCTGGAAGGTGCGTTCTTCCCATGCTCAGCAAACACCCTATAACTCTGATTGCTGTAAGTGATTATCCCTCCACTCCACCCTTGGACAAAATATCTACCCCTGTATTGGAGATAAGCAGGACTTGCTGCTTATCTCTGCTGAGAGTAAACAAATCTTTATACTCCCTTCGCCTTTTATCAGAGTATAACATACTTAGAGAAAGGGACATATAAAAGGGAACCTCTCAGTGAATTTTCATAAAATGAACACCTCAGGTAAACAGCACCTGAATCAAGAGCCTGGAACACAGCACACATGGTCCTTCCTCTCCTCCAGGCATCTACCCACAGCCCCCCATGCAGATAGACACTAATCTGTCTTCTTACCATGCATTCAGTTAGCCTGTTATTACACTACTTTGAACTTTATATAAATGAAATCATGTAGATTGTATTTTTGTGAATGGCTCTTTCCATTCAACATTAGGTTTGTCTGATTAATTCACATTGGGTGCTTCTGAAGTTCATTCATTCTTGTTGACACACAGCATTCCATTTTGAATACACTACAATTTATTTGCTTAAACACTGATGAATATTTGGGGCTAATTCCTGGACTTGCTGTGGAAATTCCTATACAAATGAATGTGGGGGTGCTTGTCACAGCACCTGAACAGTGAGTTTGAGATCTTTCCCTTCCCTCTTCGAGTCATTTCAACACTGTAACCTCAGCCTCCTCTTGTAAAGATCAGCACTGCTCAAGAACGTGTGTACTGTGTAGAAGACTTTTGCTCTTCACCGCTGGCATCTATTCATCTTTTTCCAGGAAAATAACCTTCAGCCCATTCACAGTCCTTGCATTCAGGGGACTCCTTCCTTGGAAGAGACAAGGAGCACACTGCCTGTGCCTGAGACACTTACAGCATCACATTCTTGCTTTGTTTTATTTTTAAAACAGCATTATGGAGATGATTCATCCACTAAAGTATCATGGTGTGCTTTTCTAGACATTTCATAGATGTACAAAACTGCCCCCACAGTTGATTTTAGGACTTTTTTTTTTTAACACCGCAATAAAGAAATCCTTTCTCCTTTAGCTGTCACCCTCCTATCTACCCATCCCCATCAGCCCTGATCAATCATGAATCTACTTTCTGGTTCCATGGATTTGCCTTTTCTAGACATTTTATACAAATGAGATCACATAATACATGGTTTTTTTATGACCATCTTTTAAAACTTAGCATCATGGTCTCATGATTCATCCATATTGTAGCATCTACTAGTCTTTCCTTTTTATGCCCAAATAATATTCAGTTGTATGGCTATACCACATGCTGTTGACCATTCAACAACCGATGGATGTAATGCTGGTACCAACAGTTGTGCATAAGTGTTTTTCCAACTAGATACTGTCATTCATTTTGGTGCATACTTGAGAGTGGAATTGCTGGGACATATGGTAACTCTACGTGTAACCATTTGTAGGAATGTCAGACTGTTTTCCAAAGTGGCAGTACTGCTTCATGTTCCCATTAGCAGTGTATGATGGATCCACTTTTTGTTTGTTTTTGCAGTTCTGGGACTGAACCCAGGGCCTTATGCATGCTAGGCAAATATTCTGTCATTGAGGACTGGGTTGCAGATCAGTGGCAGAGTGTTCGCTTCACATGTGTGAGGCACTGGGTTCGGTCCTCAGCACCACATAAAAAAACAAAACAAAACAAAAGTATTGTTTGTCATGTACAACTCAAAAAAAAATTTTAAAAATATTCTTCAATGACTATACCCCCAGCCTGGGATCCAATTTCTTTATATCCTTGCCAACATGCACTTTTATATCTTTATAATACATCCATCATAGGGGGAGTGAAGTGATACCTTACTGTGGCTATGATTTGCCTTATCTGATCACTAATGATGTTGAGAATTTTTTCATTTGCTTACAATCCATTTGTATATCTTTCTGGGGAAATGTCTGTTTTGATCTTTTGCCCATTTTTAAGCTGGATTACTTCTTTGGATTATTGAATTGTAAGGATTATTCACATATTCAAGATAAAGGTCTCATATGAGATATATAATTTCCAAAATTATATTTCACTCTGTGGGTTGCCTTTTCACTTTTGAAGCACAGAAAATTTAAATTTTGATGAAAATCAATTTAGTTTTTCTTTTGTTCCTCATGCTTTTGGTAGTATACCTAAGAATTCATTGCCAAATCTCAGGTCATATAGATTTACCTTCAAGTTTTCTTCTCAGTGTTTTACATACTTATATTTACCTACATCTTACATTTATATCTTTGATCCATTTGGGTTAATTTTTGCATATGGCAAGAGGGCAGGGTCTGACTTCATTTCTTTTGCATGCAGATATCTGGGCATCTTACCACCATCCCTTGGAAAGATCATTCCTTCTCATTGAAGAGTCTTGATCCCTTTGTTGAACTCAGTTGACAAGGACATATGCTTATTTCTGGACTCCCTGTTCTATTCCACTTATTTACATGTCTGTCTCTATGTTAATAACATGTCTTGCTTACTGTCTCTTTGTTATAAGTTTGAAATTGGGAAGTTTTAAAATTTGAAAACCTCCAACTTTACTTTTTTTTCAAGATTGTTTTGACTATTCTGAGTCCCTTGTAGCCCTATACCATTCCAATAGGTTTTGTGTTGAATCTGTAGATCAATTTGGGGTGTACTGTCATCCTAAAAATAAGAAGTCTTCTAATGGATATAGCTGTTTTCCCAGGAATTTAAAGCTTCTTTGGTTTCTTTCTATTATGTTTTATAATTACAGATTTTGTACTTTCATTACATTTATTTTTAAATATTTAATCTTTTTTGATTTTACTGTAAATGGAATTGTTTATTTTGTTCACTGTAAGTTTATAGAAATGCAATTGATTTTTGTATATTGATCCAGTAGTCTGCAACCTTGCTGAACTCATTTATTGTTTTAGCAGTTTTTAGTGCATTCTTTAAGATTTTCTTTATAAGCTCACGCCCTGCCCTTTAAAAAAGAAATATAACCACAATAAAAAGAAACCTAATTATTTCAAAGTATCATCTTATATCAACTTTGGGAGAAGGGAAGATAGCATTCTCTAACCCTGAGGGGATATCTGCAAAGAGATGCAGGACAAATGTCAAACATTCTACCTTCTCAATTGACCGTACAACTGATCTGGCAGAACAAAAACAAAAACATGTGTAATAATAGCATGTAGAAATAAGTTCCATTTATATGATTTGTTTTATGTGGTACCTCATGAACACCCCAAAGAAATTTAAATTCGGCTAAATCAAGGTAAGAGAGCAAAACTCAAATCAATAAAGACATTTTGGAAACTCCCTAAAGGACTAAACAGTATTTTTATTAGCTACACTAGGCAAACAATCAAGAAAACGTTAACTAGTTTAGAAAACCAATGCAATGGAACTTCTCTTCAAGCACAAAAATCACGCATAGCCAGCACAAAACATTTCTCATTCAAAAGGCCTTATATTCCCAAAATGCCCTGTTCTCTTGTTTTCTTGTTATTTTATCAGCAGTTTTTGAACACACCATAATTTATCCTCATGTTTCCCAGATACAGTGTTTGATGACTTGTAATAAAAGTGCTAAAATGATACTTCAGTAGACTATAAGAACATATATCACTATAGCCTGACTTGGATTCTGCACATAACAGCTCCAGTTTTAAACTATACTTACCACAGCCCACCGAGTCTGGGGCCAGAGACAGTCTCAGTGCTGCCCTCTTGTGTCATATGCCGAGAGAGGGCATGGGTAGACAGCAGTAGGAGAAACCAGGCTTCTTTTTAAAAATCCTAATTGGTGTACTCTTTCCCCCATATACCCTTTGACCAACCAATTTCATTTTGGGGACTTTATTCTAAAGAAACAGAAAAGTATGTAAAAATGTGTGTACCAGGATGCTTACCAAAATTCCACTGTAATAACAAAATGGAAAAAAAAAAAAAAAAGGAAATGGTTAAGTTAATATTAGTACACCAATAAAACTGAGGGTGGGGAGAAGTCTAATTGGGAAATGTCCTAAAAAGATAGCCAGTATGTCATGATATACACTATGACATTTTATTCCACCAAAAGAACATCTGGGGACTAGGGAATCAAAATGCATCCAGATTCTTTACGTCCTGTGGAGTATTTTGTGGTCCTGTTGTTGATGTAAAAAAAAAAAATCACCAATTTATATTTTTTATCAGAAGAAGAAATTGAGATTAATGTACCACAAATACTTATTTCAACTATTCCATTTTCTCAATCTCTCTGCTCTAAAACAGAACATTTTCTTATTTAAGAAAACTGAGGAACTTTATAAAATATTTAAGTGAGAACTACATTGAAATCTAATGAAGCTAATAAAGTGCTGACTATAACTATCATCTTATTTGCTAAAACACTGATGTCCTGAGCAAATATTAATCCATAATAATAGAATGCTCACAATTCATTATTTGAATTAAGTACATACTCACATAATTCCCAACAAACTAGTTATTAAACTATGAAAAAATATTCATTAGTAATAAATGCAGAAACCTGTGATTTTAATCACTGAAGAAATGAGAAATATATATTTAAGAAAAGCTATTCCTATGTTCAAAGTATAAAAAATGAAAGATTTGAAATGATAATTATAAGTTTGTTCACTTTTGAAGTCAGAATGGCCACTTTCCTACTTTCATTTAATTCAGTATATGCCAAACTACATTGATCAGGAAATTTATTAAAGTTCTAGAAATAAACAAAGTATATTCTAATTCTGAGCTAACACTAAAGGTATGTTTGAGAAAGGAATAGTTCCAGTATGTTGTGGCCTATACAACCATTAATAAATGTAGTTAGGAGCCGGGTGCGGTGGCACAAGCCTGTAATTCCAGCACTTAGGGAGGCTGAGACAGGAGAATCGCGAGTTCAAAGCCAGCCTCAGCAACGGCGAGGTGCTAAGCAACTCAGTGAGACCCTGTCTCTACACAAAACACAAAATAGGGCTGGGGATGTGGCTCAGTGGTTGAGTGCCCCTGAGTTCAATCTCCAGTACCCAAAAATAAAAATAAAAATAAAAATAAATAAATGTAGTTAAGAATCTAAAGTCCTGGTCATTACTAGTGATTGGGGTGAAAACCAAAAAACTCTACTTCTATAATTTCACTTTTTGAATAAATCCCAATACTTATCATTCCTGCTTGTATTGCACATCTACCACCTGCAAGGTGTTTGGTAGCATTTATAGAGTTTGGATTAACTGTTGAACTCTTCACTGTCTTTGTTCATGAAGCTGAACTGCTGAAAGATGGCATCATGACAGAAAAAAGTTCTGTTTTCTCCTTGAATGTGACCTCAATTACTGAATGACAAGTGACAATGGGGTGCCCAAGTTCACAGGGAAGACTCACCAGGTACAGCTGGGTACAACGTTTCTTGACCTGAAGTTCCCCCTGTTTCTTGTATGCTCCAAACTCCTATGTCACCTGATATTACCTACACTGGGCTGATTTTGGTCACAACACCCCACATAAAGCTCCTTATGAACTCAAACACTGATGCCGCAGTGGCAGTGGAACAGGGCAAATGAACACTCAGTACATTGGAGCGGCGGCCCTGTTTGGGTTGATAAGAGGTCAGCTACCAAGAGACCTCACTCAAGCAGCTCCAAAAATGAGTCAAAGCCAACTTCACAAAGTTTTGTGATGATTCTGTTTCTATTCAAATGTCCAAGAAGGCCATAGTATAAACTTTAGAGATCTGACGGAGTTTTAGAAAAGCAAATGGTTGTGTGTGTGTGTGTGTATTACTGTATATATGCATGTGTATGTTGCCATATATACTATGTAGAAAGGCAAATGTGTATGTATATATATATATGTATGTACGTATATGTGTGGGTGTGTATACATACATACATATATATTCTTCAGCAGAGGCTTTCCATGGCAGCATAGTCTTGAACCTATTTTAAAGGTAAAGAAAAATCTAAATGCCTACCACTCAGGAAGGGTTTGCAAATGTTTATGTTTGTTACCATGGCCACATTTCAAAGTTAAAGGAAGCTGAATGCAATTAGTGTCTTCTATTTTTTCTTTTTTCTTTTTTGGTACTGGGGATTGAACTCAGGGGTACTTGACCACTGAGCCACATCCTCAGCCCTAGTTTGTGTTTTTATGTGGAGACAAGGTCTCGCTGAGTTGCTTAGTGCCTCACCATTGCTGAGGCTGGCTTTGAACTCATGATTCTCTTGTCTCAGCCTCCTAAAGTGCTGGGATTATAGGTGTGTGCCATCGCACTCAGCTAGTGTCTTCTATTAATAGTTAACATTTCCTGACATCTTCTTATGTGCTGGGTATTGTACTGAAGAGGTAATGCTTATTTTCTTCTTACGTCCTCCCAATAATCCAGTGAGGTAGGTATGGTTACTTATTACATGTTATAGAGGTAACTGAGGTTGTAGAATAATTAAGTGAATTGCCCAAAACCTCAGCCAGTGAATGTCAGATTTATAACTCAAACCTGGTCTGAGTCTAATCGTCATCAGATCTTAATTTTCTTTTTCTGGTTCTCAAGCCTTCTTTAAGGCATCTTCCTGTTTTCTACACCACTTCCATGTCTCAGTAGACTGTTTTCACCTTCTTTGGTATGAAGGATAGAATCTAAATTCGTTGATTCCTCTCTCCTTTCCTTTCCTCCTTTCTCTTCTTTCTTATTAACAAACTTTCATAAAACAGTCTATACCAAGCTATCTTCTGAGTGCTGGGTCTCCAAGGCTTCTGCAATTCTGAAGGTACATTACATTTTTTTTTCGTTGTAATAGTCCTTATGCCTTCCAACACTAGAGATATAATATGAAGAATGAATGTATAAATGATATTTAGAACCAAATCTACCTGTCCAGGAACCTTGCATGCTTGAGGCTACAGCAATAAATTTGGACACCACAGTAAATGATACTTGTTGGTTGGAACAAACAAGTTACGGTGAGCAAGGGGCATGCATTCATTCATTTGGGGAGATGTTTAAGAAGCAGCTGGAGGCACATGTTACTAAAGTGCACATTTAATTCTCTTTTTCTTGTACAACTGGACAGACTGAGGTCCAAAAAATGTTAAAAAGAGACTCAATGATGTGTGCTGAGCTCACCACGTGCACTTTATGTTGATTTCTTTGTTCGTTGCTTAAAGAACTCCAGATGTAGGAAAGTTGATTCTTTCCTAAATTTTCTTTATGTTAGCCACATGTGACTGCTTTAACAAATATGCCATGTGTGAGATTGCCAAGGAGCCTTCTTTACTCTGACTTCAGACACATAATGTTTTATTTAGAAGTAAAATTAATCTGGTTGGAATATATAAAACACATCTATATGTCCCCAGGATGGAAAGAATAGTTTGAGACAATGACTTTGTTCTATTCCTATTCATAAACACGCACTATTCATGAAAATGAGTATCAGAAACCCTGTTTGTCTTCATTATTTCTAAACAATGATGAATGCTGACAGAAAGGGAAAGCAGTCCTAACATGGTTTTCTCTATTTAAGACCTATCTTAAGGTATGGCTGCTAGTATTGTAGAGTACAATCTTTTGAAATAACAATATATATAAAAAAAGAAGCCCTAAATAAAAATAGCAGCCACAAACACTGTAGTCTTTTTCCCTGCCCATAGTAACACTCTCATGGGAGTACTTTTACTTGAAACTGTCATGTACAAGTTGTGAAATCAAACTGCCTGCAAATGTGAGAGGAGTCTTGGGAAGTTGTACAGGCTTTTAACTACTTATTCAGTAGTGTACAAAGTAGACCTGTTCTTATCTTAGTTTTTATAAACTAAACAAACTTTTAACTGCATAGGCATCCTCACAGAATCATTTTGATCATAGTTCTTCTCCATGGTCAATGATAATCATTGTCCATGCCTATATAAAATACATTTTTTCCAATTTATTTTTGATAAGAGTGCCAAGACAATTGAATAGGGGAGTAAATAGTCTTTTCAACAAATAATGCTGGGGTAACTGAATATCCACTTGCAAAAGATAAAGTTGAACGTGTATGCCACGTCATAGGCATAATTAATTCAAATTAAATCGTGGACTTAAATATAAGAGCTAAATTATTAAGCTCTTAGAAGAAAACAGAGGAGCAATTCTTTATGATCTTGGATTAGGTGATAGTTTCATATATGTGATAGCAAAAGCACAAGTGAGGAAAGAAAATAGATCAAGTAGCGTCATCAAAATTAAAAATGTTTGTGCTCTAAAAGACACTAACAAGATACCGAGCCAAGTGTAATGGTATGTACCTATAATCTCAGCTACTCAGAAGACTGAGGCTGGAGTATCACAAGTTCAAGTCCAGCCATGGTAATTTAGCAAGACTCTGTGTTAAAATAAAAATTAAATGAGCACCCCTGGGTTCATTCCCAGTACTGGGGAGGGGAGTAGAAAAAGAAGGTGAAAAGACAATACACAGAACAAGAGAAGATAATTTTCAAATTGTGTGTTTCATGTGGGATTTGTATCAAAAGTATATAAAGAATACTTACAATTCAACAACAAAAAGACAAACAATTCAAATAAAAAATGAGCAAAGGATCCGAATAGAAATTTTTCTGTCAGTGGACAATAAGCATATGCGAAGACGCTCAGCATATTTATTCATAGAGAAATACAAATCAAAGCCACAGTGAGACACATTTCGCACCCACTAGAATGGCTAAAAGAAAAAAAGACATGGTAATGTGTTGGCAATCATGCAGATAAATTTTAACACATTGCTGGTGGGACTGTGAATGGTACAGCCTGTATGGAAAGCTGTTTGGTAGATCCTCAAAAGGCTAAGCCTCAGGTTACAATACAATTCAGTAACTTTCACTCAAGAAGAATAAAAACTTGTATCCCAACAAAAAAGCTGTACTTCCACAAATAGACATCGGTATAATAAACAATTTGTTGTTAAAAATATACATTATTACTACATTACGGAGTTTCAGATTGGAGGATATAAGGATTGAGGTTTTCATTTGGAAAGATAATATTATTGCTGCCAGTCAGTCTATATAATTCTCCACCTTTCCACTTGTGAAATCTAAGGATGCTTAAATTGATATACATGGTGTGATCTCATCTATGTACCATTATAAGGAGAAAAAAGATCTTAGGAAAACCTTTCCAAATTTTTACAAGTTATGCTGAGTTAAGAGTTAAGTAAGGAAGATCCACAGAGTTCCAGAACTAAACTTGGAGTATACACCTAGCAAAGTGAGCAGCGGCTGAAGACAATGGCTAATTTAAGGGTAACTGATGATCTTTTAGCCTAGAGCCTTGCATTTCCATAGCCAGTGGAGGAACAGGAAGCAGAGTCTTGAGCCTGAGCAGCAAGGGGAGACCTAGAGGGCCATCACTCACAGAAAGAAAACTAGGATGGGGCATGGTGGCGCAGGCCTGGAATCCCAGGGGCTCAGGAGGCCAAGGCAGGAGGATCACAGTTCTGTCAGCCTCAGCAACTTAGCGAGACCCAGTGTCAAAATAAAAAATAAAAAAAGGGCTGGGGATGTTGCTCAGTGGTGCATTGAACCCAAGCACCCCTGAGTTCAATCTCAGTAGAGAGAGACAGAGACAGAGAAAGACAGAAAGAGAGAGAGACAGAGATTGAGACAGAGAGAAGGAGGGAGAGGGAGAGAGAGATCGAGAAATTCAGCACAAGCACAGTAGAAGAAAACCTGTCTGTATGTCCTTGGTTCTAAGTGAAGAAGACACAAATATCTTCCTCTCTTTATTAAAATTGAGAAGTCATGAATACCACATAGATTTGTGTTTTTCATTTACACAATTGGCAAGTGTGCAGAAAATCTGGGCTCCAAATGCAATCTTTCAGGAATGAGTTTCAGGTCACTAAGGACTTCCCAAAACAGAGTCCAGACGAACATGGAATTACAGTAACATGCACACCCACATGTACACAAACAACACGGTAGGTTCCTTTGAATGAAATCAGCACAAAAGCCAAAATCAGACTTTCAAAGATTTAAGATACTAAAGTTTTAAGATACAGAAATAAAATGTACATAAGGAAGAAGATGCTACAAAAAATAGACCAGGACAATATGTAAAAAAATAAAAAATAAAAAAATGATAGAGATGGTAAATAGAATTATTAAAATAAACTACTTGGGAAAAATACATGATAGATAAGTTAAACAGCAGATCAGACACAGCTGATTAGAGAACTGGTAAACTGAAAGACAAATCAGAAGAAAATGCCCAGAATGCAGCACAGTGAGACATACATGAAGTGTACAGAACAGGGAGAGACTCAATATTTCAAAAGAATATGGTTTAGTATAACTAAAAAGTAATGACAAGAGTCTCACAGCAAAATCACGCAACTTCAACAATGACAGGAAGGAAACACAGAAATTAGGTTTTCAAAACACTGAGACAGAAAATAATTGAGATGTGAAAAAAATAAAGATGTTTTTAAATAAACTAAAATGGTGTTTACCACCAATAGAACTCCTTCAGTGGAGTTTCCAAATACTGTATTTCAGGAAGAAGGATAAGGGAGATCTAAATTGCAAGAAGGAATAAAAGGAAAGAAATAGAAATAGGCCGGTGAATCTATACAAATAATTGCTATCTAGAACAACAACAATGATATTGCTAGTATTCATCTAATTTGTTAGGCTTAATAGAAGACAACTACATTATGATAGCATATTGGCATATAAATCAGTGACCAGAGTTAAAGTGCTGAAGTTCTTGGGTTATCTGGAAGTGGGATAAAAATATTAATTAACCCATTTATATGTGGAATCTAAAAAACTGAACTCATAGAAGTAGAGAATATAATGGTGTTTACCAAAGGTTGATTTGGTTTAGAAGGAAGAAGGGAGGAAGAGGGGATGGAGTGAAGTTGGTCAAAGGAAACCAAATTTCCGTTAGGAAGAATAAGTTCAAGAGATCTATTGTACAATGTGGTGACAATTGTATAGTTAATAACAATTTATCATGTACTTGAAAATTGCTAATGGAGTAGATATTACATGTTTTCACCACATAAAAGATACGTATGCTGATACATATGTTATTTAGCTTGGTTTAGCCTTTCTCTAATATATACATATATTAAACATCATGTTGTACACAATATATATAATTCTATTTGTCAATTTAAAAGAATAGATTAAAATATATTAAGTAACTGAAGACTTTGGTAAGCATGTATGTTAAAATTTCAAGAATGACATAAAATGAGTAGAAATCAAGAATTTAACTTACAAACCGGTGTAGGTAAAATGATAGAATAAGTGAGGACAAAATAATAAAATGCATAACCCAGAGGAAGGAGGAAAAAGAGACTTAAGTAAAAGCAAAGAAGCACCAAATATAAAAAAAAATGTTTAAATGATAGGACAAACCTCAATATATCAGCATTATGTGGCAAAAAAAATCACAATAAATGTAAATGAGCTAAATATAATCTTAAATGCAATGCTTAAAAATTTAAATTAAAAAAGTTCCAATTGTATACAATTCATATAGGACATAAACAGTGCTTTTCTTAACATTAGACAAGTGGGGGCTGGGGGGACTCCTGATCTGGGTTCCATGCTTGAGTAATTACTCCTAAAATATGGATCATAGATCAATGGAAGCAAAATGCTGACTCTCAAGTCCCATTTCAGACCTAGAGATTTAGAATCTGCATTTTAAGAAGTCCCACAGGTGATTCATGTGTACATAAACGTTTGAGAAGCACGGCTCTAAGTGGCACAGCTTATTCCAAACACATGAATTTTGTCAAAGACCACAGGGCACTTCTGTCATTGTGTCATAGCATCAGCTATAATCCCAAACATCCACTGCTGTGTCCACATATCCTTAAAACAAAAGGCCACTATTGTCTAAATGCCCTGACTTGTGCTGCTGCTAAGAAGCTGGCCTCTACTTCACAGTGCGGGGAGGTGGCAGAGGGAAAAGAATAAGCAGAATTGGAGATTGTGGTAAAATAGAACTAAAAGGAACCTCAGAGGGAAAAATTGAAGAGATAGATAAATAGGCAGTCTGCTTACACTCTGGAAATTGAAAAGAATGGATGGATTTCAGTCAAGTAATACCTAGAAAAAATTCTCAAGCAGCATATTATACTCTTTTATTTTGGGGGGTACTGTGGATTGAACTCAAGGGTACTTGACCACTGAGCTACACCCCCAGCCCTATTTTGTGTTTTAGGTAGAGACAGGGTCTCACTGAGTTGCTTAGTGACTTGCCATTGCTGAGGCTGGCTTTGAACTCGTGATCCTCCTGTCTCAGCCTCCCTAACCTCTAGGATTATAGGCATGTGTCACCGTGCCCAGCCTATACTTTTTTACTTAATGAGGATTCAGTTACTAATCAAAACAATAAAACTGAGCAAGAGAAGTACTCTGATCAAATCTATAACTGGAATAGGTCAAATGAAACCTTTGAAAATCTTTCCTCAGTGAAGACATAATTAATGATTAAAGACATTAGTATGTATATGGCCTCCATTTCTGCTCATAGTAAGCCTTGAAAATGTTAGGGGCAGGCCTGGACATAGATGAAATGTAAGTACACAGAAAATTATAGGATGAAAAGATATAAAAGGCAAGTACTACCAAAGGAAACCTTAACAGCTACTTTAATATCAGCAAAAAAAAAAAAAAAAAAGCAGACTTCAAATCACACACAATTTTAAAAGCAATTTAATCTGCTCACAGAAAGGTTTTAAAAGAATTCAATATAAAATTTGGCACAAATAAATCAAAATTACATCATTACTTATATTAAAGTGGTAGAATTATGGTAACATTTCATTTCTAATTTTTCTATAGGTTTTCAAAAAACTACGTAATTTTTAGACAAAAAATAGTGCACTCATTGACTTCTCTTTATTTTTAAATTTCTATTTCTGTTTGAGTGTGTGTGTGTGGAGGTGGCACAGCCGGAAGTAGAGCAGCCTCACAGGTGTGAGAACCAAGACTCAGGTGCTTCCATGGGGTTGAGGGAAAGGAAAAAGAGGGAAAGGAGGGAGGTCTTGCAGATAGGGAACAGGATCACCAGGTTCACTGCAGCACTATTCTCAATCGCCAAAACAGGACATGGCCCATGAGTCCCCCACAGATAACCAGAACAACAAAATGTGGTATAGCCACACAACGGACTAGTATTCAGGCTTAAAATGGTATGAAGCTCTGACACCTGCTATGGATGCTATGAAAATACTGTGCTAACTGGCCTTCATCAGACACAGATGGGACTAGGTGACCCTACAAAGGAGCTTGATGGAGGAGTTGGTTGTCTCTTGCCCTCCTACCTTCAGTCAGATGAGGCCATAGCCTTCCTTTGTGGCAAACATTAGGTGATTACACTTATAGGAAATATTTAGACTAGTCACATTCAGGTTACCAGGAACTGGGGAAGGGGGAAATGGGGAGTTATTGCTTAATATTTATTGCATCTCTTCAGGAGTAGTAAAAATTTTTGGAAACAAGTAATAATGATTGTTGCATAAGACAAATGTGAATAATGTCAATGAATGAAACATTTATAAGTGATTAAAATGTCACACACACACACACACACACACACACACACACACACACACAATAAAAGCATTCCCAAGAAGAGGAGGAGGAGGAGAATAATTATTAAAGATTAAGTGATTCTTCAGCCTAGAGTATAAAGGAGGACTTGGGCAGTAAAGCAAAGGACTGATTTGATAAAGAGCTTTCTGGCAAAGCTCTCTGGTGTTTTTTAGACTTGACCTTTTGGAAGCCACCAACCAAGACGCACAAATATTTCCTGTCAGCCAACCACCATGGGAGAGGGAGGCCCCAGTGTCTAGTCCCTATCCAGGGACTAGAGGAAAAATGAGTTCTGAGATTATGCCAAAATCAAAGTATAAGAGCACATTTTGAAAAGCATAAGAAATAAAGAGTAGCTCAGAGATCTCATTAAATATAAATAAATAAATCAAGGGGAATTAGTCATAGAATAAGTTGGGTTAAAACAAGCAAATGAATTAAAATGTTTTCTAAAACTAGAAGATGAAAAACAATAGACAATGTCACCAATTAAGATGAAGATGATACTTTTAATTGTGCTATAATTTTTTTTTAGAAGAGACAGTGATGTCAAAGCAAACCTACCCTACGTATGGATAGGGGACTGGATCTGCACTATTTGTGAACAAATCAAATCACAGAGTGGAAGTCCAGAAAATAAAGGAATATGAGAGGCTGTATATGTGGAAAGGGGCTGCCCTAATGACCGAGACACTAGTGATCACCTCTAACAGTGTCCTGAAGTGCCATGGTGGGCCACCACTGGCCTCAAGTAGCTACTGGCAGGTTAGAGGAAATCTAAAGAAGAGTGGCAATAAGAATTAAGGGACTTAATTGGAAATGGTGTATAAAACTTAAAAATTGCTGGAACACATTCTGCAGCTGGGCAAACTGGCTGGAGTGAGGGAGAGAGCTGGATGCACCGCCACACTGCAAAGGCCTGGAGGGTGCATCTGAGCTTCAGGGAAGAAGGAGTGAGGAGTGTGTAAGCAGGAGAGAGGATGCATGTACCCTCAGGATCAGCATGTGGACACTTCAGCACAAGGACCACGACATGTTTCCTAATAAATAATTCCAACTCTAATGGAATATACTTTGGTTTTAAGTATTAAACAAGTGAAGTCTCTATAACTAGGATTTAAGAGTAAAGCTTATACTCACCCTGCTTTAGGCCACTCGTCACATTATATTGGCAAATCAACACAAACAGAGATGCCACATATCTAGCATAGATGTACAAAAATGGGAAGGAAATACATTAAAGTATTATAGAAACACACTTCGATATGTGGGAAAACTTTTGTAAGGAAGTACATTAATGTATCAACAGTAATTATGTTTTAGTGATAAATTTATGAATAATTGCTACTTTCTTCTTTTTGCCTTCTGCCATTTTGAGAAGACATTACTACATATGCATTTATAGCTGGGAGCGGGAACCTTTGTCCTTCAAAACTAGCACTCTGGCTCCATTCTTCCTTATTTCTGCTTTAACACGTTACAGTGGGGATCAGACAGAGGAAGATTTTCCCAGACAGAAGACAGAAGACATTCCCTATACTCTACTATGGTCTACAGACATAGTTTGCATGAAATACTGCTGAGTTTTGGTGTTTATAGGTGGGCACAAAATCCCAGAAGACGATACAAGAATTTCTGATCCCTTTCCATCCTTCAAAACTTCCAAAGGCTTGGATGCTTCGTGGGGCCATTAAGTACAGTCCTTCACTTTCAGACTAGTCAATATTGAGATTCATGACTTCCTAGAGGGCCAGAGCCTGCTCATTTTATAGCAGTAGCACTATGGGCTCATTCCAGAAAAAAGCCAGTTGTTATGGGTTCTAGTCCAATAAATTTATTTTTGACCAAGTTACTCTTTTGTCCATTGATATTCTGTTATCAAACAGGACATCAGGTAATATTTAAACATAATAATAGCAAATGTTTCTGAGCCTTTCTAGATCCTGCAGAGCCCATGACAAACCACCCTTGCTTGGCATTCTGGAACCCAATCAACATTTCATGTCTGTACAACTTGAGAGTCCTTCTGATGATAGGCCAGAAGCAGCAGGTGCTGTCACTGGTACTTATTCTTGGTTCTGGGTCTAATTATATTATCTTTCCCTGCTATGGTTTCAATGTGTCCCCTACAAACTTCAGGTGTTGCCAAAGTGACAGTATTAGGAGGTGAGACTCTAAGAGGAATCAGGCCACGAGAGCTTCTCCCTCATGAATGGATTAGATGCCCTCACAATTCCACAGAGGGAGCCCTTCCACCTTCAGCCATGTGAAGACATGGCCTCCCTCCCCATCCCTGCAGGATGCAGCAGCTCTCACCAGACACCAAATGCCTGTGGCCTGATCATGAACTTCCAGATTCCAGAACTATAAGAAATAAATATCTATTCTTCATAAGTTACCAGTCTTTGTAGTTCTGTTATAGCAGTACAAAACAGACTAAGACAACCTTTCACCACTTGCAGGCTCATTCAGTGGGGATACTCTATTCTTCAAGGTATCTTTCTTTGATGCTTATTTCTGAATTTTTGGATTAAAAGCCTATCACATTTCACACTGAGCCCAAACCCACACACAATTGTTAATGAGAGTAAGGGGCATGATTCTTCAAGGAATTAATGATGCCTAGGGCACCAAGGCAAAGCTTCTCGGTGTGGCTAAAGCCTTAGGAGTGGGAACTACCCACAAGCTCCTACTCCCTTTCCCCTTCTCTGTGTACTGGAATATAAGCAGCATGTTATCATTTTCTATGCTTTCATTGTTCAAAACTTGTATAAGTGGAATAAAAATGAAGTGATCAGCTTTATGATTTTCAGTGCCGAATGGAACAGATACCACTTCAGGTAATGTGAGACAACTTGGATACATCCCTGACAGCAGCCTGGCAGGTGCGACAATGCCAAGAACTCCAGATATGGTCCCATAAACCTGAAGTTCATTTAGATGTACAGTATACATTTTTGTTCCCAATCAAATGCTTTTGAATGAATTAGGAACCAGACTCCCTCTTGACAAGTTTTACATTACTTTATGGCCAATTTCCTTCTGATGAAAGTGGAATGGAAACTTTCCTTAGAAGTTGTTAACAAACTTAAGTGATTTAAAAGAATGGTAATTGCTCTCTCTATAGCTATGTGGGAAATGAAAGGAGAGGAAACCACTCTTTACCCATACTTCCAATGGATCTACACCTGGTAAGATTTATTATGCAACAAAATCTCCCCTGACACCATTATTCTAGAATAAAGTCTGCCCACCCCACTGTAGAATTGTTACATTGTAAAGTTCCTGCCAGCACATTTATTTCACATCCCACTGGCTCTGCTGCAGGTGGAAGATTTAATTCCTGTTGCCACCAGCATGCATTATGGAGTCTCCATGAACAGCTTGTTTCAGTCCTAACCATAACACCACTGCTTCCTGTTTTGCTCAAGTCAGCAAGTGGTATTAAGATGCACAGCAAGGTTTGAAATTCGGCAAAGTTAAAGTGCCATCTGGGATCATCCTCAAACTCTTTTCACCAACTACTGAGAGGCAATCTTGAACCACAAACCTTCTGCTATTGGAGCAGCTTCATTCTGACTGTCTGCATGGACTCAGTGGGGCGGGCAACCACAGAAACTTAGGGCAGGCAGAAACCTTAGGTGTCTTCATCCTCTGGCCACCAGGATCACTCACTCCCACCGACCAACACAACAGTCTTCTAACTGGTCCCACTTCTTATAACACAAGACTACTCCAGTCTGTGCAATGTCAAAGTCAGGGTGACCCACTAACATACACATCTGATGGAGTTACTTATATACTTTACCCTTTAGAGATTTTCCCAAAGCCTTCAGGATAAAATCCAATCTCTGTAGCATGTAAAGATTCCTATCCAAATCTGCACTGTAATTCTATTTCTCTGCCTCTCCAATAGTTTTAAATTCCATGGAGGCAGAGATTACATCTTATTCATCGTCTGTTGCCTCCTGGGTCCTGGACACAGTGCTAGCCACAAGATACTATTTAACAAAGGAGAGAATGAGTAAATATTGTTTAACCTCCTCTTCAGACTAGATCAGGCCTGGAAGTAATGTGATTTACAAGTTAAAAGCTTGGGTATGTCCCCCTGCCTCCCAGGATAAGAAACTGTTCTCAAATATGGGTGTTATTGCATCTCAACATCTGCTCTACCATTCTGGAAGGGTCATCAAGTGATGCTCTATTTTAAAGGAACAACAGAAATTAAAGTTATGTGTGGCACATATGCAAAGTCCTTCTGCCTTCATTTATCATTTCTGTCCATTCCCATGATTTAAATAAGTCTATGAGCCAGATGTGCTCAAACCTCTTGATAGTATGTATAATCACAACACGACTCTGTATACCCAGCATATAAAAAAGACTTATTGAACTTTGACACATGAGAAATAGTTCCAGGTTCTGGAGATACCAGCATGGATAAATGACATTCTTGGCTTCAAGAAGTTAGTCTAGTCTGGGAGAAAATTGTAAGGACAAATAGTTGCAATACTGTGTGATCAGAGGCATGTACAAGATGCCAAGACTATTTCAGTACTTGCTAAAGGATACTAATTGTGATAAAGTCATGCATAGTATAATGATATTTTGGTCAATGACAGACTACATTTATGACAGTGGTCTCATAAGGATAAGTCACTAAGTGATGTCATAGCCATCTTAGTTTGTGTAAGTATATTCTATGATGTTTGCATAAAAATGAAATAGCCTAATGATGCATTTCTAAGAGTAGTCCTCATGGTTAAGTGCTGTGACTGTATTTATTTCCTTCAGTGGTTTACCCATGGTCAGGGATTTGGTCCTTCATCTTGTTTCCCTCGCCCCCATCATGTCAACACATGGTAGATGCTTAGCCAATACGTGATTGATGGACTGATGCATGGGTGACCTAAGGGAATGTCAGATCTACTTTACATGAAGGTTGTACATGAAAAAAACTTCAGAAAGGAGGTGCTTGAGCTAGAGCTTAATGAATAATTAGTTCCCTACCTGGCAAATTAAAGGAGAAATGGGTAGTTCTTGCTGAAGGAAAAGCTGGTAAGTGTGAAACAGTAAGCTGTGTTTCCAGGGCATGTGGAACCTGGGCTGAGGGATGCTGTGGGAGGTGAGGTTGGAGTGTAGGCCAGTCAGACCCTGTCGAGCTTTCCTAAGGAGTCTGAACTTAATCCTCTAGGTGATGGGAAGCCACTAGAAGCATGCAAGGAACATAGCAGATCTGTGAGTAGAAGTGCAACAGTGCTTGCAGTTCAGCCAGTGGAGATGCCCCGTATGTGCAATTAATTTCCAGAATATGCTTCCTTATAAAATATAACTGTTTAACTCTGCATTTCAGGCTGCCAGGGTATACTTACACTCTGTGAGGTTCCCAGCAACTCTACAGACACCAACCTACCCATGAAGAGAGAAAATAATAATAAAAAAAGTTTCCTTTTCATACTGAACTACAACAACTATCAGGGTTAATTTTCCCTACCATAGATAAATTGGTTTTTTTATTTGCCTGAAGTAATTCAGAGTAAGTATTCCATCTCAGAATTTAGGGGGAGTCAATGATATTTGCAGAATGGCAGTTCCTCAAACAGTTGCTTAACTGAGTCTCCTGATGATGTTTTCTTCCCCACTGTGGAGAAGGTAATTCAGCTAAATGAGTGGTCTGGTCATGGCATTTTCTGCAAATAATTAAACATGACACTCCTTTTGGCTCAGTGGACTTTTTAAAGGCAAAATCCACTCTGATTTGCAAATTGCTCAAATTACATTAGTACCATGCATTTCATGCCACCCTTAGAGTACCCACTGCAAAGTCAGTCGTTGGTGGAAGGGACTTTTTAACTATCTAGAGGTATATTCTCATATTCATTTCAGAATAATAAGATCTTTAAATATTTATTTCTTTTCAATAACTGGGTAGGCCTGAGCTCTTCATTTTAATAAATTCTGTCTAAATAACGTTGAGTCGCTGCTTAAAAGATATTGGCACTGAATTTCTCTATGGTAGTGATTGATGTTCATGTCAGAGACTCACATTTTATCCCTAGCTCTTCCACTAACCCATGACCTTGGGCAAATCATACAACCACTTGTGAATTCCTTTTGATGATTCTTAACTATCCCATGTAGCTTGAAAATTCTGAGTATGTTTTAAGAGATCTGATTAGTGCAAGAAGGGAGAACTAAAATTATAGGAGAAATTAATATTTATGATTTGAAGTCAGTCCTTTTCACTAACTCCAAGTGGTCAGAAACTCCTGAGGTATGCTTATGTTAGAAGAAATTTAAGATCTAAATTTAAGTATTACCTATTATATAGGTAATACTCATTCATTTGACAAATATTTATTGATGGCTCAGGCATTATGTTAAAGCCTGGGAATACAATGGCAAAAAAAGAGAAAAAAAAATCTGCTTCCAAAAGCTGCCTGTCTAGCAGGGAAAGCAGACAATTTTAGACAAGAAATAACAATAAACCAGAATAAGTATTATCATGGGATTCCAGCTATGAAGACAAAACACACAGCTCAGATCTAACCTGGGCTACATGTCAGGGAAAGCTTCCCTGTGGCTGAGCTGTCTAAGCTGAGAACATACATCCCCGAGATTTTTATCTGGGAAAAATAGAGCATGCAATAAAAATGTTTATTTGTCCCAGGCCCAGAATAAGCATTTAAGATTAAAAGAGCTTGTTGAAAAGAATCAGAATACATCTCATAAATGTCCCTGTCCCCAAGTTTTAGCACTCATTTGATCATAATTCACTGACTCCCAAGGGAATTCTTCTCTTGGATCAAGTTCAAAGATGTGGGTAATAGTATTATTTAAGAGATGATCATTCATTGTCTTTCTGTACTTAAGATCCTATACAGCAGCTCAAAGAGTATATAATAGATATACTCATTGATAGCTGATATGTTTTAACTTTTCAGAGGTTCTTCTCATTTTTAATCTCCCTTTATCCTAATATTTGCAAGTCAGGAATTATATTTCATGGCCACCTGAACCTAGAGGCTTTGGAAATTCACCTCTAAAAAACAAGTACCATGTTTCCAGAACAGACCTGGTTGCAAATATTCTGCCTTGTGACCAATACAATTATATTTACATTCATCATAGCACAAATGATGAGATTTAGCTTGGATATGGTGGTTACCATATGTTGCAGAGATGGTCAGACCAGGTTAGTCCCTTTCAAGAGTCCAGGAAACTCTATGCCATGCCAAAGGAAAATCATAAAGAGAATATTTTGAATGTAAATCTATCCAATTTGAAGTTGCTTTGATACTCAAGTTGTTACTAACCATTCACTGGATGTCATACACTCACAAATCCATGTAAAGGGTTAATAAATAATGGAATGCTAATTTGAAAACTTTACAAAGGTCTAAGGCAATAGTATTTAACTTATTTTATGGTTGATCTCAGAAATTGATCACAGAAATTACCTCTTTTTTAGTGTCAGTTCCTCGATTTATTGTTTCCTGTGTTCATATTCAATGCTTGCTTTACATTTAACTTTTCTTAATTCTTTGTCTTTTCTATCCAATTAGATCAAAGGTTTTTAAGGCTAGAGACTGTGTTCTTCCCCTAGAATGCCCTATTTAAAAACCATTACACTTTCGATGAGTATTTATTAACATGTATGATTAGTTCAACATGAACTAACTAAGCTCAAAATGAATAAGCTACAGTACTACTCATTGTGATGACTAAAAAATTTAAACAGCCAGAGTGGTGGTGCACACCTGTAATCCCCACGACTCAGGAAGCTGAAGCAGGAGGGTTGCAAGTTTAAAGCCAGCCTCAGCAACTTAGTGAGACCTTGTCTCAAAATAAAATATGAAAAGGGCCAGGGATCCAGCTCTGTGGCAAAGCATCCTTTGATTTAATCTCCAATAGCAATAAAATATTTTTTAAAAACCCAAAATTTCAAATAGTGATTCTCAGACTTCAATGTGTACAGGAATCACAAGAGAAGCTCATTAAAATGTAATTCCTACATCTTATTCTCATTCTTTTGTTTTAAATCATTCCCCTCATTCCACCCACAGTTAATATTATCATTTCTTCCCCTCCTCCCTTCTCTCTTTTTGCAAAACAAATTTAGGAAAAACAAGACATCTAGGGCTTTAGAATTGCACTGATGTTTCAAGCAGAGATAAAAGGTGAAGTAGCTTGTACTTCTTTCCACCCTCATTGGCCTCTTTCAATAAATATTTATCATATACCTACTAAGTGCCAGGTACTAGTCTAGATCCTGGAATTGAACTGGCCAACAAGATGTACAAAGACTTGGCTATCATAGCACTTAGACTTTAGTTAGGGGAAGGTAGACAACAGACAAATAAACTTTTAGGATTTTTCTGGACATTGCTATGCTACAAGAAAAATAAAACAGGCTAATATGATAGGGAATGACTGTTGAGGAGGGACTGAAGAATATGATTCACAAGAAGGCGACATGTGATCTGAGGACTGAATGACCAGAAGGAACTAACCATGAACAAACCTTGGGGAAGAGCTTCCAGGAAAAGGATACAGCAGTGCAAAGGTCCTGAGGCAAAAAACAATCAGCAAGAAAACTAACATTTCTGGAACTTGAGAGGGAGCCTGGTCCAATTAGTCCACCAGCAACAGGAGGATGAAGGTGCCCTGGGATTACCATGAAGGGAAGCTGGAAATGTGCTTCTAGCTGTCATGCAATTAAAGAAGTTTTTGTATTTTAATGTTATACAAACACTTCTCTTGTTAAAAGTAACCACCTTATTGCAACTCTTTATCCAGAAAAAATAGTACATTTCTTGATTCCTTTTGCTTGATGCTTTGTGGCAATGACTTCATCAGCAACAGCAGATCACATTTTGTAATACCTGCTCACTGAAAATTAGTTCATTTTGAGTTTCGTTGAGATCCAAATGATCTATCATGCATTGGATTACTCCAGTGCCATCAAATAGGGTCTAATGAATGACATAAACTTGTATTTAAGAATTTTCTAAAAGAGGAACTCTTATTCTGCAATTTCTAAAAATGTTATATGACATGTTCCTTTATTTTGGTTTTGGATAATTAAAAACAATTCTTGCATTGATTTGTTTTATCCCTCCAACTGGACATTTATGATTAATAGTAATAGTACTAGTACCATGACCTCTAAGCAGTTTTCATTTGTCTGAATAACTGAGTGCCTAAGAAAGGAAAGAGCCAAGGACAAGCATGGTTTTGGTAGGTGTACAATCCACCCCTGGGGGCTACTCCTGAGGTGGGGAGATAGCTGCTCAGCTTCAGCCTCCATTGATCACTCACTGCCCTTTCATAAGCCATCTCAGAAAAGGGCAGTCCATGTGACTGTGGGCCTTCTGTGATAAGGGCTTGTCCACCGTAAAGGGGAATCTGCTCACAATTTCATTTCACAGGGTCCACCAGATGGCAAATGACTTTATCTACCCTGACCAGATCCAGACTGGAAACTGAATTGCGCTCCATGTTCCCGTGCTCTCTGCTGCAAGACTTGGATCTGTCTTTTGATGGTTGCTTGGTTAAGAGTGTGTGTGTGTGTGTGTGTGTGTGTGTGTGTGTGTGTGTGTGTGAGAGAGAGAGAGAGAGAGAGAGAGAGAGAGAGAGAGAGAGAGAGAGATTTAGTTTGGTTATCCATTTTGCGGCAGTTCTAAATGCAGAAGTTTCTGCATTTAGCCATGAAAATTGTGGGTTTTTTTTTTCCAATTATATCTGGCCAATCTGGTTAGAAATCAATGGCTTCCAACAAATAAGAACTAGGACAGTAATGGCAGAATACAGATACAGTAGTTGCAGTGATGGACATTCAACAAGATGTAAATGATTTGGTGAAATATTTATGGGAAAAGGTCTGAAAAGAGGACTGAGAAAGACTGTCTAAAAGAAAACAAAATGCCTTCATTATCACAAGAAACTCTGAGTAACCTTCATTTAGTCATACTGGAATTACAATTGCAGCTCACATCATTTGTGAAAGAGGAAATAGGGAATGTGACCATGGAAAGTGATATTTTAAGCTCCAACACTTGCTGCTCATCACTGACTTGACTTGCAGGGTAGCTTTCAACAAAAGCACATAGTGATTTAATCTCAACAGTAATTTAGTCTGCAGCCATATGAGACAAGACTATCATTGCAGACAGGCTGTAATTTGTAAAATTCAGGTGCTGGGGATTAGGACCACCTGTTGAATTTAATCTTGGAGTTATAATGTTAATACCATCGTGTAACTGAACATAAACACTACATATTTATCAGTCTTTGGGACCTCCAGCTATGGAGATGTGAACAGTTTCCTAAATAGTATGTGTAACTCTCTCCAGACTCTGTAAATCAATGGCAAATAAAAAGTCTGTTGGAATTCTGATTCAATATGCAGCAGCATATGGCTTTGTGGTCATCACATTCAGCAGATCCTATACTTTTTCTAAGGCCTGATGTGAGAGTGAAAAAAAAAAAAACAACAAAATCCGAGTATCATCTGGCAATAGAATAAGAAGGCTTTCATTTCTTACCCTCTCTAGTATTAATCATAGAAAACAATTCTTAGCAATATTTTAACAAATGATTTCCACCTATGCTGAAGAAAGACTATAAGAAGATGTCAAACAAAACCTAATAAAACAGCAGGTTTTGGAGTGGACATGAACATTTTACACATGCACCTCAGATGGCCAACAGAAATGAAACTCTGCCTCATTTCCAGACAGCTAAATAGTAGCAGTAAAGAGGTTCAGTGAATACATTCTGAACAGAAGTTATTTTTAATTCTGTGGGACAATTTGGGATATTGAGTAAAGAAAAGGTATGGATTTTAAATTTGAATTTGTTCAATTTGCTTGGAGTTGGGTAAACTTCTTTGAGATCTTGCATATGGAATTTTGTGATATGTTGGTTTTCTATGAAATAATTCTCCCATTGATATTGATAATTATTTGCAAAGAAGATCTTTTCTTGCCAAGAATTCCAAAGATTTTCACACAATATTTATCATTGACATAGAACTTCACAGTTTATGAAATCCTTTAACTACAGATTATTTGTTTTTCATGTAGAGTTTCAATATTTCTTCCAAAGTAGAAAAGGAATGCTCCTAATTTTAACTGTATAAGGTCTGATACATTGAAAATAGATAGAATTAAACATCTATGTGAATAAACATTATTTTGAAAAAGAGTAAGGGCATCATTCTTTGTCTTAAACTGTCAATATTCCTAACTGGTATTTGTTTAGCAGCAGAATACAAGAAGGAAAATATTAGGAATATCTTTCCGAAAGCAGACTCAAGCTTTCAGTAAATTGATCTTTCGACATTCCTATTAATCAAAACTTCACAACTATTAGATAGCCATTTCCACTCAACAATAGCCACGAAAACCTACAAGTTCAATATATTCATCAGACACAATTTACACATAAACATTACATACACTCATAGACAGAAGCCAATGTCAAAACTTTCCTTGAACTTCAGCGGTTATGGGTTGCCTGCACAAGCAGATCCAAAGTATGTAATCAATTGACAACCAAGAAAGAAAGCTGAAGCTGTGATTATAAAACCTATGGCCCCCTGCTTTTGGATTTTAAGTCAGACACCACCACCCAACAAAAGAATCACTTTCCACTCAAATTTCCCCCTCCCTTCTGCTTTCCTGAAATCTCAGTACAAGTTCCATCTCTCAAAGAAACCTCCCTTGCTCCTTCTGAGTGTGGTCTTTCTCTTCTCTGCACCCCACAGTACAGTTTATAACTAACATTTACAATACACTTACGTCTATCGGTTTATCTGTCTATACATGTTTCAGGACACATTGCCAGCCCCCTGCCCCAGACATTCAAAGATCCCCAAAGACTGAGTTTTGCCTTGAATTATTTTGAACCCACCAAATCCTTAGCATTATTCATTGCACACGTGAGTGGCAATATTGTTATTGTCACTTTAAAAAAGTTTGGCTTTATCATGCAAGCTAAGAGCTGTTTTCATACAAAAGGAGCATCTGCAAAATGTTACTTTGATTCACAACCATAACATTTGGTAATATAAAAAGTAAAAGAGTTGAGAAACTTCAAGAAATTCTGTAGCTTTATGGAGTAGATACAGAGTGGAAGTATGCTTTAATAAAAATATATTAGCATCTTCAAATAGTGAGGGATGCACTTAAACTGCATTAAAATACCTTCAAAATCAGGAAACTTGATTAGGATTCTCCCAAAGGCTTCATACACTGAAACCAGAGATTTATTATTCCAAGGAAGGAAGGCTCAATTTTAAAAAATTCATCTTATTAATTATTAGCCAAACCATGCAGCAGCTTCCCGGAAGGCAGAGGAAAACAGGCTTTCAAGCCAATAGAAGCTGAATTTGTGCTTTAAGTCTTCCGCGTCTGCCTGAGCACCGCTCCTCAGGGCTGAGATAATTCAGCCCACAGCAATCCTGAGGAAAGATCAGAGGGGAACCTGCGAGGCTGAGCAGCTACCGCCGCCTGGGCTGGCTAAGTCTTACCCTCCGTTCCGATGGGAGGAACGCTAGGGCTTCTTCTTGCACCCTCCCGGGTTTCCTCCCACTAGGGCGAGACTTGGCTGCCAAACCTAAGGCTTAAGCAACCGGACATCCAACGTCAGCTGCAATCCTGGGGCTCAGAGGATTCTAGTTTCAGGGCCAGTTCCTGCTAGGGAATTAGGCTTTGGGATCCACTCACCTCTTGTCTACTCCCTGAAAAACTTTGCATCCTTCTCCAAATAGAAATTCCTACCAAGTAGGAAGTAGACCACCCCACCCCAGAGGGTCCACTCCCCCTTCCAGCCTCCGAACGGCACCTACTCACGGCGCCTCCCAGCCCTCAGAAAAGGGAAGGCTCAGGTGTGCGGGATCCCCAGGCTGAGTGGCGGTCAGGCTGGCGGGCAAGCAGTCACCTTGTGGTCTGCCACGCCGAGGTATCCGTCCAGCGGCCGCGGTCCCGCGGGGACTGCAAGACGCGGCTGGGGGCTGCTCTCCGCCGCCGGCTGCGCGCTGCCGGTCGCGGGCGCCTGTTGTTGCTGCTGCTGCTGCGGGGGCCGCTCCTTCTGGCCGCCGAGGCTGCTGTACACGAGCAACAAGCTGGTGCACATGGTGGTGAGCGCTAAACACACTGCCAGACCATGGCGCTGCGGGCGGGCGGGAGAGAGAAGAGAGCAGCTGAGTGTAGACCCGGGAAGAACGTGCCCTGCCGGGACACGGGCATAGCGGTCCACTCGCGGGGGTGGACCGAGTCCCAGCCCCGCTCCGCGCAGCCGGGGCAGAGGAGGCACCTTCCCAGAGAGTACGGCAGGGGATGCTCCCCGCGCGTCGCTGCTCTCGGCCGCCGCTGTCGCCCAGATCTCTCGGTAGAGGGCAGGTAGTGCGCGGCGCCCAGCTGAGGGTGGGAGAGTACGCCCGCAGCGAGGGAAGGGGTGGCTTCGCACTTTGGGGAGGAGGCCCTCTGCCCCAGGCACGCTGCTGGAATCTTTAGTCCTTGCACGCCCTCTTTCCTGTGCCCCTGGAGCTCTACCCCTGCTGATCCTAGCAAGTTTGAAATCCCGCAAGGAAACCTAGAAAGTCTGCAAAGGTCCTCCCTCCCCGCCCCTCTTCGTATTTGTCAGACTGTTGCTTTTGGGTATCCCCCTGCCCCAGAGCAATCTGCCCCCGCTTTCACCACTCCAGCTCTCCGCCCGCCCCTTCGGACCACTCGCTGGAGATTCGGGAGCCGAGGCAACCCGAGTACTCATCCCGGATTCTGAGCCAGGCAAAACCAGGGAATCCGGAGGGGGCGCGGAGCAGGTGGAAAGTTGTCCCTTTGGAACGCGCGACCTCGCGGCACAGGCTTAGGCACCCCTCCAGCCTCTTCGGTGCGCCCTGGGGACGCTGAGCTTGAGGGTTCTCGCTTCTGCCCAGCAGAGTTCCAACAACTGACTCACCATCAGGGTCTTCATTTTCGGCACCTCTTTTGTGCGGAATCCTCAGGCACGCGCGTCCGGGGCCACTTTTTCTTGGAGGGTTTCCATGGTGGGTGATGGAGCAGAGGCGGATCCGATTTTCGCCCGGCAGCTGGCCGCGGCTGAGCGAGAGCAGGAGCCGCGGGACCCGGGAAGCGCCGCTGTTGCAGAGATTAGAGACAGAATTAAAACTGAACCGGACCCTCGTAGTGTCTCAGTGATCTACACAACTGCCGCCTGCCGCCGCCTGCTGGGTCCTAAAGACCTCATCATACCCCCTCCCCGCCCCCAAATAGTAATCTTTTCAGCTGAGTGAAATTTCTGGGGCGAGAGAGTTAACCATGTCCGTGTACTCACTTCTTGGCTCAAGGACTTATTTATCTTTTATGTAGTCATCAAACAAAAAGAAAGGAGAATCCAATTGGATCTTGAATGTGAGAGCGATTTGAAAATTTGCAAACTAAATTTTACATTTTGTGATTTTGATAAAAACAAGTCAAAGCCCTATTTATATAGATAGCTTTTGCATTTTATGTTCATGTCCTGGAGAAATCTATCATGAAATTATTTTTCCTAAACTATTGTATTATTTCAGTTTTCCAGTTGTAAGCTTTCTAATTTACTCCTCCTCCTTAGTTTTATTTTTCCAAATTCAGCTACTCTCATGCAATCTTTAGATCATAATATTTCATTTAATTTAAATTATATCATTCATTGTTTGCTTCAGAGATGAACATTTCTATTTCTACCTGATCTTTGAGGTTCCTAACGTTCATCTAAATGATTTTGAAGTTTTTACATTTGGCACATCGTATTCACGTGATTAACTGAACCTGTAGATTCTTCCTAATTTCAATGAAGAATTTCTGTCTTTTAGAGATTAAACTCATTATGGCTTATATCATAAGAATCCAAAGGCCTTTGCTACTTCCTTTATGTTGTCTACTGACCTGAAAGGGCATGATTTCACATTCAGATCTTTGACTAAAATTAAAAGCATTGTTGTTGTTCAGTGTTGGGCAATTCACAATAGCCTGTTTAAGGATACTCTCTTCCTTGCATTAAATTACAAATGGCATTTGTTAACTGTCCAATTTAGCAAAAAACATATTTCTTGTTAAATTGCTCAGTGAAAATAGTTGTCTTAATGTATTACTTAACACTTCACCTGTATCAGTGTAATGTTAAAGATTACATTAAGATGGAAATGATCAACAGGCCAACTGAACCATGAGCACAATAAAAGCTTTCTCAAGGCCAAAAAAGGCATTACAATCATTTTTTAATCTTCACTAATCTATTGCTGGACTGATGATACAACAGGAACTATTTTTAACTTATGAGGCATCCTTCCATACTTCATATTAAGAAAGCTAAAATGATTGGTTCCATAATGAATATCAGTGCAACTTGTTAGGGAGAGGGCAAAAAACCCATGCGATTTAGCCTTTCAAGGAAAAGCAAAAAATTGGAAACACTGTCCAACATTGCCAGCCTTGAAGCTATTTATTCAATTTGTGCTTTAGGCATGAATAGTACCAGTTGTTAGGGCAGGAAAAGCAGCAGCCAGAGGAGAATCTTATCGAGTCTTGGCAATTCTTTATTGTATGGTTGTACTTGACACTCAAATTAATGAAACAAAGGACCAACTTGATGAATCATTGCAAGCAGATTATCTGTGTTTCTCCAGGGCTCTTTTTGAGATGCTACTAGACATAGCTCTTGCATTTTTCAGGATTGTTCTCCCTCCATCTAGCAAGTTGCCCAGTGATGGATAAAACACTTGTAATATATTTTGCCATGCCAAACAGAGCCATCATGTTTATGATTTAAACTCATGGCAGAACGTTGGACATCTGTTACATGGTATGTTTGACCAAATTCATTAAGCTTATGCTTTTTTCCTCCCCTGGGATAGCAGTTAGTTACTTGCAAAATCTACTTATGAAATGGCCAGGATAAATTTAAAAATTTAGCTCTGAGTTTCATTTGAATGACTTCAAGGTGTCTGGCTTCCAAATATTTGATTAGATTGATGGTGACTATTTTAGGCATTCTGAACTGAGAGCCAAATGGACGAGGTCTGGTGAGGGGGCATCTAAAGAACACAAATAAGACAAGTTAATTCAATTTGATGATGATTTAATGGTCACCTGTTACCTGATGATTCTGTATTAGGGAACACAGAGATGAATAAAACAGACATTTTGCTCTGAGGGTTCAGAACCTACTGTGTGTGCCTGATGAGACAAGTCCATGAATAGGTACTATAAGACAGAGTACTATACATTCAACATATATTAAAGTACCTACTGTTTTAAGCACTTACTCTGCTGAACACCTACAATGTGCCAGACATTGGGAACTGCTATCCCCAAGGAATTCAGCCTGTTCCCAGATAAGTGCTATGAGCTTTTATATTACAAAGAACTAGGATCAATCAACTACCTGGTTTGTTTTTCAACTTTTGACTGCCTGCTTATTTAAGATATGAGAGGTTTGAGATTTCAAGGGCATTCATCTACATTTATGCAACTTTATGCACACCTTTAAGTTAATAATCATCTGGTAGCCAGAAACAGCAGAAAATAGGTAGGCAGCATTCAAAATACTTGATTGACTTGGAGACAAGCAGACAGATAGACAAGTCAATGAAGCATTTTTAGTTCATCTAACTTGCACAGTTCAATACAAAATGAGTGGAGGAATCACAATTTGCTTCTCAAAACCCAGGTAGCTGAGATGGATTTCTCACCATTTAAAATTTTGCCACATTTCGGCCTCTGGTGCTATCACATCCAATCAAATAGATTCCTATTTTTGAAAAAAAGAGAAAGGAATGGAATTGAAAAGAAATTGAGTGTTCCACAATGTAGGTTATGTGATAAAATGAAGCTGAGAATTTATGAAACAAGGCATGTTGTGAGGTGATGAGGGAGCAGGTGGAATCTGCAGCTCAGAGGGAAGGCTGGCCTTTGCACAGGGCCAGAGCTACCAGAGGAAGAAGAAAGGAAGTGCTGGAAATCAGGAGCCCTGTCCCAATTCCAAGTTGACTAATAACTCCAAAACAAGCATTTCACATATTTTAAAGATGGATGGAAAGCAGAAAACAACACAATGTAAACTGAATTTGAGTTACAATTATTTTCACCTTATAGTTTAAAGAAAAAGAAGGAAGTTCTTCAAAATGCAACAAAAGCATGACATTTAATAATGACAGAAAATCCTAAAACAAGTTCAATATTTGTGTGTGTGTGTGTGTGTGTGTGTGTGTGTGTGTGTGTGTGTGTATCCTACAGTTTACTTAACTCTATTTCAGAGTTTAGGCCCAGTGGGATGATTAGTTGAGAATAAGTTCCTAGAATCAGGCTCCCAGGACTCAGAGTCTGACCTTACCGCTTACTAGTTCTGTGACCTTGGGTATCTCACTTAGCTGTGCCTCAGTATTCATGTACAAAATAATACCTACTTCAAAGCATTGTTGGGAAGTTTAAACAAGATACTACAGGTGATGTGTCTGGGGTGACACTAATAGATTGTTAAGAGTATCTTATGAGTACAATTAATAAACTGTGCTTCATGGCAAAACACCAGGGCTTGCTTGAGCTTACCTCGAGCAGGAGACTTATAAATATATTCATCATTGTTAACTCTTCAACTAAATGAATATAACAAAATCTATCCCACAGATTGTTTGCTTATTAAGTTCTTGTTTAGATGATTGCTTTGCAAAATGTGAAGTTTTGCATAAATTAAGGTCAAAGTGCTATGCTTTGAATATGGTTTGTACCACCCCCCCCCCCCAAATAGACTGATGTGTAGAGAACTTGGTCCACAGGGTGATGGTTTTGGAAGAAGGTATGGACCTTTAAGAGATGGGTGCTGGCCCTCAAAAAGGATTTGAGATCCCAGCTCTCTGCTTCTTGGCTCACCTTGTGATCCTTTCTCCCTATATGCTCAACCACCTGCCATTATCCATGAGTCCTCAAAAGAACTGAGTGGATATAGGTGCCAGACCGTTGAGCCTTCAAAACTGTGAGCTGAATAAACCTTTTTTTTATAAAATTAGCTTTCTCAGGTATTTTGTTACAGTGATGACAAGCTGATTAATACAAATAGTGATTTATCCATTCACATATTTGACAAATATTTGTTAGCCATCTACTATGTGCCAGGCATTGTTCTAAATCTTAGGGATGTGAAAGATATTCAAGGACTCTGCCCCTGAGGGCAAAAGTCTAATATAATAGATGTCAGGCACAAGAAAGAAAGTAGAGAAGAAAGAAAGGGATTCTGGTATGTGTGGTATTTTAACTAGGATGTTGTCTTAGAGATTGAGGTGTTGCATGCTGTTTTATCTAGGATGGTGACAATTGAGCAGAGATGTGAACCTATCTTGAGCAGTGTACCTATCTTGAGGAAGGGCATTCTACACAAAGGGAACAGCTTGTGCAAAGGCCATGACATAAGCAAGGGTTTGCTGGGCATGGTGGGGAGGCAGGAAAGAAGCTGATGTGGCTAGAATAGACACAGCAGGAGAGTGGAAGAGAAGTAGGATGGAGAAATAGCCTAGGTCCAGATGGTTTGGACCTTATAGGCCATGAAACAAACACTGTGAAGGAAACCCAATGGAGGGTTCAATGCAGGTAATGGATTCTTTGTGTTCTGGAAAGATCACATGGCTGCTGTGCCAAAATTAGCTTTAGGGAATGCAAGAGTGGCAAAAGGGAGACCAATTAGGCTACTTCAGTAGTCTAGAAAAGAAGAGGTCATCATGCTTTAAGAAATGGCTGAACTCAGTGTTTGCTGATTATTGGGCATGAGATACAAGAAAAGAGGCAAAGAAAAGTGCACGGATTTTAGAATGGGCAACTGGAGGGGCATGATGTAGCTGTATTTCCGAGGTGGGGAGTGTTGTGGGAGAAGCAGGTGTGGGAGGCCAGAGGTGGAGAATTTGGATTTAGAAGTAACATCATTTAGAAGTGACACCTCAGTGTGTGTTGTCACACCACAGTCAGAGTTCAGGCATGATGTTGGGTTGAGATACATGCCCTGGACTTCACAAGCATGAATGGATGTGAACTCCCGAAGTAAACTAGGATGCAGAAGAGAAGTAACAGGTGTGCACTCTAGGTGCTTCTAATTTCAGATACCAAAAAAAAAAAAAAAAGAGGTCTCCTGAATAGTAACCGTAACACTGAAAAACAACAAATGACTATCCAAACCTGATATGATGTAGGTGGCTGAGTATTTTCATGCTGAATGGTTTTTCCATGCCAAGGCAGTTAGTCATTTATGTTTTCAAAGCACTTTTTGAATTCTATTATCGTACCAAGCAGGTTTAGTCATGTTTATTTTTGTATTTATTGTTGATCCTTCCTTCTAACCTATAAATTTTTGAGAACTAGGACTATGTCCTATTACTGTTTATATCCACCAAGCCTGGTGCAAACTGAGGATGACAATATTAATCACTAACATTTATCTAGCCCTTACTGTGTGCCACCGTTTTTCTAAGAGCTTCACATGTATTAACTCATTTAGTGCCCACAGCAATTGCATGGGGTAGGCATTATTAGTATCTTCATTTCCCAAATAAGTGAGCCCCAAGTCAGAGTCATTTGCCTCAGGTTACCTGGATCATATTAAGTATTAGGCTTAATAAATATTTGTTAAAACAAATAAATATCTGTTAAGGAATGAATGAATAGAAGCTTTGTAAGAGTTCTTGCAACTGAATTTTTCCACCAAACTCTAAATTGGTCTGATTTATAAGAATGTGGTTAAAACCCAATCTTTAGATAATATAAGTAAAGGCAATTTCTCATTTTGTGATATATTTTGCTTCTTTTACTTTTCAAGGCATATGCATACAGTTAAATGCATGAAATTTTAGTATAAAATTTGATGAATTTTAACAGAAACATCCCCAGCAGCACTGTCAAGACAGAGCATTTCCATCACCCCAGAAAGCACCTTCATGCTTCCTTGCGGTTGTACCAACCCCATCCCATAAGCTAGCACTGAAAAACTGCTCTGATTTTTATAACTATACATTAGCCCCACCTGTACATAGATGACACCATATGTATATATCCTTGAGTCTGACTTCTTCCATTTAGCATAATATTTTTGAGTTTTATTCATGTTGTTGAATATATTAATAGCTTGTTCTGTCTTATTATCAAGTACTATTCTATTGTTTGAATACAGCACAATTTTTAAATCCATTCTCCCATTAATGAACATTTGGGTTGTTGCCAGTTTGAGGCTCTTATAAATAAAGGTACTGAGAACATTCTCATGCAGGTCTTTTTATAGCTGTGTGCTTTCATTTTTCATGTGTGAATACCTAGGAGTGGAATGGTTGGGCCAGATGATAGGTGTATGGTTAACTGTAGAAGAAATTGATAAAATGTTTTTCAATGTGATTTATAAACCCACCAGCAATGAGGGTGGTTTACATTGTTGTACATTGTCTTCAGCACTTGGCATGGCTAGTCTTTTTAATGTCTTTTTGTTTTTCAAAGGACTTCTACAGTTGTTGAGAAGGAGTGAAAATCCTTGCATTAGCATCCAGAGTCCTTCCAAATTATGTGCTTACCATTCACCTTTGAGCTCATCTCCCGACCCCTCTACACAGGAACACTTGGAGCTAGCCATAAAACCTATTCTTTGAGTTTCTATATTTACTGTCCCATGTTAATGCTTTAGAGAAATCCCTGTGACTCTTTCTCCTTCACCTATCAGCCTATACCCCTCCAACCCCTGCACAGCAGCTTTGCTTCCTGAACCTCTGGGCAGAAGTAAGCCTCCTTTTTTTAAGCTTCAGGCACAAGCTTGGAATCACCCAGACCAGGTTTGGCTCAGCCTCTGACACTTAACTCTCATGTGACCAAAAGGAGTCATTGATCACCGCTCTCAATTCCCTCATTCATAACAGGTGGGCAGTCCAACTTTTCTAGCAGACTGGTTGTGTAGACAAAATACACTAATTATGTAAAGTGTCCATCACTCTTCTGGGTGTACAGATGGATCAATCTAAAGGTACATTTTTCATAGAGGACTGCCTGTTTGGTATAGATGGAGACACATTCATCCTTCAAATGTTTATTGAGCTTACAATAAAAGTAATAGTTAATACATATTTGTGCCTGCTGTCGGGCACTGCATTCATTATAGAGAGAGCTTATTTCATCCTCACAATGACTGTCTGACGTTAAGTGATGGCAACATCTCTTTTTACCAACAAGGAAACCATTTGTCCAAGGTCACATTGCTAGAAAGTGACAGACCTCAACATTTGACCAGGTCTGTCTGACTGCAGAGCCATCTCTCACAACCTCCACATTCTATTTTCAAAATGCTCTGGCCTTAGATCTGGCCCCTAGATGCTGGAGGTGCACTAATAAGCAAGGAGCCCTCATTACAGAGGACAAACCTGTAAGCAAGTAATTACAATCCAATGTGCTGAGTCGAGTTATGAACAAGTTGAAATAAGTTATGAAAAAGTTGAGTTATGAACAAAGAAGTAGAAGGCACACAGAAGAACACACAGCCATTTAAGAGCCATTTCAGATATAATTTCTGGCAAAGGGAAAATGCTCAGTTGGTTTTAAAGGATCACTAGAAATAGTCCTGGAACAGCAGGACAGCAAGAACAAAGGCATGAAAGCCTGGAACCTCATGATAGGTGCTAGGAAAAGACCAGCTATTTGTGAATAAGGCAGGAAGATATAAGAACCAGGATAGATCCATAGAGTTGTACAGGCTGTGCCATGCACAAGGATATACATCTAAATAGGCATCACTCATCACAGAAGTGCAGATCTGTGTATTTATTTAATTTCCCTGAAAGTAGACACCAAGTATTTTGCTTTGTAAATATTGGACCTTACAACAATTTTTCTAGTAGATAAACATACAGTGTTACAAAAGTAACTGGAGTTTTTATAAATTTGCATAAAAGCGTTTGGGCTGGGAGTAGTTAGCTCAGAATTACTCTAGAGGTGGATGTCCCTGGAGATAGCAAGAAGGATGCATTTGTAGGGGGAAAGACTGGAGCCAGAGAGCAGTTAAGTGACTGTTGCAGAAGTTCCAGTGAGAGAGGAAGGTTTTGGCCAGAGCGGTGTTGTTCAGGATGGATGGATTCTTAAGCAGGTATTAAAAGGGCTAGAGTGGAGGATATCCTAATGTTTCATAAGTAGATTTATAAAGATGAAGCATTGGTTTCCCCATGCAAAATAATGCTTATAATTGTGGTCACATTTCAGAGTGATATAGAATACTACTACTACTACTGCTAATAATAATAAAGATAATAATAATAATAATAATAATAAATGGTTTATATCTTGTCTTAGTTCTCTCAGAAGCATACCCTGGGATAAGGACCCACTTACAAATATTTACTTGGCAGGTAAAGAATCTCCCACTGGGGAAGTAGGAAAGTGACACAGGGAGGGACGGCAGCCAATGACAGTGCATTGTCAACAAGTTACTACTGTAGGCAACGGGAGCCCAATTCTGCAGAGGAAATTCTGGCAGCCAGTGTAGAACTCGGGCCTCAGTTATTGCCCCCAGGGTGAGAGAGCGCTAGGATCTTTGCGGTTGCAGACTGCTCTGGGACCGGGGCGGTGGGCGTTGATTGCTTGGCACGCACTGCGCAGCACAGGTGGTGAAGCGGGCGGGCTCCGGAGGCTGGAAACTCCTGCGAGCAGACACGCAGGTGCTGGAGGTTTTTAGTCCCCGGTTTGCCCTGAAGTGGCAAAGGCATGGGAACACAGGAGGCGCACAACAGCATCTGCTGCACATGCAAATTGCTCTTCGGAGTTTTCAAAGGATTCAAATTCATTATGTCATTCGAACCTCTGCATAACCTTGCGAAACAGAAAAGTGTGAGACTGGGCAGCTCTTACAGTTCCTCCTGCCTCCACAGCTGCTATTCCAAACAGAAACGTTTCTTGTCAAGGTCTCTCTTCTTTTTCTTAGAAAAAGATATCTATCTTCTGATCTCCATTGTGAGTGGCTGAATTTAGAAACTTCCTATTAGTCACCTCTTCTCAGCGCCTGCAAGTGGAGGGTGCTTGGTAAATGGAACTGTGAGGGAATCAGTGATTAGCATTACCATTTCAACTTTGTTAAGGCCGGCACTGAGAGAGCTAAGCAACCTCCTGAAATCACACAAACAACTGGTTAGCGGTGACAGGGCTCATCTCTCTGCCTTCCTCTTGTACTGCAATACAGCTCAGCAAGGAGACAGGGCTAATCACCTTTTTATAAAGCCCCTGGACATAGTGTGGCTATGACCCCCAATACACCCACTTCCTCAGGAGAAATAACTCAGTCTCTTTAATTACTAATCCATCCTGGAGACCAGGATTACTGGGAATCGGGGTTGGCCTATTATTAGTTATCTGTTATTAGTTCTATGGTGAAATTATATTAATATTCCACAGATAAGAAATAGAGGAAAGAGAGAGGAAGGGAAAAGACACTAGTTGAACTATACAAATATATTCATGGCACAACATGAAGTTGAGGGTAGACCAATGACCATGACGGCCCTCCATGAAATTCAGTGGAGGGAGCTTTCCAACTTAGGAATTGATTTTTAAAAATATTTATAATGTCTTGAAATAAAATGGAGAAAGGCAAATAGGGGCAACATCATGGCTCTTCATAATAGAAAACATTTTTCTTTTTCCCTCTCCAAGTATCAAAGGACCAGCCCTGTGGGCCCAATGTAGCAATCTGAAGCTGAATGAGAATGTGTGCTCAAGCTCCCTGCATCCTGGCTGAACCAGGAAGTCAAAGGTGGTGCTAGCCCATGGAGAGGAAAGGCTTCCAAGTGCTTCTAGTATGGCACGCAATCGAAGGAGAGTGGTTGCCACAGGGGAGATCCCTTAGGGCTTCCACAATGAATTAAACGTAAATTATTGTCCGACCTTGTCATATTTTTGGTAATATAAAAGTATTAATGATCCATGTGCCTCTCTTCTTATGCTTATTTATATCATTCTCCTGTCTTCTTAACTTTTGTTTGGAAGTGTTGCAGATTCAATTTAAAATAGATAATTTAACCAACATTGAAATGTTAAAGTTTAAAAAGTCAATATTTTTTTAAAAAGCCAATTTAACTCTTACGTCCTCATCAGAAGACTTAAATTGGTGATTTTGAAATTCGTTTTTATCTGCAGAACCTACACTTCACCTTTGTGTGAGGGTAAGGATACAGGCTCCACTGTCCACTAGATCTGTGTTTCAGTTCCAGTTCTAACACTTATGGACTGTGACCTTGAATAAGATATTAAATCTCTGTATATTCCACTTGACTCCTCCATGCAAGGTAGATGGCAATAGATACTGCCTTCCCCAGAATGACCATTTGAAGAATCAAATGAGATAATGATAAGAATAGCTAATATGTATATAGCATTTTCTATATATTTAATTTAATTAGTTCATTTTTGTTACTATAACAAAATACTTGAGACAGTCTAACTTTATAAAGAAAAGAAGTTTATTTAGCTCAGAGCTGTGGAGATTCAAGGGCAAAGTACAAGCACTGATCGACTCAGCTCTGGTGAAAACCTCATGGTAGATGGCTGCAGTTGTCACAGCAGTGGAAGTATATGTGGGAGGAAGAGATTACATCTTGAAACATGAAGCCAGGGAGAGATTCAGGGATCAGGCTTAGGCTTTAATAACAACTTGGACTTGGAAGAACTCACTTCTGGAGAACAGTATTCCCTTTGGGGGCAGTGCTTCTAGTGACATAAGGACCTCCCACTGGTCCTTCTTGTCTTTTTTTTTTTTTTTTTTTT
>CM053400.1:57944727-57963342 GCA_028644305.1 Xerus rutilus | reverse complement strand
TTATAATATCTTTACTTAAACCATTATATTTAAAATGTGATCATTTCAAAATGTAATCAGCACAAAGGGAAGCTTCAAAAAGCTATGATCAGATTTCTTAGCAGAAAACTTGCAGAGTAGGAGGGAGTAAGATGGCATATTCAAGGTTCTGAAAGAAGAAAAGAAACGGCCAACCAGGAACTGTACTCCACAAAGCTGTCCTTCAGAAATGACCGGGAGAAAAAGACATTCTCAAACTAAAGCTGAGTGAGTTAATCACCAATAGACCTGCCTTATAAGAAATGTCAAGTGAAATTCTGCAAGTTGAAACAAAATTCTTCTAAACGGCAACATGAAAACAAGAAAGTATACAGCTGACTGGTTAGGGTAGGTGTATAGTCAAATTCAGAGTACTTTAAAGCTGTAATGGTGGTAATAAAATACTTATAACTTTAGTATGACAGTTAAAAATAACTATCGGTAAAATAGCAAATAATTTTTAATGTATCCCTAATATAAAATGAAGTGAAATATGAAATCAGTAGCATAAAATGTGAGGGGGGTGGGAAGCAAAAGTGTGGAGTTTTTATAAGTGGTTGAGGTTAAGTTATCATTAAGTTAAAAGAGACTGTGATAACTATGTTTTTTGTAATTATGTTTTTGTAATCATAAGGAAAAAAATCTCTGGTGGATATACAAAAGATAAAGAGAAATAAATCAAACTGAACTACAGAAAAATAAAAATATCATCAAATCACAAAGGAAGGTGTAAAAAAGGATAAAAGAAACAAAGGAAAAACAAAATACCTTAAAGCAATTAACAGAGTGGCAAGAATAAGTCCTTATCTATCAACAATGACTCGAAATGTGTATGGATATTAAATTATCTAATTAAAAGGCATAGAGTGAATGGATTAAAAAAAAGACAGAGGAGGATAACATGGCAGATTACAGGGAGAGTGTATTCTCAAGCTCATCTTCAGCTTGAGATTCAAGCAGTGGGAAGATTGCTCCTCAATGAGGCGGGTAAATAAAGGTAATTCATTGAAATTCAACTTTGGACAGTAAAATAATCACAGACACTGAAAGTTGGGACCTTTGAAAATAAAATAAGAAATAATATGTTACTGATGTGCCAGCTTGCTTGGCAGTGGCAGCATCACACCACGAGCCCTGCAGAGGGGAGGGGAAGCGCAGGTAGACAGAGGAAAGCACAGTGAATAAAACTGGCTTGAGGGAACCTGTGGAATAGAGAAGGAGGCTGGTCCTAACTGAAGAAATGGTGGGGAAAATTGTCGAGTGAAGTGATCAAAATCACCAAGCTGACAGGTGAAGAGTCATGACAGGAAACTAAGTCATGATGGGAACTGTGTTTAAATGGCTATGGAGCATCAAACAGAGGTCAGATATCCAAGAGTTTATAAATGAAATTTCCAGCCTGACCCAGCACTTGCATGTTGTGGGGTTCAGAGTGTGCCTGGATCAGGTGCAGAGAGAATTGTGCCTAGGGCAATCCAGGATGGGGCTACTGAGGGGAAAGAGCTCCTTTGTTGCTGGCACCTCATCTAAGCAACTGGAAGATGCCAGCAACTGGTCTGACAGGCATGTCTGCACTCCAGGTCCAATCATGGGTAATTCACATCCATGGCAGGGTGAGACCTGCAAAAGTTGAGACCCCTCTCTCTAAGAGTCAGATTTTTGGGAGGTCCCTGAGAACTAGATGTCTAGTAAAGATTGGCATCTGCCCAGAAATAGAGTGTATGGATATAAACTCAAGTACCCTCTGAGAGACTTCCAAAATATAGGCAAGGCTATACACTCAACTGCTGGAACTTCCAATTTAGATCTTCTGCTCTAAGTGTACAATATTTTTCCATACTCCCCAGTCTATCTTGTCCTATACTGTGAGATGGGAAGCTAAGAGCCATTACAACCAGTGTTAGCTCCAGGACACAATGGCTGGCAGAGTGGTGAGAAACATAAATGAGATTCAACAACCTTCAACCCTTGACACGAGGATTACAGAGCCTCCAAAGAAATACAAACAATGGCACAACAGCAAAAGCAATGAACAAACATCCTTACTAACAGTTTTGACCACCTCAGTGGAAACAAGCTCTTTGTTTTTCATTAAGATTTTTTCCTATTCCCCTTTTCTCTTTTTTAAATTTAAATTTTATTTATTTTTATTTTTATATTTTTTTTACTTTCTTCCATTCTGTGTATTTGCATTTATGTCTGTGTGTGTATGCATGTGTGTGTGTACTTATTCTTGCTGTGCTGTTAGGTTTGAGAATGTATGTGTATGTATGTGTTTGTGTGCTTGATATAATTAAATGAATATATAAGATAAATATATAAATTAAAATAAAAGGGAAAAATATATAACTTTTCTTTCATTTTGTTTTTTCTTTAACCACTTATCATTTAGGCTTGTTTTGTCTTTGGTGGGATAAAATTTTATGTTGGTTTGACTTGATTTGTTGTTGTTGTTGTTGTTGTTGTTGTTTTGGTACCAGGGATTGAATTCAGGGGCACTCGACCACTGAGCCACATCCTCAGCCCTATTTTGTGTTTTATGTAGAGACAGGGTCTCACTGAGTTGCTTAGCGCCTTGCCATTGCTGAGGCTGGCTTTGAACTGGCGATTCTCCTGTCTCAGCCTCTCAAAATGCTGAGATTAAAAGCGTGAGCCACCACGCCGGGCTTCACTTGATCTTTTATTTGTTCATACCTTGGTTTTTGCTCTTCTTTTTAGCTCTTCTTCACCCTCTTTCCCTACTAAGAACCAAATTTTCTTGTTTCCTTTCTCTCTCTGTTTTCTCTTATTACTTTTGGTTATTTTTCACTCCTCCTTTATAACAATTATATGCTACTTTTCTCCTGCTTCTCCTTTGTTCACTTCTTAAGTTTTTTAAACTTTCTCTTGCCTTCCTACCCTATTTTCTCTTCTTTTAAGGAACTGCCATTTCACTATCCGATAGAATTCCATAGTTTACCTCATTCAAATTGTTATGGTCATTCTTACAGTGAACAATGTAGCTGACACTTGCTTTTTAATGTCTGATCTAGCTCATCATTGCTTATTGTTGGTGCTGACATTAAATGCTGACCCCACCATTCCTCTTCAGGTGGTAATTAGTGTTAAAGATGTCAAAGTAGACACTGGATATTTATTTTAATGCTGTACATTGGCTAACATTAATGCTATTCCTTGCTCCCTTTTTCTAAGAGGGGCTGGAAAGTGATTGGGACGCCATAAGCTCACAGGGTAGAGATTCAGCAACACTCACAACCTGGGAAAGTAACAGTGAACCTCACTCCACACATAAACAAGCTCCACTTACACTCCAATGATACCTGAGCACATAAGATACAGGAGGGAAAAAAAATCCAAACCAATGGCCAATGACCAGTCCCTAAGGAGGAACAACTGAAGGGAGACCTCAGGTTCCACTCCTGAAATCTATTCTTATAGAAAAAATAGACAGAATTCCCTAGAACAAAAAGATAACAACACACCAAGGGACATATGTATAAAAGAGGAAGAGGAATACATCTCAATAGATATGTAAGTCCAAGGCCTCAGAAAACATGAGGAAACATGCAAACAAGTCTCCTCCCCAAATTTACACTCCCCCAACAAAGGAACTCACAGATATGTAAGTGGATGAAATTCCAGAGAAAGACTATAAAAACTGATTATTAAAATACTCAATGAACTGAAAGAAAATCTAAGGAACAAATTAAGAGAGCAAATACAGGAGGTCAAATACCATTTCAATAAAAAAATAGAGATAATGAAAAGAAACCAATCAGAACTCCTGGAAATGAAACACACAATGAATCAAATTAAAAATTTTTTAGAAAGTATCAGCAACAGATTATATCACATAGAAAATAGAGCTACAGAACTCGAAGACAGAACTTCAGGGCTTAAAAACATGGTATATGAACTTGAATACTTAGAATGCAATAAAGAAGAAAAAGATCATGATAAGAATATAGAAGAACTCTGGAAAACAAATATGAGAGTCATTGGGATAGAAGAGAACATGGAGATGCTAGAGGCATTTAGAACCTCTTCAGTGAAATAATAGAAAAATCTACTAACCTTAGAAATGACATGGAAATCCACATACAGGAATCATATAGAACTCTAAATAGGCAATATAGAAAAAGAACCTCTCTAAGATATCATAATCAAAATGCTTAATATAGAAAATAAAGAACAAATATGAAAAGTTGCAAAAGAAAAATGTAATGTCAGCCAGGCACGGTGGCACATGCATATAATCTCAGTACTTAGGGAGGCTGAGATAGGAGAATCTTGAGTTCAAAGCCAGCCTCAGCAACGGCAAGATGCTAAGCAGTGAGACCCTTTCTCTACATAAAACACAAAACAGGGCTGGGGATGTGGCTCAGTGGTCGAGTACCCCTGAGTTTAAACCCAGGTACCAAAGGAAAAAAAAAAGAAAAATGTAATGTCACATTTAGAGGCAAATTAATGAGTCTCACTTCTGACACAAATCAGACCCTAAAATCCAAAAGCCCTGGAATGAGATATTCCAAGTTCTAAAAGAAAACAATTCCTAGCCAGGATTACATTATCCCTCAAAGCTGTCTTTCAGAATCAGTTTTGAAATAAAACTTTTCCATAATATGCGTAAACTAAAAGAATTCATGACCATTAAGCCAGAACTACCAAAAATACTTAAAGATTTACTACATATATAAGGACTCAAAAACTAACCCCCAAGCTCCCACATGGATGAAGTTTTCTAGAAGAGCACTGACTAAACGAAAATCAAGACCAAATTAAATATGGCAAACAAACCAAAATGGTAAGAAATAACAAACATCTATTCATAATAATATTCAATTTTCCAATTAAAAGACAGATTGGCAGAATGGACTAAAACACAAGATTGAGTGATAGAAATGGAATCACCATATGACCCAGTTATTTCATTCCTCAGTATTTATTCAAAAGATCTAAAATCAACATACTATGGTAATACAGGTACATCAATTTTTATAGCAGCACAATTAACGATAGCCAAGTTATGGAATAAGCCCAGGTGCCTGTCAAGAAATAAATGGATTAAGAAAATGTGGTATATATACACAATGAAGTTTTACTAACCAATTAAGAACAATGAAATTACAACATTTGCTGGTAAATGAATGGAACTGGAGAACATCATGCTGAGTGAAATAAGGCAGACTCAGAAAAATCAACCATTGAATGTTTTCTCACATATACAAAAGACAGAGCAAATAAGGGGAGAAAACAGTGAGGAGGTCAGATCTCATAAGGATAGGAGGAACAGCAATGGAATAGAAGAAGGAAACTGAGGAGGAGAGAGGAGAGACCAGAAAGGAGAAGAAATGCAAAATGTATTTGACAGAATTACGCTGTGTACATGTCTAAATATACCACAGTGAATTTAACCTTTCAGTGTATCTATAAAGCACCAATAAAAAATCCAGATGCAACAATATACTGCCTAAAGAGAATCACTTTAGCTTTAAGGATACTGATAGGCTGAAAAGGAAGGGATTTAGAAGGTTATTCCTTGCAAATGGCAATCAAAAGAGAGCAGAGAAAGCTATACTTATCTCAGATAAGATAGATTTTTAAGTAAAAAAATTATCGTAAGAGACAAAGAAGGTCATTGTATCATAAGAGAGTCACTTCAACAGGAGAAAATAACAATTATAAACATATATGCATCTAAAGATAGTTGATGTTTGACAGAGGTGCCAATAACACACCATGGGGAGAAGGGAGTATTTTTAATAAATGATGCTGGCAAAACTGGACGTCCACAGGCAGAACAAGTATATTGGACTCTTATCTCATACCATACATAAAAATCAACTCAAAATTGACAAAGACGTAAATATGAAGCACCAAACTATGCACTACTAGGAGGAAAAGCTTCTTGACATTGGTCTTGGCAATGTTATTTTGGTTGTGACACCAAAGCACAAGCAACAAAAGCAAAAACTGAATGAGTGGGATTTGCACCAAAGTGAAAACTTTATAAAGAGTAAGGAAACTATCAAAAGATGAAAGGTGATAAGGAAATGGGAGAAAATATTTGCAAGTCAAACATCTGATGAGAGGTTAATGTCCAAAATATAAAAGGGATTAAAATACTCAATTGCAAAAGCAAGACAACAGCAACAAATGACCCAATTATAAAAGGGGTGAGTACCTAAGTAGACATTTCTTAAAGAAGATATTCAAATGTCCAAGAGGTTTATGAAAAGATATTCAACATCATCAATCCTTGGGAAAATGCAAATCAAAACTACTGAGTGTTATTATTTTCCATCTGTTAAAATGATAAAAGACAATTGTTGACAGAGATGTGGAGAAAAAAGGAACTCTTGTACAATGTTGGTAGGAAAGTAAATTGATACATCCATGATGGAAAACTATATGGAGAGTCTTTAAAAATTAAAAATATAACCACCCTATGGACCATGAATCTCACTTCTGGGTATGTAGCTGAAGTAAATGAAATCAGATTCTCAAAGAGATATATGAATCACTATGTTACTTTCATCATTATTCACAATAGCCAAGGTATAAACATATGGAAAAAGCTTAAGTTTCATAGATGGATGAATGAATAAAGAAAATGTGGAAGGTATAAATATAAGCATATATGTGATAGAATATTTTTCAGCCTCAAAAGAAAAGTATTTATGTACGCCTACATCAATATTTATTTATATAGCCACTAAAAACCATGAGTTCACACTGACACCTCTAATTCCAGTCCAACACCTTAGAGTTCTTTCTTGTTTTCCACCTTATTGTATTTTAAATCCTTTATGTTGACAGTGAGAACCTTGACTCCCATTATTTTCAGTATGTTTTGTAGTATTTACTTAGTCCTCGTACTTGTCACCAACCTTTGGATGCTGCTGTCTCTTTGTCCTCGGCTCTGTTGCCACCTCTCTGCCCTCTCTGCTGCCTTATGGTCCCACTGCCCTTTCCCCTGCACTTTTGCCTCCTTGACTGACCCCACAGTCCTCTCCCAAAGCCTGCTGCCTGCCCTTCAGCCCTACAGTATCTCCTGACAAATATTTCTGATAAATATTTGCTTTTCTTCTTTACCAAATATGGGGAGTGGGCCTGGTTCAGCAAAGGACAGGTTCTTGTATCTTAATGACATTAGTTCTGTGTATCACAGTGGGGAAACCACTAATAACCACCATCCTTGATCATGAGATGTCACTGAATATAATCAGGTGGGAGAGTGAGATTTGTCTTCTAGAAGGATGACACTGGCCAGTGTGTGAAGGAACCAAAGAAGAAAGGAACATACAACCAGAGAATGCAGAGGTAAGGGGAGTACAGGAAGGAGAGGTGTTTTAGAATTGACAGCACAGAGCAAAACCTGCCAACAATCTAAAGAGGCACGAGGAAGGATCTACTCTGAAAGTGGTGTATTTCAGATTCTAGAGGCATATGTGCTGTCTGTGGAAGGACTAAACTGCAGGAGGTGCCTTTCCCTCAGGCTAGGATCTGCTAATGAGAATTGTGCTGATGGCACTAGGCTCCCAAGTTAGTTTTTATTTAGTGGAGTGTGTTTCCACTTAACAAATATAAACACTGATCCAGGGCTTGGGCTTGTCAGTTTTTATTTATTATTTTAACTTGAATTTGAATCACTCTTGAGATCCAAATCAATTTAGTGCCTTACTTTAAAATTCTTTCAAATACTTGAATAAAATACTTCTTGGCACTTTTTAAACAGCATCTTCTGCATCAAGGAAAAAATATATGTTGCTGAATTATTTAGATGATTTCCTGAGAAAGACAGACCAGTCCTATCTGAACAATGCTCCTCTTCTTTGTTTTAGAACAAACTTTGGGGAAGAATGACCTTCCCTTCTTTCCTGTTCTCATGGTCTTCCTTATGCAAGCTCACACAGACCAAAATTAACTCCCCTTTCCCTGCCACCTTAACCACCAATGGCTTTTAGTCTGTGGTAATGCTGTGAGACAGAAATGTTTCCTACTCTTCAACAGGAGTGATGGGGAGTTCTCTTTGTCAAGCTAGCCTAGTTGGCCAGGCACTCCAGGGGTTTTTCCATTTCTATGTGGGCATCCACCTGCTCCCTGGAGCTACAAGGACACTAACCGGAGCGATCATAATCACTCTGCATATATAAAGAGAAAGAAGCACCTCTTGAGGACCTACACATGTATTAGTTGGGCTTCTTAAGGAATGGACTCTGATTCCTTTTAAGATTACCTTTGATACTTGGTAAGGACAAGGACACAGTAGAGTGGATTATTACATTTTTATTCCATGAAAGAGAGAGCTAACTGCCTTTGGTGTTCTCTCTCTCTCCCCACCTTTCTATATTAGTACAAATCTACAAATCTCAGCTAGGCACACAGTTACAGCCAACATTCCCAGACCCCTGTCAGCCATGTATGACCAAGTCCAAGAATGAGAGCCAAAGGAAAGGATGTGACTTCATGGTACTTTCCTTAGAGACATTTGTTTGTCTTCTGTGTGCTCCCTTGATGCTTTCCCACAGGCAGGAAATGGCATGGTGCTGCTGAGATACCTTTGATTACATCACCAGGGCCACTTTCTCAGAGAAGATAGAGCCTTTATAGTTCAGAAGGCAGGGACTTTGACATACATGGCTTCCCCATAGAGTTGATGTAACTACAGATCCACAATCTAGAACATGACAGAATACATTTAACATCAGGAAAGATATTAGCACACATTTGAATATTGCCAGGCTTCCAGGGTGTTTTTTTTTTCAGTACATTGAGAAACATCAGTAATCTTCTTCTAAAGGCTCCCCTCACCCTGACTGTCTCAGCCCTTCACTTCAGAGGGTGAGTAAGTGCTGAAGCACTCAGCCAAAGCGGTCCTAACACACAGCTGGACAAGGTGATGATGCCATGAAAGAATTCATTGCTTAAAAAAATACTTCTGCTAATGTTTGAATTCTTCAACAAAAATTCATCACTTTGATTTAAAGAAATGTTTTCTGTTCCCAGAAAGAAAGTATCTAAAATGTCAAGAACTGCAAGGGCTCTGAAATTTTACTCATTTGGAAGCTAACAAATTAGCTTGCCACAATTTCTTAGAGGAGAGCAGAAGACTTGAGACTCCTGGGTCAGAGACAAAAGGTTTTATGACAGATAATAGAACAAGTACCACATGCTTTATGTTCATATTGGCTCTCTTTGCCCCTGTGTCCCACAGAGATGTGGACGCAGGCCTAGGTGATGCTGTGCACACAGTGATGGTGCATTAAAGATGAGGAAACCTCTCTCTTTTAGGGAGAGCTTCTAGTAAACCTGTCCAACCTTTTCCCCAGGAGACATTATCTTCTAATGTTCTTATACTGGATCATGAAACAACTGTGCTTTCTGTCTTGGAAGGGGAGACACTATTCTGTCTTCCAAGGCTATCTGTTTTACAAATATTCTTGAAAAGATCATTCTCACAAAAGCTGATAGAAGACATGGCAGAAACATTATGGAGAATTGTGAATCCATATGTGAAATAAAGAGTATTAAGCCTGTAGCAACTTTACACACATGACAAAGCATAACTAATGACACTTTCTATGGCTGGCCTTCTGGCAATGGCTCCCCAAGAAAAGAAAGGCAAACACAATAAGTACCTTCTGGAATCTCAGTGGCTTAGTGCTCATAGAGTGACGGATTCGGATAAAATATTCAACTGGAGACCCTGGGGTAAGTGTAAAGATGTCTCCTCCATAGACTGACTTATGTCACTTGGCTCCCTTTCACTGGAACACTATTCTTTTCCTTTTTTCTAGGATACTTCCTTCATTTTTTCCTTGAAGACTCACCTGCAAACTTGCACTGAGTTCTTGCCTCCAACTGAGATAAGCATCCACAGCTGTGCTTCCACAGCACTCTGTTTTCCTTGCTCTGCAAGACTATTGCACTATATCAGAGCTGTATGTGAGATGATGTTTCCTTTGTCAATTGCAGCCTTCTTAAGGGTAAAACCTGTATATCTGTCTACTTCTCTAGTTTGCAATAAATGTTTGAAAAACTTAACTAAATTGGTGATGATTTCAGTACCTAGATTTAACCTTCCATTTCCATTGAATTCAATATACATTCTATACCAGATTACAATTTCCCACTGAGCAGTGAACTTGCCTTAAAATTCCTTGATATTTCCTCTCAGAGTGATGTTTTATATTAGGAAAACAAATTAGATAAGATCTTCTCTTTGGGGAATTGTAAGTTTAAATGAACAAGAAGCTACTTATGGTTAGATTAGATGTTAAACAGGGCCAGACGATTGTTCTGGGCTCCACAAGTTCTGCTGTAAAACTAAGTCTTGGAAGAAATAATACTTAGAGTGACTTTATAGTTATGTGTTCATCAAGGTGCAAGTTAGGCTGCTGTAACAAAGAGACCCAAACATACTAGCTCTAATAAGTGTCTTATCTTTTATGTAACAGTCTCCAAGTATATGGGTCAATGGGCCAAGATGAATAGGCAGTTCTCCAAAAATAATTGGGGTTCCCTTTCAGTTTGTCATTAGAGGTTGGTTTTCCCTCTCTATTGTTTGGGGCCTGAAAGCATCCAATTTTTCTGGTCTTCCAGGCTTCTTCAGGAGATGATTTTACTAAATACATCACATAGATCTTCCTCACACCAACCTCATTTAGCAATTTTCTCAACACTTTAGTACTAGGCCAGTGCCACATTACAGGGCTTGTTTTTGTTCATTTGTTTTTGTTTTGTTATCTGGTGACAGCTCATCATTTCTGTTCCAAATATGTGCATTAGTTAATGTGAGACTGTGGTAGATAGTTATTGTCTCCAATTATTTGATACCTTTTCCTGTGAAAGGATTGCAGTTTTGTGCCCCATTGTAGTTAGTATGTGACTTACTGTAAACAATGAAATGGGAGCAGAAGTGTGATGTATCACTTCTGAGCAGAAGATTTAGAAGCCACTATGTAGTTCTATCAGCTCTCTTGCTACTCCCATAAGATCAGTACTGTTCAGGATAGGAGCTGCTGCTGCTTCAGGATTCACCCTGAATCCTGGAGTGCAGATAACCCATAGAGAAGAGACACAGCCAATTCCCAGCCACATCTGATGTGAGCTCTTCTTACAGTGTTATATGCCACTGATATTGTGGCTTTTGTTTTCACAGCATTTAACTTAGTGAAAGCTGACTGGAACAGCTAGAGTGCACTGCAGTAATACACAAATCCCCAATCTCATGGCTTAGCACAAAAGAGTTTAATGCTCTTGATTAAGTTAGGGTAGGTGGAACTATTTTTTTTTGTAGGGTATAACCTTTTAGGCATTGCTAAATCAACTGTCACGAACAGCTTTAGCTTTTAACTTACTGACCAACTTCTGTTTAAACCATATTTAACCAAATCCACTGGAATGGGACCTCATGACATGATTTTTGTTTTGTTGTATGCCATCTCCTCATGTCCTTACTCCCTGCTTCTTCATTCTCACAGAGGACCTTTGTTTTCTGTTTTTCTTTCTTTTAATATAATTTGACTTTTGCCATTTTGAAGTTTGCTTTGATTTTGGATGAAACTTTTTTTTGAAAACAGTATTGGGGATTGAACCCAATACTAAAAGTGGGCACTTTACCACTGAGCTACATCTTCAGCCCTTTTTATTTTATAGTTTGAGATAAGGTCTTGCTAAGTTGTCTTGGTTGGCCTCAACTTGTGATCCTCCTGCCTCAAGTCTCCTGAGTTGTAACACCATGCCTAGCATGTACCATCTTTAAAGAAGGATTACTTTGGTTGCTCCAAAATGAATGCCATTCTATTTTCCAAATTCAATATTCTTTTGAACTTATTCCATAAACTGTAAGGGAATATTGGTCTTATGATGCAGAGAGCTACTTGGGCCTCTGAAACCTTGCTGTAAGGGAGAAGGTTTGGAACAAGTATTCCAGCTCCTAACTCTCAGTTTTAAACTTCACATAGCATTTCTAAATGGTCCAAAGTGACCTGCTTATTTCTCTCTTATCTAAAGATGGTGATTAAAATTAGCTTAGTGCTGAAGCTTTAAAAACCTTTGAACAGATTTTAGCAGCTCAGTCTATCTTTGATTAGGATACATTCATTTAGGTGTTCCAACTCTTTTAAAAACTCCTCAGTAAATTTCCAAGCCTCTTGTCTAACACAACTGACCGATTGCCTTTCCAACTCCCAGCCCTAAAGGAGTCTAAAATCATTTCTCTGACATTCTCATTGACTAATTGGACTTTGATTGGTGTCAGCTGCTGCCAACTGTGATAAAACTGTTTTCAGTAAGCCTTGACATTCTCGAGGTGACATTAGGTCACCTCTTCACACTTATAAACAGGAAAGTTTTAGAATTAAGGGGAGGGTTGATGCTATGAATAATCTTTCATTCAACAGACTTAAATTAAGAACTGACTATGTGCCAGATACTGTCAGTGTGGGGTAAAAACTTTACTCCCTCTTCCAAATTTTCATTGGAAAGAGCAAATTAATGTAATTGGAAAAGATGGTAAATGCAGAATGAGCAAAGTGCTGCCCAGCTTTGAAACTGCTGTGAGTAGAGGAAAAGCACATTTGTGGGTGAAGAAGAGAAGACACAGTGGAAGTCCGCAATGGCCTCTAGCGTATGCAGTGGGCACTCCACATGACAGGTGTGTGTGTGTGTGTGTGTGTGTGTGTGTGTGAGAGAGAGAGAGAGAGAGAGAGAGAGAGAGAAAGAGAGAGACTTATTCACTTGCACCTCTTCTGTGTTAGTCAAATTTCTGTCTCTGTGACAAAACTCCTGAGATAAACAGCGTAAAGGGAGGAAGGATTTATTTTGGCTCACAGTTTCTGAGGTCTCAGTCTATGGTCATGTGGTGGGACAGAACGTCAAGATGGAGAACATGTGGTAGAGGAAATTACTCACCTCATGGCTTCTTGGAAACAAAAAAGAAAGAGAGGAAGGGCTGGGTTCCCCACCCACCATTCAGAGGCATGCTCTCAGTGATTTACTTCCTCCAACTAGACCCCACCTCCTAGAGTGTCTTCCACCTCCCAATAGCACTCCCAATGGGCTGGGAACAAGTCTTTTACCCATAAGCCTTTGGGAGTCATTCCACATCCCAATGTCAAATCTCCTGAAGAAGGTAGCTGATATTGGAATTCCCAGAGTGAGCCAATATGGAAACAGCCAACTCTGACATAGCACTTACCATGGGAGGTAGTCTTCAACATTCACACATTGTCACTCATTCCATTATCACAATACAACTGTGAGGTAAGTATCATCACATTCCCGTATAGATGATGAGATTCACTCTGAGTTTGTAATTGGTTCAGTTGTTCAGATTAATTGTGTAGCCTCCTACTGAAGGCAGTTGTGTCAGTTAGAGAAGAGAAGCAGAAGCCCCAGCTCATGTTCTGGTAGCTGACGTACATGGAAAAGAACCAGAGTTGCTGCATACATGAGGTCCCTTGAGGTGACTGTCCTGGGGCTGCAGCTTCCTCCTGATTTCCTGGTGGCAGCCAGATGTCTCATTTTGTGAAGTGAAACTACAGTAAATCTAAATCTTCCTCGTTTTCTATTTCTCTTGAGCCTGAAATATTTGACCAGGGACCCATATTCTCTGTGGCAGAATCTGTCTGAACTGTTGATACTGGGCAAACATAGCTGTCCCTCTGCAGAGTGGCATGCAAAACTCACTGGATATGCCAGAGGCAGTGGAGGAAAATTTACCCTTCAAGTCATGAGAAGAAAACTCTCAAATAATCTCTCATTGGCAGTTTCAATAAGAGAACATTTATGATGGAGAAGTGGATAATCCTAAAAGAGAGTCCAAGAGTCAAAATAATTTTTTGGACACGAAAAACATGAATTCTCAATTTATGCAAAGGAAGAAGTAGGCAGGTCATGGAGCATAATAGAAAATTGAATTGTGGCATGAGAAATAAGGTTGATACTTGTCTAAAGACAGTAAAGAAAGCATAAAGGAGTGAAAACAGAAAGGAGACACAGATGATCTGATATCACATAATGTAGAACACCTTTAGAAAGGACTGAATAAGTATAGGGAACTAACAATCAGAGAAATAGTAAAAGAAAAATACATTAAGTGGAGGTAAAACTTGACTATCAGGGTTGAAATAATTAAAATGTCTGGATACATCAGGGAAAAGGTTTGTAAATTTCAATGATTCCTTAACCATTTAAAACATGCAGATTCAAGAGAAATGAATTGATTTGTTATAAAGACAAATAATCCAGTTGACATAAAAATTCTTCTCTTTAAAATGAACATTGGCAGAAAATAATAGGGCATTGTCTGCATAGTTTCAAGAAGCTAAATAGTATGCTTCCAGAATCCAGTCATAGCCACACTTGTCTTCACATAGGAGTGTGGAGGAAAGACAATCTCCAATGTGTAAGGCTTCAGAAAGCATATGTTAGTGCATTCTTCCTGAAAAAATTACTTGAATAAGTGCTTCAGTGAGCCAAGAAATTAATCATACTAAAGAATTTACAAATTAGAAGATTTATCAAAGAGAATGTAGTGAAAGATGGAACAAGTGAAATAGCATCAAATTTAGATTACTATTGCTAATGTAGATATGAAGCTTACTGCAAATGCCAAACATAAAGGAAAAGAGAAGACACATATTAATGTCATAAAAATAATTGAGATCTAAGTTCTTAGATCATTTAAACAAAAACTGAGTGGTGGGGGGTGTGTGCATCATATTTGATGCTATATATATGTATGTGTTTATGTATATCTTTGTTTATATTTTTAAAAAGTTTTAAAGATGCACCAGTAGCAAGATTAAAATCATTTAGTATTTTGGCAGATAAAATTCTCCTTAATCCACCCACCCCCACCTACACACCAAAAAATAAAATACATAATAGTGAAGACTACTCTGAGTAAGAGCAGCCAATTTAAGACCTTAACCCCTGGGGTTCCCGTTTACTTACACAAGGGCTCTGAGTCCCTGTGACCAAATTCTGAAACTTATTGTATAAAATTTGAAAATTATTGCTGTAGTAGGACAAAATGAATAAAACTTCTGTTCCATTAAACCACAGCTTTCACCAATGCACTGTGTGTGACTGGATTACAGACGTGGGATGAAATATTCATTTTTGACCCTGGGCTGGCTGAGCAGGCCTGAAGCAATTGGAGTCCCATTGCCTTTGACTCGGAGCTGCCCTATCCAGGGCTCCTTGAAGAGTGGAGTGGTCTGTTAGTGTACCCCTCAGTCACCACAGAAGTCTTCTCATTTCCTGAATAATTCTTTCAACAGTCAATGTTAGTAAGTTGTGTGGGGACAGGTATGGCACAAGTCCCAGGTGGCTTTAGTCCTGTACAGGAGCAGAGGGGAGATGAAGCTTCTGGCTGCATCCAGCTCCCCGCAATAACCCCAATCTCAGTATTCACATGTATCTGAAACTTCTGTCCATTTTTGGCAAGGTGCCTTTGTAGTGGCAATTTAGGTAGCCTCAGAATGGCCTAAGAATATATGCTCATTCTGAAAATGAGAGCATTACCATTACTTTTAGCTACTTAATATGAAAAAATTTCAGTGGGTTCAAAATCCATTCACATTATAACAAGAAATTTCAACATCACCTTAGAGATAAAAGAAAAGGAAGAGCTGTTAGTTTCTTTAAATATAATTTAAATGTGTACCTTTTCGAATTATTGTAAAAATGCTTTACAATTTTATCACACTCCTGTGCAAACTAAGGTTCTCAAATTCTCATTCTCATTATGAGAATTTGAAAATATCATCATAAAAATTCTTCATCAAGAATTTTGTGTAGTTATTTCAAACATAGAACCTAATATAAATAAAAGCTAGAGCTGTGGAAGCAAGCTCAAGTTTTCATGCATTAAACATCTTGAGAAAATTTTAATTGAAAACTTTACATAAATTCAATATTTAATATGTACTTTACTTTTCTTACTGTTTTACATTTTGCCCGTAATTTTATAAATAACAAAAATGTATTTTACACTACACTCTATATACCCATATTTCCTCCAGTTTACTTTGGGGGTGGGCACCTGAGTATTATTTTCTATGTATTTGTGCTACAAACTAAAAGAGGTTAGGAAGCACTGCTTTAGGAAAATAAATATGCTTATAAAATTTCATCCATCACAAAAGTAAAGGGGAACAAAGGAGCTTCATTTGAACACTAACCATTATGTATTGAGTGAAGGGGAAACTATAAAATAATATGTATGGTTTATTTTCACTTTTACAAAGTAAAAATATAAAACTACCACTACTGGGTATATGTGGCTGTCTCCCCAGTTGGCATGATTTCTAACTTCTGTATATTATTCCCTCTTCAACCCATACATAAAATGATGATGGAAGCAGCTGTGCTTATAGAACATATCTATACCACTGTCCATAGATGCTTCAATGTGGGATGGGGTCTTTGATGAATCCTTAATTCCTTCCTCGAGGGCTTTGGTATTGTGGACAAGTGTGTATAGTTTTAGTTTGGCTGCTAGGGTGTATAGAGGAAATATAAAACCACAAGATGTTGGTACTGGCCATTTTTTGTCACAGGATGAGGAAATAGAGGTGAAGGATGCAGAAAGCAGATTGTTCCAATTCCCTGCAGTATTTTAGTCTGTTTCTAAGGCCTGGTGCATTTCTGCTTGTGAGTTCAGGAAGACATCCTATTATCCTTTTTATAAATCCCCCTTTTACTTTAATTACTTCAATTAGGCTTCCTCTGCCCACATCCAATGAATTCATTATCTGTATATTAACTCATAGGGAATGATGAAAGATAGGGAGACCTACGGTAAAATATCAGCAGAGTTTAACTTTGGATAGTGGACTACAGTGAATTTTACTTTTACTTTTTGTTTGTAGCAAAACTTTTCCAAAAAGCATGCACTGCTCTTGGGATAAGAAAAAGAGCTAACAAAGATATTTATTTAGGGGATGAGACATTTGGTAACAATGTTTAATCTGAATTTTTCCATTTATGCTCCTAATTTTGAGCTTTATGATACATGATACAAAATGAAAGATGACAATTCAGAAAAGACTGGTCTTCATTTTGGGGACTGTAATACTAAAATTAAAATAGAGCAATCTGCTCTTTAAATAAGTAAACTTGTAACTTTATCTTAATCTACTTTCTAGGGGAAAAATTTATGAACTTTGTATTGGTGTACAAGTCATACTCCATTTAGAGAAATGTCTTATGAAGAGAAAGATATGTGCCCTCAACTAATGAAAATTAAGACATAGTGAGCCATAGGGAAAGGTAACACACTTCCAGTCCTGGTCCCCATAGAAGCTCTTGCAGCACCACAAGGTCTGTAACATCAACAAAGAGAGACTTGAATGGGCTTTGACTAATGTTATTATCCTGGGGGATGTGGAAAGATGAGGAAGCACATTACATTTAGAAGCCGCCCATTGGTGTGTGGGTGAACAGAAGACGCATATTACTAATGAAGCATAAGAAGACAAAAGGGTGCCATCTCTCTAAACCCAGATTGCTTTCAAAATGTCAGGAAAATCCAAGCCACTGAAAACCTGGATCTAAATTTCAGATTCTAAGGGGGTGTGAGTGAGAACTTCCTTCTGAATTCAGTCTGTTCCTGAGAAAAAGATAGAAACACCCCACACATTAATAATTTGGCAAAGTTGGCCATTGGACTTAAAAAGCTCAAACATTGAAATGATTCATGCTGAAGATTGTGCGGTTTTATGCTTAGCACAGATGGGTTCACCTGTGTGAATTTCTGTTCTTATTTAATGTTGCTGTCTTTAAGATGAGAAATGGAAGTTTGACATTTTCAGATGCATCTTCAGTGGCAAGTCTTAAGTACAAATAATCACCAGCATTATTTGTCTGATGACAATACAATGGAGTAAAATGAATAATGACAGCCGTTGGCACTTGTACTTTGGGGGAGAAAGGATAAGAGTTTGCTCTAGAATGGAGAAGAAATATTTGATTAAAATAGAAGACTTGGATAAGATCATGTTTAAATGTGGGATCACTCTTTTTTTCCCTTCCTTTATACTTAACCCTAATGGTTGCTTAGATCTTGTTTTTCAGTCTGCTGCAGACCTCAGCCCTTCCAAACTGTGGGAACCAATGGCTCTGAATGTTAGCGACTGCTGTCTGAGGCCAGTTGGATCATCTAGGACTGGCACTCACTCATTGTTCAGGTTTCCTTATAGAACAGGTATAGATATAGGGTTCAGGTAACCAGGTTTGAATTCCGGTTCTTGTTGGTGAGACTTTGCAAGGTGACTTAATCTCACTGAATATTGTTTTTCTTCTTTGCAGGCGGTTGTGGAGATAAAAATGTGATGACATAATGCAGACTAGTGCAGAATATTTGTTCTTTAATCTCTATGAATATCTGAAGGCTTAATTTCAGCTCTAACCTAGTCTTCCTTGAAAAACTTCCACTGCATAACCTCTTTGTCTTTTTTTGTTCATTGCATTGGTGTTCATTTCTTCAGGATTGCTGAGACATTTGCTTTCTGAAGTTTTCCAAGACTATTCTTTTAGGAATTCCTCTCTTTGCCCACAAAGTATTATGCTTTTAGTTGTTAG
>CM053400.1:57923783-57944227 GCA_028644305.1 Xerus rutilus | reverse complement strand
TTTTTCAAGGAGATGGTCAAGGGGAAGATATGGTTGAAGAGTTGATTCTAGTCCAAGGACTGGGACTTGTCCTAGAAGGAAGCAATTTCTCCCTTTTCAGAAAGTAGATTCCACTTGTGTAATTTCCTTAGGTCCCTGCATGTCTACCCTGGAGGGGCCAACTATCATCAGGAGAGAACTTATATGTGTCTCCCTTTGGTGTTACACATGCTAACAATAGAATGAATCCAAGACTGCTAGCATGGATTCTATTTAAGAATATTATTGGAGCATTCTGTTTTTTTCAAGCCGAAAGTTATTATTTGTAGTAGAGGACCCAACCATTGGTCCAAGAAAAAAAAAGTTGCCAGAAATGAAAATAAATAAACAAAATTGATTATTTAGAGATGATATGAGAAATATGGAAATAAAAGACCCACTATATACAGACATAATATGCACACAGATCAACTAGGAGAATTTAATAAGATTACTAGGTAAATGATCAATTTTAAAAAGTCAATTGCACCACTATATAACAACCAATAGCTATAAAGTGTTAATTTTAAGTGGAATATGTTTTAAAATAAACAAGATATGGTACTAAGGAATCGATTTAAAGAAAAGATGTCCAAGTCCTTTGTGTAGAAATTTCACTGACATGTTATTTTACACTATTACTGAAAAGAAGACCCAAGTAAATAGAGGCATGACATGTTTCTAGGTATGGTGACCAGGTCTCCCATGGTTGATCTGTTAAAATAGCAATTGAATTCTTTATGATATATCTAAAGTATAGATGGAAGAAAAAGGAGCAAATGACATCCAGGAACATCCTGAAAAGAGAAAAATGTGGAGGAACCTTACCTGCCAGCTACACAGAGTATTATAAAGCTTGATATTAGCTGCATATTTGGGTAGGTAAAGAGATCACCAAGATAGAATAGAGAGTCAGAAATAGACCCACTTCTTTACAGAATCCTGGCACACAAAGAGCTTTCACTGTACATCAAAGGGGAAAGGGGGCAATGCCATCAATGGTGTTTGGGCCAATGGGTTGTCTCTGTGTAAACAAGTAGAACTGGAATTCTGCCTTATATTCTGAACAAGTCTATTTCAGGTCATTAAAGTTTAAAAGTTAAAATAAGTCCAAAATTTCAAAGAACATAAGATAAAATACTTACCTCATGGTAGGGATATATTTCTAAACAATTCACACAACATTTAAACCATAGATTAAAAAACTAATAAATTTGGTCACATTAACAGAAGATGATGTATTCATCAGAAGACAGAAAGAAAAACTAAGTGAGAAATGGGCACAATACAGAAAAAGATAAATCATAAGAGTAGTTTTAATTCTTGAAGCATATGAGGAAAACATTCAACCTAATTAGTAATCAGTAAAATGCAAATAAAAATGACAGTGAATCAACATCTTATATCCCTCAGACTGACAATATTGGACAATACTAATATTGATGAGAATGTGACACAGAGCTCTTGTGGAGTGTAAATCATACATCCACTTTGGAAAATTATTTGGCATTATTTTTATTTTATTGTACATATTTGTGTAATACAGTATTCTAATTTGATATGCACATGCAATATGAACTGAACAAAATAGGTAATCGACATTTCCATCTCCTTATCTTTACATTTGGAGCCCTTGAGATCCTGTTTTCTACTTATTTATAAAATATATATTAGGCTATTGTGAATTGTACTGTACTATATAGAACACTAGAAGTTATTACTTTTATCTAATTGTGTTTTGGTACCTATTATCTAATCTCCCTCTATCTACTCACTAATCTACATGTAGATGGAATAATTTTTTAAATGTGAAGAAAAGCACATTCTACTACCTAGAAATTTCATTCATAGGTCTTTATTGTAGAGAAGTTTTTGCTCACGTGCATAATGTATAAAAATATTCCATGTTTACTCAAATGTTCAGCTAAATGTCCATTGACAGAAGAATTGATCAATAAATTGCATACTCTACAGTAGTGAAGATGATTGAGTACAATTAAATGCTTCACCATGGATAAGAATTGAAAACATAATGTGGAGTGAAGAAAACAAATCATAAAGGAATACTCAGAATATAATTCCACTTCAGTAAAGTTCAAATATACAAAATGAGTAATTTATATTTTTGAGATACATATATAGGTAATAAAACTATTTCTAAGAGCCATAATTCTTGGTGGAAGGAGGGATATAAAAAGGGTTGAGGGGGAGGGATTCAGTTACTTTACTAAAATTAGCAATTTTCTATTTTTTAAACTGGTTTGGGCCACATGAATATTCACTTTGTTATTCTTTATATCGTAGCTATTCCCTAGACTTGCTTTTTTGAACATACGAAATATTTCATGAAAAATAAATTTTTAAAAAGTTTCCAGCTGGCCACAGATTCCCATCAGCTGATGCATGCTGTCCAATTATTTCCTTATTTACAGCTGGATTTATATTTTTAACTTTGGCTCATCCCCGAACAAATTTACAGAACATGGTCTAGTGATCAGATTAGCAGTTTTCTGTACTGTATTAGCCAATCCCAACCTCAGCATATGCATAATACAATTTTAATGACCCAGAACAACATATTTAGTCATCTAATATAGGCAGTTTCCCCATTAGCAATTTCATTGGAAATCCCCCAGTATGTAATTTCTATTAGTGACTTTATTATGAAATTCTATTGCTGCCTGCTGGGGGCTGTACCAGAAACCTGATTTGATGATCCCAACAAATGTTGCTTCCTCAGTGAAGCCTTTCCTAATGCCTGAAGGCAGATTTTGTTATTTCCTTCTGCTCATCCCAATAGCATTTCCTTGTTTGCAAAATGGAGAGGAGTGACATCTACCTTCTAGCTTACTATGAGGGATAAATGCCATAATGCATTTAGAGCTCACAGCAAGTACTCACAAATATCAACCATTCTTATATCTGTATTTTATTTACATTATTATTATTATGCCTCTATTAGGATTTCTGTCACAGTGTGATATGCATCAGCTAATTGTCTCTATCATCGTCTCCCTCTGTATTTTGTAAACTTGATGAGGATGGGAAGTGTGCTTTATTTGTCTATGTGTCCCCGGCGCCTATTATTATTCCTATCATGTAGTAGACACTCAATACAGGTCTTGAATTTAGTTTAAAAATAATTGTTTTTATCATTTTACATTCTTTTGGATTTTCAGATTTCTTCTAGATTCTAGTGCCTTGACAGCTCCTAAAATACGTGTCCTACTCTGTCCTTCTGTTGCTCTTGTCTCTAGTTGGATGTAATCAGAGACTTTGTGATGTCAAAAGACAAAGTTACAACTTAAATATCTTAATTGGCTCTATTTGCCATTCTTGAATCAAGCAATGCTTTTTTCCATAGAGCAGAATGTGTGTTTCAATGAACTGAACAGAGGAGGTTGATTTAATAGTCAGAAAAAGACTAAAGAAAGCAGAAACAAAAACACAAAGAGAGATTGGGTCATCTAAAAGCTACTTTCTTTGCAAAGTGGGAACAGGGAGGCAGAATGATAGAAAAATAACTGATGAGTTAACATTAAGTTACTTTTATTTTTGTAAGGATTGAATCAGAAGGAACTTTATTGTCATGTTGGCCGAGACTGGCCTATTTGGGAAATTAAGCTTCTCTCTCATGATTACTTGGAAGGTCAGATAACAACTTAAATTTCAGTTTGGTGGCATGGAACTTTAGTATTTGACTCCATTTTGGGTTTTGGTCTGGTTTTGGCAGTCTAGTGCAGGAGCTTCGAAATTAATGACTGCCTTTAATTTTTATTTAACATTGAGATTATGGCAGGATACTCAGACACACTTCCAGAGGAAAGAGAGAAATTAATAGCCTTGATTGGGCAGTTTGTTATTCTGGATGAAAACTTTTGCTCTTGACTACCACTTCCTTAGTCAGAAAACACAGGACCCAAACATGAACAAAATTCGATTTTCCTAAATGTAACCGGTTCTTTGAAAATATCTATTTTGGAGAGAAGGCAAAGAACATTCAGAGCTGGGCCTGGTTCACTGACTGTAGATTTTGCTATTTCATGTGTATCAACCTGAGAAATAAATGATAGCTGATATGATGTATGGTGAGGTTCAGGCCAGAGAAAAGGAAATGGATGTACATACAGTTAATCCATGCTTCTAAAGAGTTTACATTCTAACCTTGATTTGTTACTGATATTAGTTATGTGGTTATAAGCTAAAAGTGAATAAGAATTTCCCTGTGTGAGAGTGTGATGTGATATGTAATATAGATCAGTATAAATTTATTAGGAATTAGATTGATTACTAAGTATAAAAAATGTAGTTGGTTAGAGTGTTTTTAAAATTAATTATGTAGTTATATATACTTGGAAATAATTAGTGTTTTATTATTCAAACTAGAATATAATAAATTACTGGATTTGGGGGAATAGATTTTATACAGTAAACTATTTTAAGGCACTATCAAAATAGAGAGGTGCAGAATTACATGCAAATGAAGTCACCGAAGCAGGGAAGAATGTGATCTTCTCAGGTGGCACTAGGAACAGAGTTTGGGATAGAGTGCAGGAATGGTTGGAGAAGATGGTAAAGTGTAAAATGGAGAGGGAATTTTTTGCGGTGGATAAAAAGAATGCACCAAGACCTTCTGCAGTATCAGGGAGTCCACAAGACCATCTGTAGGGTTTCCAGAGTCACCCACCTAAGTTCTTACTGGAAGATAGTGGGGTGAAGTCTTCATAATCAACCCAGAGCATGGTGCTTCTCCCCATGCACCAACAATCCCCTGTGAGCACTTGAAACCACTGCTGCCCAGTGGAGGCATCAGGCTACTGACCTAGGGATATCCTGGTACAGTCCATGAGGGACCCCCTTCCAGCTCATGGTACCACAACTGAACATCCAGAGAGGCCAAAGTAAAGACTGGGTAAATAGACTATGGTGACTGAGCTCCAAGCAGTGTTGAAGCCAAAGAATGATCTAGACATGAGAAAAAATAGACATCTAAGTTCCTACCCCAACATGGAACCAAATGGATTAGTCATTGTCTCCTTACCCAGAGCCAGTCAGGATAGCTGCAGGAGACTGAATGTTGGCCAAGGTCCTGACATATGGTGGATTTCAAAACTGGAAGTACCTGAAAAAAGTTTCTGCATCTGAAACACCTCAGCAGGCAGGGCTTTTAGTCTTTTCATAGTTGTTTTTGATTTTGCCTTTGTCTTCTGTGTTGATTTGTCTGTTTTCCTGTCACTGCTTGTTATTTCTACTTTTATCTATTTTTATGAATTTTAAAAATTCACTAATTAGATTTTTCTCTTTTCTTTCATTTTTATTCTCTCCCCTTTCTTTTTCATCTAGTTTTTTCTCCTGACTCCTTTCTCTCCTCCACATTCTTAGTGGTTTTGTTCCTTTTTCCTTCAATTACTTTCTCTCCATGTTTTATAGAGCTTAATATTAATAATATTAATAATTTTTTAAGCTATTTTTTAAATTGCTCCCTATTTCTTCTCTTCGGTTAATGGGGTTGTAGAGAAAATTTGCAATTAGTTTTTATTGCATGCTGATACATGTCTTGCTTTTAAACTGTAGAGGTTACTGATGGTTAATGGTTACTTACATTACTCTGCTCAAAGTAATGTAAGGAATTGAATGTAGAACTTTGAACACAACACTTTTAACACATTGAATGGATGCTTTGAGACTGAAGTAAACCCCTACACTGGGGTATAACATAAAGAGAAAGTAGCTCATTAAAAAGACCCTCACACAATAGTGGTAGAGATATCTACCCAAAAGAAGAACAAATTCGAGCATGCAAACACAGCTAACATGGCAAAACAATGCATTAAGATGCCTCCAAAAGTTCAAAGCTCCCCAACAACTGAATTAATAAATGTTAAAGTGAAAGAAATGCCAAAGAATTAAAAATTTTATGGTTAAAATGATCAATTAATTAAAAGAAGAATTAAAAATGAACTGAGGAAGACAATGTAGTATACAAAAGAGCATTTTGATAAAGACAGAGATTCTGAAAAGGAATCAAACAGAAATCTTGAAAATGAAAGGCACCATAAGTCAAATAAAAAACTTAGTTTAATGTTTCTCCAATAGACTAGGTAAAGTAAAAGAAAGAATGTGAGGTATTGCAGACAAGGTAGATGAACTAGAGCTTTAGACAGTAATAAAGAAAAATGTAAGAAACTAAGAATAGAATATACAACATCTCTGGGACAACATTAAAAGACTAAATTTAAGACGCAGATCTCAAGGAAGGAATGGAGATACATATAATGTCACAGGAAACTTATTCAGTGAAATAATAGTAGCTCATAAAAACAAACCTATTGGAATAACAGATTTCCTAGCAGAAACTGAAGTTCAGGAGGGCATGTAATAATGTATTTCAAGCTCTGAAAAAAAATAACTGCCTACCTATATTACAATATCCAACAAAGCCATCATTGAGAATTGAAAAAGAAATAAAAAATCTTTCAAGATAAGCATAAGCTAAAGGAATTCATGACTAAAAAGTTGAAATTGCTGAAGATAGTTAAAGGAATCCCATGCACAGAAGAAGATATAAACAACCAAGAGAGCCTGAGAAAGAATAAATCTCATTAGAACAGTAAATAAGCAAATGAGAAATGAGAATGAATCAAACATTAGAAATAAAAATAAAATGACAGGAATTAATATATACCTCTCTATAATAGCATTGAATATAAATATTTTAATTCTTTAATTAAAAGACATAGGCTGGCAGATTGGATTAAAAGGAAGATGCAAATGGCCCAAATTTATATTGTCTATAAGAATCATACCTTAATAGTAAATATATTCACAGACTAAGTAGGAAAGAATGTAAAATGATATTTTATGCAAATTAAATCTGAAAGCAAGCTGGAGTAGCTATTCTCATAACTGAGGAAGCAGATTTCCAGTCAAAATTAGAAGAGACAAAGATAGTCACTACATGTTGGTAAAAGCAACAATATGACAAGAAGATATAATAATTGTAAGTATTTATGCCCCAATCATTGGTGCATCAGTTTCATAAAACAAACACTCCCTGACATGGAGGGACAAATAAATTCTAATACAATAATAGTAATGACATCAAAATACCATTCTTACTAATGGGTAGGTCATCCAGATATATAATAATAACGATTGTATAGAGTTAAACTATATTATAGATCAAATGGACTTAACATCTCCAGAATATTTTATCCAACAACAGCTGAATGCACCTTATTTTCAGCGTTTGTGGAACTTTCTCCAACATAGACTGTATATTAGACCACAAAACATATCTTGGCAAATACATAAAAAAGAGAGAATTCCTTGCATCTTATGTGATCATAATGTAATGAAATTAGAAATATACAGCAAGAAAAATACAGAAACTACAGAAACATGTGAAGATTTAATGATGTACTTTTTTTATTTGTGTGGTGCTGGGGATTGAACCCAGGGCCTCATGCATGCTATGCAAGCATTACCACTGAGTCACATCCCCAAACCTGAATAATATACTTTGGAAGAAATTGCAAAACATATGTTAATCTTTTGGATATAGAAAAGGTAGTTTTAAGAAGTTTATAGCTTGTGAGTGCCCACATAAAAGAAAAAAATCAAAAAATATTAAATCAACAACCTAATGACACATCTCAAGGTCTTAGAAAAACAAGAACAAACTAGTAGAAGGAGACAAATAATAAACATTAGAACTGAGGTTAATGAAATAGGGAATAAAAGAATAATACAAAGTATCAATAAAGATAAGATAAACAAAATTTATAAACCTTTAGACAAACAATTAAAAGAAAGAGAGAAGAGCTAAATAAGATTAGAGATGAAAGAAGGGGTATTACTGTAGACACAACTGAAATCCAGAGGATCATTAGGCACTATTTTCAAAACTTATATTCCAATAAAATTGAAAATGAGGAAGAAATGGATAAATTTCTGGGCATATACAACCTACTAAATTTGCATAGAAAACTTGAAAAGAACCATAGCAAATAATGGGATTGAAGTGTTAATAGAAGCCTCCTAATGAAGAAATGCCCAGGACCAGATGGATTATCAGCTGAATTTTACCAATGCTTAAAAGAAGAATCAATACCAAACCTCCTCAAATTATTGCATGAAATAGAAAGGGAAGGAATGGTTCCAAACACATTCTGCAAAGCCAGTATCATCCTAATACCAAAACCAGTAAGGACCCATCAAGGAAAGTAATTTGAGATCAGTGTAATTGATGAACATAAATGCAAAATCCTTTATAAAATACTTACATACTGTGTTCAACAACATATTAAAAAGATCACATACCATGATGAAGTTGATTTCATCCTAGGAGTGCAAGGATGGTTCAACATATGCAAATCAAAGAATATACCACAATAAATGTATGTGCAATCATTTTATACACTACTTAGAATCAAGAACAAAAATTATATAATCATCTCAATAGATGATCATCTCAGAAAATGCCTTTGACAAATCCCAACAGTGCTTCATGATAAAAACTCTGAAGAAATGAAAGGAAGTTACCTCAACATAATAAAGGCTATATGTGCCAAATACAAAGCCAACATCATATTGAAGAGGAAAAACTGAAAGCATTTCCTTTAGAATCAAGACCAAAACAAAGATATCCACTTTCACTGGTTTATTCAACATAGTACTTGAAATTTTAACCAAAGCAATTAGGCAAGGAGAAGAAATAGAAGGAATGCAAGTAGGAAAGGAAGATATGAAATTATCCCAATTGGCAGATGATATGATCCTATACTTAGCAGATTCTAAAGGCTTTACCAGAATACTTCTAAATTTGACAAATTCAGCAAAGTAGCAGGATACAAAATTAACATAAAAAATCAATAGCTTTTCTATATGGCAATAATAAACCTGCTGAAAAAGAAATTAGGAAAAACAATTCTATTCACAAAAAACTTAAATAAGTAAGTAAGTAAGTAAGTAAAAATACTTAGAAATAAATCTTCCATTCAAGAATTTACAAGGACCAACCTGCATTGCTTGCAAGAACAGACAAGATTAGGCACATCCAGGGTGATATGGACATAGACTAACTAGAAATAAGTCTAATCAATGAGGCAAAATATTTATACAAGAGAATTAACAGAATGCTGAGAAAAGAAATCAAAGAAAACACTAGAAGATGGAAATCCCTCCCATATTCATAGATGAGCAGAAGGAATGTTCTTAAAAAGGTTATATTACTAAAAGTGATGTATAGGTTGAATGTGATTTTGATGACTTTCATCACAGGACTAGAAAAGAATTCCTAAAATTTATATGGAAAAGAAAAAGACCCAGAATAACCAAATCACTCCTGAGAAAATAAAAATGTTGGCAACATCACAATACCTGATTTCAAATTATACTACAGAGCCATAGTAACAAAAACCAGCATGATACTGGCATAAAGACAGACATGTAGACCAGTGAAACAGAACAGAAGACATGGAGACAAACCCATAACTGAATCAGGACAAAAAAGACAAAAACATGTTGAAGAAAAGATTCCTTAACAAAAGGTAATGAGAAAACTAGGTATTCATAAGTAGAAGAATGAAGCCAGATTCCTCTCTCTTACCCTACATAAAAGTCAACTCAAAATGGGTCACAAGACCTAGGTATAATATTAGAAACTTTTCAATAGAAAAAACCGAGGAAATACTTGAGCATATCGTCACAGGCAATGACTTCTTGAATAGGACACCTATTGCTTAGGAAACAATACTGAGTATTGATAGGTGGATGGCATCAAATTGAAAAGCTGCTGCACAGCAAAGGAAACAAGTGCTGAAGAGACAGTCTGCAGAATGGAGTAAATCTTTGCCAATTACTCTTCCAACAGAGGATTAATACCCAGAATATAAAAAGAACTAAAAAACTCAATATCAAAAAAAAAAAAAACCCACAAAAAACCCAATCATTAAATGGGCAAATGAACCAAATAGGCACACCTCAAAAGAATTACAAATTACCAATGATTATGTAAAAAAAATTTTTCAACATCTGTAGCCACAAGGGAAATGCAGATCAAAACTACAATGAAATCCCATCTAACTCCAATCAGAATGTCAATCATCAAAAATACAAATAATAAAGAATGTGAAGAGAAAGCTTCCAGAATGGGAGAAAATATTTGCCACCCACACCTCAGATAAGGCATTAATTTCAGAATATACAAAGAACTCCAAAGCTTAGCACCAAAAAACAAAAACAAAAACAAATTCCAACCAAATAACCCAATCAATAAATGGGCGAAGGAACTAAACAGACACTTCTCAAAAGAAGAAATATGAATAGTCAACAAATACATGTTCCAAATCTCTAGCAATTAGAGAAATGCAAATTAAAACTAAACTGAGATTTCACTTTACTCTAGTCAGAATGGCAACCATCAAGAATACAAACATCAGGGCTGGTGTTGTAGCTCAGGGGTGGAATGCTTACCTAGCATGTGTGAAGCACTGGGTTTGATCCTCAGCACCACATGAAAAAATAAAATAAAATAAAATAAAGGTATTGTGTACATCTACAACTCAAAAAAATTTAAAAAAAGAATACAAACATGAATAAACATTGATGAGGATGTGGGTAAAGGGTAAACTCATACATTGCTGGTGGGACTGCAAATTGGTGCAACCACTCTGGAAAGCATTATGAAGATTCCTCAAAAAACTAGGAATGGAACCATCATTTGACCCAGTTTTACTACTTCTCAGAATATATGTAAAGGAGTTAAAATCAGCATATTACAGTGACACAGTCACATCAATGTTTACTGCAGTTAAATTTACAATAGTCTAACTATGGAATCAATCTAGGTGTCCATCAACCAGATGAAAGGATAAAGAAAATGTGGTATATATACCCAGTGGAACATTACTCAGCTATAAAAAAGAACGATTTTATGACTTTTCTGGTAAATGAATTGATCTGGACACTATCATGCTAGGTGAAATAATCAATCCCCCCAAAACAAAGGTCAAATGTTCTCTCTGATATGTTGGTGCTAACATACAACAAGGGTGTGTAAGGAGGAGAGTAATAAGAAGGTTAGTAGATTAGACAAAGGAGAATGAGGGCAAGGGAGAGAGGATAGGAATAGGGAAAAACAGTGGAATGAATCTGACATAACTTTCCTATGTACGTATATAAACACACCACAGTGAATTTACAAATCATGTACATCCATAAGATTGGGATCTTAATTAGAATAAGATATGCTCCATGTTTGTATGAGTATTGAATCTACTGTCCTGTATAACTAAAAAGAACAAATAAGTAAAAGGGGACAGCAAGGGTGGTGGAATATGATGGACATCATAGCCCTAACTTTATGTATGACTGCATATATGTTGGGATTCTATGCAACTCACAACTAGAGAATTGATATGTTATCCTCTATCTATGCACAATGAATCATTTACACTGTTAACATGTAAGCCTAAATAAAAAAAAAAAAAAGAATGAGCTTGACAAATACAAAAAAATAAAAAAAAATAAAAAAAATAAAAGGAATACAAATAACAATAAACATTGGCGAAGATGTGGGGGAAAGAAACTCTAATATATTTCTGATGGGAATGTAAATTAGTGCAGCCACTATGGAAAACAGTATGGAAGGTCCTCAAAAAGCTAAATAAAATAAAATAAAAAAGGAATACCATATGACCCAGCTATAACCCTGCTTGGTATTTTAAAAAGAAGGTCAACATATTTTAGAGATACATGTATTCCCATGTTTATAGCAGCACAATTCACAATAGCCAAGTTATGGAATCAGCCTAGGTGTCCATCAACAGAATAATAGATAAAGAAAATGTGGTATGTATACACAATGGAGTTTTATTCAGCCATAAAAAAGAATGAAAGTATATCATATGCTGGAAAATGGATAGAACTGAAGAGTATCAAGTTAAATGAAATAAGCCAGACCCAGAAAGGACAGCATCATATATTTTCTCTTATGTGTAGAAGAGAGAGGGAGAGAGAGGGGGAAGGAGAGGGAGAGGGAGAGGAAGAAAGAAAAAAAGAAAGAAAGAAAGAAAGAAAGAAAGAAAGAAAGAAAGAAAGAAAGAAAAGAAAAGAAAAGAAAGAAGGGATGGTTTAAACACAGTTGGGAGCCTATTAGAGAAGAGAAAGGAAACCAGGTGGATGGGAAGCTAAAATTGGTCAAATTATGTTAAGCACATGCATGAATATGCCATAATGAAAACCACTATTCTGTACCATTAATGTGCACTAAAAAAAAGGATGTACCAAGCATTCACCTTCAAAAGTCTGAGAGCACTACGGTTATCAGTCATTTAGTTCACTGGAGTGATCATGGTCATGGTTATTAAACCAAGGTTTAAGAACCCCTGTCCTGGGTACAGTCACCATTGAGGTGGGGAAGGAAACTAGAGGTGCTGCTAGGGAGCAGCAGAGTGTGGGGTCCCACATAGCAGAAAGAGTATGACTTTAGAGCCAGCAAGTGCTTTAAGCCCAAGCTCTGCCACTCACTGCACATAAAATCGTGCCTAAGTAACTTAATATTTCTGACCGCTTTGTAATTTTTTTAATGAAATGGGATGGAAACAGGTTCTTTTTAGCTTGTTTTATTTTATTTTTGTTTTTGATGCTGGGGATTGAAATCAGGAGCACTTTATCACTGAGCTACATCCATAGCAGTTTTTATTTTTTATTTTGAGACAAGGCCTCACTGAGTTGCTGAGTCTGGCTTTGAATTTGTGATCTTCCTTGCATCAGCCTGCTGAGTTGCTGGGATTACAGGCATGCACCACCATGCCTGGATATAAAACCTTAATGAAGAACTAGAGGTTATTTATCAGAAGCTGGTATATTGCGGATGCACCAAATTCTTTTTTACTAATGAACATTTACTGAATGTTCCTTCACTTGGGCCCTATGCTGAAATCTGGGAATAAAAGATAAAAAAGACTTTTTTTTTGGTCAGGGAATATGCTACCTGGTTGAGAATTTAGTCAGTTAAAAAAATGTGGGAACCGTTTTATAAAGAATAGAAGAAAGTGCTAGATAATCTCTAGTATTCATTTTCTCTTCTTTCTTATAAATAAGAACCCCGAATTTTTATTGAGAACATTGTGCTTTGGCTACATTACTATTCTCCAAAGTCCATTTTACAGCTAGATATGGCCTTGCAATTGATTTGTAGTCAATGTAAAAAAAATAAGCACAAGTTCTTTATGTAACGTCTGGAATGTTTCCCCATCATAGATGGGTGCTTCTTTATTTCTTCTTTTTCTTTTTCTGGTATCTGGAGCATGGACATGATAACTGCAGCTTGAGCAGCCATTTTCAACATCTTCAACCTGAGGAGGAAGTCTTGTAGGGAAGTTACCACCAAATTCAGGTCTTGGTAACCGTGAGGCCAGCCTCTGTCTTGGGCTTCTTATCTTCAAATTTCATTTATATGAGAGAAAAATAAGCCTATCTTTTGTTGAAGTCACTGTTCTTCAGAATTGTCTGCCATTTACAGCCCATCTTAATTGAGTTAATGAAATGGCATACAGCAAGGGACACAAAGTAGGGACTGGAAACCTTTAAATTAGGAGAACAGAAAGACTTCTTAAAGGAGGTGACGATTAGGCAGGTTGAGAAGGGTGAGCTGAGGGGCCTGCCACCTGGTGTGGTGCTCCATTAGGAGTTTGTGCTGTAGTTATAGACACAGTGTGCAATGCCTAGACAAGTTTATTAGAAAGAGGCTTTGAGAGCTCTTACGTAAATTGGCCTGCCATTTCCTAAATAAGAGAGCTTTTCACTGACAGACTGAAACAGCTGGACTGGTATTTTGTAATTTACTCAGGTGTGTGTGTGTGTGTGTGTGTGTGCATGTGTGCGTTTTGAGAGAGAGAGAGAGAAAGGGAGAGAGAGAGAGAAATACTTCAGAAATACTAATTAATATTTTTCTCTTCACTTTCCTTTTACTTCTTGACCCTTCTACATTTGAACAGCTAGACTTTTATCAGTGCTCACTGGCCCAGAAGAAAAAGTAGCCATATAAAAAAAGAAAAGGAGATCCCTAAACTGCTCACAAAGACTGGGCAGGCATTCTCTTACCAGGGACAGATGTCAAAGAAGCATCTATGATGAGTCGCTGAGAAAGAAGTACTGTGAGTCCTGCTCCCTAAGTCCAGTCCCAGGCCACTTCTGACGGGACCAGTGAGATCTGAAGCAGGGTTTCTGAGTTCTTTCCTAGGCAGAGCCTTGGGCAGCTGACAAGCTCCGGAGGAGAAATGAGTGTGTGATGTCTAGGTAGATAGCACTTTAGGTACTCAGAATGCCCCTGAATTCCAGTGTGGCATGAAAGCTCCAGCATAATCCCAGGGTGTCCAGGAGTATCCTAGAAATAACAGAGAGAGAGAGCTACTACCGCCACCCACCCTCAACATTTATTGGACTAGAAGAAATGACTCAGCAGTGACCAGGGAGGGTATTTCTGTGAGTGTCAGCAGGAAAAGATGACAGTGCACACTTGGTGCCCACCTCCCGAAACCATGGCACTGTGTACACCCCCAGGGCTTATGTATGACAACCCTACCATAGAGCAGGGCTGAATTCCACACTGGCAATCTGTTAAAGAGTACTTTGTTTCAGTTGTAGGGGGAAGAAAAGAGATTGCTCTTACAGACCTGAGTGTGAGATCAGGATCTGCTTCTGATTCATTTATTCATTTATCCATTCTTTCAACAATAATTTGTTCAGTGCCTATGAAGTGACTGGTACTGTTTTTAGATCTGGAATACCAGAATAAGCAAACAGATGAAATGCCTGCCATGGCATATCTTTTAAATGAAGTTAGGAACATAGACATTTACAGAAAATACATTAATTATCATTAATATTATCATTTTATTAGATCAGGTACTGTTAAGGACTAGGTAGGAAAATAAAGCAGGGTCAGGAACACCTTATCCACACTGGGAGATGAATATATAGATACTAATTATGAGTCTGAATAGAACCCCTTGCTGCTATTACCTGTCTCATGTGTGGCATTGATCTTGTGTAACTGATGAGAGCACACAATCATTGATCACTCTCAAGGTGATGATGCCAGAAATGATGATGGAGCACTTAAACTGTGCATTATGCCTTCCAAAGATCAAGGCCAAACTGGAAGCAAGTTCCAGACTTTGGCTAAACCCCAGAGTGGAAGCTGAACTTCAGTGAAAGCCTCATGTATTATTTCTTTTAACCCTTCCATATGCTCCACTGGGTAAATATCTCTATTCAGTTTGATAAATGACAGCATTGATCCTCAGAGAGGTTAATCCACTGGACCAAGGTTGTGTCAGGATGTATACCTAAAATTATGAATCCAAGGACCTCACTCTGCACTAAACAGAGTCAAGCTTTTTGTCAGTCTCCGGGGGTTGCACTCCTGGACTCTCTTGCTTTGCAGCCAATTTAGGAGTCACAAACAATTGCACAGGCCCAGGAAATCCTCTGCAACCCTAGGAGGACATTCTTTTGCCTAGAGTCCACTGCCATTCAGGATGGAGAATAGAGTGGGGGAAGGGGACCAAAGTGTTTGACAGTGAGACCCACAGAGGTCTGGGTTACCCTAAAGTAAGCCACTATGAATTATATTAAGCTATAATCAATTCACAACACAGGCTATAGCCCTAAACCAGAGGATTACAGAATTTCAAGAAACCTTTAGGATCATCCAATCTATTCATCCTGAAGACAATCTCTGATAGAAAAGACATTTCACCTCTTTTTTCTTCCTGCGATCTCATGTTCTAATAGAGAAGCTCTAACCTGACTGGGCAAAAAGGTCTTCCTGTTCTAGAGGTGAGCAAAGGGTAAATGTCCAGATACCAGGGATGAATAGTAGCCTGTGTTGTCTGACAGGGACAATTAAGGGCAAAACTCAAGGATCTTTGCCCAAATTCTAATGTACCCACTGATTATGTCAGAAGAAGAAAGAACTGATTATCACTGATTAGAGTGAGGGCCATGAACCTCAAATTCATGGTTTTCTTCCATATAGATATCAACAATTGGGCAAAGTTATTGGCAATTTACTCAGAGAAAAAGCATTAATAAAAGAATTCAACCTGAACAATGTACCGTTTTATGGGTAGTACATGTAGGTTCACCTGTATGAATTTACTGTGCTTATTTCATAGACCCTTTAAGATGAAAAATGATGCCTGCCCAGAGTTAATAGCATCTCTTGATGCTGAGAAAGTGCTCCTGTGGGTTGAATGGCAGTTTCTCCTTCCTCAGATGGAGATTGAAAACTTAATCTTGAATGTCTTGCACTGGTGATGGCGTCCCATGTAAACATTAGCAGCAGAGTATATACTAACGGAATAGTGCATTAACATAGGTACCTTGACTTTGTGAGGTCAAAGATGTCCTAGTTCAGAAGGCTTTATCCATCATCGAGCTGATTGAAAGGGAACTGCTAACTAATTCACACTTCAGTTTATAGGTCAGTTTTGTGATACTGTCCATCAGATGACATATTTTGCTTTTTTCATTCTGTATCTTACTATTGTACCTCCTTGAGTCTGAAAATCTCACCATCAAGAAAAAATGACAGATTTATGTGGACACTCTGGTTTTGAAATTATTTAGAGTTCCCTTAGAGATTCTTAAAATGACAGAGAACATGCTAGGTGATACTCCAGAAAATATGGGAACATAATGTACAGGCAGTGATCTTTCCTGAGGATCAGATTCTCTGTCTATAAACTCTGAAAGTATCTTTTAGGCCTACTATCTCATAAATCTAAAATATCTCTCTTGCTTTTAGGAACAGATTCTTAGAAAATTCTTCCTATTCAGGCACACATCATTTTCTCATTTTCTATATAAGATAGTTTGAGCTGCTTATGGTGTTGGGGAGAAAAATGACAGTGGATCAGGACTTAGGAAGCAGATTTTAGGAGAGAGAGTAGAAGGGAGAGTGGACATGATCAATGCATGATATATGCATATGTGGAAATGACAGTGACACCCACTAATCTTATAATTAACACATGTTCACAAAAACAACAGGTAAAAGCTACATTTCCACTGCTATTAGGAAAGGAATTCAAATACATATATTCTCAAAAGTAATAAATATTATACAGCTTCAATACAAAAAGGTGTACATCACTGAATAAATCATGTATTTTGTCTTAGTTCATTCATTTATAAAATGAAAGCACTTATTTAACTTTTTTTCCTTAGTCCTAAAATTTAAGGTCTTATAGACTACTGGGATTTTAAAAATGTAATGTCATAAAATTAAAACAACAAAAACATATAATTATTGTTTTGATTTCTTTTTAATAAGGTCATATTTCTTTAAATAGAAGAAGAACCCATGGGCTCTTTTGTTGGGGAGGGTCAATGGAATATTAGGTAAAACAATACTTTACAAAATGGTATCCAGAGACTCCTGAGAGGCCCTACATGCAGCCCCAGTAGTTTGCAAGTTCCTAAGTCTTCATGAAACCAAACAGAATGAAGAAGTTCAGAACATTCCACCCTAAAATATTCCACTTCGGCATATTGACTATTTTAAGTTAAAAACACTTAGCAATCAAGAGATGCAGAAGGACACTCTGAACTTCCTTTTTTCTTCCCCAAATAAAAAGGTGAAACTCCCATGAGAAAGATGCCATCCCTATAATAGGAGGAAAGAAACATTCTGATCACCAAGGATGGAAAATTGAGGCCAAGAGAAGTCTGTACAAACCAAGCTTGGTAGATGAACCCTATCTTCCTAGTTGCTTCTTCAGATAAACTCTTTACTTTGAGTCCCTTTGTCTTGTTGTGTTTTCCCCATTTACTGCTCTTTGTCTAACTTAGTATATCAGCATTTGACTTTGCTTCCTTAGAGCTCATTTTCCTTATGAAGACTCTCATGTACATGTAAAAAAAAATCAAAATTTGGTATGCTTTTCTTTTGTTACCTTAATTCTTAGGCCTAGCTAGAGATTCAAAAAGGATAGAAGAGGATCACTGTCTTTCCTACAAGGACCTAGAATTGGAAGTGGATGAATGAGAGGTAGAAACGTGCAGCAAGTAAGAGGTCGTTGGTACACTGATCAGAGTTTTGACAGAGAATAGAAGGATCTCCAAATGAAGTAATTTGAGGAGTTGTCCTAAAGACACTTTTGCAAAGATTCACAGGGTGTAAGCCATAAAGAGTAATATGGCACCCAGACACCATTAATACCCCTAGCTTAGCAAGAATGGAGGAAGAATCCATTCATAGAATAGAGCAGAGAAGAAGCCATGACCTTCAGCGGGGGACATTGTCAGCCCACAAGTGGGGACTTGGAAATATCCTTCATTTAGCCACTTTTCTTCTCATTGACTAAACTCAACCCAGGCAAATGGATCTGGTAGACATGTTCACTTCCAGGGACACAGAACAAGATGGCAAAGCAGGGAGATGATCTGTAGAAGCCAAAGATACCCAGTACAGGGGCTTAGGGGGAAAGAGAAGGTTATGAATGAAGTCCCTATTCAAAGATGACTCAAGGTTCAGCACCATCTATGTCTGTATCTCTATATATCTATATCAAGCATTTTGCTTCATGATTCTATGTTATAATGAGCCATAAATTCATATACCCGTCTGTTCTTTCCCCTTCAAGGGCCTAATGCACCACCTTGCACACTTGATAGGATCAATGAAGATGTGTTGATTTGATTAGATGGATATTAATTAAAGATATACATTTGAAACTAAAATCATGACAGTTTCTCTAAATTCATGCTTCTCCCTACAAATTGAGAAAAAGAGAAGATACAAAAATTTTCTAGTTTGGGCTTGTCAGGAAATGAAATAAAAAACAAAAAATGATGCCAGGACTTCATTTTAATTATCAGCCATTATTAATAATGTCGCATTGTTTTACAATACCCCTTAAAGATTGTAGTCCTAATCTGGTCTTTAAACCAACCCTTAGAGTTTTTTGTTCTTGTTATTTTTGTCTCCACTTTACAGATGAAGAGAACGAGGCCAAAGGAGGGTGAGCAATTTGCCTGAGGTCACACGTCTAGTAAATAGAGCTGATCCAACGTGGATTCCAGCACACTGCTCATTACTTTAAAAAGACTTACTGCAAGATTCCCTAAGGCGGGATGGCAGGCTACTAATCTGTCCTTCTCCTACCTTTTCTTTTTGTAAATGGAAAATATGACAATTTTATTTGCAACCTAATGGACTAATTTTTTTTTGAGAATTGAATTTAAATGATATCATCAATCACCTAGCCAGATGATATATGGCTTTAGGAAACAAAATTAAAATAGTTAAAGCAGTTAAACATATATTTTATTTCTCTTTTGCATTTCTAACAGAATCAGAATGGGGCACATTCACCAACACCTGTTTATTGTTTGCAATATACTATTTTTAACTTGTTATTTTTTTTAATTAAGCAAGATTTCATGTCAAATTCAGATTCTGAGAATGGATTGTTTAGAAATAAAATGTCAAGTTTCTTATTCACACATCTAATTTCTTTTTGACCTCAGAGAATTCCTCAAATCTAATGAAACTGCTAGGTAGGGGAATGAGAAAGATCAGCTGCTATCAGGTGGTTTTCTTCCTTTTAATGTATTTTTATGGTATCTGTTTTGCAATTACTAAATAGTGGTCTCAGGGACACCCATCTGTCATGCCTAATTAGGGACTATAAGTGGGTCTTTGGCAAATATTTCATTAAAAATGAGATTTCCAAGTAATAGAAAAATATTGCACCCAAGCTATAATGGCAAGTGCTTTACAAAAATATTACAGAGAAATAGGGAGAAAATGAATTATATACTATATTATACCAATTTTAATTAGACTCATAGAATGTTAAAATGGGAAGAGAGATCAGAGAGAAAGCAGATGAAAGTAGAGAACTAAACATCCGCTTAAATAAATGTGCTTCATTTAGTACTTACACTACCACTAGCAAATTAGAATAACTATTGGAATATGAGGAAATGCAGGTTCAGAGAGGCTTTGTAATTTGCCCAACATCACAGAGTTAAGAATAGGGTAGGTCAGGAGTCAAACCTGGGTTTCTCTGGTTCTACTGCCCTGACTCATACCAATGAGTCAGCACACAAATAAGACCAGAACCTAGACTCAGACCAAAGCTCTTTATACTCACTGTGATGCCTCTAGGAAAGGGTAGACCTTGACCCTAAGAATAAAGCCAAAGGTCTTTTCCACTCCCCATCTTAGTATCCACATCTCTAGAATATCCCCCATATGAACATTTATTTATGTTAAATATAACCTATTGAATAAATAGCCAGAAGGAAGAGCTAAAGAGATATATGCATATCTATTCTCTTTTCTTCATTATAATGAACTTAAAATTCTTATAATACTCTCAGTGTAGCAAGGATTGCGATGGCTT
>CM053400.1:57897543-57923283 GCA_028644305.1 Xerus rutilus | reverse complement strand
TTATTAAGTAGGGGACAGAGAGTGTACCTACTAGTGCTTATGTAACCCTGTGAGGATTCAGGTAGCCTCTCCTCCTTTCTGCACGAGAAAGAAAACACCTTTCTGAGCTCAGTAGCAACTCCTATTGCCTCCAGGTCTAGGATACATGCATTGAAGGTCAAAGGTGGATTTTTTTTTTACTATGAATGTAGATCAGAGTTCAAAAACTGGGTACAGTGGGATGTCATCATAAAACGTGCTTTATTTGAATGCCACAGTAATTTTTACCATCGACTCATTTCTTATCTCCCTGTCACTCTGAAGGCACTCTGAAGTCACTTATGTCTGAGAGTCCCTACTCAGACTATACTGTGGTGTATAGGGAGTAAGGAGAGACAAATAATCTCCATTAGGATAAATTGCCAAATTGAGAAGCTCTAGTGGAGATTACTGTACAACCATTACTGTAGGGATGAGTTACAGGAAAAAAAAAACCCAGCTGGGTCATCCAGAACCTTCCCTGCTTATGGGACTAGGCCCCAGTTCTTCCCTGGTAAGTAAATTAGCAGGGAAGGTTAAGAGCCTCACTCCCCATCTGGCATACACATATGACCACTTCTCAAGCTGCAGAAATCCCATTTGGGATATTATATATGAGATGGGGGTTGGGAGGATCTGAGAGTGGGAGGAAGTAGAGTTTTCCTGGAGAAGATGGAGATTTCTACTGAGAGATGTTAGATGGCAGGCCTTTTGGAAAAGAGCTTGATGGCAGGGAGCCCTGGTAAATAGTAGGGGAAGTACCCATGAGGGATACCTTCTATACAAGGCTCAGGAAAGCCCAATTTAGTGAACCTTCTGTTCTTTTCTAGATTTGTAACTGCTTTCTGAAACTACGCTAACTTTTCTGTCAAATTTCAATCTGTCTAGTACACAGATTGGTGTACTGAATTTGGGGAGACTGGGAGATCAGGAAGTAGAAAACAGGAACTGTCCTAGTTCATATTGTAAAGTACATCAGGCCATTCACTGTTTTTCAACTCAGAGACTTGATATTGGAGGTGGTTCAGAAGATTCCATGTGGAATCCTGGGAGCAGGGGTGGGGAGGGGGCTAGAACAAGATACTAGAATAATACTGAAAGAATTACAAACCCAAATGCTAGAGGTTAGACTTGAATTGGTTCTCAGCCTTGGCTGAAAATTAGAATCACCTGGGAGCTTTAAAAATTCCCAGTGCCAGGCCAATTATAAACCATAATTTCTGGTCCAGAGGATACAGGCATCACTATTTTTTTTTTCAAATAAAACTTCCTAAGTGACAACAATGTTCAGCCAAGACTGAAAACCACTGGATTAGAGAATACTGCCTTCTGAAAGCGATCAGAGGGGCCCATAGCATGCCAAACTTAGTCTTAGTAAAAAAAATTAAGTATGTTTTAATAGAAATGCACCATCTCAGCTTTTCTGTGCTGTTCCGAGTGTCTTTTTAGTGGAAGCAACAATAAAAAAATGGGTGACTTTGTGGCAGGAAAGAGAAATATAGTTAGAAATAATATTTTTCTCTTTGTCTATAAAAACTTTACAAAATATTGTAAACTTTGCCCCCCCAAAAATTGGATTTCCACCATATTTTATCTCTTGAAGCAATTCTAATGCCTAGAATCAAATGCCCTCCTACACCACCCTCTGGTTCATAGATCCCAAAGAGGTTGTGTATTCTATCTCAGATATTCATTCTTCCTTGAACTGAAAAGATATTTCAACTCTGAGGCATTTAGGAAGAATTGCTTAGGAAAAGCCCTGCAGGGAGGCTGTCATAATGATGCTGTTTTAAAGAACACCCTAGACCTCTTGGAGGGAATCACTAACCACCCTCCTGTGTTTTGTTTGCCTGCTTGGTCTCTGAGCTCTCTGCAGTACTTTGGTTTGGTTTCTAAGGCAGAATTTATGATGTTGCTGACTGAAGAACAATTCAATTCTATGCAACAGTCTTGCTCACCAGGAGGACCAAGTAACATTTTCCTATAGTATCTCCCAATATGTTCCATGTTAATTTTGGTCCATATCCTCCCTTACGGTGTAATGAATGGGGGAGACAGGTTACATGCACACTCCTTTGCGAAAGCAGCATGTTTTTCCTTCTTTTTCTAAATGGGGCAACAGAAATCCCAACTGTGTTACTCTCTTTCTGCGTGTGTGTGTGCATGTGTATGTGTGTGAATGTATGTATGCACGTGTGTGTGTATGTATGGGTGTGTCCACTTGAGCTCTTTGGAGTGTGGAATTGGGGAAGCAAATGGACCTTCTATGGCTTCAAATAATGGCCAAGTGGGAGCTCAGTCTTATCTTAAAGATGCTGCTTGCTTGAGTTTCATGACACATTTTATTGGCATCTCAATCTTTGATCTTTCTGCTCAGCTAATCATTTAACCTGGGAAGCAGCTGTTTTGTGTGGATATGTTTGGGATTTAGAGGATGGAATTGAATGCCCCAGAAGTTTGCTTACAAAGCCTCATTTTTAACCAGAGGATGCCAATTGCCTTTTATTATAGGATCCTATCCCCTTTTATGTGTACCTGGAAGAGCTCAATTGCGGTGTGTGTGTGTGTGTGTGTGTGTGTGTGTGTGTGTGTGTTTAACAAAGACTATATACTTTCTTCATTTGTTCTCAAACGATTTATTCAATATTTGTTTCTCCTCAAAATTCGGATATCACTTCCAACATCTTCATATATGTGAGGCTAGTGTGCTTAAATTAAATGCCCCTGGTTGGCTCTCTTCTCTGCACTGCAATTGTTCATTTCTCCCCTTTCCACAGCAAGACCAAAGAAGACTCCACAGGTGTTGTCATACTTAACATATTTTTCTATCAAGTCAGAGGAAGGCGGTGTCTCTGCAGTGTCTGATATTAGTCCATGGGCTAAATCGATAATGAGCCTGTTGAGACAAATAGGCCAGCAATTGTTCTAGCCAGGCCAAAGGAGGCGAGCAAAATGCCAATTGTAGACGCCATGGTGAACCGAGCTGCTGAGAGCAGACAGTACCGGATTAATGAAATCGCACGCGCTCAGCTTGCACCCGGAACTAAAGCAGCTTTGGGAAAGGCATATGGCAAAAAATAAGCCAAAGTTAATCGCAAAGTCAGGCGTCCAATAAAGCAGCAGCTGCTTGAAAAGGAAAGGACAACAGCCGCTGCACAGTGACTTCTTTCCTGCTCTGTCAAGCAGGGGGATGTGCAGAGCAGGATTAGCCAGGCGACAACCCACAGCGCTGCGGCTGCCAGCACGGCAGCGAGCTCTGGTCCGCGTGTGCCTGGGGCCCCGAGACCTGCTGCTGCGCTTGCCGGCGGCAGCCAGCTGTGGATCTGATTAGCGGCAGCAGCATGGGCAGCTCTGGAGCCCGACCGCCTCTCATTTTCCTTCCACTTATAAAACAGCCACCACTAGGCTCTATTGTTTCCTACCAATTCTTTCTGCACTGCCAGTAATCAGCAATAGTCTGCACTCGAGTGCACGACCTCATTTAAAGAGGTTTGGCGGAATGTCACCGTCATGTTTTTCTCCTCTACGTTTAATGATGGCGTCTCTATTTGCCACTTGATTTTGAATCTGTCATAATTGCCTCGAAGAGCTTCTATGTCCAGGATTTTGTAACACTCGCTGTCCTCCCAAAGAGACCAGAATAGGCGAGGGTTATGGATTGTCATAGGCTTGCTGGCTTGTCTGGAATTTATTTTTGCTCTTACAGTGACCGTGGGTGTTTAAGTCTTGGGTTGCTTTCACCTTGGGCTGCTTGAAATCTGATTGTGTTTTCTGAGAGGAATTTCATGGAACACTAGTGGGATTTAAATCCCTTAGGAAAATAGATTCCGAAGTCAACTAAATTTGAGAATCACTGGATTTTATAGTTTTTTTTTTGTACAAAGTATCTTTATTGTAAGTGACTTGACATTTTTAATATATCAATGTGCTTTGTAAATGGATAATGAATTATAATTTACAAAATTTTACAATGATGTTGTCCTTAGAATCCTGTTTTGGAAGAATATTTGGTGTTGGTTGAATTAAACCTCCCAAAATTCATATATTGAAGCTCTAACCTCCAGTACCTCAGAATGTGGTCTTTGGAAACAGAGATGTTGCCTATATAGTAAGTTGAGACAAGGTCATACCAGAGTAGGCTAAACTCCTAATGCAATATGAAGGCATCCTTATAAAAGGTGAAAATTTGGACACAGAAACACAGGGAGAATGCCATGGAAAGATTGGAGTTATTCTGTCATAGACCAGAGAAACACCAGAAGCTTGGAGAAAGGTCTGCAGGCCTTTGGAAGGAGTATAGCCAGCTGTCACCTTGATCTCAGGTTTCCAGTCTACAGAACTAAACACGGTCTGTCTGTTTCAGGTCCTTTGTTATGGCAGCCCCAGGAAACTAACAGTATTCAAGGGAATACTGTGTGAGGAACAAATACTGTTTAACAGTTTTACCATGATAGTAGTTATAGCAGACAATAAACATATTCACAGAAGTATAAGATTTTAAGAAGTTTAGGGTTCAATAGAAGATTTTCTATATATTTCTGAGTAGAGTTAATTCAGACTATCATGATATTCATTTGCATTTAAAATAAAATTCTTAGGCCAACCATATATTTTCAATAGCAAATGGACACTGCTTTCTTGCATTCTCAAATACTCGAATTATTAAACTACTTTCATTACTTAAGCTCATGATAATCTTTTTGCCTTGCCCGAATAACTGCTGCAGCCTTTAATTACATGGGTTGAAAAAATTGTCCCAGGAGTTACCCTAGCCTGTCTGTATTGTATTCCTGTATCCCACTGGCTTGAATTAAATTGAATGTCCTGCAACTCATGGCCACACATGAGCAGGCAGTGCAGCTATTTTATTGAAGGAATTTCCAAGGTTGAATAGTGATAACCCAAACTTGGGGAATTTATGGTCTAGTAAATATTAAAAATTAATTTGGAGACTGACAGAGACTTGTAAACTTTCCTTTTGTCAAGTAAGCATATTAAAACAACAGCGATTGGGAAAATGAACAAGAATCAACAACTACCATGTGATAGATTATTTAAACTTTTAAATTTGCCAAGCAGGAATATTAAAACAAGTGACTAAACATACCAAGAAAAAATATAGACAACTTTAACAACCATGTGTTAATTTGATTGTTTCTAAAAGTACAGAATATTTCCAAAACCAAAAGAATCAAAAGAGAAGACTGTCATGATGTCCTAGTGGGTTATGTGTTTGGAGTGTTATGTGTCAGGCATGTTGTAAATATTTTATGTGCATAAATTCAATTACTTCCCACAAAAGACTGTAAGATTGAAACAGTCTTTATTTTATAGGCAAGGAAACTGAAGTACTGGGTTTAAAAGTTGACTGGGTTTATCTGCTGTTAGGCGTTGAGGCTGGGTATTGAATCCACAAGCCAGGCCTCCAGAGAATGTATGATGCTTTGATTCTGAACATCATATGATCTTAAATCTCTGATGAGATCATTCTTTACCATAAGGAAACCTCAGCTAACTTACTCAGATGTGCCTGGGAGTGAGTGTGTGTGGATTTTTTTTGGGGGGGGGTTGTTTGTTTTTTTGTTTGGTACCAGGGATTGAACTCGGGGGCACTCAACCACTGAGCCACATCCCCAGCCCTATTTTGTGTTTTACGTAGAGACAGGATCTCACTAAGTTGCTTAGAGCCTCGCTGTTGCTGAGGCTGGCTTTGAACTTGCGATTCTCCTGTCTCAGCCTCCCAAAGTGCTGGGACTACAAGTGTGAGCCATCATGCCTGGCTGTGTGTGAATGTTTTTATCCTACTTCTCTTTCTTTGTTGCAGATCTGAGATAACATCCTCAGGCAGTTTAGACTGGGTTTAGAAAGCCCAGACTGTAGCTGTGGACCCATGTGCCAGCAAGGGGTGCAGAATGGAAATGTGCTGTGTGTTTATGGGGGGAATTCCTAAGGTAGCTGGGGGAATTGGCTCATTTTTCTCATCAGTCATCTCTATTTTGTGGTGGAGCTTGAGCAACCTTCTAAAAGGTGAATACAAATCAATCATTTCAGCTGACATTTTGAAAATACTGCAGGGTGGCAGAAAGTTAATGTATCAAATACCATTAAAGGTTTAAAACAACCAAACCCAAACTAAAATACTTTAAACTTAACCTCAAAACCTGAGCTGTGATTCAGTTTTGAGCTTGGTGTGTGTGTATGTGTGTATGTGCAAGTGTGTATGTGTGTGTAATGTGATTTGGATTTGCTAGCCAGGTTGTATATGGAAACACCACATAAACCACTCAAAAGGAAATAGCAGTAATCACATAAATGATCTTCTGCATCTGGAATTTACCACATAGATGTAGCTTTTGTAAGGGAAAAGCCTTGTAGTGCATCACGATTTAATTAAAGGACATGCTTTGGGAGCAGGTAAAACATGGGTTCAAATCCAAGCTCCTATGCTTTGTTGCTGTGAGATCTTGGAAAATTCAATATCCAAGTCCATTCAGGTTGTTGCAACAAAAGTACCATGAATTAGGTGGCTTAAGAACAACAAATATTTACCTCTCTTGATTCTCGTGGCTAGGAAGTCTAGGAGGGAAATACTTTCTTATTGGGTGTCTGGTGAGGGCCTTTTCCTCACAGATGGCACCTTCTCATTGTGTCTCATGTGGTGAAAGGGGCCCATTTGCTCTCTCAGGTCTGAGGGCACTAACCCCACCCATGAGAGCTCTGCCTTCCTGACATAATCACCACCAAAGCCTCTTCTGATACTCTGATACTACCACATTGGAAATTAATTTTCAACCTGTGAAATTTGGGAGGACACCAACATTCAGACTATAGCAATCACTTACTTATCCATTCTGCTTCATTTATTTTTATTTGGGAAGAGTAAAACCTTTAGTATAGCTTTTTAATGAGAATTAAACTAATTAATGTCCAAAAGAGAATTTTTTCTTTTGCGGTGCTGAGAATCAAACCCAAAGCCTCATCACTGTACCACTGAGTCACATCTCCAAGCTGAGAATTTCATTTTTTAACAAACACTTATACAGCAATCATATTTACATATCCTTTTCTAAGTGATTTTTCAATATCAATAACAATCCTATAAGGGTAGATGTAATACTAGGGTAGTAACAATTAATTACATTTTATAGTAAGAGAGAATGAGACAGAGAGAGGTTAAATAACTTGTTCAAAGACAAGAGAGATGGTAAATGTCAGAGGGTTCAAACCCAGGAAGTCTGGTGCTGGAGATTGCATTCTCAGTCTTGATTCCGTAACATCCTGATAATTGAAGCTGAAATACTTTCAATTTTAAGTATTTATCAATTAACTGTGTTTTCCAGAACTCCAGACACACACAAAAAATATTTGGATGTGGACAAATTGTATGTGGATTTAATTATTTGTGAATATATAAGGTTAAATGCATGGAGGTTGTACAGTGTGGGGATTCCCGTTAACCACCAATTTCTTCACACCAGAGGTTGGCAACAGTGCTTGGGCATCAGCTTTCCAGATGCCACTTATTCCTCTCTTATCTCTTCCCATTTACTGCATGGTGTCCTTTCTGGCCTGACCAACTTCCAAGTTTCTGCCTCCACCCTTACTAGAGGCAGAGGCTCTCAGAGTCTCTCATAGGCATTCTGCCTTTGTAAATGTCTTCGATGTGGGCTGCCACTTGCTCAGCCCCTTCCTTCATTTCAGGTTACTTCCTTTCTTTATCTTTTCCCCTCACTTTACCTCATGCACCCAGTCATCTTGCTCTTAGCAAGGACTTTGCCAGCCCTGTCTCCAGGCTGCACTCCCACTAGGCTCTGCCTTTTCTTCTTGAAGGAGAGTTTGTAGGAGCTATTTCTCCTTTCTCTTGTGCAATCCACTGTTCAATTCCTGCATTGATTTGGCTTCTTTCCACACCACTTGACTGAATGGCTCTCATGGTGGTCATCAATGCTCTGTTAATTGTTGAATACAATTGCATCTTCTCAGTCATTGCACTTGACCTCTCATGGAGACCCTGCATGGTCTGGCCCAAGGCCAACGCTCTTGTCTCATTTCCTGTTCCGTCTCCCTTACTTATTGTCGAGCTCCACTGGCCTACCTACTGTTCTGCAAACAGCAGTGCTACTCCATGATCTTTGCATATGCTGTTACCATTGCTCCTTGAACATTATTCTCCCAGATATTTGCATGGCTCTTTCTTCATTCAGATCTTTGTGGAACATCACTTCTTAAAGTAACCCTTTCAAAACACTGCTATCTAAAATGGCACTGGCTTTGCCCATCATTTTCAATCTCCTAACCTGCTTTAGATGTTTTTAAAGCATGTATCAACTCATTCCTTATCTGTCTCCCCCAGGATAAAATTTGATGAGAGCAGGGGCTCATCCTCTTTGTCTGCAGGTGTAGTTATTATTTAAAAAAAATTTTAATTTGCTGTAATTAGTTATGCATGACAGTAGAATACATGAAGGTGTAGTTTTTGTAGCTGTAGTAAGTGTCCTGCTCATATAGAAGGTCTGTAAATACTAGGTTGAATGAATGAATTTGAATGTTCCTTATCTCTTAACTTCTATAACACCACTCTTTCTGGTTCTCTTACTGTCTTCCTGACCAATCCTTCTCTTGCTTACACTTGATCTACTTCACCTACCTGTAACATAGGAATTTCATTCTTGGTCCTTTTTCTCTCCAACTTTGCACCTTGCTCTTGGGCAATCTCATTTTGGTGACTTTGGCCCTCCCTTATATGGTGATACCTTTTACATCTTTCTCCTCTGGATCTTCCAAAGGTCAGATAAATATTTCCAATATCTCCGTGCAGTGATACCTCAAACTCAGTATGAGGAAAGGAGAGCTAGTTATCCATCCTCCAGATGCTTTTAGTCTCTGTCTCAATTCAAAGCATTATCATCCACTCCACTGTCTAAGCTAAGCATTTCCTGCTTTTCCCTTACATACCTAAGTTCTATTACATTGACTTCAGAAGAAATCCATTTTTTTTTTTTTTTTGCCATGCTTGAAAAGTCTCATCATCTGTTGCTTGTAGTATTTCAATAGTATACTATATGCTGCCTCCCTGCCTCCGGCTTTTCTTACCTTCATTTCAATTCACCTGTGCAAAATGCTGCCAGAATTCCTTTTCTGATGTGAAACTTTGATCATTATTTTCTCTTTCAAGAATCTTGGTGGATCTACTACTTCTAGATTAAAATCTGAGCTCCCTAGTATGGTCCATAGGCCCTCAAGATGATCTTAAGATATGGTAAACTGGCTCTAAGAGAACAAAGCATTTAATGTGAATTGTAGCATCACAGATGTTGTCTTTCCTCCTGGGCAACAAGGAGAATGTCCAGATGTTGGTCTGCCACTCACCTCAGCCAGGCTCTGGCAGGGCAGGGACAGCCTAAGGGTTTCTCAGTGTGAGGTGTGTGTGTGTGGGGGGGGGGGTAAAATAGTGAACCTAGGCGGTTAGTCCAACACTGTATCAACAACCAAAATGTTCTTTCCTCCAAAAAATCTAATTTTTTTCTGATAAAAATTAATAATTATTTTTTGAAGTGTGTTTACTTCATAGGAAATAATAATACTTACCATCTACCATATGCTATTATTCCAAGCACTTTATATGTATTAATTTATTCAATTGTTAAACAATGTCAGGTAGATGGTATGATTCTCTTCACATTATATATGAAGAAACTGGGGCACTGAGAGATTAAGTAACTTTCTGAAGGTCTTACAGATAGAGGCAAATCTGGAATTAAAATTTAGCCAATGTTACTGTGATATTATAAAAAATCAGGGGACCTGCAGGTCTCATTGAGGAGAAAAGATTGGAATTGAGGGAATCATATTCCATCCTTTTTTTTCTCTGAACTTTTGATGTCTGAGCTGAGAATGCCCTGAGTAACTGAGGCAAGCATATACAGCAGAAAGTTTTATGGAGAGGAGGTTATTTCTTGAACAATTGTTTGGGTGACTGAATAGAGATATGAGAAATGGTATGGAGAAGAGAGCATAGGAGGAGAAGAAAGAAAAGGAGCAGGAGGAGAGAGAAAGATCTCAGATACAAATGGAATGAGAGTCCCTGGGAGGCACTGAGACAATCTGGAAAATCCTCCCATTATTTGGCATAAGGATAAAACTCAATGGATTCAAACATGACTCTTTAGAAGTTCCTCCCTTCCTGGCCTCTGCTATCCCTCCAACAAGGTCACTGTGCTGTCTTTTGGAGAGTTTGGTCAGGTAGAAGCAGACTGTTGGCGGGGCCCCTAAGAAGGGTCCACATCACTCCGCATTTTGGTAATGAAGCGATTATAAGAACATTGGTCTTTTGAATGAACCAAGCTTGGATACTGGAGAGATGCATGATCCAGAGAGCACCGTAGGTAAATGTGAACTCCAGAAGCAATAATAGTAAACTTGTTATTGCCCCAGATTTGTGTCCCAGTACAACCATGGGCCTGCCACAACTGCATGTGCATGCTTGAGCCACATCACCTTTGACCTATTGCTGTCTTGTCCAGCAGGATTTTCCCATATCTAAGTCTGTCAGTGGACTGCTGTCTTGGCTGTCCTTCCTTCCCTTCCGCCTTTCTCCTGCTCTTGTCACTTCCATCAGTTCCTTCCCCTCCCTATGGGAGTCTTGTATGCCTCAGAGGATGTGGGATGTGTTTCTATTGTCATATAAAGCACATTAAATGGTGATTTTCCCCACCAAACTGTGGGCTCCTCTAAGAAAGTTTTAAATTCCAGTCTTGGTATTCTTATCAAGAAGCATAGAGCACATGGTAGGTGCTTAATAAATGTTTGATGAATACATAAATGAATGAATACCTGTAAAACATTTAATGGTGCTGCAGCTGTTGCTACTGTCACTCCTCATGCATCTCAGTGGATTTTTTTCCTTTTTTTTTTTTTTGTACATTGGCACACCATTCCTTCTAAGGAATAAACAGCACCTTTTTCCCTTAGGAGATTCCAAGGGCGTCATTAGTCACAAGGCACTTCTTATGGCATGCAAATAATCCTTTACCCATTGTCCCTTCTGTTTCTTTATTAGGAAAAAAAAAAGAGAGAAACCTTTATATTAGAATTTTTCTCTGTTTGAGAATCTATACCAGACTTTAATTCTTAATAATGATTATGGAAAATTTCACTGAAGGATTTGTATTATGCTGGCTAATGGACTAGGCACTTTAAACACATTTTCTCAGTTATTCCTTAGAGTAATCTCCATTTTTAAAAGCATCATTTTTCATCTTAGAATGTAGATGCTAAGGCCTAGAGAGGTTGAGTAACTTGCCCAAGACTATCTTATTAAGTGGAGAAGTCAGAATTCAAAATCAGATTCATCTGAATCCAAAAACACACGGAAGGAGAAGCCATGATCAGATCTGTTTCACACTTCCAACTGCTGCTTGGGGGTGGCCCTCAGACCACCAGGGCCAGAGCTGGAGAGGCAAGGATGAGCCCAAGCAAGTCCTGATGGCTGTGAGACTGGGACTTGAGTGGGAGTGTGGTGATGAGGACAGAGAGAGAGAGACAAAAAACATATTTAGGCATAAAGTTTGAGGAGTATTGTAACAGATTAGATGACGGAGACCTGCCTGTAATCTGCTAGTACCTGGTTGGTTGCCTGGGAACACAAGGATGTCCAAGGAAACATTACAAAGAGAACAGAGATTGGTGAGAAGATAACAAATTCAGTTAAGAGGGTGTTGAGTGTTATGTACTGGGGGTATCCAAGAATAATTTCTAGATTTTTTTATGTATGAGTCTGAAATTCAGAGGGAATGCCTTGCCTCTTCTGTATCATCCTTTGTGCTCTGTGATCATTTGATATAAAATTATTATTATTATTTTTTGGTACCAGGTATTGAACTCATGGGTACTCAACCACTGAGCCACAACCCCAGTCCTATTTTGTATTTTATTTAGAGACAGAGTCTCACTGAGTTGCTTAGGGCCTCACCCTAAACTGGCTTTGAACTCGCGATTCTCCTGTCTTAGCCTCCTGAGCCGCTGGGATTTAGTTAGTGAAAGTTTTCCGTTTAATGGACATCAAGGAAGTGTTTATTAGTGAATCAGAGGAAACCTGGTCCATGCTATCTTATTAAATGCATGGATGAATTTTCCCACTTTATTGCACTTTCCCATTGCCTGAAATAATTCTGCCTCCTTACATTTATTATATTTAATATTGTCCTTTTCCAGAAAACAAATAGCTATGTCACCTCTACATCTATAGTCTCAAATGCATCTTGGTTGGGAGATGAAGTATCTGCCTCTATAAATTATTTTCAACTGTTAGTTTGAAAATACACATAGTATCTATGTTTCTTCCATACTCACTTCTAATTTAAAAGAATTACTATTTTTTTCCTGTAATTAAACATTTGGCCCTTCAATATAGTCTTTCTTATCATTCTGAGCACAAATAAAAATAGCATGATTAAATAAATCTGAGAGTCCCAGCTCAGATTATTTCACCAAAGGAAACTGAAAATACTCCAAGATAAAGGAAATAAAAGGTGTTAACATGAGATATAAAGTATTATCTCACCAAAAAAAAAAAAAAAGAAAGAAAGAAAGCGAAAGAATAGGCAAGCCAAAATGGGTTGCCTACAGGTCTCCTCCCCTGAAGCGAGGTGTCCAGCTCAATGTGGTGAACTGTTGCAATGAATTTTGGCCTCTCAGTGTCTGAATATCCTTCATTGTGTGTGTGTGTGTGTGTGTGTGTATGTGTGTGTGTGAAATTGCAATCATATTGTGAAAAGCTGGTTCTTACTAGAGAAACAGCAAATATGATTGTTTCTCCAGACCCTGGATGCTAAGGTGTGGGCACATCACCCAGTTGTTGTCATGGAGAAATAGCTTGCAACTGGATGCTGGTGAGGGGAGAGGCAGGGGCTGCACAACTCTACTCTGGTGAGAGTGGCAGCGGCAACATCCGGTTTTCAGAGGCAGCAGAAAATGGTTCTGTGGACTGAATGCTGTGTCTGCCACTCCTGGGTTGGAATAACACATCATGAAATCTGTTTTGCAGACCAGCTTTGTAGCATGTGATTTTGGACACTGCTTTTGTCTAAAGTGTTTCTATGTCTGACTCTCCTAGATAATGTAAACTGCCCAATACCCTTTTATTAAATTCATTTTCTCCTCACATTTGTCAGAGTTGTCTGTCAACTGTCCAATGCAACTGAGTGATGCTTCCTAATTCCATGTGACATAGGAAATTTAAAGGATCCCAGCACTCTGTCCTAGAGCTTCTTTGTAGGAATGCCATTAGAATAAATTTTACTTTGTCTTGCATTATAGTTACATATTTTAATCAGATTTTTGAGAACAGAGACTATATTTTATTTATTTTTGCATTCTACTGTTAATGTCCAATTTCAAACGCCTTGGACACAGTAAAGATTATAAAATTGACTTCAGCGGGATGTAAATAGAACTTTCTAGCTGCAAGAAAACAACATGGACTAAGCTGATTGTAGACTGTGGAACTGTGAAAAACACTGGGGGGAAGTCAATAGGCATCCTTTTATTGTGAAGACTTAGGCAGGGAGATGTTCCCCACAAGGCTTTGCCTGTTAGGTCCAGGCCACTGGTCAGTAATAGCTAGAGTGATGGCAGTAATCCCTCCTCTAAGCATCTGCCATCAGGGTCTATTCGCTGAGCAATAATAGTCTGGATTTCAGTGCCTACTGGGTCTTCTCTTCTTCTGTTGAGTTATTGTAGTGGACTCAATGCAATTGCCCTTTCTGGCAGGGTAGATAGAAGACTCTTTCTCTGTTTTTTTCTTTTAAGTATTTCCTAGAACCAGCAACATATGCTTTATTATCACACTATTTCTTAGGGTCTCACTTTCCTTTTATGAGTGTAAAAGACAACCCCATGTGAAATTGTCATCTATTTCTTATGCATAATTGCACTTCAGCCTAATTTTTCATGATGCTCATTGGACATGTGTAATATGGTACCTGCAGTCACATTTCACTGCTGTTTTGTGTGAGTCTACTGGTCACACCTTTACTAAGCTATGCTCATCAAACCAGAAATTGACCACAGATCTAGCTTATTTTAACATGGATGTGAATTGAACTCCTTCTTATTTTTACCCCTATCTTTAAAGTTAATTACTGGTGTTATGTACTTGCTTTATCATTTTCAGTTGTGGTTTTGATCCTTTCCCTCGTACTAAGGTCTTGAAGAGGTATTTGAATTTCATTTTTCTCTTAATTTACCTATATATTTATAACTCACCAAAGGGTATTACATAGTGTTCTTAGCTCATACACTAAAGCAAATACTGCTTATTTTGGCACAAAGATACATTTATCTTAAAATAAAAACTTAAAAAAATAATAATTTTTCTAGTTCCTTTCTTTTGCATAGCTCTACTAAGTATGAATTTGCCTTCATCTAGGTAGATTCTTTAGTACTTGAGAGTATACTATAGTGTAGTAATTAAAGTATAGCCTCCAACATCAGACTGCTAAGGATCAATCTCAGCTTTTCCATTGAATAGTTTTGGACTACTAAAATTTCAGACTTTGCTTTCTTCACATGTAATAAGAGCATGATTATCTACCTTATTATTATTGGTAAATTAATTAATTTTCACATAGAAACCTTGAACAGAGAATGGTTCTTAATAAGAACTTATTCAGTGCTATCATTATGCATATTATTATTTATTTCATTTTCAGTTTCAAAGTTAAGATCATTCTTTAGGTTTTCTAAAATTATCACCATTGAAATTCATAAAGAACCAAAACACTAAAACATTGAAACATTAAGTCTCTTAGCATAGATATTCTAGAATAAATTAAGTCACAAATTAATTTTTAAAACTTTGTAAATTCATCATGTATTAATACACTATTAATTACCATGCTATTAATTAAGAAGTTCAATAGCTTCTATGCTTTTAAGACATTATTTTCTTAGTTAATATATATTTTTTTATGTCCATTTAGGTGCTAGTTTTCTGTAGATGGTAACCATAAGACTCAAAATGAAATGATGACATTTTATACATTTTAGATTGGGAAGGGGTCTTACAATTAGATGCTTTCATTTTCTACTTAAAAAGAAAATCCAGTCACACCAGGTCTCATAACATTTAGAGGTTTCAAGCCCAATAAGGCCCACACTTTGAGTAGCAGGATTTACTTGAAGGAAGGGAATTTTCTCTCTTAGATTCTATTAATTTAAAGGCATGCACAAACACTAATATTTTGTCTACAAGAAGCAGTATAAAGAAATAAGACAAGTTAGATTGTTAGGCAAAACAATTCTTACAAAGTAAAGTTCATATTCTAAAATAGCAAGTTCATTCACACAATTAAATTTTACAGGTAGTTAATAATTTGATCTTAATAATTTATTGTCATTCACATGGTAGGTCAAATGTCACTGCCTCTAAGATTTCATCCTTAGCCAAACTACAGAGGGCCCACCCCAGTCACTCTCTTCCCTTGTAACTTCTTTATTTTTTCATACTTCATATTAGAAATTATATTACTCATATATATTTTTATTTCGTATCTGTCTCTTTTCTATTGCAGTATAAATTCCATGAAGAAATGGGATGTTTTACTTAATATTATATCTCTGTGTGCTAGAATCATGTCTGGCACGTAACATTCTCTCAGTAAAAATGCATTTGTTTGATTGAATGGATACATGCAGCCCATGCTAAGGAAGTTGATTTTATTTGGAATGCATAATATGAGCAATTGAAGAATTTTGTGCAGTACTGTGATATGATCTGATTTACATATTAGAAAGGCACTGGCCAACATTTTATGCATATCATCTCCATAAGCAGCCAAAAAATTAAATTTGCTTTTGGACTTAAATTGAAAGCACTCATAAATATCATTTGGGGCAAAGAAAGTCATAGGAGAGTTGAAGAAAGGAGCTAGAAGGATGAAAGAAGAAAAAGAGAAAGAAAACTAAGGGGAGAAGGAGGAGAAAAGGTAGAAGAAAAGGTAAAGATGAATGAAAAAATGCCTAGGAAAATTAACCTAGACAACCAAACAGATATCTGAATGAGAAGGAAAGACTTGGATTGTCAGTGAATCCTAACTGCATTAAAATAATTTGTGGTACAAATTTTGGGTTATGAAATGCTCTATCTCTGGAGATCAGTTTGGGCCCTTACGTGTTGTTTTTAGAGCTACTCCATCATCTTTTCATCTAGTTGTGAAATAATTTTGTACTGACACATGAAGTTGGTGATCCGAGGAGTTGCCTATATCTTGTGAATTTGACTTAGTTCTTGAAAGTCATATATAAGCACCATGCAAATTGCTTGTGGAATTGAGGGTGGGCTGCCAACAATTTGCCTTTCTGTGTATTTTAGTACGATGATGGTGGCTAATGACAGTAGCAAAGAATATCAAGTTCCTGAGCTGGCTGGATTCAATTCTAGAATCTTAAGTGCAGAAAAGAGGAGGTCATATAATTAACTCTGAATTAATGGAAGAAGAACAGAGCCATGAATCACACCAAAATAGCACATCATTTTAAAATTGCACATGTAACTGGGCTTTGTGATGCACCGTATGACTCCTTTGGCAGAGGATTTGCATCTTATTTGCTTTGCTTAAGCTAATAGTAAAATTAGTGTGCATTGCTTCTGCATTTAAAAGATATTTGGCAGCAGGTGGATTAGATGGAAAGAGTGTAGGAGAAAGGGAAAGAAAAAAATGTAGGGGAAGAGAAACAACCAGGCAGCATGTTGCCTGGCTGGAGATTCAGACCATGGTAAAAATTTGCCTCTTACAACATCTATGATGCAAAACTCTCATGTGTCCAGTGTAGAATGAACCATATAATCAGGTGATAAAATTGAAAGCAACAGGCCCAATGGAATCAGCATTCAAAAATATTCATTAAATAAAATAAATTTTTCTCTATATTTAAGTAAGGACTTCTTATTTCACTGAAAATCTGCAAAAAGCTTATTCAGTATTGTTTGATTTTATTGGGTGTTGTCTTGGTAAGAAGACACAGAAATCCTCTTCCCTTTTTTTTCTTACCCTCATCAGACTGAACCCTAAAATAATATAAAAATAATACAATTTTGTTATTGGGTATAAAACTAGCTGTTGCCATCAGAATGTAATACATCAGTTTAAACTTTGGTCACAATGCTATTTTTGAAAAGCAATGTATGGTTGACTTTTAGGGATATGTTTTTAAAACCTTGGAGAATGAATTACTTTAGGTGAAGGCCTCTTGTCCTTGAATGGCTGGCCACTTTTGAGACATGTCAGTACAACGTGTGAGTACTTAAGTTCTGCTGATGAAACTAGACACCTGTTCTCTGGTTACCCTGCCACTTCTGACAAGGGCCAGTACTACCCTCAGTGAGCCTCATTAGAGGAGGGTGCTATGGCCAACTCTCCAGGACATCCTGAGGCAGCACTCAGCCAGTCCATGCTCTGCTCTTGTACCAGTTGGGACCCACTGAAAAAGTGGTCCAAATCTCAGAACTGTGGTTATCTGAACAACACTCTCCAGCAGGATACCCCAAAACCTTCCTGGAGTGGTGAGAAACTTTAATCTCTTCCTTGGTAGGGATCCTTCATTCTCTTTTCTACTGGATCTCAGCAGGACCAAGACATTAAAGCATGCTTGTATTTGAATCCAGATGGTGTGAATCTATAACTCCATGTAAATAGACTAATCTTAGAGAAAACCTGTCTTGCATCCCTATCATCAGACTACATAGGCATCTGTTCTGAGATACTGGGTCTCTAATATCTCATATACACCCAGAAGTAAATAAAGACACTCTGTGTGTCACATCAGTGGAGCATCACACAAATAGGGTGAAGGCAGACAGGGACTAATTCTTCACAGACACCAGCTAATCACCCTTGAGGTAGTTACACCATTTCTGAAATTGTAATCTAGCAGCCCTATCAATTGAAATTATAAAGTTCTCAATGAAGAACATTTATTATTACAGATTATTTTCATTAATTGCTCCTAAATTGCCAACATAATACAGAAAGAAAAAGTTCAAGAGTTTCTGTGACATTTGTCAATGTTCTTTGATGTCAGAGAATGCTGGTTGGTCCCCTCATTGCTCATAAAACAAGGATAGCTTTTGTCCTGGCAATTGTGTCTGGCTGCATATAACGGGAGTCTGACCTCACTGGTTTAACAGAACAGGTCTTTATTTCTCTTGTGTACTGAAGGGTTGTTTTTGTTTGTTTTCATAATACATTTTGATTTTTTTCTTTATTGTTTGAAGTTTTGAGGCAGCTATGCTAGTGCTGAAGCATGGCTCCAGGATGTCATCTAGAACCCAGGCTCCGCCCACCTTTCTGCTTTGACATCCTCACTGCATGACTTTCTTCCTTATGCTCAAAAGATGACTTTTTTCCTTCTGGTCATCACATTTCATTCCAAGAAGAAACTATGCTGCTGTGGGGCAACTGAGGTGAGAGAAAGGAAAGAAAAGAGAGATGCTGGTAAAGTTTGTCCTTTTCTAGCAGAAAAACAATAATTTTCCTAAAATCTTAACTGAGTAGATTTCTATTTCTTTATCTTTGGTCAGAACAGGAGCAAATGGCCATATTTTGGGCTCTATTGGTGAGAAATACTGAGAATACTGTTTTGGTGAGGGTATTGGTCAGGCAACTTGTACTTTTCTCAAGTTGTAACATGTATCCCTACAAATTTCTTCCAGATTCATTAAATGTTTTTGATGCTCCAAATGATTCATCACCGAAGTTATTTAAAGCTTCTGATATATAAAGCATACAGATAACCAGATTCTGACAAATTTGCTGGTGTGGAAATTATTCCTAAATCTCAAGGGCCTTATTTATTTCTTTTTCCTACTAGACAGTGAGATTTGGTGAGGTGTTGGAAAGTCAGCAGCAAAGGCAGGGTCTTTATTTTTCCCAAGCATCTAATGTATCACATATAGCAAGAGCTCAAAAGAGCACATTTAATGAGTGAATGCATGAATAAGAGTGAGAAGATTTGGGATTTGGCACCACCACTGATTGGTTATAAGATCTCAAGCATATGATTTGACCTTTTCATGTCTGTTTTTTCCTATTCTGAAATGGTGACATTATAGGTGCAAATGTGCCTCCTGAGGCTGTAGAGAAGGTCAGGTAAGATAATGCATGATAAACATTTCTTGCACAGTGTAGGTATTTACAATTTGCCAAGTGCTTTCATTTCCTTTGTTCCTCTTTTTAGTTCTTCTTATTACCCCAGCCCCGCCATTGACCTGTGATAGAGTGACAGTAGACGTCACTGAGTCTACTTCTAGTGGATTAAGAATCTACAGCTTGATGGCTTACGAGTGATCCAAGCTCACATAAATTACAAGTGACAAAGTTTGATATTTAGGTTTGAAAAAATACAGTTTGCAGTAAGTTTTCCTTCTTCAGAACCTGCTTTTCTCCAGAAAGGACTTAAGGTGGTAAGGAATTCTTAGTACTTTAATCTGACTACTCTGAGAAACACATACATGCAATAGTTTATAGACTGATTAAAAGATAAAATCTCATTTGGCCCCTGAAGAAAAGGTCGAAAGCCCTCACGGAATATTTTCAAGAATATGAAGGACCCAAGAATTTGGAATAAAAGGAGTTGAAAAACCATAAAATTAGGCAACACATTGTTAAATAGTGAGAAATTTAAAACTCTAAAATATGTTAATGAAGTTACTTTCTCTAGAGAGTTAAAAAATAAATTCTCATCAGTGGGAGATAGTATAAGGACAGCACAGTAGGAGTAGACCATGTGGTCTTCCTCCCTTAGTGTGCCTTTGAGCCTTATAACTTCCAAACTCTTAGAATTCATTATCACTTCTGTTTATTTACTTCAAAATAACAACTGACACTTCACAATTTACAAGTGCTTTTACACATAGCTTCTCATTTAATTCTCACAACAACCTTCTAATATATTATGCACATTTTTCTAGGAGTAAGTGACAAAACTAAAATTTGAATCAAATTCTTCTGAATCTAAATATGCTCTTTTCTAGGCAATTCATCTGCTTCCTCTTTCTATGTGATCACGTTGTGCCTGGAAAGCTGGTAAGTTCACTGTCTTCCATTTTAAACCTGCTGCTTCTATAGTCCCTGAATTATAGTCCTGGTCATTTTCTGCTCAGTAGTCTGAGTCAGAGACTTAGGACTTAAACTATACTTCTCTTTTCTCTCTCTTTCTCTGCTCAAGCATCATGTTCTGTTAATTATAATTTTCAAATATATTTAAAAGATTTTTCTTCTTTCCAGCTCACCACTACTTTTTTGGCCTAAAACCTTTACCATATTTTTACCTGAATTATTAAAATAATTTATTTTGCGGATCTTCTCCTCTCAGTATTTCCTCCTTCATGCCAACCTGGGATGGAGTGAAGAGCTTTATCAAGAGACTAAAGTAGTGAGACATCCATGGAAATCTTCTAGAACCCTCCCACTACTTCCTGTCTTCCCCTCAGTGCTTCCTAGAGTTCAACTGTTTGCATAGTCTTTGCATTTTGTCATCATAGCCTTTTTTCTAATTCTTAAAATTTGTTCTTTTTAGATATACATGACAGTCGAGTGTATTTTGACATATTATACATACATAGAATATAATTTATTCTAATTAGGACCCCATTCTTGTGGTTGTACATGCTATGGAGTTTCACTGGTTGTGTATTCATATGTGAACATAGGAAAGCTAGGTCTGATACATTTAGTCTTTTCTAATCCCATTTCTCCTTCTCTTCATTCCCCTTTGTCTAATCTAATAAACTTCTATTCTTCCCCTCCCTTTATTATGTGTTAGTATCCACATATCAGAGAGAACATTAGGACTTTGGTTTTGGGAGATGGGCATCACTTAGCATGACAGTCTCCAGTTCCATCCATTTACTAGGAAATGCCATAATTTCATTCCTCTTTATGTCACCATAGTCTTATACCACTGAAAGTCATCCTCAGTGTCTTCTTGAAAATAGTACATTGATATATACATTCAACATAGGAGAATCTATACAACAAATTCAGAGCATATGTTCTTTTTAGCCTTCTAAAGACTTGTGAAAAGTATCAGTTGGTTCCAATATTTCCTCCCAGAGCCCTAAGCCTGAAATTCATGGGTTTGGGTAGGATGCATTACCAGTACAATAAGTACTTTAGTCTATTCAAGGCAATAAAATTGGTGAAATAGTTAGTTGGATACTAGCTATTTTCTCCCTAATATCCATTAAAATTTATATGTAACTATTAATATTTAAAAAGTTATTTATATTACCTGAAATCATCTCTACCATATTAGTGGTAAATCTTGCACAATTCTAGAAACTTCTTAGTATGACATAAATGTCTCTGTGATCTAGCTTTTGTTTTATGAGGCAGTCTCATCTACAGGGTGATCATAAGTTGACTATATAATTTATAGCCCAAACCAAGACACTTTTTAGTATGAAGTGGAGGGATGTGTTATTGACAATGGATGTAAAACTAGACCACCTCAGGGGAACCTAGGTATATTCTCTTCCTATTGATCTACTCACTCTAATTTCTCATTTAAAGACTTGAGCAATACTCAAGTATTTTTAGGTTTTCATACCCACAATATAATTTCAAGTCTTTGAGTTTTTGCACATCCTGTTCCTTAAGCTTAGAAATCCCTTATCAATTTTATTCTGATACCTAACTCCTACACATTAGCTTCTTTAGGAAGCCTTTCTAGACTCCAGACTGTATCAAATGACTGTTCCCAGTATTTCTTGAGAATTCTAAATATATACTTATTTCCAATTAAATCAGTCTACAGTGATCTTGTTCTTGCAGCATATAACACACTTTAAGGCATACATGCATGGCGTATATATGACACATTCAGTGTAGAGATATCTTATCTACAGAATCCATGTTAAGACTTCAATGTTATCTATAGGGAAATATCTATTATCTATAACACCAAATTTAACTCTTACATGATTGGTAATATTGGTACTACTCCAAAGCACTGGAGAAGTACTCTGGAGAAGTGATGGCTTATCTCCCTTCTCTTTTCCTTACTTTTCTTTACCTTCTGTGAAGAAGCTTTAGACATGGCCTAGTAGTTAAACAGATCTGGATTAGAATACCTGCTTTCACCTGCTGATTTTGTGATACTGAACAAATTATTCAACTTTCCTAAACCTAAATTTCCTTGTCTACAAAATCTGGATGATAATAAAAGCCCACCTGTGAGAACATGGTGATGATCAAATGCAATGATGCATCTAAAATTATGACTCTCATACTAGGTTTGCAGTATGTGCTTTTTATAAATGTCCTGGGAGTGATTTCAATAACAAGAGGAAATAGGAAGACCTGGACCCTCTTTGCTACCACAGAACAGTAATTCAGTTACAATTCATAGGCAAATTACCTTTGTAAGAAATCAGAAATGAATTGAAAGGCTGTGAATGCCGGGTTAAAAATAAAACCTGACTCATCAAAGCCAGTAAGGAAATTTGAGGTACCCTCTGACTTCTGGATCTAGTGTAGCACCATATGATGAGGAAAGGCTATGTAGCCTGGAATTTCACCCAGGGGAGGTAGGAACTTGCTTAACATGCTCAGCACTTCAACTTTGGAAAGACTTTTTAAAGATGTTTGGCTTCTCTTCTTGACAGTCTTGGAGACCTGTTGGTGATTATGCAGTCTAGCTGCCTGGAGAAGAACAGAGGTGTTATTTTCAGCTGTAGATGCTATTAATTTCTCCCCTGCTTAGTAAAGAGTGAGTAGATAGAAAATTCTAGGTCTCATATATGCACTGGGAAGAGAAGGTATGGATTCACACATGTAGTAATCCAACATCTCTGGGACTACCTAAAGAACTAGCATCTATCTCACCAGCCATGGGTCTTTAATAAGCCTGACATATTCTGACTTCCTGGTGTTATAGTGGAGATGACAACTTGGACTGGTAGATTCCATAGCTCCCTCATTGTTTCATTATGGGGCAAGACAACAAAATCACAGGTGCCTTCTTCCTGGGGAGGAAAAGAGTTAACAGAAGGTTTATTGGTAGATCTTCTTTTCTACAAGGCCAGTCTTTGAGGACTAGAAGAAGAGCTCACTTTATCTAACATGCAGATATTAACATAGACAATAAAGAAAAATAAAGAACTAATCAAAAATATTCCAAATAAAGGGGAAATATAAGTCTCCAGAAAATAATCTTGATGAAATGATTTACCTGTTAGAGAATTGAAAATAATTCTTATAAAGAACTGAGGCTTAAAAGAAGCATATATTAAGAAAGTCATACTTTCAACAAAGACAGAAAATATTATAAAGTACCAAAAAGAAATCATGAAGCTGAAGAGACATCATATGTGAACTGAAAAATTCACTATAAAAATTCAACAGCAGACTAGATTAAGCAGAAGAAAGGACAAGTAAACTTGAAGACAGGTCACTGGAAATAATTCAATCAGGGGAATAGAAAGAAAAAAGAAAAAAAAAGAGTAAAAAAAACTTAAGGGAATGATAGGGCACTATCAAATGGACATAAAAGCATTATAGGAGCAGAAGGAAAAGTTAGACAGGAACAGAAAGCTTATTCAAAGAAATAATGACTGGGAACTTTTCAAGTCTGGGAAGTGAAATAAAAATTCAGATCCTAGAAGTTCAATAGACACCCAAATAAGTTTAACACAAAAAAATTGACACTGAGACACATAATAAAATTATGAAAGATTAAAGAGAATTTTGTTAGCAGCAAAAGTGATTTGTCATATACAAGGGAATCTCCATAAGATAATCAGCATATTTTTCAGCAGAAACTTTGAAGACCAGAAGGAAATGGGGTCATATATTCAAAGTACTGAAAGAAAAAACAATTGCTAACCAAGAACACTAGGTCAGAAACAAAAGAAAACAACTCTTCTGCAAAAATAGAGGAGATATGTTTTTCCTAGAGAAACAAAAGCTGAAGAAGTTTATCACCACTAGATGTACCTTACAAGAAATGCTAAAGAGAATTCCACATGTTGAAATGAAAAGATTTAAACAATAATACCATAGCATAAAACAGCATGAAACTTGCTAATAATAAATACACAAACACATAAAGGCACATGCATATACATACATAATACTGTATTACTGTAAGGCTGGTGGCTAAATCAGTTTTAATTCTAATATAAAAACTAAAAAATTATGCTGAGAATATACAATATGGATGTATAGATAGATGTAAATTGTCACAACAATAACATTAAGTAGAGAGGGGAGCAGTTAAAGTGTAGAGTTTATATATGAGATTGAACTTGAGTTGTTATCACCATAAAATAAAATATTGCAGCTAAAAGATATTTCATGTAAGTCGCAGAGTGCCACAAACACAGATGAATACACACCTCTGGACACACACACACACACACACACACACACATAGAAGTTACACAAGAAAAAGAGAAAGGAATCAAAACAGGTCCATATAAAAACAATCAATAAAACTCAAAAGAAGATAGCATAGGAAGAGAAGATACTTTAAAAAGCACATAAAACTATAATAGAACAACCAAAAAATGGTAATTTTAAATCTTTCCTAATCAGTTACCAATTTAAATGTAATGGAGGAACTTTGGACAGGGCAAAGGGGAGGGAGAAGGAGGGAGGGGACATGAGGGTAGGAAAGATGGTGGAATGAGACAGACATCATTACCCTAGGTATATGTATGAAGACATGAATGGTGTGACTCTGCCTTGTTTACAATCAGAGAAAAGAAAAATTATGCTCCATAAATAAAAGAAAGAAAGAAATCATGTAATGTACATATATCAATATACCACAGGGAATTTCACTTTTATGTATAAGTAAAAAGAAACAACCAAATATAAATAAACAGATGAGAGAAAGGAAGTCCAGCAGAGTAAAGTAAGGAGAATAGGGAAGGGGAAGGATAGGGGAGGGAAACGAGTGGACCGTGAACTGAAAATCAATTTCTATGCATCTGCGTCTTTGTCAGGATGAACCCAGCTATTGTGTATAACTATAAAGCTCTAACAACAACAACAACAACAAAAGATTACTTAGACCAGTAGTAGGACTAATTGTAATTTTATGACTTTTAGACTCAAACATACTTTGTTTCTTGGACTGTGACAATAGGGCAAAATTATCCAGTTTGCATAAATCTTATGAGGCTTGATAAATAGACTTAATCATTATCCAGTGGTAATAAAATTAAATGACTCAGTGAATGTTAAAAAAAAGTCCCAATGTCCTATGTGTTTGTGAATACACAGACTATATTCAGTTTTTAAACATTAAAGAACTGGATTCCAAAAAATAATAAATGTAATGGGATTAACATTCTTAATCAAACGACATAGAATGAGTGATAAAAACATAAGACCCAACCATATACAATATACGAGAAACTCACTTTAGCTTTAAGGATACAGTCTGAAAGTGAAGGGATGGAAAACGGTATTTCATGCAAATGATAACCAAAAGAAGAGATGGCTGTTACATGCTTTATAATAATAAAAGTGGTCAGCATATGTAATATCATAGCCTCTAAAGGTACCTTTGTGGAAGGCACAGATGTTCTTCTCTGTTGTGATCTGGTTAAGTATACAAAAGGCCCATCTATTAAAGGCATGTAGTGCTACTGGAAGGTCATGGGAGTCTTTATTTTATTATTATTTTTTTTTAATGTTTGGCTTCTTTTTTTTT
>CM053400.1:57826203-57897043 GCA_028644305.1 Xerus rutilus | reverse complement strand
ATTTTTCCTCTGTTGGCAGATGTCTGAAGTATTCATTTACCTTCCTAGTTTTCCCTGAAGCTCTGTTAACTGAAAAAGTGATCTTCAAATTAAAACGTACATCAACTTCATGGGCCATTTGAAAAAAAAAAAAAATAATAATAATAATAATAAAAGTGTCAATCCATTGGGAAGATATAACTTATGCACTTAAGATGAGAGCATCTAAATATATAAAGCATAAAGCAAACATTGAAACAACTGGAAGAACAGAGAGCAACCCAATAATAGAAGGATACTTTAATACTCTAGTTTCAGTAATGGACAGAATACTGAGGCCAAAGATCAATAAGTAAACAGAGTAAAGAATACTGTAGGCAAATGGATCTAACATAAATATTGAGCATTCCACCCAACAGCAGCAGAATACACATCCTTCTCAAGCACACACCCATCTTTCTCTAAGATAGATCACACGTTATGTCACAAAACAAGACTAAACACATTTAAGACAAATGAAATCAAATATCTGATCCACAACAGAATGAATAGCAGAAGGAAAATTAGACAGTTCACAAATATGTGACAATTAAACACCATACTCTTGAATATCCATTGTGTTAAAGAAGAAATCAAAAAGTAAATTAGAAAATGCCTGGAGATAACTGAAACAAAAAAAACAGTAAAACAGTGTCAAGAGGGAGGGTCATAGAGATCAATAGCTAAGTTTAAAAAGAACATCTAACAACTTAATTTTATACTCCCAGGAATTAAATAAAGGACAAAATAAGTCCAAAGTTAGAAGAATGAAGAACATAAAGACTAGAGTAAAAATAAATTAAATAGAAAACAGAAAATAACAGAAAATAACCAATGAAACTAGAAATATTTATTTAAGATAAAAGAAATTGGTAAAATGTTTAAATCCATTTTGAGTTACTATAACAGAATTCCTGAGGCTACATAATTTATAAAGAACAGATCTATTTCTTAAATTTCTAGAAGTAGGGGAATCCAAGGTCAAGGGGCCCATACCTGTCAAGGAATATCTTGCTGCCTCATCTCCTGTGAAAAAGGAAAGGCAGGGGAGCACATGTAAGACAGAGAAAGGAAGAAGGCCAAACATCCTCTTATGAGGAAGCCACTCCCATGACAACTGAACACTCCCTTGATAATGGCATTGTTCACTCATATGGGCAGATCCCTAATGATTAAACCACCTCTTAAAGGTCCCACCCTCTAAAAACTGTTGTTTTGGGGATTCAACAAAAACTTTGGGGGTATACATTTAAATCATAGCACAAACTCTTAGCTATACTAGAAGAAAGAAAGAAAGAGGAAAAGAAAGGAAGAAAAGATTTAAATAAGTAAAATCAGAAACCAAAGAGGAGACTGTAACAAATACCACAGAAATAAAAAGGACATAAGAGACTATTATAAACAATTAAATGCCAACAAATTGAAAACACTAGATACTATAGAAAAATTTCTAGATCAAACAACATATCAGTCTTAAATCAGAACTTGAAAATTTGAAAGATCTATAAATATTATAGAGATTGACTTAATAATAAAAACTTCCCAAAAAAGAAAAATCCAGGAACAAATGGCTTCATTGGAGAATTCTACCAATCATTTAAAGAACTAACACCAATTCTTTTCAAACTCTTCCAAAAAATTCAGAAGAGAACTCTTCCAAACTCAGTTTACAGGTCAATATTACCCTAGTACCAAAACCAGAAATTGATCATAAGAAAAAAAATCTGAGTCTGGTAGTGTAGCTCAGAAGTATAGCACTTGCCTAGCATATATGAGACCATGGACTTGGTCCCCAGCATTTTTGTAACACAACAACAGCAACAATATCAAAGCAAAGAAATAAAGAATAAATAAAATAGATCAATATCCTGATGAAGACAGATGTAAATATTTTTCAATAAAATACTAGCAAACCAAATTCAACAGCACATTAGAAGAATCATACATCATAAGCAAATGGAATTTATCTTTGGGAGGCAAAGATGGTTCAACACAAGAAAATCAATATATGTGATACACTACATTAACAGAATAAAAAGATGGAATTATACTATCATCTCAATGGATGCAGAAAAAAGCATTTGACCAAATTCAACATACTTTTGTAATGAAAATCTCAGTGAACTAAGAATAGAAGGAAATTACCTCTACATAATAAAAGTCGCATATGAAAAGTCCACAACTAATGTCATGCTTAGTGGTTAAAAACTAAAAGATTTTCCTCTAAAAGCAAGAACATGACAAGAGTGCCCACTCTTGTCACTTCTATTTAACATAACACTGGAATTCCTAGTCAAAGCAATTAAGTAAAATAAAGGACAAAACGAAGCAATATCAGAGGGGAAGGAATAAACTCTGTTTATAGATGGCATGATCTTATATGCAGAAAATCTTAAAAACTAAACCAAATTTTTTTTACAAAATCAGTTTATAGACTAGCAATTAACTACCTGAGAAGGAAATTAGGAAAAAATTCTCATTCAAAATACTACCAAAAAAAGAATTAAAATACCTGGGAATAAACTTACATACAGAGTTAAAAACTTGTAGGCTGAAAACTGCAAAATATAGATGGAAGAAATTAAATGAGCCACAAATAACGGTAAAACTTCTCATGTTCCTGGATTGAAAGATAAAGAACTTTTAAAATTTCCATATTGCCTAGGACGGTCTGAATGTTTATATAGCCTGCCCCCAAATTCATATGTTAAAATCCTAACCTCCAGCCGCACGGTGGCGCAAGCCTGTAATCCCAGCACTTAGGGAGGCTGAGACAGGAGAATCTCGAGTTCAAAGCCAGCCTCAGCAACGGCTAGGTGCTAAACAACTCAGTGAGACTCTGTCTCTACATAAAACACGAAATAGGGCTGGGTATGTGGCTCAGTGGTCGAGTGCCCCTGAGTTCAATCTCCAGTACCAAAAAAAAAAAAAAAAAAAAAAATCCTAACCTCAAGATGATGGTTTTAGGAGGTGATTGGAACATAAGGAGGAGGTCCTAATTAATGGAAACAGTACCCTCATTAAAACCATCCCTAGAGAGATCCTTCAACCTTTCTTCCAGTGAGATTACAGTGAGAAGTGGGCTTTCTATGAAGAATTGAGCTTTCAGCAGACAAGATGCTAGTGCCTCAATCTTGGACTTCCCACCTCCAGAACTGTAAGAAATAAATTTCTGTTGCTTAGAAATCAGTGTATGGTATTTTGTTACAGTATTCAGAATAGACTAAGGTAATACCCCGAGAAATTTATAAGTTCAATGCCATTCTTAGCAAACTCAAATATTTAGAAATCTTCAAAACAACTCAAAAAATCACATAGAACCACAAAAGACCATAAATACAAAAATCAGTCTTGAGGAAGAAGAACATAGCTGGAGGCATCATATATTCTCATTTCAAAATATTTTATAAGGTTACATCAATCAGAACAGTATGGTACTGGATTAAGGACATCCGTATAAACCAGTGGAACAGAATGGAGAGCTCAGAAACAAATCCACACACGTATGATTAACTGATTTTTTTGACAACAGTGTTAAGAATTCACAAGGGAGAAAGGATAGGCTTTTAAATGATAAAAGCCTAAGGATAAGATTTAAATGTAAGATTTGAAATCATAGAATTCTTTGAAGAAAACACAAGGGGAAAACTTCATAACATTGGTCTTGGCAATGATTTCGTGGACAGGCCACCAAAAATACAGGCAAAAAAAGCAAACATAGAACAAGAGGTGTGATATCAAACTGAAAAGCTTCTGCACAGCAAAGGAAATAACCAACAAAGTGAAAAGGTACCTACATAGTGAGAGAAAATATTTGCAAACCATACACCTAATAAAAGGTTAAACTCTAAAATATATAAGAAATCCTGTACAGTAGTTTAAAAATGACTGAGTCATTTTAAAACCCAGTTAAAATGGGCTAACAACCAGGTACACATGTTTTTCAAAGACATACAAATGGCCAACAGATATATGAGAAAAAAATTTCCTTCATCAACAGGGAAATGCAAATCAAACCACAATGAGAAACCACATCAGGATGGTTGTTTATATAAAAACAAGAACAACAACAAAAAAGATCCTAAGTGTTGTTGGGGATGTGGTGGATATTGGACCTCTTTTACACTATTGGTGGGAGTGCAAGATGGTACAAGCTACTATGGAAAATAGTATGGCAATCCACCAAAAAATTGGACATAGAACTACCATGTGACCTAGTAATTCCAGTTCTAGGTATTTATAAAAAAATTAAAATCGAGACCTTGTGGGGATATTAGGATCATGTTCATTGTTACACTATTCACAATTGCCAAGAAATGCAAATGAACTAAATAGTCACAGAAGATGAATGGATAAAGAAAATGTGGTGTATGTGCACACACACACACACAAACGGAATACTCTTCAGCCTCAAAAAAGAAGATATTTCTATAGTATGTGCCAGCATGGATGAACTTTGGAGACATTATGTAAAGTGAAATAAGCCAGACAGACATATACTCATGAAAACACTTTTTGTGAGGTTTCTAGTATAGTAAATTCATAGACTCAGGGTGCAATGGTGGTTGCCAAGTGCCAAGGGAAGAGGCACATGGAGGGTTGTTAATTGGTAGCCATAAAGTTTCCATCAAGTAATATAAACTAACTTTAGAGATGTGCTGCACAACATTGTGCTTATGGGCAATGACAATGTATCAAACACTTAAAAATGTATTAAGGCTGGGCACTATGGGACACACCTGTAATCCCAGGGGCCCAGGAGGCTGAGGCAGGAGGATTGGGAGTTCAAAGCCCGCCTCAGCAATAGCGATGTGCTAAGCAATGCAGTGAGACCCTGTCTCTAAATAAAATACAAAAAAGGGAGCAAAGGCAGAATGTCTTCTCTGATTAGTGGATGCTGATCCATAATAGGGGTAGAGGTGGGGAGCATGGGAGAAATGGAGGAACTTTGGATAGGGCAAAGGGGAGGGAGAGGATGAGAAGGAGAATAGGCATAGAAGATGGTGGAATGAGATGGACATCATTACCCTAGGTACATGTATGGAGACAAGAGTGGTGTGACTCTACCTTGTGTACAACCAGAGAAATGGAAAATTGTGATCCACAGGTGTACTTTGAATTTAAATGCATTCTGCGGTGTTAAAAATAAAATAAAATTAAAAAATAAAAAAAAGTGTTGGGGATGTGGCTCAAAGGTTGAGTGCCCCTCAGTTCAATCCCTGGTACCTCTTGCCCCCAAAAGTGTTAAGGTATATCTCATACTACACATTCTTACCAAAATAAGATGAAATAAATTGCTAGAGAAAATTATGAATTAATACCGAGATCTTACTCTCTGATGAAAAGAATGCTCAAAATAACAATGGCATTCATTCAAAAAGAAATACAAATGAATGAATCAATTGATGAATAAGATGTGTGTTAGAGAAAAAAAGCAATGGGTGCAAGTAGTGAGCTTTGTTGAATCATTCGAGAACCTTGGGTATTTAAAGGCACTTAGCTGGAATCAACTATTCACTGAGCTCTGAAGAAGCATAGAATGAATGTAGTCAACTAAGAGTGCAGAGAAGGGCTGGGATTGTAGCTCAGTGGTAGAGCGCTTGCCTCACATGCGTGAGGACGTGGGTTCGATCCTTGGCACCACATACAAAGCAATAAAATAAAGACATTGTGTCCATCTATAACTAAAAAAATATTTTTTAAAAAAAAGAGTGCAGAGAAGTAGAAGGAGAGGGAGTGAGGAAAGAAAGGAGAGGGTAGAAGGAGAGGGAGTGAGGAAAGAAAGGAGAGGGGGTGATACAGGGAATGGATTTTACAAAATCATGTTAAGTTCATTTATAAAGATACCAAAAGGAATTTCATTTTTATGAATATGCAGAAGAAAGGAAGTTTAAAAGTGTAGAGGAAAATGGAGATGGGGCTTGAAGTCAAATTCTTTGCATGCAATATTTTGTCAAAATGAACCCAATTACTATGTATAATTATGACACTCTAATAAAAATATATTTGAAAAAAGGAGTGCAGCGAACATATGCTTTAGGCGGTTTATATGTCCTAACGTATAAAAATGAAGTTCTTTAAACCATTAACGATTTTATTTCATAAGAAATTTCAAGAGATTTTTCACTATTTAAGTTCTTTTTAGAACTCTTGACATCACATCTTCTGTGTGTTTGAAAAAACAGGTTTCATCTCCTATCTCATGAACAATTTGATTAATAACTCATGCAATCACTGATTGATTAAGTCATCATTGCATGCCTGTTACGTATCAGGTACTTACCTATGTTCTTATCATGCATTAGGCAGGCATTGTATATGCACTGGGGATAAAATGGTGGTAAAGAATTTGGCCTTGGTACTCCTCTAACTCAAAGTTTTAATTACATGAATTCCATAAATGTGGCAGGCAGTGCCCTGACAAAGCTGTGCTCTGATGCCATGTAGGATAGGGGAGTGGAACCTAACTTCCCATAGGAGTGAGGACTACATGTCAAGAAAGCTTCTGCCCTGTTTTGCAGTAGTGGTTTTTTGTTTTCTGTTTTAGTTTTTTTTTAAATGGAGATTACCTGACATGGATGATCTCACCATTCGTTGAGGAATTTCACAGGACAAGAGCAAGGGCCTTTTGCACTGGATCCTTCGACCTGAAACTTTAATGAGACTATAAGGGTGTTAGGCATGCCTTTAGGAGCTCAGTCTTGTCTCTCTGCAACACGTCACCTCCTACTCCCAATCTCCATGCCTGGATATAGACAAATGGATTACAGAAGGCTGACAGTTAATTTAATTAGGTAATCTCTGCAATGCCAGAGAAAAACTCAGGTAGGAACTAATGTGATGGAAGAAATCTCAGCTTAGGGGGTACTCAGAGGGCAGGAGAGAACTGAGTGCTGACGAATGACCAAGCATCAGCCTGGATGAGTTGATGATGGTCAATAGAATTAGGAGCTAGTGAGTCATGGAAAGAAGAGGAGAAGCTATGATGGGAGATTTGTCTTATTTTTTATAGGATATAATTTTAAGAACTAATTTTTGTTTCTGACCATAAACAGAAATTCCCTTCTGCTCAATGCTTTCATATTTTCGGCAGGTTATAAACAAAAATGAATACTGTCAAACATGTCCTTGTACTACCTAAACATTCATGGTACAGGGTCAATTTAAACATTGATTAGAAAGATAGTACAATTTCAGTCTATGCACAGCTCCAGGCAAGCTCTGTCAATTGTTAGCTAATGATTTCCAACAATTCGTCAGTCATTTTTTTTTATGTCTCTATAAACATGTGCTGAAAACAAAATGACAGATTCAAATTGTAGAGGCTTTCAACCAATATTTGGCATGCTATCCTTGACCACCTTGGTGGCATGTGCATCCTTGAAATATTCATTTAACTGTCCCAGTGTTGGGTATTTAAAATAAGCCTTGTCATATTGACATATAGTGCAAGGATCACGTCTAGTAAAACTGTTCCAGTTGGGAATGATTAGTAAAATGTCTGAACTCTGGGTCTCTTAAAACAATTACAAACGTCACTATGCTAGCTCTGGGTTATGTCAGAACATGATGTTGGATAGCTGTCCTGCCATAACATAGAAATAAAGAAGTTATTTATAGCTATTAAACTGAAATATCAACATAATCATTTAGATGATCATAAAGTTTGTATGAAAATGGGTGCTTCAAAAGTGTTCAAAAGCTTTACTCAATAATAACCCACATGTCCTTTTTGAAATTTAGTGTATGTATTTCATTGTTCTGGAAGCATACCACTTTATCTGTCAGTACAGTGTTAAATTGCAGGCCGTTTTCTCAATTTAATTTTATTGATTTCATTTTCAACAAATACTTATTGAGAATCTGCTTTGCATTTAGTATTGTTCTAGGTTTGACATAAAGGAGGAACTACACATTCTAAGTTCCTGACCTCATAGGGTTTTCATTATTTTGATCATTATTTTGATATGCGGGGATGATGAGATAGAATATTTATTGTAACAACACATGTTTATATCACCAAACACTGAAAACATACCAAATAGGAAGTTAGAATGGGAAGTACCTAGAGTAATGAAGATTGTTTAGAATATTAGCAAAGAACTCTTGGAGATGATGTGATTTGATCTAAGATCTAAACAGTGACAAGAAGATCGCAGAACTGATATTTGGCAGGTGGAGGACTCCAGGCAGAGGGAACAACATGTGCAAAGACCTTGAGGCATGATAGAGATAATGATGTGTTCAAGGGACAGAAAGGAGGCATGTGTGGCTAGAATATATTAACCAAGAAAGAGAGCAAGGAGGAGATGAGGTTGGCAGGAGATTAAGCCTTCCCTAATACCCTTGCAATGGAAAGACAGTGGTCAGTGATGTGATTTAGTGTAAGCATTAAGGACATCTCTGGCTGCAGTCTGGAGGATGGAATTGGAGTAGCTAAAAGGGAAGCAGAGAAAGAATTCAGAACTAATGCATTTGTCTAAATAAGAGCTAACTGAAGATTAGAAGCTGGAGCTGGTGAGGGCTATTTGGGGTGGAATGTGCATTGATAGTCAGGTCTGCAGCATTTGCTGAAGGATTGAGTGAAGGATATGTTAAAAAGAGAAAAATGGAAGATGATGACATTGGGATTTTGGTTTGAACTTCCTGGATGGTGGTGCTAATTGCTAAGATTAGAGAACAATGAGGAAAATAAAGAGGTTAGTTTAAAGCATACTAAGTTTGAGGTAGCTGTTTAGACATCTAAATAGAGCTATCTCGTAGGTAGTCTTAATTGTCTGTAGCTCATAGCAGGATTGAGACTGAAGATAGAGATACGGAAATCATGAGGAAAGAGAACAAGTGTAGGTGCAGAATCATTCCTACAGAGTCAAAGGAGAGTTCAACCAGAAGAACCAGTACAAGAGAGCTGGGGGCGGGGGTGGTGGTGGAAGGAGTATTCAAAAAGTAGGATGATTGGGAGGTTGTGGTTATTATTTGTGAAATAACAAATTCACATGAGGAGGAAGTGCCAAAGTGGAGGGTGGAGGATATTAGTTTAGGGAATTGCTACTGATCCTCCCTGGGTATAATAAAGTCAGTTAGAATGACTTCAGGACCAGAGGGAGGAGATGAAGACAGAGGTTAAGATGGTATAGCCACCATGACTAAGGAGCAGAGACCTGGATGTTGGTAGATGGTGGCACCCAGGAAAAATAGAAGGTGCCAGATCTTGATGACTTGTGCTTTAAAGGGTCTGAGGAAAAGGGGAAAAATTGGTTTGAGAGTAATAAAGTGGAGCAATAAGGACAACTACTCCTATGCCCAAGATATAGGGCAAGGTAGATAATGGGGGGAAACTCCAGTCTTGGGAGAGTTGCTAGGAAAGTAGAGCATCAGAATCCTCAGCAGAACTTAATAAAACACAGATTGCTGGGCCTCATCCCAGAGTTTCGGATTCAGCAGGTTTGGGGTAGGGCCAAACAATATGCATTTATAAAATGTTCCCAGATGCTGCTCATGCTGCTGATCCATGGGCCATGCTCTGACAACCAGTGACTTAGAGCCAGAAGTTTCAGAGAAGAGGGTGAGGTATGGGGGAATTATTGATAGCAGTCTGGATGCTAGAGGGCAGCGTGGATGTTTTGAGAGAAAAGGAAGGAAAATAGTGATAAATGAAAATGAACAACATGGTTATCAGAAGGTGTGTGAGGAAACCAGAGATGTGAATACACTTGGAGTAGTGCTCATTGTCTCTAGAAGGAAAGTAGTCAGTGAGAGCTTGATGGTTCAGATTTTTTTTTTTTTTTTTTGGTACTGGGGATTGAACTCAGGGGTTCAATTGAATAGGGCTGAGCCACATCCCCAGCCCTATTTTGTGTTTTATGTAGAGACAGGATCTCAGTGAGTTGCTTAGCGCCTCACCATTGCTGAGGCTAGCTTTGAACTTGCGATTCTCCTGTCTCAGCCTCCCAAAGTGCTAGGATTACAGGCGTGCACCACCGCACCCAGCTGATGGTTCAGATTATGAGGCAGCTCTTCACTTCCATCTCATGGAATGGTGTGTGGGCCTAGAGGGTGGTTAAGGGGCTCTACAATGGCAGCTCTCCCTCCAGGGTAGTTCCATGAGTATATGAGTGGTGGAGAGGCTTCTTATTAGGAATGAGAGATGTGACCTTTAGGCCACTCTCTACCTTGCAAAGAGGGGCTGCCATATCAGAGGGCAAACCTGGCTGGAAAGCAGCAAGACAGCTGAGGACATGCTCCTCCAGTATTGGGGGCATTTTAGTTTGGGGTGATTTAAAAACAAGTTAAGACACTGAGCAGTTCTTTTGCATAATTAATAGTGGTGGCTGCTGTCATGACATTGCTCATTAGTGTCCTGGAGATGCAAGGAGGAGAGCACTTTGATCAATCAGAATCGTTTCTATTGCCAGTCACTTGGAGTGATTATTTTCAGGCACAAATGGATAAAGGTGTTCAAACTTTGTAATCTAGACTCTACTTCATGCTCTCTCTTTCCCAATGATTTTAGATGTATTGTCTTCATTTCCAGAAAAAGCTCTTTCTGATAGCAATCAACAGCCTCAAGTTTACATCTTACCACTCAGAAAATCCAGTGGAAAGATTTTTTTTCCCCAATGGTCCCCCATAAATTGCAATGATGCAACAATCTTTAAATCAATCACTACAGCCAGCGGGACAGATGCTCCCATTTGACCTGACTTGCCATGTGCCAGAGAGAAGGAATGGAGGCACGAGGTTCTCCGTCAACCCGACCTGAGCCAATGAACTGAACAGTGGAGGAAATTAGTTTCCTAAAAGAAAATTGCATGCTATGATTAAAAAAGAAAGAGAGCAATAATAATGTTTATTGAAAACTAATGTGAATAAGTCATGGTGCTAAGTATTCTACATTATCTAATTTAATTTTCATAAAGCCTGGTGAGAGTATTATTGTAATTATTCTTATATTAGTCAAACATTGAGAGGTTAAGTCATTTTGTGTGCTTACGTAGCTTGTGAGTGGCAGGGTAGACTCTGGTGGGTTACTGGGCAAGGAGTAATACTGGAGACAGAGAAATTCTGGGATGGGACCCAGAAATCTGTGTTTTAATAAGTTCTGCAGAGGATTCTGATAGAGCCCAGAAAAAGCCATCTCAAGGTACATGAAAGGCATGAGGCTAACAGTGAGGCGGGGCAGCAGCAGGTGGACAAGGGACGAGGTGCGTTGTCACGGTGGTGCTGGAGCCTGTGCACTACAGCTAAGCAGTGTCAGGAAGCAAGGTTTTCCAGGATGAAAAGAGAATGTCAAAAACAGAGCACTTCTGAACTCAGTAAACTTGAAATAAGTGATCATGGACTTAATGAGGCTTCACTACGAAGCTGTTGTCATCAGAATCATTTATGTCCTCCGCAGACAAGTTAAAGCTGAGGTGGCACAAATGTTGACGAGGGAGCTTGAGTCCCGTGTCCTATTGGTACCTCACTGTGGTGTTTGTAAAAGCAATCATACATTTCCCATCTGTTTTCAATTTCTCTCCAAGAATCTGTATTGTTTTGTTTACAGGCTCACCCCCACCCTATGGGGCAGAGTTGTGTATAATTATGCTGAACTTGAGTGGAAAACATGTGATTATGATTCCAACTTCAGCCATAACAATGTTCATTTTGTTATCTCACACAACACTTTTAAGGAAGATTGTGGAGTGAGAAATTCATAGGAAACTTTCTGCAGTTTTGAAGCTCACGCTGTACCCTTTGCTCCTGTCCAGATGGAAACCCACTAGTGCAAGAATCCCCAGGATCATAGTGTATTGGGAGTGATTAGGCTGATGTGATGGATTCCTAGCTGCCCTTGAGAGGAGCCCCTCCTCTTCTCTGTGGAGGTTCCCTCTCCTTATTTGCCATCAATTGATCATAACAGTTGCAATAAAATCCACTTCACCTTAATAAAAATGAACCAGAGAGACTCATTCTATATATTCCAACATCACTTGCACAAGTGCTGATTATTGATCTGAAAACAGGCTGTGCCTTAGCTTAGTAATGTTTAGCTTCATTTTCCCCCTTCAGGTTTCAGTAACAGCCACCATTGCCTACTCTGGAATTGCCCTAGCAGAACGATATGATAGCGGACAGGCCAGAAAATCTCTCCTGGGTCAACAATTCATCATAATGAAAATTGCAGAGGCCCGAGTATGTTCACTGAACAGTTAACAACTCATACTTTTCTCACCAATATATCATATGCATTGAGCTTGCTAACTCTCATTGTTAAATTCAATTTCTCCAGTATGGCTGATAATTATGGCATTGAACAATTGATTTTGCATAACTGCATAACCAGAGCTGATTTGGCTGTCATTACTGGGAAAGGGAAAATGACAGTGGTCGCAGCTGAATGCCACGGACCCCTGAAGAACTGTTAAGAAAGGCAAAACTCGAAAGCATCTAATATTTCTTTCCAGTTGAGCTGTCTTGCCAGCTCCTCATTGTGAAGTGAGAAGTGGATATCTTGGAAGTGACAGCAAAATGACACCAGGGCCATGGCTACCTTTACTTTCATTGCACAATTTCCATCCTCTTCAAATCACAAAGTTTACCAGTTGATGAGGTCATTTTGCCAAGGGCACAGACCTTGGAGCTGTTCCAAGACAGGGACATCAAGCTGTGTATTTGGTCTCCAATTTTATTGTGGACAATAAACCCTGTAATATTCCATTCTATTCAACAGAGGTTTATTGAGTGCATGCATGCTTCAAGTTCTCTGCTAGGGGCTTGGGTTCATGTGATTTGTATACACCTTGTTTCTGTTTGTGCTTGAAAGCTACTGGGATGTTTCCTGGGGTGGTCTTTCCCTGTCAGCTAGATTCTTGCTCTAATCTGTGGTTGTCTTAGTGTGTTATTGTGCTCTCATATAGGCCAGACTGAGGGGAGCCACTTAAGGGCTAGTCTTCCAGGTGCCATAACCTTCATGTGGAGAGGACACTACTGGGCTTTAGAGCTAGACTGGCCCTAGTGCTGCACTACTAGGTGGACTCAGCAAAAATATTGGGAATGATGCTGGGATATATCTCAGTGGCTGCAGGTATGAGGCCCTGGGTTCCATACTCAGCTCTGAAGAAAAAAAAAGAAAGAAAGAAATATTAGGGAGTAAGAGCTGGCTTGGTAATACATGGTAACTGAAATTAAAGAACATTTAGAAATAAAGACATAATATAAAAGAATAAAAGGAGAACTGTTTGTAATTATCTAGAAATACTAACCACTGTTACCACTTTTGCTGTCTTAATATTTTCTCTGTACATACATATGCTACACACACAGGCATACAACATAGTTAAATGATTATAGTTAGAAAATAAAGATATACTATTTTTGTGGCTTATAAAGCAATGTCATGAATGTGAATTCATCTGCTGCACAATTAAGCACCTATTATGTGCCAGGCACTGTTCCAGGCATAGTAAGTTGTAGACAAAAGAAGCCAATTACAGACTTCATTGAGGCATTCTTTCCAGTGAGGATTAAAGAGAAGAGAAAATAAAGAAACAAGAAAACATGAAGAAAGTCCTGCAGCTGATGTGTGATGGATGGAGCTTGAGAGATGCTTTAGTTTGGATGGGCAGAGGGGCTTCTTTCACAAAATACTGCTCATCCGTGGATTGAATGGCAAAACAAACCAGCCATGGGAAGATTTGGGAAGAGCATTTCTGACAGAGATACCAGCTAATGCGAATGCTTAGTGAGGAATCCAGTATGGTGGGCTGCAGGAACAGAAATGGCCTCAACTGCAGTAGATAGGACAGGGGAGAAGTATGGGTGAGGTTGGAGAGGGAAGAAAATGGCCTGCTGTTCTCTGCAGTTCTTTCTATGTGTGGTCAAAGCCACTGCAGTGTTTTAAATAGGGGAATAACAAGAATAGATTTTGGTATTTAAAAAATCCCAAACTGTAGCTGCTGGGTGAGAATTGATTACAGGGGAGAGCAGTGTAATTAGAGATGCCACCAAAGAGTTCATTAAAGAGGTCCGTGAGACAGGTGATAATGACTTGAGCCACAGAGTTCAAACCATTACCCTAGAACAAAGTTTATTCAGATCAGCTAGAAGTATTAACTTATTCCAAGGTAAGTAATATATGGACAGAATCTAGCAATGGGTTCTTGGGAAGAAGAAAACCCGTGTGAACTTTTGGATTTTTTAAAATCAGAAACAAGAAAACTCTATTAGCCACTAGCAGGGTTGGTGCTGGAAAGAGAAAGGAAGAGACCAAAAAAAAGTGTGAGCAGAAAATAAGGAAGATAGATAGGTACATAAATGATAGACAGACAGATTGAACAAGAGAGAATGATTTAAAAAAAGGAAAGGAAAGGGAAAAAGAAAAAGAAAAAGGAAAGGCCAAGAGAGAAACTAGAAAAACAGCTACCACATGGTGTGTGGTGTGTGGTAATGCTATTTAACATTTCTTCTTCCTAGCACCTGTGACAAAAATCACTTACCTCCCCTAGCATTGTGTCAGTAGTAGGAATTAGATAATTATTGGAAATGTGCAGTAGAGTCTGGAATCCAGTGGTTTATTCATAGATGTAAGGGTCATGTTGTCAGAACTGTGGTGGAATCTTATTAAAATATGAAAATAAGAAGCACAGGGTCTCAGGCAGGAGCAGTGACACAGAGTAACCGGATGTCCTCTCAAAGAAATTAGTTTCCTGATAATTATACATAAAGGGCTTGGTCCATATCTCCTCACATGCACTTAACTCTCTCAATTGAGGCCAATTATGAGTAGAGAATCTGACTTTCATGCCTTCTCATAGTTTATTTTACCCTTTCTTTTGTCCTCAGATATTGTTGACTCATGAGGAATAGGAGAGAGAGAAGAATGAGTGAGAGAGAGAGAAAGAATGAGTGAGAGAGAATGAGAGAGAGAGAAAGAGAGAGACAAGAGAGAGAGGGTTTCAGGATCTAAGTCACCACATTTCACTCAAATATCTTCAGGATGGGGAATATGTGAGAATCTTGTTTTGCCTGAAATATCTAGAGAGTAACTGGAAAAAACTTGTATATACTGAATATGTTCTGAATGCTAAGAGAGAGTAGGAGTTGTGGAAAGGAAGAAATTATTTGAATCCTGCATCTGAAAGAAATGATTGGTGAATCCTGTCACCTTGTCTCTCTCAGGGTCTCAGTTTTGTTATCTGTAAAATGGAAGTTAGGTTTACCTACCTTGTAGAGCTGTTGTAAAGAACAGATGTGATCATTGTGAAAAGTATCTTGCACCCAGTGAACATTCATTTTCTTCTCTCCATTGCTTTTATTGATTGGTGTATACAGCCAGTTGAACATTCTTTCCCTGAAGCCTGTTTCTACATGGGCACATCTATATAAGTAGAGGCCAAAATATTTCAAGGTTTCTTTCTCTATTGTCATCTGTCCTTCTGTTCACTAAATGCTGCTGCTAGTGTTTGGTGGATGAAGCTTTGAGATTTCAAGCTGTGAATTCACTGGGCTACTGTTTGGATCTGTCATCCTGGTTAAGGGCCATGTGGTATGTAAATAATGACATCTCTTAAAATATTTTTAATCCCTCATCTTGATGGATGCTTCTGTGTTTCACATTTGTCCTTTGAGGAGGGAAAGGGAAACTAATAGCTCCTGCAGGTGACAGGTAATTACACAAGAGCTAGGCTAGCACCAAGCAGTATGCTGGGATGTCTTGTTAAAGAACAAAGTTCACAGTCCCACCTTCTTCCTGATGGTGCTAAGAGAAGGCACTGTTTTTTTAATTACAATTAAACACTGCATCAACGGGGAAGCAGAAAGCTAGTGTTGACTCAGCCAATTTCAGAATTGCCCAAAAGTGAAGTTGGGAGGTGTCCTGGCTTCATCCCCAGATTGCTGTAAGTCTTTGGTTAATTTCCAGAGTTCTGGAAAAGTTGATTATGAAAGGTTTTGCCAGTTTTTTTTTTTATTGTTGCTTTTATGAAGGGGTGGAATTTGAATCTCTCTACTTGTTGTTTTTGATGTCATTCCACTAATTGATTTTTCTCTTGCTAAATGTTGTATTTTCCTGATTCTTTGAATGCCTCATGATTTCTAGAACTAGAAACTCTGAATTTTATAATGTCAGGTGCTGGATTCTACTGTATTTCCTTACATATTGTTGGGCTTTGTTCTGGGATATAGTTAATTGACTTGAAATAATGTAGTTAATTAACTGTGAAAGCTTATCCTCAAACCCTATGAATATAGATCCAGAATAGTCTTTAATCATGAATGAGTCCATTACTTGCGTGGTCTTGAGGATTCTACCCAATGCCCCAGGTATTATAGGGTTTCCGCCTCTGGCTGGTTAGCAATAAACTGTTCTCAGTCCTATGAGACTACAGGGATTGTTCCATCTACTCTTTTCCATCGCTACTCCTCTGGATTTAGGAATTTGCTTTTTCCTATGTATGTGTGTCTTGGTACTCAGACAAAGATATGGTGGCACTCTGCAGATGTCTTGATTCTGGGATTTGTGGGAGTCTCTTCTCTCTGCTATTCTGCTCCACAAATTCTTGCCATTTGGCTTGTCTGAATCATGAAATGTCTCCTCAGCTCAGCAGAACTGCTGAGATATTTTGTTTCTCCCTTCCTGGACTGAGCCTGGAAATTTACCCCAAGCAGAAACTGGGAAATTGTAAGACTTGTTCCCTACTTTTACTCTCAGCCAGCACTCACCTGTATTGTCTATTGTCCAGTGGCTGAAAACTGATGTTTCATATATTTTACCCAGTTTTTCAGTTATTTAAAGTAAAATTGTTAGCTAGTCATCATGGCCAGAAAGCTTCCTAATGCCTTCATTAACCCATATGTAAACAATTCTAGTTTATTGGCCCTTTGGTCAACATTTTTTTCCCATTATCCCATGCCTGCCTTCTGCTTGGATGTATATTTTATTTTGCTGAAGTATATTTTGTCAGGTATGGTTCTGGGGGATGTATGCTTTCCAAATCTTTGCACATCTAAAACTATCCCATCTTTCCTTCATTTGTTGGCTTGGCAAACAAATTTATGTTCAAAAGAGATATTCCTTAAAGATAGTACTCTATTGTTTTTCTCTACTGTTTTTCACTCTAGTGTTTTGTATGAGATTTCTAGTAGCAATTTGTTGACAGTCTGTTTTTACCTTTTTAGAAGCATTTAGCATTTTCTGTTTCTCATGGAACTCAGAAATGCACATATTCCATGAACCAAAATGCAATTGTTTTGATGGGAGAGGATGGAGAAATACATTTTTAAAATTCTAATGTTATGGGAAAAACAAAACTATGGAAAACAAATTTCCCTCAGATCTTTCTGAGTGTGTCCTGCTCACACATAGGCTTTCTCTGATGCCCCGGGCCAGCTTCCATTACTCCTCTTTCTACTTGCATCCTCCTTGCATTTTGAACTTCCTCATCTAGTCTGTCAATGGCTCTTACCTACTTTTGCAGGAAAAAATAGAAAAATAGGCTAAAAGTTTTCCTTATAAAGAATTAGAGTTGTCAGAGAGCTATCCGCTATAATTTATAGGTTTTCACAGTTCAGTATACAAATGTTCTGAAATCACATATCAATTTTATAGCTAGTTCTAAAAGAAAAATGTTTCAGGTAGGAACCACAATTCCAAAATAGAAATGACATATACTTACTGGTTAATGTTATAGCCTATAAAAATTAATCTGAGGTTTAAATAGACACAAAGGAATGATGTTAGAGGGTGATAATGGTGTCAAAAGGAGCATTATTATGCCCATTTCCATTTTGTGAGTTGTTCCAAAATTATGTAATATCATCAAAACTGTAGCCATCCTATGAAAGGCCACTGTTGTAGACTAAAAGCAGTTAAAGTGGCTTTGTGTGTGTGTGTGTGTTAACCTAGTATGCTGAGCATAAGGAGTGGCTATTCCCTTCTCAAATATTCAGCCAGAATGAGGAAAAAAGATAAGAACTAATCTGGGGTAGATGTTTTTTGCAAGAATCTGGTTTCTGAATGCAAGTTTCCACATCCTTCTTCTATTGCATATTCTGACAGATGTTTGATCTGACACATGGAATGTGAAGAAAAGGATAAGTCATCTTCTCTTGGAATTTTAACATCATGTACAATGAAACATTCTTTGAAAGGCTTTGATCAACAATATTTGTTGTTGTCCCTCTCTGTGGCTGCCACACACAGCTATTTTCAGTGCCATGAGTCATTAGAGTTGAAAAGAGTTTATTAGGAAGTCTGTTTACTTAGGGGACTCTGAAAAAGTGGCAGAATTCAACTGTATACTTGAGAAGAAGAGAAAATAAAAAAATGCTTGGAAGAGTACAGTGGAATAAAATATGAGAGAATTTAGGAATTAAATGTAGTTAGGAATTATCCTTAGAAAATGGTAACGTTGCCTCCAAATTTCTGAGGTTATTTTATTTTATTTTATTTTATTTTATTTTTTTGCCTTCTCTAAACTTCCACTAGCAATGTGTATTTTTGCATTTGAGTTTCACTAGCAGGTCTATGTTTGGAATATTTTGGGTGGGCCCAGGAAACACGGAGTCAATGCCACCAGAATGCTTATGTATGGGGCTGTCATTGGAACAAAGAAATTCAGGCATGGGCTTAGTCAGTGCACCATTATTCTGATCACTAATGTTGCAGTACTGCAAAATGAGAAATATCAGAAAGTGACAATATCCAGGTTCTAGCTTCAAATAACCCCTGAGCATGTGGAAAGACTGGTAGAAAAGGAAAGCACCTTTGAAAAGAAATATTTTTCAATAGTATATGCTAAAAGTGGTGTAGAAAAAAGGTGAGAGTCCAAGATTTAAGATAGAAAACCAAGCACATTAGTCAATGAAGAAAGTTCACTTGGGAGTGAAGACATTTGAAAAATCTTGCTAAGAAACCGTTCAGATACAGTTAGGCAAGGGAGGAATCCTTTGCAATGTGGATTCCTTTCAATAAATGCCTTTTGGCATCCAGTATAAGCTCTGACCACAGAACAGCAGCAGCTAGTGGAGATGAGGGAGTGTGGAGGTAGGAAGGCACATGATTTTGGCTGGGCCATATCAAAACTGTTGCATGAGTTTGTTGGGATGAACACAATTACTATGTATAGCTGTAAAGCTCTAATAAAAAAGTCATTGCCATACAAAGATATGATGCCATATCAATGTATAATAAACCTTCCTGTCAATCAAAAAAGAAAAGAAATACAGCTATTGTGCTGTCAGTCAATATAATTGGTGAAAAAACTTTGGACAAACCCAATTCAGGCAAGTTTTAATTTTACAAAAGGGGAGAAAAGCAGAGTCAAGAACTATCTTGGGAGAAAAAAAATGTAGGACAGTAGAGATGATTAATCTTACAAATGGCAGCTGATTACATTTAAATTGGCACTTTTCTACATTGATGGTGACAATTGTAAACTACTATAATCCTCTTTAAAGTAATATGGCAGCACAAAGGAAGAACTGTAGAGATGGCCATAGCCCTTACCCCAGCAATTTCACCCTGAGGAATGTATCCTAAAGAATAATTCCACAGAAGCAGAAAATCTTTATGCAGGAAAGTATTCATTACAGCAGCTGTATAACAACTACAAAAGTCTCTGAGAAACAATATATGTAGAACACAGTCGTGAAATGGTTTAGTAAATTATGAAACATATAGTCTATGGAGTATTATTCAGCCATTAAAATTATAAAGACCAAGAAAGATAAGGAAAAATGCTTATATTAGGATGTTTTAAAAGAAAACAGTAGAATTAAGATATTATGCAAATTATGATTGCATCTGTTTAAAATGTGCATAAGATTGGAAATAAAATGTGCAAAACCATATATAGTTATGTTAGTTTGTAAGGCTTGTGTATTTTTTTTTAGTTTTCAAAATTGAGTTTAATAAATAATAAATATATTTTTAATAAAACTAACAGGAACATAACTTGTCAAGGGATGTAACACTAGTAAATAATAGGAGAAAGAGAATATATGTTGGAATGCTCTCTAGTGTTTTTGAAAATTTTGTTTTAGCTTGAGAATCATCACAAGAGTGTGTAATAAAAATTATCTTTTATAATAAGAATGATTACATTGGTTATATGGGTCCAATGGAACTGTTCTAAGCCTGAGCATTAAGTGTATAATTGTCTTCATATCATCATCAGTTACAGAGATGGAACATAAATAGAAATTGACAAAGCTACTAGCTTATTGCATAATGCAAAATTGCTGATTCCTGACTCCTACCATGTACACTTCCAACAAAACTTACTCCAATGTATTTAATATATACAGCTGAATATGCACATTCCATGTGTCCTTGTGTTTGCATGTATGCCTCTGTGTGTGTTTTTACCTTTCAAAATTATGGAACTTACGCACAAAAGAAAATGTATAAAATATACAGGCACAGTTTAACCAATATGGCCTTGCATAACTGCCATCTAGACCAAGAACTGAAATATTGCTGATGCCTTAAAAGCTGTCACTCATGGCCCTTTCTTTCATCCACTAATAGTAGCCATAATTGGGAAGCCCTACTACCATGGTTTCGATTTTAAAATGTCCCTCAAAGGAGTTCGTGTATTAATTAAGCAATGTACCAATGCTCAGAGGTGAAGAGATTGATTATGAGAGAAGTATCCTCATGAATGGATTTATTCATTTGATGGATTAATAATTTGAATGGACTATGGATTGGAAACTGGGGTGTCCTTGTAGGAAGTAGGTCACTGTACCTTATACATGGCTTCTCTTTCTCTTTTTCTGCTTCCTGGCTGCCATGAACTGAGCATATTTCTCTGTCATTCCCTTTCATCATGATGTTTTGCCTTACCTGGGGCCCAGAGTAATGGAGCCTGCCAACTATGGACTGAATCTCTAAAACAGTGAGCCCCCAAATACACTTTTGTTCTCTGTTCTGGTCAGGTGTTTTGGCCACAGTGATGAGAAGCTGACTAACACCAATTCTGATCTTTTTTGAATCATCACTCTCCAGTTTTGCTTGCTTTTTCTCATAGGTCTCAGGTACACAGAATTGCATTAATCATCATATTTGGTTTATGGTACTCTGCCATAGTTGATGCAAACATAGCCCTCTATTTTCATTTCATTTCTTACTGATTTGATGAAACTTAGGAATTCATGGCCTAACTCAAAAACCACTAACCTCAGCTTTCTATGTGCTCCTTAACTGCTCCAGTCCATGGCCTCCTCCACAGAGGCATCCTGAGTTGTGTATTATTCTTTCTGTTCTCTTTTTAGAAATAGCTTTACCAACTACACATGTATATTCAGACAATATACATCTAATTTTGTTTGATTTTGAATTTGTATGGATGGATTATACAACATGTATTCCTTGGCAACTTTTTTTCACTAAACTATAAGCTTCATTCCTATTATTATGTATGTCTATAGTTTGTTTACATTCACCTCTAAGTAGCATTTGATTATATAAATATACACCCTATTTATTTAATTTCATATTGATTGGCATTTGTGTTTCTATTTTTTAGAATCAAGAGCAGTGCTGTTCTGAGTAATCTAAAACATGTCCTTGAATACACACAAACAGGAATTTCTCTAGTTTACATTCTGGAGGCACACTACATGTACATTTTGGCAGAGTTTTGAAATCGATATTCAACCAAAGTTGAGACCAAACATAATGCCATCAGAATACAATCAATTCTACTATATGGGAATAAAATCTGAAATTGTATATAAAAATGTAATTATCATAATGTAACTATTAAAAGTTTAAGTAACCACCTTTTAAACATTTGGATTGGCACACATTTCTTGGTGCTGCTGATTACTGTCAGCTCTGTTGGTGACACTACAGTCACCATTTTACATCTTTATAATAGACACTTTGAATTAAGGTCATATGAGGCACAAGGCACTATTTTGCTAATCTGCCAGTACTATAGGGAACATATTACATTCTCTTGAAATGTTGAAGCCAATTTTGTCATGCCTTCCTTCCTTTTTAATGTCAATGCACTACTATAAAGACAAAGCTTCACTTCAACTCAGACCTGAAAATTTGTTCTAGCGATGGTGCAATTTCAACGAGGCAAACTAAAGCTTTGGGTACTGCTTAAAAAAGATTATGTCTGACTATTTCCAGAAGTAGACTTAAAGCTAATATCCTTACTTATATATTTTAACCTTCTAATATTTTCACCTTGAATTTTCTCTACATCCATAAAATTGAGAAAAAATTTTGTCTTTAAACTTTGGATCTAGGAATGAGGCGATACAACAATGTGATTTGCTTTCAAGATAAAAAGAGAAGTCATATGAAAATTTCATCTGCATCTCAGCTTTCATTTATTTCATGCACAATAACTTCAGATTCTTCCTCTGATTGGAATGATGGGAGAATGTTTTCTTAGCAGGTGTCAGGGGGGAAATGCTTGCATTCTCAAAGTGCTTTAGTTTGGTTGCTTCTGAAGCACCTTCTAGCAAATACGTCATTTCATTGTGTGTCATGTCATCCTGCTTTGTTGATATTGTTCACAGCTATGTATGGTGTTAAAGTTTTTTTTAATTAACATGTACTAGCTGCTTTTCTCATGTTTTTTAAAAAAATTCTTGTGTCAGGACAACATAATATTGTTCTAAAATCTCTTGTCATGGAGATTGAACTTGGTAGGAGAAGAATTGTTTATGACCAATAACTGTAGCATTACTGGTGAGGACTGTACATACCACTGGAGGCTGTACAGACAGTCACCTGTGGATAATTTCTGACCCAGTCCTGGTCTTTGCCATACAGTTTCATCAATAAGGACAACAGTGTCACACCTACGTTGGCTGATTTTTCCTGGCATTAAGCAAAAAGGACTAACTAAATTCGCACAGTGGACATATATAGAGCACCATATTCAGCAATTACATGAAGCATATTCTTTCAAACACAAGCAAAATTTTAAAACTTTCTGTTCACAAAAACAAATCTCAACAAGTATTTAAGGATTCAAATAATACAGAGACATCCTATGAGCACAATAAAATTAACCTAGGAATCAATAACTTAAAAATTATGTATAGTATTTTAAAATTTAGAAATAAACACTTCTAAAGTAAACCTATGTTTGAAAAAGAAATCATACTGGCATTCAATAAACATTATTTTGAGTGAAAGTTTGTTTATATAATTAAACAAAAGTTTCTTTGAAAAGACTAAAACAATTGACAAACTTGTAAGAATGAGGAAACAAGATGAAATGACACAAAATACATTGAAGAACATAAAAGTGGCCTGAACATAGAAATTACACAAATAAAAGAGATAAAAATAATTTATAGAGAGCTTCATGAAAATAAATTAGAAAATATAGATGACATAGCTTGTTCTACTGAGAAGGTGCAATATGATACAGTATAAAAATATACATATAACAGGAAATGTTCCAGAAAAACATAACTGACCAAATCTAACTCAAGAGGAAAGAGGAAATGTAAACTCTAAACATCAAAGGAGGTGTGCTAGTAGTCAAATTTCTTCCCACAATGTGATTCATGGACTGGATGGCTTTACTGGCAAGTTTCACCAAGGATTCAAGGAAAAAGTACTTCCAATAACAATAACAAACCATTCATGAATTATAAAGAGGAATAAATGCTCTCAAATCAATTTAGCTTAAGCATCATAGTAAAAATTGAAAAGGATTTTTCAAGAAAGGAAAAAAATCATTTATAAGCATAGATACAAAAACTCTCAACAAAGTTTAACAATTGAATCTAGCCATACATAAGGAGATACATCATGGCTACTTTGGGTTTGACCCAGGAATTCAAGATTGATTTAACATTGGAAAAATTAATTAATGTGATTTATTACATTATCAGATGAAAAACAGAAACCCACTTGATTAATGCCATAAATGCATAAAAGTTGTTTGAAAAACTTGTCATCTATTTGTGATGAAACTGAACAAATTAGATATGTTAGCTTTTGTTGCAGTGATGAAATAACTGACATGAGCAACTTAAGGAAATAACGAGGTATTTGGGCTTATGGTTTCAGAGATTTAAATCCATGATCAACTGGCTCCATTGTTTTGGGCCAGAAGGAAGACAGAACATCAGGGTGAAAGGGCTTAATGGTGAAAAGCTGTCCAGCTCATGACAACTGGGGAAGGAAAAGGAGAAGGGGAAAGAGAGAGAGAGAGAGAAGAAGAAGGAGGAGGAGGAGGAGAGGGAGGGGGAGGGAGAGGGGGAGGGGGAGAAGAAGAAAGAAGGGGGAAGGTGAGGGAAGGAGGAAGTGGCTGGCGACAAGATATACCCTCCAGGGAATGGCCCAAGTGATCTACTTCTTCAAACTAGTCCTACTACCTACAGTTTCCACCTCCTCCCAATAGTGCCATCAAATATGCATCCCTTAATAGATTGAACCACTGATGAGGTTGGAACCTCGCCATCCAATCACTTTCCCAAAGCCCACCTCTGAACATTGCTGCATTAAGGAACAAGCCTTCAACACACGAGCCTTTGTGGGGACGGTTCAGATCCAAACCATAACACAAGGGAAGTTTCTTTTTTTTTCATTTGTTCTTTTTAGTTATACATGACAGTAGAATGTATTTTGACAGATTATACATACACAAAGTATAACTTATTCTACTTAGGATCCCACTCTTGTGCTTGTACATGATGTGGAGCTACCTTGGTCATATATACAAATACAAGGCTTTCTTTCCTATTCCCCTCCCCTTCTTCCCTTCATTTACCTTTGTCTAATCCAATAGATTTCTATTATTCCTAGGGAAGTTTCTTAACACATAAAAATATTCATGAAAAATTTTACCAAACCTCATGTTTAAAGCAAAATATTGAAAACTTTGCCTTTGAAATCAACCAAAGGGAACAGGTTTTCATCTCATTTTCTCTTCTTTTAGTATTTGTTGGAGATCTAAGCCAGCATAATAAAGTAGGAAAAGGAAATAAAGGAAACACAGCTGTCATTTTTTAACTATGATAATAAGCATTATTAGAATTCATCATTTCTGGGTCTATAATATTTTAAATCAATAGTTAAAACTCATCATTATTTTCTACAAGTAAAAAAGAAAAAATGCCAATTAAATTCTAAAACTGCTTTGACAATTGTCCTGCATCATGCTCGATGACTTAGTTTTTCTTCCCTAGAGAGAGATTAGTCAGTGTCTCTGGTCATTATAGGGTTCGGGGAAGTTCTCCTGACCTCACTTTTATTACATGAAATGTGGTAGATAATTATTCTGCTCTTGTGTCAGTAATAATATCACACAACTTTCACCACTTATGGGTATTTTTCTTTCTTTTTGGATGTTTGATTATTATTTTACAAATAAATATATTTCAATTTTTACTTCCATAATGAATATTAATATCTAGTTTATGCTCTGTTGCTCTATTTCTATGCTTTTTCACATACTCAGTAACTTTTCTGTCCAAAACCTAATAATAGTGTAATTGTTGTAAAGACATTTTAATCGACAGTTACACTTAGCACATATAACTATGACCATGTTCATTCATTCCTACTTTATTTCCTCCTTTATTATGTTGGTGGTGATGACTAATACTTTGAAAGTAATGATTATAAATTAGATTCTAAGATTCCTTTCAACTCCAAAGAGGTCAAAATGTGTAAAAAGGTACACTGTGGCCTTGTTTAAAAATAAGACATTTTAACAAGTTTGCAGGATATAAGATCAATATAGAAAAAAAGATTGCATTTCTTCACCAGCAATGGAACACTCAGGTGCTTTAGAGCTGCTGGTTTTCTGCCCTATTTAGGTCAATGTAAGGTGGGGTAAAATGAACTCCACAAAACCTTCTCCTGCTTCTTCACTTATCTTTCACTTTAGGTGCTTCCCCATCCCTTCCCACTCCAACACATATTGGGAACCAGCTACTTTCCATCTCTCCAAGAATTTCTCACATTGCTCTTGTAACATTTGGGGACTACGAACCTTTGTGGCTTCTGGATCTCTCCAGGGTTGGACTTGGAGAATGGAATCAAGTATGGGTAAAGTTTTTCTTCTAGCAGAAAAATCAATTTAGAACTTTCTAAATCTCTTTGATATCTTCTATTTAACATATATGTATTTTTCTCTTAAAAAACAAGGATATGAGAAGGATTTAAATCACTCAAAGCAATGTTGCTACAGAATGGGAGGGAGATCACCAAAGGATTCCTTTCTCAGTTTCATCATTTGTGATCTTCATAGGTATTTATGTGAAATAAGGACTTTTACCAATTCCTGCCATTTAGAATAGTTAATTTAAATAAATCATCACAATGTTTGTTACTGGAGCTTTCTCAGAGATTGAATGAAAACTTTTGAATATACTAAATACATTATATTGATGAGTCTTGTGTATATATTATTTTACTTGTGTCATTTCTTTCTGACATCTCAAATGGTCAAGAGAATTTGAACAGAGAAGACCCTTTTCTAATTACTTTATACCAAATCCTTTCAGAAAACTTGAAAGAGTTGATTAGCTAATTTTATCTTTCACTTGTACAAATTCTAATGATAGCTACTCTCTGATTGACAAATCTTTGCTACTTCTCATTTTGGTGGCTGACCATTTTCTAAATTGTTATCACCAAAAGATCACCTGTGTAATGAGACAGGTAGGAAACCTGCTTTCAGACTTGTGGATGCTCATCTTTTTACTCTTTCTCCAATTATTTCTGTAGGCATTTCAATTGCATTCTCTCTGGGTGATTCCTTTGACTTCATCAGGTAATGTCCCTCTTTTTGTTAATCACACAGTATGGCTTTCTTATTGACCCTATGCCTCTGCTGTGCTCTTTCTTCTCCCATCTTTGTTATCGTGTTATGAGTAGACCAGTAAAATGAGATGTATTTACTGTGTTGCTTTAGAAGAAATTGATTGTCAAAATAACACTGTCTTACTCCATGTATCTCTTTCTACAGTGACACAGCTGCCTGCTTTGTTGGCAACAGCAAATATTCATTCTTGGTAATGTTGCAAAACGAATATAGCCAAGGAAGAGAAAAAGAAGCATCATTCAGTGTTCATCATCAGCTATTAAATTATACCTGTAATATTTTTGTTACCCAAATATTAACAACAGGAATACCCTGATACTTTAGCAGAGTTTTTGATATGATAGAAATTTGGGGATGAGAAACTTTGACAGTTTGGATATGGCATATATGTGTTAAACATGTTTGCCAATTTGTTTTTCTTTACAGGAAAGTTATTGGGGTGAGTAAACTATAAACTTACAAAAGCCTATTTTGTGAATAGGTTTATTGTGGAAGAATTCTTTCCTGGGTGAGAGCTTTGCCTAGTGAGCTGTGGCAAGTTGTTTTCCCCATCTGTCTGCCCAGGCAAGTGACAGAATTCCTCAGAGTTATTTAACATTTTCTGTTTTATAAATACATGTAAGCTCCTTTCACTGTGCATAGCAGTATCCCAGTTACAACATGTCAAAAAGAAGTCAGCGTGGGTTCTGTACTGAAGAGTTATTGGCTATGACTTTACGCAAGTTATTTAGTCTCAGTTTCCCTTTCTAAACAGTGGTAATAATAAATGTACCTACCTCATAGGGATTAAATGAGAAAATTCATGTAGTCATCTAGTACAAAGACAGGAAAAGAGTAAATACTTAAGAAATGTTTGTTATTATTGTTAATAACCTCAGGGCAAATGAGCAGAGGATTGGATGTGTGTAATAGTAGTTATGGTGTAAAGGGTAAAATTTGAGGTTTGCCACATCTGATATCACAAACCTTGTTATTAAAAAGGCTTCTATTGTGCAGACCAAAAAATTAAATCTAAAGTATAAAAGATTCCCAAAGGAACATAGGGCTGAAATTAGTTGAACAAAATTACAATGCTAATCCATTAACTGTAAAAATTATTTTTGTCTTCAGAAAGAAATAAAAGCTGATGCAATAAATGGAAGTGAAATAAAATAACTTTGGAAGTGATGATTAACTGATGAGCAGATGATTAGAAAACTCTTTAAAAATGAAATGGGACCTAGATCCTTTGGTTAATGTTTGAGTACTTAAGAAATACTAAAATGTCTTATAAAAGACATTTCACACTTACACTGAGACCCACAAGCAAACAAAACAAAACCAAGCAAACAGAAGATGTTCAACTACATACAGTAAGTTCAAGTCTCTTATTATTTCCCTATCTATCTTCATAGATATAACTTCCCAATGTAGTACAATATGCTGCATCAGACAGAACAGGTGAGACTAGACCATAGAAAGTGACATATGCCAAAATGTCAAGCAATAGAGGGAAGAACTTCACTTGATCATCATGAACATCACTGACTTTGGGTTAACAATCCTGCAACCCCTGGCTGATATGTCTTCCATTTGAGGAAAAAGTTCCACAAATTTAACATGACAAAAGATAAATCAGAGCTCTTGAAAAAACCTTTAATTCTTCCATGTTAATTTCCTTAGTGAAATCTTCCACATCACCTTGTTATATATGAATCATGGCATTAAAATGAGAAAGCAGTGCTTAGAGACATCCAGGCCTCAGCTTCATGACTCCTAGACTAGGTCACATCCTCAGATATCTAGTAAAAGCTACCGATTTGTGAGCATGTGAGCTGTTTCTAGAAGTTTTCAGAAGGGAAGGGCAGTTTGGGGGAACAGGTGGATATCTGAACAAATACAAAACAAAGACATATTTCATGGAGATCTCATTGACTTTTAGAAATGCTTTGAACAATAGCCATGGCCACTGGGGTGCTGTAATGACATGCCCCATTATAAAATGTAACACTAAGTAAACGTAGGAGTGGAAATTTAACAATTGAACATTTAATGGCTGCAATTATGGCAAAAGAATAATGAACCTATTAGACAGGAGAACTGGCAATTACTCTACAGCTTATTGGAATACAGCTGTGAAAAAGTAATACAGCAGCATACTTAAGAATGGTTATTAAAAGGGGATAATGCATTCTGTTTACACTGACAGAAGCAATTTTTCTTCTGAAATGAAATGGCGCTTTTTGGCTATCAGACATATGAACTCAGATATGATGAATCCTACTATTTAAAGGTAATGCATTTTCAGATATGCCTCTCTAGCTGTAAATGATGTCTCCACTAAGACCATAAGGGTGAGATCTTTTTGGTGGAAGAAATGGAAGAGGATGTCAAAATGGCCTTATAAACACTAAATAAATCACCTGAAGAAAAGTGGGATAAATTTTAACTGATTCAAATAGCTGCATAAATGAAACACATACAAGTTCAGAGATGTGGGATGTCAAGAGAAGGTGTTCAAAACAATTACATGATCTATAAAATCATCATTTCAGTGTCTGGGAGTGATGGATGTGTCTTATTGCATTTTCAAATGTATACACTTTTAAGTGCAATTTATGTGGCCCTCTCCACTTTCAGTTATATCCTTCCAAATGTAATCATCATAACCCTGGGAGACAGCCAAACACTGGGCTGCTTGAAAACAATGGTCCAGACAAGGGGTTGGGCACTAAAGTGCAGATAAAGTGTAAGAAAACTGTCCTAAGTACATTAGTCCCTCAAGACCTCAACACTTGTCTAGAGATTGGTTTTGAAAGGAAAGCTATGTTCTCATAACAAGGTGTCATCACTAGTCATTTCCAAGGTAGATTGGAGTGATGTGTAGTAAATGCTTAAACTGCACAGAGTACTGGGAATTCAGAGATCCTTGGGGAGGTCCTCTGATTCAGCCCTCTGCTCCTTTACAGGACCATACTCAAGCTATCTCAAATAGAGGGAAAGCTTCCTTCATTTTAATTCTTGCAATATGAAAGACTCAATGTTTATTGGGTCCACTTTTTTTTCCTGTGGGAATAGTCTTGAAACTTGAGCTCAGATCCCTTTTCCTATTACTGTCCTATAATTTTATGGGATAGGATTAAAACATAGTGACAGACTGAAACTCCACTTGCCTGGAACATTCTTATGTATAGAAGTCCCACCTGCCGCAGTGTGCATTATGCCACAGTCCCATCACTTGCTTGGAGCTTGAAGCCAGTTGTGCTCAGTATGCTGTACATAACAAGCTAATGTGGGAGGAGGCTATTTTAAATGGCATGTTCTGTCTGGTCTAGAACATTTTGATGTCTGACATATGTAAAAAGAACAAAGTAAATTGTCTTTTAACCTAGAAAGAAGTTGCTTTGGGCAGACAAGGAATACGAGGCTCTAAAATAAGATATTTTTGTAGTTTTAGGGTCACAGATCTGTTTAGGGGATACAATGTACTCTGTAGATAATCACTCCCCCCCAAATGCACATATATACTGATTTTACATGAAATTCTAACTAGAAACCTAGTAGGAAGTCTGAAGTCCTTGATTGAAATCTATATAAGAAGTAGCAGTACCAACTTCTACAGCTCTTCATCCAAATATGTAACTGCCAGTTCTCAAACATTTGATTTAATAAGGCCAATGGGAGTGGGGAAATTACATTCATACAGTTAAAAATATGATTAGTACCACATAGTTTTCCTAGTCTTCCTACCAAGTCAGATTCTGGCTGGTTTGAATTTCACCCTCTCTTTCTTCCCATGTTTACATAGATAGAGAGAGCATTGGCAATCATAATGTCCAGTCAATGGACAAAGACAGAAGTCTTTAGATGACCAACCCTAGTAATGAAAGTTGACTGTTAGTGTTAAGAGAAGAGAGAGATGAAAGATTAGAGAATGGTTTTGTCCATTTTTTCTACAACTATTGTCTGACCTCTGAACCAAACTTCTCTTCATCCAAGTTCAAGATGATGGGAAAAAAATGAGATGTCCTTACTTCAGAGAGGCCAATAAAAATGGGTGGAAAAGGCCAGTCCCTTTGGGGTCTCCAAGGTGCACTGCATTAATGTGTCTGCTCTGCTCTGATTTCAATGTCCGCCCTCCTACTGCTCACACTCCTCCACCCTTCTTTGTTCAGGGTCCTCCTTGGACTTTAGGTCTGCTCTTGAAATCAAAATATTGCTTATCTCTTTTGCTTTCTGACCCAGTTATTTTAGATTGTGTTTCCCTGAATAGCTATTCATTCTCCCTTGAGTGAGTCCTTCGTTTTGGTTTGTAATTGCCCAAACAATTTCTACCCCCACTCCCCTACCAGATGCTAAAACTCAGAGAAAGGGCCTGAGAATGGTCCTGCATTCTGGTATCCTGCGTATAGGCAATAGAAAGAAAGGAAAGAGAACAGTGCCTAAGGTGGGCAAGAGGGAGAAGGGACAAAAGGATATTTGGTCAGCATGTGCACAAAAGTACTAAAATTTAATCTTCAGGCTTCTTTCATCTGATCACAGCGACAGTACAGAAGAAGGTCAGAAATGCAGGCTAGAAATAGGGCATCCATCCTACAATTTGAGACTAGTGCATAGTTTCAGATCACAGTGCCTATTGTGCAATGAAGTACAGTAATTCTTTTCAAATATCATAATTATCTTATGAATGGTATAATTATATTGCATTGTGTGTATTAAAATTGTCAACTTGTTAAATGCCAGCATTATATATATATACACATATGTTTTATACACACACACACACACACACACACACATACATATATCTCCTGATTTGTCACTTCTTTATTTGCATATTATATTCCTGGAGCCTTGAAAAAGAAAAGAAAAAAGGAAATATTCTACCTCTACTTATTTCTGGGAAGCCCCTTGGGAAAAGAAAATGAGAGGGGAAGGAAGATGAAAAGAAAAAAAGGGGGAAAATAAAAAAGATAAAGGGACAGGCCTTTCTATTTAGGTATCCATGAAGAGGCTGGTCTTTTTTCATGATCCTTTTGCTATGTCCTCCTTTTTTCCTCTCAAAAGTCAAAAAATGTTTTTCCTTTTACTTTCTATTGCTCAATTGTATCTGAAGGAATATAAGAAATATATGCAGAGGGCATGGTGTGGCCTTAATGACAATGTTTTAAAGTGTTTTACTAGATAATAAAATAGAAGGTGCCAAAATTCCCTGATTTTGTAAGATCACCTAGTAAAATCTTTTTTTTCCCCTAGTACTGGGATTTCCAGGGGTGCTCTACCTCTGAGCTATCCCCATCCCCTTTGTATTTTATTTTGGGACAAGTTCTCACTAAGTTGCTATTTTAGTCAAATTTTTTTTGTTCCTTGACCGAATGACTTGACAAGGACATAGAAGGAGAAAAGTTTATTTGGGGCTCATGATTTCAGAAGTCTCAGTCCATAGATGGCTGATACCATTGATCTGGCCTTGGCCAATACCATTGATCTGTTCCAGAACATTATTGTGGAAGAGTATAGTGGAGGAAAGCAGCTCAGGACATGGCTACCAGGAAGTAGAGAGAGCTCCACTCAGCAGGAACAAGATATAAAACCCAAAGGCACACCCCAATGACCCCACCTCCTCCACCCACATCCTTCCTGTCTGGAGTTACTTCCCAGTTAATCTTTATTAGGGGATTGAAGTATTGATTATGAAAAGGCTTTCATAACCTAATCATTTTACCTTTAAACTTAATTGCATTGTTTCACACATGAGCTTTTGGGGGACACTTCATATCTGAACCAAAGCAGTTATCAAAGCTGGTCTCAAATATGTAATCCTTCTTAGAGTAGTTTTGATTTGCATTTCTCTAATTGCTAGAGATGATGAACATTTTTTCATGTTTCTTTATTGATTGTATTTCTTCTTCTGTGAAGTGTCTTTTCAGCTCCTTAGCCCATTTATTGATTGGGTTCTTTGTTTTTTTGGTGTTAAGTGGTTTAAATTCTGGAGATTAGTGCTCTGATGTGTGTGTGGCAAAAATTTTGTCCCATTCTGTAGGCTTTCTCTTTATGTTATTGATTGTTTTCTTTGCTGAAAAGAAGCTTTTTATTAATTCTTGATTTTACTTCTTGTGCTTTAGGAATCTTGTTAAGGAAATCAGGTCCTAAGTGTGTATGATAAAGATTTGGGCCTACTTTTTCTTCTATTAGGCTCAGGGTTTCTATTCTAGTGCCTAAGTCTTTGATCAACCTTGAATTGATTTTTGTCCAGGGTGAGAGATAAGAGGTTTAATTTCATTTTGCTACATATGCATTTACAGTTTTCCCAGACCATTTGTTGAAGAGCCTATCTTTTCTCCAGTGTTTTTGGTGCTTTTGTCTAGTATGAGATAACCGTATTTATGTGAGTTTGTCTCTGTGTCTTCTATTCTGTACCTTTGGTCTACATATCTATTTTGGTGCCAATACCATGCTGTTTATGTTACTATTACTCTGTAGTATAGTTTAAGGTCTAGTATTGTGATGCTCCTGCTTCACTCTTCTTGCTAAGCATCATTTGGCTATTCTGGTTCTCTTATTTTTCCAAATGAATTTTGTGATTGCTTTTACTAGTTCTATGAAGAATGTCATTGGGATTTTAATAAGAATTGCATTAAATCTGTATAACACTTTTGTTAGTATGGTCATTAATATTTGACAATATTAATTCTGCCTATCCAAGAGCATGGGAGATCTTTCCATTGTCTAAGGTCTTCTTCAATTTTTTTCTTTAGTGTTCTGTATTTTTCATTGTAGAGGTCATTCACCTCTTTTGTTAGATTGATTCCCAAGTATTTTATTTTATTTGATTTTTTGAGGCTATTGTGAATGGGGTAGTTTTCCTAATTTCTCTTGCAGTGGATTCATCACTGATGCATAGAAATATGTTTCATTTATGGGTATTGATTTTATATCCTGCTACTTTGCTGAATTCATTTATTAGTGTTAGAAGTTTTTTGGTGGAATGTTTTGGATCTTCTAAATATAGAATCATGTCATGGCAAATAATGATAATTTGAGTTCTTCTTTTCCTATTTGTATCCCTTTCATTCCTTCTATATAATTGCTCTGGCTAGAGTTTCAAGGACTATGTTGAATAGAAGTGGTAAAAGAAGTCATCTCTGTCTTGTTCCAGTTTTTAGGGGGAATACTTTCAATTTTTTTGCATGTAGAATGTTGTTGGCCTTGGGCTTAGCATAGATAGCTTTTACAATGTTGAGGTATTTTCTTACTATCCCTAGTTTTTCTAGTATTTTAAACATGAAGAAATGCAGTATTTTGTCAAATGTTTTTTCTGCATCTATTGAGATGATCATATGATTCTTGTCTTAAGTCTATTGATATGAATTATGTTCATTGATTTCCATTTGTTGAACCCACCTTGTATACCTGAGATAAACCCTACTTGATAGTGGTGCACTGTCTTTTAAATATATTTTTGTATGCAATTTGCCAGAATTTTATTGAAAATTTTTGCATGTATGTTCATTAGGGATATTGGTCTGAAGTTTTCTTTCCTTTATGTGTCTTTGTCTGGTTTTGATATCAGGGTGACACTAGCTTCATAGAATGAGTTTGGAAGGGTTCCTTCCATTTCTATTTCATGAAATAATTTGAGGAGTATTGGTATTAATTCTTCTTGAAGGTTTTGTAGAACTCAGCTGAGAATCCATTTGGTCCTGGGATTTTCATGGTTGGTAGGCTTTTGATGGTGTCTTCTATTTTATTGCTTGAAATTGACCTATTTAAATTGTGTATGTCCTCTTGATTTAGTTTGGGTAGATCACATGTCTCTAGAAATTTGTCAATGTCTTCAAGATTTTTTATTTGAGTATAAATTTTCAAAATAGTTTCTAATTATTTTCTCTATTTCTGTAGGGTCTATTATGATATTTCCTTTTACATCACAAATTTTAGTAATTTGAGTTTTTTCTCTCTCTTTGTTAATGTAGCTAAAGCTTTATCAATTTTACTTGTTTTTTCAAAGAACCTATTCTTTGTTTTGTCAATTTTTTGAATTGTTTCTTTTGTTTCAATTTAAATGATTTCAGCTCTGATTTTAATTATAATCTATCTTCTACTGCTTTTGGTGTTGATTTGTTCTTCTTTTCCTAGGGCTTTGAGAATGTAATGTTACCCATTCAGGGGCAGGTACTAAGGATTGAACTCAGGGGTACTGAACCACTGAACCACATTCCAAGCCCTATTTTGTGTTTTATTTAGAGACAACATCTCACTGAGTTGCTTAGTGCCTCGATGTTGCTGAAGCTGGTTTTGAACTCATGATCCTCCTGTCTCAGCCTCTCAAGCTGCTGGGATTACAGGCATGCACCACCTCACCTGGCTAGGCCTTTTTTTTTTTTTTTTGACTTTTTATTCTTTTAATTAGTGAGCTCAGTGTAATGAACTTACTTCTTAGCACTGCTATCATAGTGTCCCAGAGATTTTGATATGTTGTATCGGTGTTCTCGTTTACCTCTAAGTATTTTATTTTCTCCCTGATTTCTCTTGCTATCCATTCATCAGCCAATAGCATGTTATTTAGTGTCCAGGTGTTGGAGTAGCTTCTATTTTTTTTTTTATTGTTGATTTCTAGTTTCACTTCACTATGATCTAATAGAATGCAGGATAGTATTTCTATTTTTTTGTATTTGCTAAGAGTTGCTTTGTGGCATAATATATGGCCTATTTTAGAGAAAGATCCATGTGCTGTTGAGAGGAAAGTGTATTTGCTCAACAATGGATGAAATTCTCTATATATGTTTGTTAAGTCTAAATTATTGATTGTATTATTTAGTTCTATAGTTTGTTTAGTTTTTGTCTGGAATATCTATCCAGTGGTGAGAGAACTGTGCTAAAGTCATCCAGTATTGTGTTGTGGTCTGTTTGATTCTTGAAACTGAGAAGGGTTTGTTTGATGTATATAAATTTTCCATTTTAGGGGGCATAAATATTTATAATTGTTATGTCTTGTTGATGTGTGAGTCCATTAAGCAGTATGAAATGTCCTTATTTATCCCTTCTGCCTAACTTTGGTTTGAAGTCTACATTATCTGATATGAGGATGGAAACTCCTGTTTGTTTATGCAGTCTATGTGAGTGATATGTTTTTCCCACCCTTTTACCTTCAGTCTGTGGGTGTCTTTTCCTGGGATGTGAGTCTCTTGAAGACAGCATATTGTTGGGTCTCTCTTTAAATTCAGTCTGCCAGTCTATGTCATCTGATTGATGAGTTTAAGCCATTAATATTCACAGTTATTACTGAGATATGATTTGTATTCCCAGTAGTTTTGGTTGATTTTTGGCTTTCAACTAGACATATTTTCTCCTTTGATTGACTTTTCCTTTAGCTTAGTTCCTCCCTTTGCTGGTTTTCATTGTTTTTGTTTGTTTGTTTGTTTGTTTGTTTCCTCTTCATGCAATATTTTGCTGAGAATGTTCTGTAGTGCAGACTTTCTAGTTGTGAATTATTTTAACTTTAGTTTATCATGGAAGGCTTTTATTTCATCTTAAAATCTGGAGCTTAGTTTTTCTGGGTATAAAATTCTTGGTTGGCATCCATTTTCTTTCAGAGCTTGACATATGTTATTCCAGGACCTCTTGGCATTCAGGATCTGGGTTGAGAAATCAACTGAGATCTGGTTTCCCCCATATGTAATTTGTTTGTTTTCTCTCACAGCCTTTAAAATTCCATCTTTATTCTGTATGTTAGTCATTCTCATTATGATGTGCCTTGGTGTGGGTCTGCTGTAATTTTGTATGTCTCGTGTCCTGTAAGCTTCTTGTAGTTTATTTTCCATTTCATTCTTTAGGTTTGAGAAATATTTTGATATTATGTCATTGAAAAGATTGTGCATTCCTTTGGTTTTTATCTCCATACCTTTGTCTATTCCAATAAATCCTAAATTTGGTCTTTTCATGTTATCCCATAATTCTTGGAAGATCTGTTCATGGTTTCTCACCCCCTTCTCTGTAAGGTCAACTTCATTTTCAAGAGTGTATATTTTGTATTCATTGCCTAAGGTTCTGTCTTCCAAGTATTTTAGTCTGTTGGTGATACTTTCCATTAAATTTTTTATTTGGTTTATTGTTTCCTTCATTTTGAAGATTTCTGTTTCGTTCCTTTTTATAATCTCTGCCTCTTTATTTCCTGTATTTTCTCTCTGATACTATCCTTTATTTAAAAGATCAGTCTAATTATATACCTTCTAAATTCCTTCTCTAACATCTCTTCTACTGTATTGTCTATGGATTCTATTGTTGAAACATCTTGGTTTGTTTGAGGTGCTTTGTTCCCTTGTTTTTTCATGTTGTTTGTGTGTCTTCTCATCTAGCTGTATGGATCTGAGGCAGTACAGTTTCTACCCTGTAGCCTTATAGTGTCCCTAAAGGCTGCCAGCACCTCACCTTTTAGGGGGAGATCAATATTAACAGCATCCAATGCAAACAATATACATACAACCTCACATCAAATAGCCTCTATTAGGGCATCTGCAATTTTGTCACAATAAACAGAAATGATGTGTTCAATTATTGTTTACAATATAAACAGTAAGTCTGCTAAAAGGGTTTACCATTTTAAATGGCGGACAAAGAGGGAACAGAAGTAGTATAGGATGTGATGTTTATGAGAGAGAAGGAGAGAAGGTAGAGGTAAAAATTTATAGTAAGAGCAAAGGAGGAATTAACAGAGGTTCACTGTTAGCATGAGAACTGAGAAAGAGAAACCCGGAAGACAGAGAAGTGAGAAAAAAATATGTACAGATTTAAAACAAAAAATAAAAATACATAACAAAACTGTAATATACTATTAAGACATCCCATTCCTCAATAAATTGATGCATGAAAAATATTTGGATTCAAAGATGGTAGGGATGTGAGAGACAGGGAGGAAAAAAGGCAAGTCTCAATGGAAAATTGAATCATTGCTTCCATTGGCTTTCAAAAATTTTCACAGCTTCCCTTTTCCAGTCTTCCCACCTGTTGCAGCTGGTCCCTTCGGTCCCCATGCACTTCAGGACTCACTGAGCTGAGTTGTCTGCAGTTTCTCCCACATGTACTCTTCTCAGGGAACTTCCCCCAGTCCACAGACTTGCTAGGCCCAGACTGGCCCACACAGCCTCAGCTGCAATCTGATGGATCTGGGCTTCAGATTCCCCAGGCTCTGCCTTGCAGCAGTCTCAAGATCTCAATGCCTTCCAACTTGCAGAGAGACTACCAGGGATGCGTTAACACAAAGAGGCAGCCAGATGGAGGCCACTAGCATACTCAGGGGGAAGCTTTCAGGTGCAACCAGATCTGCATGTACCCCAACAATATATCTCCAGGCCCTGGCAGGTGTCCACAGACTGAGGTGGCTGCACCCTCAAGATGGCAGCGATGGTGGCGGGAAACCTGCAGGCCCCTTGGACCTGGACTTCCAGGCCCTGGCTGGTGTACCAAGATGGTGGCAGCAGTGTGTAAACAAACCTGTGGGTATCCTGACGATGGACATCCACACAGAGCAGGCAATAGGCAGAAGGCATCCAGGGGTGGTCTACCACAAATGGCAGGTGATTGGTGGGTGGACGGCAGGCTACAGGTGATGGGCATGTGATCAGCCAGCGATCTGCCTCAGAAGGCGGGGAATCTGTGTTGTGGGCCCTGCTTCCGAAGAAGGCAAACAGCAGGTGATAGGTGGGCAGTGAGGGCTACCTTGCAGAGAAATAGTATTTCCTCTGATTAAATACCAAGTTGTAGAGTGATGAAGAGTGTATCCTCCCTCTAGTTCACCATCTTGAATTCCTGATAAACATATTTTATTGAATACAAGTCGGTGAGTTTTGAAAGACAAGTGCATATTTAAGTTTTTCTTCAAATACCTGTGGCAAACCAACCAATAGTGCTGCCTGCAGGTAACCCCAGGGGTCATTGGGGAAGTGAATTGGCTTCTCTTCACTCAGGACTGAACTGGTCAACTTCGTGCAATGAATGTACCATAGAATTGTCAAACTACTCAAGGAACCTGTGTTTCTAGTCCCAGTTCTATTTGACCTAGTTAAGTGGTTTTGAGGAAGTCACTGAGCCCCCCTGGGCTGTTTTTTTTTTTCTCTCAGAAAATATAGGATTCAATTATAATAATATGAAGATGTTTATAGATCTAAATGTTTATGATCCCATGGGTTTAATTATTGAGCTATATGATGCTGTTTATGCCATATAATGCAAAAAGAAAAAAGAAAGAAAGAAAAAAACCAACATCTCAATCTGACATGTTTTGTTGTCCGAGTACACTGTATCGACATGTTTAAGGCAAATTAATATCTAAATACAACAAAAGGAGTCCTTGATTTTCTGAATACACCAAAAGCTTATTTTCACTTGGCATGTCAGTACAGAGTAATAGGAACTTAGTCTGAGGAACATTTGAAGAAGGAAGTTTTGTGATTATTGAAGAACTTATGCAAATTTGTTTTTAACAGAACTCAGCCCCGTCCTAGGTTGTTATGATGAGATTTTTGAAAGTGTGAAGCTGGCCCTAGCCTACCTCTGCAGATCATGATTCCGTGTTTAGACACATTTTATCATGTCACAGTGGGAGTTGGTTGAAAGTACCCAGCAACTGTGCTTGCTTGCACTGAAACTTGCCATCATGAAGCAACGGCACAAGCTGTTCCCTTTAGGAAGTGTATTTTGTGGATTAGAAAGTACAGAAATAAAGCAAAAGCCTGGCAAACAAGGAGCTCAGAAAGGTGATTAATAAGAAATAGGAAATTATATTGCAACAAAATACCTTTGTGAATGCGCACTCCCTATAGCTAATATCCAAGGTAAATATTTTGGATGTTGAATTGGCTCATGAATGCAGCTATCAATAGAGTGATATCAGCATACTCTTAGAGAACTCATATATTTTAAAAATAACAAATATAGTGAATAAATAGTGAAAATTTATTGATTATTGACAGAAAAATTAAAAAACAGTAAGGTAAAACCATTCAGAAGACTCCTTCAAGCCTATGGCATTGATTTAGGTAAACTGTTTACAGAAAAGGGATGCAGAGAAACTTACTTTATTAATATGCAGCATCATCTTGTCAATATTTTCTTTGCTAGCATTTGGTGTTCATGGTGAGGAAAGTAGCTGTTTGCATCCTATGTACCCTTTCTTGCCTTCCTTTATCTTTAGCAGGCTTTGAGAAAAGAACATATTTCTTTTATAAATAAAATACAAAAAATCTTGCACTGAGGAATAGCTATGCCCTTTCAAACTAACAAATTAAGGAAGGCCTTTATTTTTTTTCCATTTACTCTCCCTATAGAATATCACTGCATATATCACTACTGGTATATTAATAATATTTAATGATAATTATATTAGCAACATTAATAAAGGATTTTAATTCTCTTTTGCAGTTAAATCAATTCCCTTGTGCTAAAAAGAAATCATTAGTAATTCCACATTGACTCACGAAATTTTCCAATTATTTCAATGCTCAATTTTCACACTTCTACAGAGACATGGTAAATAAATAAGGCCTTTGGATGTGGCAATGCAAACCTTTCCATTTCAGCTTCTACGTGCGGCATTTTATGATCAGTTGTAAGGGAAAAAAGAGGAAGCTCTTTAGGTTCCTTAGGTGTTAGAATGAGCTAAGTTGGAACTTCCATTTGCCAATTTCAACATAGGCTTCTTCAGCTATGTACAAGTGGGGTTGAGATTGTACTTTTTTCTTTAGTTTCTTTTCTAGTCCTTTAATAAAGCCTGTTCATTATTTACTGCTTTTCTTCGTCTTAGTCCATAGCACAGTCCTTCATATTTATCAGAATCCTGCTACTCTAAGTAAAACCCAAGTCTCTTTAAATGAATACAATCCATGTTTATTGCTCACTCATGGCACAGTCCAGTGGAAGCCATGTGACAATCCTGGATGGCTCTCATCCAAGCTGTGACTTAGGAACCAACTGATTTCCATCTTGCAACTCAGGAATCTCAGAATCCTTTGCTTTCAGCCTTTTGGCTAGAAAACAGAAAGAGTGTATGTTAGAAAGGCACACCCATTCTGTTGGCCTCAGATTAGACAGGATGCAGACTTCCTTCACTAGCAGGGATTAGTCACATGACCCCACCTAGAGGCATTTGGGTTGAAAAATGCAGTGAAGTTCATGGATACTTTGTTAGTTGTAACATTCTCACCCATATCTTAAGAAAGATTAGAATTACATATTTCTAATGGATGTGAGGAGGAACAAAATCCAAATTATAGCTAGAGAAAACAAAGAAATCATCCTTTCACCCAAGAGTATATAGGTTTTTGGGGTTTAATGAATTCTAAATTGGATAATATCAATTTCTGACAGTACTCATGCTGGTGCCATATTTACATGCTAGGTATTTCCACTCTGGAAAGCACTTTACAGTAGTGTATCCTCAGAAACTTCCACAGTTTCTGGCAGGTAAATGTTATGCCTTAATAAATATTTGTTGAATTAAGGAATGCATATCAACTCAGTTCAGCATCTAAAAGCCCTGTGTCCCATCACAGGTTGGCTGATGGGGCCCATGGTAACAATATAACTTTGTCACAGATGACTTTGCTACAGTTCATAAAGATCACTGGGCAGCAAATGAGCAGAGTTGCCCTCTTCTTTCTCTGGCTCTGCCCAGCCAGCTGGTGGATATGGAACTTCCCCAGGCCTGGTCTCTATGGAGAAGAGAAAGACATCCAATTGTAGTCTCATTCTTGCTCTTTTAAAAAAAAATAGCATTTCTCAGCTGGGTGCGGTGGCACACGCCTGTAATTCCAGCACTTTGGAGACTGACAGGAGAATCGCGAGTTCAAAGCCAGCCTCAGCAATGGCGAGGCACTAAGCAACTCAGTGAGACCCTGTCTCTACATCAAACATGAAATAGGGCTGGGGATGTGGCTCAGTGGTCGAGTGCGCCTGAGTTCCATCCCCAATACCAAAAAAATAAATAAATAGCATTTCTCATTTTAGCTAGGGTAAATTGTAATGAAGGGTCCAGACAAATCCCAACACCTCTGAGGTACCTTATTGCGGAGTTTATCCCTTCCTTGTAGCATTATTCAGTGTAGATGTGCCTGGTCAGGCCGGTTGTTATGCAAAATTATGTCTATGACTAAGGATTCTTCCATCTTAAGCCTCCACTGTCTTTACCTGGGATTCCCAGGTTATACGGTAGAGTCATCTCCATCCAAGTCAGACAGAAGGGGAGGGTATCACAGAAAATCCTATTTATGAGGTTTTGGTGGTGGGTGTTTTATAGGACTACAAGTTGTGTGCATCATTTCCACCTCTATTCCACTGACCAAAACTTAGTCATGTGGCCATGTCCACCTGCAAGGGAATTGGGAAATGTTTTCTAGAGGTCAGTTTAAAAGGAGAAAAGCAGGTAGTCTCTCATAATAGTCAGCAATGACTAAATAGACATGGTATTCAAAAAGTAGATATGCAGTCCCAGAAAACATAAGGTACTTACACAAACAGAACTTCACATTCTCAACCGCACTGTTTACATATATATATTTTAACTATAACCAATTCACTCTTTTTCATCCATTGCCAACCACTGTGTAATAGGAAAAAAATGAACCAAGGTTTTAGTTCAACCTAATGATACAATTTCACAGAACTTTCTGCTGTGGTTTGGACATAGTTTGTGAGTTTGTGCCCTCAAATGTTCTTGTGTTGGGACCTTGGTTCCCAGGATAGCAGTGTTGGGAGGTGATAAATTCTTTAAGGGGTAGGGCCTGGTCAGAGGTCCTAGTTCAGTTGGGGGCAGCTCTCAAAAGGGAATAAGATATTTCTTGTGGGATGCTGACTAGTTCTCATGAAGATTGTTACAAAATCTTGAACCGGCTCCTTCAAGTCCCTCGTCGCTTCCACTCTGCCGGTGTGATTCTTCCTCCCACAGGTGGTCCTTGTGGCCTCTGCCATTCACTATGATGTGATGCAACCAAGAGGGTCCACACTAAACTGAGTCAATGCCAACACTGTGATCTGGAACCTCCAATACTGTGAACAATGTCAACCTCTTTTCCTTATAAAGTTACTCTGTCTCAAGTATTTCATCAAAGCAATGAGAAGCTGATAAGCTGTGGGTTTTTAAAAGATACACTTTATCACATTGAGACAGTGATGTTCTAGTTTTCATTTGTTGGCTATTTTTTACATTAAATGTTTTAGATTATAAAGGAAAAAGAGAGAGAGAGAGAAAGAAAAGAGTAAAAGACATCTGTTCTCTTACCTATTCTGTAAATGCTTTATTAAGGGGAGATGGCCAGCATCTCCTTAAGGAGTTCTTCTTGCCGAGAGGATGTAAGTCACCTGAGAAATTAAAGCCTAGAATAATTAATAAAGAACAAAAGACAAAGACAGAATTATAGTTTCAAAAAGATGGAGCCTCTGATAGATCCTAGCCCTCACAGAAGCTGGGCAAGACAAGACAAAATGGCTCCCATGGTTTATTTAAAGGGGAACATCAAAGGTTTCAAGGGTGAAGTGTTACTTCTTGGTGTCTTGCAGTCAGCAGGTTGATTGGCATCTTGGCAGGTCACACCCATCTCAGAGGAGCTGTACAGCTACAGCAGGCAGCCCATCTCAGGTGCTGTGTGGGATCTTCGGCAGAGCTGAGGGGAAAGTTCACCTGCATCAGGCAGTCTAATCCTGTGGGGGTGCCATGGGCTCTCCCAATGCCAGACCTCTCCCCTCACTGGCTGCTATGCTGATAGTCCACACACAGCCCATGGGCGACTCTCTACACTTTATTATAGTGATGTAAATTTTACCTATTTGTTGTTTAAACTTTGTAAGTGACAGATAAATTTTTGCTTCTATCTCAAAGCTGAAAGTGTTAATCTGGGATCCAAATGGTTGGTGGCCCAGGTAGTGCCATCTTGGGGTTGGCTTTTCTAATACTTTGTTGTTATTTTTAGAAACTTTCTCCTTTTGACAAAAGATTGTTTTTAACTACAAAGAAGATAAATAAAATAGAAGTAAACATGAAAAAAGCTGATTAATATATCTTTTTAAATGATGCACTCCTTATTAATATTTGATGGTTATTTGAAAAAGTTCAGCAAGGCAGGAAATCATAAAAATATACACAGTAAGGATTTTAACTTAAAACATATGCCAGGCTGGGACTGTAGCTCAGTGGTAGAGTGCTTGCCTAGCATGTGTGAGACACTGGGTTCTATCTTTGAACACCACATTAAAAAATAATAAATAAATGAATAAATAAAACAAAAACCCCAAAATATATGCGTATATATTGTTTTGCCTAGCTTTTAATATAAATTCAAATATTCTACTTTCATTTGTATATTGGTGTGTTGATTAAAGTACATCTTATCTTTCTTGCATAAACTATATCCACTATGTGTTTTCTACAATCATTTCAGTCTCTTCTTTCTTAAAATAGAGAAGCAAATTTCTGACTTTTAAAGTTGTCTCTTCCCCATCCAATTTGACAGTTATTTTTAAAAAGTATACAATTTGATGGTTTTAATATATTCACACAATTGTGCAACCATCACTACAATCTAACTTTAGAACACTTCTCACTCCCAAAAGAAACCTTGCATGCATTAGCAGCCACTCCCCATTTTCTCTTCCCCAGCTCCTGGAAACCACTAATCTACTTTCTGTTTCTGTGGGTTTGCTTATTCTGTAATCTTTTAAACCAAACTCCTAATGTTGAATGTTTATGTTGTTTATACATGCTCAGTATTGGCAAAACAGTAATTAGATAAGCATCTAATTTCTTTTACAGTTTTTTTGATTACACTCCTTTCTGTTGTTTTTATTCTTTTCTTTTTTAAAATTACCTGTTCATTTTTAAGTTGATGAAGCATATATATTTTTCATGATCATAACATGATATTTTGAAATACGTATTCATTGAAGAAGGGATAAATTGAGGTAATTAATATATGCATTCCCTCACATATTTATTTTTTTTGGTCAGAACACTTAACATATATTTTCTTAAGAGATTTCTGAGAATAGAACATATTGTTCTTAGCATGGCGGTTGTTGTCTTATTGTGCAATAGGTCTCGTGAACTTACTCTTCCTAACTGGGATTTTGTATTCTTTGGCCAACATCTCTCCAATCCCTTTACCCTTAAACTTCTGCCATTTACCATTCTACTTTGCTTTTAGGGCTTCAGCTTTTTTGAAATCCATGCTGAAATCAGATACTGTGATGTTTATCTATCTATTTCTGATTTATTTCATTTAACATATTTAGGTTCATTAATGTCACATACTGCCAAACTTCCTTTTTCAAGGATGAATAGTGTTTTATTGTGTATGTACACCATATTTTCTTTATTCATGCATCTGTTGATAGACACTTAGGTTGATTCCGTATCTTGGCTGTTATGAATAATGCTGCACTGAACAAGGGAGCGTGGATATGAAGTGACTTACTTTAACCCGGTTTTCTAAGACATTGATATTCATTTTTTTTTAAATTTTTTTTAAAATTTTTTTTTAATATTTATTTTTTAGTTGTAGGTGGACAGAATATCTTTATTTTATTTTTATGTGGTGCTGAGGATCGAACCCAGTGCCTCATGCATGCTAAGTGAGCACGCTACCACTGCGCCACAATCTCAGCTCGATATTCATTTTTAATGATGAAGTATACCAAACAAATCAAAATACATATCCACAATGAAGAACTATGGGCCTATTACTCAGCTTTAAAGATGTATTATTTGTAAACTAGAAGCCTCAGTATGTTCTCCTTCTCATCACACTACCTACTTCCCCCTCAGGTAACTTCTCTCTTAAATTTTATGTTAGCTGTTTATTTTGCTTCCAAATAGTTTTACTAGATGGGTATATATTTCTGAAGACATATATTCTTTTATTTTGCTATTTTTTATAATTTGTATATATGTAGTCATATAGCATATCAATGGCATATTTTTGCTCAGAATTTTTTCGAAAGTCATCTATGTGAAGTGCATTTCTGTTTTTCATTCATTTTCACTGCTTTATATTATTCCAGATTTTGAATATGTTGTGATTTATTCATTCTATTACTGATGGACAGTGGATCGTTTCTAGGTTTTGTTACCATAAGTATCCTTGTATAGTCCTCCTAAACTACAGATGCAAATTTATTTTGGCTATAAGTAGGAGTGGAAATACTGGGTCATAGGTAATGGACATGTTCAAATTTACTGTGTAATGGGTTTTCCAAAAAGGTCACATTGGTTTACAATTTTACCAGCTGTATTTGAGAGTACTCATTGTTCCTGTAATTACCAACAGGATATTTTCCCATTGTTTATTGGGGGTACTAATTCATGGTAAGATACGTGTAGCAAATGTCTTTTTTGCCAGCTTCTAGATTCTCATTTCATTCTCTTCATTCTGTCTTTTGGTGAAAAGAAATTTGAAGTATTTCCATGTAATCAAGTTGATTGTTCTTTATTTTGCAAATTGAATTTCTGTCTTACTTAAGAAATCCTTACTAGCAAAAGTCATAAAGGGATTCTCCTATCTTCTGTTTTAACAGCTTTAAAATTCTCATTTCTTTTTTTTAATTTTTTTTTGGTTGTAGATAAACACAATACTTCTATGTTTTTTATTTATTTATGTTCATATGATGTTAAGGATGGAACCCAGTGCTTCACACCTGCTAGGTGCATGCTCTAGCACTGAGCCACACTACCATCCCCTAAAATTCTCATTTCACATGTAAATATTCAAATTATCTGGAATTTTTTGTGAGTGGTATGTGTTAAGTGCCCAAATTAATTATTATTTCATAAATAACCAATTTTTCCAATGCCTTTTATTAATAATCCATCATTGCTCCACTAGCCTTCAATGCCAGTTTTCTCATGTATCAGGCTTCTGAATGAAGTGAATTTATTTATAGACACTCTTGCTATTCTATGGGGTTATCTACTCTGAGTCAATACAAAGCTAGTAATGGCTGTAGCTTTATAATTATCTTAAATACCCTGTGGGGAAACATTCTAATTTCCTATTTTTGGATAAAAGGCAATTTTATGTTATTGAGGTCTCCAATCCATGGACATAGTAAGTTCTCCATTGACTTTGTATAAATTAAGGCCTTTCAGTAAAAGTTTATAATTTTATTCTTGAAAGTATTTTTCATATTTTCTTAAATGGGTACTAATTAGTGTATATATTTCTTGACATTGTAAATATATGTGTAGAATTATATTTTCTAACCAGCTTTTACTGATGTATAGAAATGCTGAAAATACTTTAATAACTTAGAATCTTTTGTCTATGTATGTAAGTACATAATTGGCAAATAATGACAATCTTGTTTCTTCCTTTGTTGAAAATCATCAAATGCATTTTCTGCAGTCATTGAGATGATCATACCAGTTTTTCTCTTTTATCTGTTAATAAGTGAATTTTGTTTATGACTTTTTCCAAAGTTAAGCTAATCTTGAATATTTTAGATAAATTCAACTTGGTTATAAATATTATATCTAATCATAGTCTAAAATTTGTTGCTTATAACTTAGCCTTTTTTCATTTATGTTTGTAAGAGATATTGAGCTGTAACATTTTCTTTTCATATTATCATTGTCAAATTTTGCTATCCAAATTATGTCAGATTTAATACATAAAAGTGTTCTATTTTTTCTCTAAGAACATTTTACATAAGATGAGAATAATTTGTCTTTTGAATATTTAATGGCAATGCCAGTAAAACTAGCAAAAAAAAATTCTGGGTTAGTTTTATTAATGGTTATATGATTATTCAATTTGCTCATTTATATGTAAGTCAATTTTGGTAACATATTTGCTTAGGAATTTTACTATCTCATCTCAGTTTTCAGATACTTTGGCACAAAGTTGATCCTAAGTTTCTTTTTGTTACTTAACCTCTCTTCCCAGGTATATGTATATCATACTTTTACCTTATTAAATTACTCTATTGTGACTTTTGTAATTATTTTTCAAAGCTTTCCCTAATTTGAATAAACTTACCTTTCCTAAACAGTGGAATGAATTTGAAATAAGTTTCCTATGCACTTAGATGAATATACCATAGTTAATCCCACCTTCATGTACATCCGTAAGAACTGGGTCCTAATCATAATAAGATATATTCCATGATAGTATATTTATATCAAAATGAATTCTATGGTCATGTATAAATAAAAAGAACCAATAAAAAAGATTAAAAAATCAAACTAAAAAAAGAATCAATATTTGATTTGCTCATACTCTTCATAGAAGCTTCCTTCTGCATTTTGGGGTTTATCTTGGTGTTCTGTTTCTAACTAAATTAGCTAAATATACATTTATTAATTTTTAGCTGTCTTTATTTTCTAAACATAAGCATTAAGAGTTGTAAATTCTCTTCTAACTAATGCATTGGTTATATACCAGGAGTTTTGATAAATGTTGCTTCGATTGTTTAGTTGTAAATATTTTCTAATTTCCATTGTAATTTTTTAAAAGTATGAGTTGTTTGAAGTATACTTTTAAATTCCAAACACTGAGGGTTTTGTAGTTTTTTAAAAAATTGATTTCTGACTAATATATGCATTGTGATTAGAAAATAAGTTATGGTTGGTATTAATCCTTTGAAATTTATTGAGACTCACTTTATGGCCCCAAACATCATTTATTTTCATGAATATTTCATGTGTACCAGAAAAGGATGTGTGTTCTAGAGTTTAGAGGTACAGTTTTCTTGCTATTTCTAAATCGTTCATTGTGCTGTTTCATCTATCCTTCCTCAGTTTTGACTAATTATGCTATCACTTATCGACAACTTTATGTTTAAGTACCTCATTATGATAGTAGATTGCCAATATCAGTTTTAGTTTAATAATAGATGCTCGAACAAACTCTTAAGTAAGCAAATGTACCTATGCAAATGTACATATGAGTCTGGAGATGAGAAGAGTGACCCAACGTGGAAAAGCAAATGTTGGAATCATTGCATTTAGATAATCTTTCATGCCAAAAGACTGGATGTGATAACACAAAGAGTGAAAATAATAAAGAAGTCTGAGGATTAAGCCATAAAACACTCCAGAATTTATAGGTTGGAAATGTAAAATCCAAACTCAACATGGAGTCACTCTGGCTCAGGCCTGCATGTATCTGCTAACCTGCTCTTTGTGCTTCTGTGATTAATGCTTTGCTATGCTTGCTTCTCACAGATGGGGGGAGAGCAAAACCACAGGCTACCAGACCCCCTGGCCAGTTACCTAAAGTTCCAGGAACTGAAAAGGGACATAGGAGACACTGTCACGGTTGAACTGTAAATAACTATAGATTGAATATCTGCCAAATTATGTTTTCCTGAGTCATGTAGCTAGCCCACCCTATAATAACCTCTGAAACCCTCACTTCGGGGTTACTCTCTGAAGGAAAGGAGAGCTGACCCCAATCAACTGGCCTGTGTACCTATTTCCTCAATAAACTTTATTGCTTCTGCAGAGTTGTCTGGGCTGCACTTCTTGGGGAGAGCTGTGGGTTGGATGCAACAGAAAGACAGGAACAGACAAAAAAAACTTCCATTGATGGAAGCTTAAGTCTGTGAATCAGTAGTGCCAGAAGTAGCTATTGCTAGTTGCTAGAATTCAAGGTGCTGAGTTCTGTATTTGCCATCAAAAAGGCTGTAAAGAAGGGGAACCTGATGATGGTGCTCAGGCTTTCCTTCTCTGCTAACCTTGCTGCACATTCACCTTTCCTCTGATGTGGTGTCCACACTGGTTTGCAAATCCTGTGTTGTAGCTTCTTCCAGAAGCCTGTAAAGAGAGTGGAGCCAAAGTCCTTGTGCCCTCACAGTTCTGGTCCATAATCTAAAGACCTTCCTCCTCTCAGGATGCAGCTCAAGGCAAAGTGCTCTCACCACCACCTCTCCTTTCCTTGGGTGAACTTGTGCTCACATTTTCTTGAAGCCAGAAGGGACAGAGTTTTTTTTTATTTGTTTGTTCTTCGCCTGTATTATTTTACTCCTTTTCCCATCTCAATGGTAAAAAGACTTATTCTGAGGGCTGGGAATATAACCCATGGGTAGGGCACTTGCCTGGTATATGCAAGGCACTGAGTTTGATCGCTATTGCTGGGGAAAAAACAGATATTCTTCTCCACATTGGTGGAGAATCATGTGATGAAATACAAACTAAAGAAGTTTTTATAAAAGTTTAATGTTTGATAATTAATAATCCACAATGTATAGCCTATAAAGAAAGGTGAAGTTCCTCCTGACTCCTCTCTCCCACATTCATAAATGGGTTCCTAGCAGTGCTTTGCAAGAAGTTGGCTATGAGAGACAGGTCTGCAGGAGGCCATTAAAATGTCACAGATAACTGAAAGTACTCTCTTTTTGGGAAATTTGGGAACATCCAGTATGAAGAGTCCTTAGTTCTATAAGGACTTTTCTGAAACTAGTACAAATTGATGTGGAGGTATTACCCCCAGATATAGGTGAGAAATGCCCTTGTTCTGTATCCTGAACTTTGGGGGACCTAACTAGACCCTAAAGTCTATAGCTTTCTTTTTCTATACAAAGAAAGGTGGTTAAGAGTGTCCACATGTTCTTGAACATCCCACTGTGTAGGAAGGAATCAAGAGTGGGAAGAGAAGGCAGTGGGCTGTCGGATTTCTCTGAACTACCATATTGCAGCATGGAACTCAGAGGATTCTAAGAACTCTTAAACTCAGAACTGGTCTTCCAAGTTGATATAAAAGTATATTTTTCAAGGTAGGGAGTTTTCATTTAACAAGGTAGCACAGTTTTCATTTAACATTTTGTTAGATGATTTATAACCTGTATATATTTAAATGTTTACTTTGGGTCCTAGATATTAGGAGGGCATATGGGAGACAGGCGGATTCTATTAAGACTCAAATACGTATGAAAGAATGTCATAAAAATGAATGCACATCTAAAATCAAAGGCATAAAAATATATAAATGCTCAGGATATAACTTATAGTAAGGCTCAGTGTTTTGCTGCACACCTCTTCCAAAGCACAGGACCCTAGTGACCATGCTGCCTCAGCCAAAGGATCCTGCCAACCAGGCTGGTTTCATCAGTACACTGCAATCCCCCTCTAATAAAAAACCAGGAGATGTGCCTTGCCACCCTCCTATATTTCTCTTGTCCTCCTGCTGAGTGGAAATGTGACATCTTAACAGCTCTCTTCTGCTCTCCATACAGGAAAATCCTACTGTCTTCACAAGCCCAATGCAAAACTCAACTTCTGGCCATTTCTGATCATCTATGTTGTATTTGTCCCAGTAGCATGTAAGTCCCTGAGGTCTTTGCTTTTGTAGGCCTCTGCCAGAATCCTATATATGCAGGAATTCATTAAATGTCTTCAGGAAAAATGAATTCTCATTGTATACATACCTGGCATGCTGGGTTCAGCCTGGGATAATATACCAAATATAAGTAGGTAGGTGGGCTGTTTCCCTTCTTATGTTCTGTCTTAGCAGATGATTTAAAGTTCTGAAAAAGGTGTTATAGTTATCTTTCTATAAATCATTTATAGTCACTATCATAGCTGTAAGATTGGTACAGATCAAATCCTGATAAAGTAATTAGAAAGGAAAGGATGTGAAGAAAATGATTTAGGATGAAAATGGAAACCAGCAGCTCTAAAACAATGGTAAAGAATGTTCTGTGTCCAGAGATGCATGTTAGTGATGGGGAAGGGAGAGGAAAATTGGAGAAGATTGGAAATTACCTCAAGATCCTGCAGTGAGAATTCTATTTCCTCTTCCCTATCCCTGTCTTTATTTTTAGGATTCAAAGTGATCTTGGAGGTGATCTCCACTGTCATTACACCCTTTCCTCTTAGCACAGGCTGTCATGCTGCTTGATGGTTGCATATTTCTATCTAGTTTATACAACTTGCAAATACCTTCCTAAGCATCGCTCTACCTTGAAAAAATAATGCTGGCAGTTTGACTGTATTATCCCCCACAACAATAATAGAGCTTTAAAAACTCTCCTACTAATTCAAATTGGTCTTTGGAATAACTTTTTCTGAACACTAGCATAGCAGTGAATTAATTTCATTTTGAATTTAATTAAGTTTTTTTTTTAAAAAAAAGCATAATCACAGATAATACAGTTGAAATGGCTACAAGAGTCAGTATCAAGCCAAAAACTATACTGTGATGAGGCAATATATCAGGACTACACCTCTTCTCACAATTCAAGTCAAATAAAAATGAGGAATGGAGAGTGAAGTGGCTGCTAAAAAGAGGAAATCTGCCAGTTAGCCCCTTTCTACTAGCAGGAAGGGACAAGGCTGGGGTGCAGGGCGAATCAGAAACAGATGTCATGAAAACCAGAACTGTTTGCAAGAGCATGCAAAGGGATTCATGTGCATTTTTAAATCAGATAACTGGGTGCAAATTCTTCTAAGACCTTGACAACTTAACCTCTCTGAGACTTGATTTCTTCATGTTTCATTATATTTTTGGATAACATGAAACCAGAACTAATGAGTAATATTTGAGGTAAGAGTATGTATATATATATGTGTGTTGTGTTGTGTGTGTGTGTGTGTGTGTGTATAGAGAGAAGGAGATTTCAGTAGGTTACAGCAAATAGGCTCCATCTTGATAAAAACCTAATAAAGAAATATTTAAAATTCTACTCTTATGACTAAAAAAAAACCATATCAGCACACATGCAAATGCAGTGGTAATTATATATACACCCAAGTGGGACCAACAGAACTTCTTACAAAAGAAAAAAAAAATGCACCTGTTTTTAACTGTCACCACACAAATTTTACAGAGGAAATGACATATGAATCAGGTCTTGGGGACAAGTTTGATTTCCCAGGGAAAGAAACATTTTTGGCAACAGATTACATTTATTACTCTAGAGGGCTCATTGGGTAGAAATATTCAAGAAGACTTTAGGTCATCAGAAGATGTGTCTAGCCAGCAGAACTGACAAGAATGCTATTTCAGGAGCCAGGTAACAGCAGTCAACTGGAAGTGCTTCGTGCTGGCATGGGGTGTACTCAAGCAACACCTGCATTCCTGCATTGAAGCCACGATGGCATAATCATTAAGAGCACACATTTTGGAGATAAATTGCTTGCACTGAAATTCCAACTCTGCCCCTTCCAAACTATGCCTTTTCTGCCTCATCTTCCCCATCTTTAAAATGGAAGTAAGAGTAGTGCCTATCTTATATGGTTCTTGTGAGGATTAAATAATTAACAAATATAAAGTACATTAGTGCTTTTTTTTTGGTACCAGGGATTGAATCCAAGAGCTTAACCGCTGAGCCACATCTCCAGCCCTTTCTTATATTATATTTAGAGACAGGGTCTTGATGAGTTGCTTAGGGCCTCGTTAAATTGCTGAAGCTGACTTTGAACTCAAGATCCTCCTGCCTCAGCCTGAGCCCACTGGGATTACAGGTGTGCACCACCAAACCTGGCTGCTTTGTATACTTTAGACATTAGTGGTAGTATTTTTTTTGGAGGGGTTGTTGTAGAAGTTCCTGCTTTCCATGAGTTTGTTTAGGTGATCAATACTGAGTCTTTCTCTTCTGAGATTCGATGATGTTTCTCTATACCCTTCCTCAAATTGGTTGAAAAATTTCCAGTTGATCACTGAATAAGATATTTTTAAAAACAAAAACAAAAAAACCAAACAAACCATGTTTCTCTAAAAAAATCTTCAAACATCTTTTTTAGTAGTAATGAAAAGCACATTTGAAAAATCATTTAAATAATTATTCTGATTCCCCAAAGAAATTAACTACCTCCAAACTCAGTATTTGGCATCTAGGAAGAGCAGGGATAGAGGGAGAAAGCAGAGAAGGATGCCAATCAAAATTAAATTTATTTTGGGGGGACCAGTCTATAAAATGACTTTAAGTGCCTTCCATGGTTATGACCTTGACAACTTAACCTCTCTGAGCCTTGATTTCTTCATGTTTCATTATATTCTTGGATAACATGAAACCAGAACTAATGCACAATATTTGAGGTAACAGTGAACCACCTCCTTTGCTGTGAACACCGAGCCTTCTCGGGGTCAGTCGAGAGCCCTGATGGGTCTGTCCACCAGGGACAGTGTGATAAGGTTTCATTGCAGCTTCCTCACCCCTCTTACTGCCTTAATCTTCCCACTCTCCAACCCCTTTGTGTACTGTTGCCTAAATGCTTGTTCTAGAATGCCAAGTCACCCTGGCCTGACACCCCTTAAAAGCCCCCACAAGTCTACAGAATAACATGCAAACTCTATCAGTCACCATTAACCATGCTGAAGTTCCAATGCCTTACACCTACTGTTAAGCAAGGCTGCTGACTACCTATGATGCTTGTTAAAACACAGCTCAGCTAGGTGTGGTGGCACATGCTTATAATCCCAGAGTCTTGGTGAGGCTGAAGCAGGAGGATCACAAGTTCAAAGCCAGCCTCAGCAAATTAGTGAGGCCCTAAGCAACTTGGCAATACCTTGTGTCAAAATAAAAACAACAAAAACAACAATAAAAACCAGCTCTACTTATGTGTACTAAGTCAACCTCTGAAGCTGGAACTCAGAAGTTAATAAACTAAATGCCATATTTCATCCACATTTGGTCTGGCTGTCACTATAGGCAGGGGAAGAGAGTAGGGTGGTATTTTTTCATTGCATTTTAAATGGAATAAAGTTTAGCTCCAGCCCTCGCACCTATTTCTCCTTAACAGCAGCAACAGCAGCACTTAACAGAGCTCTGACTAAGGCAGGTAGCCAATGACAGCTTAGCCCTTTTCTCTGTGTCTTCCAGCCAAACAGGAGATATAATTCATGGCAGCAATCCTGAAGCTGTTACTCTTGACAAATTAATTTCATAACAAAAATCAATCATGGCACTTGTTGCTGGCATACATAATATTTTGAGTTTCCTGTCTTGTGCCACAGAGATGAAGACCTCCTTGACCTTGACTACATTAAATGAATGTGCTGATACATTAATGCAATCTGCTGATCACTGCTGCACCATCATCCCAGGTCTGCTTAACAGTGATCAGTGCTGTGCTCCTGTTTCCTGCAGAGCCACCTGACCCAACCATATTACCATTATTTGATAGCAGAAGGAATGTTTCCTCTAGCCTAAAACAGTAGCTATAGCAACACCTTGAGAAGGCCTCCTGTTTAGACGGGTCACCTCAGGCTATGTGTCAGCTGATTCGCCCACTAGCTTTTCCCTGAACAAATATCTGATAGCTGAGGAGCGGAGGAAGAAAAATCTCACACACCAGAAATCTCAGTGTGACCACAGAGAAAATAATCACCTGTTCAGAGCACACTCTTGTTCACTCCTAGGGCCAAAAAGGCTAAATGGGAAAGGAAGCACAGACAGGCTGAGCACATTGTCTGCATAATAGCAAAGTACAAAGGTGGGTACCATAAGTGACAGATAGGTGGGGTGAGAGAAGAAAAGTAACTTCTCCTTTTTAAGGTTAGGGGAATTGAGGGACTAGATTATACCATGAATTTCAATTGAGGCACAAGAACCCTCTGGGAAAGGGCTACTGACCCTTCCATTGGATTGTCCAACACAGTTTCACAGATGAGTGAGAACTTTCACTGTCAATGTCTTAAGAAAGCCAAAGTTTCTAGAGTGAGCTTCACTGGAAGTCTTTGTTCAACTACCAGAATCATTTTTGCTGATTTCCCCTAGTTGGTTATTTACAAAAAAGGAAAAAGAAAAAAAATATTTGGGTTGCTCAGGAAGGAGAGTGGGTTGGTGTTGCCATTATCTCCAGCAACGGATGCCTACCTATATAGAAGCCTGTGTGTGATACCTAACCAGAAGACACCCCACATGAGTACTTTAATTAGACAAAAACTAGCCAAGGGACACACCTGGACTTAGATACCTGAGTGCTAAATGAGATGTCTCATTTTCAAAGCTCTTAATTTACTATTTTATAAAATGATCTTGTGGCAAAGAAAAGAGCTAATTAAGCATTTCATTATCTGACTGATAGAACAAAGCACAAAGTGACAGTGAGAAAAAAAAAAGTCAGCATTGAGAAACATCTGTCCCACTCTAATGCTGAGGATTTCACAGCCGAGGACAGCATCTGCAGATGGAGGCTTTAAAAATTGAAAGACAGGAATCTTCAAATAGTATGTTATAGAAATACACCAGGGAATGAACTCCAGACAAAGTTTGCTCTTCGAACCTCTGCATAGAATTTGCTTTTGGAAATGATAGAGCACCTCTGTGCAGAGAAAATCATGTTGAAATTGGTAGTGATTTAATGAATACAAGGAAATTATACTGAATTTACTGTGTATTGTCTTTCTCATGTTCAAGGCTTTTCTAAGTGTCTTACTAACAAGCAATTAAGTTGCAGAGACACTGGGAATGGGTGGGCAATAGCAAAATGTCTGCTCCAATCCTTATGGTTTATAAATTGCTAGGACATCTCCCAGATTGCAGGAAGAGTGTTGGTTGCTGATGTCACAGCTGTATCTGCATTTGCCTGAATGAGCAATGAGATTTGGGATTCTCTCTAATTAGTGGAATTTAGTAGGGAATTTCATTAATACTACAGTAAACCATTATCAGGTAGGACCATTCATTGATACGAAAATGTGCTGCCCAAAGACAGACCACTCAAAAGCACATAAGAAAATAAAAGCATGCAGTATAGTGATTTTGTTATAAAATTAAGGGATGACAAGAGGGAGAAATAATAACAATTTAAACTCTTGTGCCAGGAAGATAGGGAACTGGCAATAGTGCCTGATGCGTGGTAGGCACTTAAAAACATTCGTCACATAAGTGTTTTCTTTCATTCTTTTTAATCCAAGTAAATGTATTGTTTAAATAACAATTGGATCATATTGCACTTACTTTCCTGAAATTTCATTGTAAAATCTTTAACACTAGATTTTTAGTAGCATTCCAAACCATTAAATGTTCTTTTACAACAGTTTACATAGCTGCCTGGCATTACATTTTTGGACACATTAGAGTTAAAATTATGACATTTAGTAAGAAATTCTCATTCTTTCACTCATTCAATAATTATGCTTGAACAATTATTATGTGCCAGACTCTATTCTAGATACTTCTACTCCATCAGGGAACAAACACAATCCTTGCCTTCAAGGAACTTGAATTGCAGTGAGGGAGACAGACCACAAAATCAAGCACAATAAATAAATGTTTGGAGCTGACTGCACCATGGAAGAGAGTAAGATTGGATAAAGGGGACAGAGAGTAACAGGGAAATAGGTAACAGTGGTTTTTAAAGGTTAAAGAAAGTCTTGAAGGAGAAAAGGATGTCACCACATAGACATTTTGGAGAAAGAGTTTCTGGCAGAAGAATCACTCAGGGCAATGACAGCAAAGTCAGGGTATAAATGATATGTCAAGGCAAGGTGGCCAGATCATGCACAGTAGTGAGAAGTGTAAGAGAAGGTCAGAGAAGCAAAGAGAGAAGATCAGGGAGAGACTAAGAAGACTTCATGAAGAGATTTGGGAGCCCCAGAGTGTTCTGAGCAGTGTGACACCATCCTGTTTCCACAGGATCTACCCGAGTGCTGTATCAAGAGTAGAACATAAGGAGAAAAAGTGGGAACAGAGACGGGAGACCAGTGAGGAGGCTACTGCTGTGAAGTACCAAGCGTGATGATAGCTCAGACCAGAGTAAGATCGTGAAGGTGGGCAGAAGTTCCATCTTAGGTTGATTTTGAAGGTACTTCCGAAGGTATGTGCTGTTGGATAGGACATGGTGTGCAAGAGAAAGAAAAGAGTGAAAGGAAACTCAGAGTGTTTGGACTGAGCATCTGGAAGGGAGAAGCTGTTTTATTGTGAGAGGAAGACTGTGGGTAGAGTAGATTTTGGGAGGCAGAGATCAGGATTCAGTTTGTGTCATGTTGAGTTCAAGATCTCTATTCAACATCCGACTGAAAATCTCAAAAATAGTCCCCATGGCATATGCTGTTGAGAGTTCAGTTGGATTTAAGAGCCTGTTCAGAGAGAGCCTCAGAAATAGGGGCCCCTGGGCTGGAGATAGAATTCTGAGAGTCATGGGGGAAAAATATCATAAAAGTGAAGGAACGGGGAGACCCCATAGGTATAAAAGTAGATGTGTGAGAAAAGATATTCAAAAGTGCTGACACATTCCTACTTTAATGTGTCCACCAAGGAACCAGTGAAAAATACTGAGAAGAGCAAGCAATAAATTGGTAGGAAAACCAAGTGTGCTGGGTCCTGGAAGCCAGGTAAAGACTGTGTGTTAAGGAAGAAGGAAGACGTAACTATGCCAACAGCTGCTAATATATCACTGCTGCTAGTCCAGATAGTGCCTTATGTGAAGTAGAAAAAGACATCCTCTTCTGGTAGCTCCTTCAAACCTGCTACTCAGCAAATGCATTTTGGACTAAATTGCCCCACCCCATGTTTCCCCTTTTCAGGAGCCCCTGTGTAGGCTCAGTCAGCACAATTAGACATGGTAATCCTCAGAGGTAATGATATGATAAAGACCAAGAATTTAGCAATGTGGATGTCATTAATGACCTGCACAGGAAGTGTTTTAGAAGAAGGGTAGTCACCAACATGGTAATGTTCAGAGTCTAAGGGATTGAGCACACAGGAATTGTAGACGGTGAATACAGACAGCTCTTTGGAGGAGATCTGCCTCAAAGGCGGGGACCAAGAAATAAGGCAGCAGCTGGTGGAGGACATGGACCAAGAGAGAAACAGAAGGGCAACAGTGTGCTTGTGTGCTAACCAGAGTGATGACGTCTTCTCTTGCCTGCAGGGCCTTTCTCACTTGTTTCCTTACATTCACTTGCATCCTACAATCTTTTCTCCAAATATTCCTTGAGTATGACTTTCATAAATTATAAATCAAATCATGTCATGGTCTCTCCCCATAACACTGAAAAAAATTATCCAAAGTCCTTTCTATGACCTGTAAGATCCTCCCTGGCTAACACTCCTTCCAGATTTCCTGCCACTTGTCCTCTGCAATGTGCAGCCCCAGCCTTGCTGGCCTCCTGTGCTTCCTCCAACACACCAAGCAGTCTCCCAGCTCAGGGCTTCTGTGCTCGCTCTTCCTTCTGCCCCGATCTCCCTTTTCCACATTCTTGTACATGTTGCTTCCTCATTTCTCTCAGGTTTCTACCCAAATATCACCTCCTCAGTCCTTGCCCCACCCCCTTATGATCCTCCTGGTACTCTCTATTTCGTTAAATGCTTTTTCATCACTGTAATATCAAATACAGTGATTATTTTAACTGTCTCTCTCCCCACAAAATGTAGTTCTGTAAAGATAGAGACATTGTCTCCATACACATGTTCAACCATAGCCTATATAATAATGCCTTTTATATATAGAAAGCATCCTATAAGAATTCTCTAAATGAACTAATATATGAATAACTGAAAGAATACTACAATTAACACCATGCATACTAATGCTTTTTCATATATTGTCAACTAAGGAGCGTGGATTTGAGTTCTGTTTGGCCTCTAGAGACGAGTAAAGAGGAGCTCCTGTACTCTTCAACATATATCTATACTTTAAAGATATTCTATCCAAAGGTAAAAGGCCTCCGGGTCAGCCTAATCATACTTTAGGGTCTTTAATTTGTTGAAGAACATCTGGTAGAAAATCAAACCAGTAATACCTGCCATTGTAGTGCTAAGAACACTGGGTATGCATTAGAAGGAGTGGGTTCAAGTCTGTTCTGCTTCTTGTTAGTACTGTGTGACTTTCTGTCCTCAGTCCTTGTATTTCTCTGTCATAGATCTCTAGTTTTCAATTTGTAACAAAGAATATCTCACCAATCTCCACCACCTCCTTGCTTGAGAGCCAAGTGAGATATTTGGGATAGTGCTAAACAAATGCATATGAATATTTCTCTGGATGAAAGAAATCAAGACTTACCCATGGGGATGAGAGAGAACAGAGTGTTCTGCCACAGCATATGCAGCATCTGGCTTTTAAAAATGTGTCCCTCAGGAAGAAAAATGAGATTGTTGTCGAGACTGCAACAAAGAATGATTTCAAAAGTGATATTTTCCAACTCTAATAAGTCTGTGATCAAACAATCAGTTTCTGGGATAAAGGCCACCACTTTCCACCAACTGACCTGGAAGCCTGCACCATATACTTAATGTCAAGAGTGTGCAAGCGTAAGCACTTTCTGCCTGTGAAGAACAGAAAATAAAACCATGTCATGTAAGAGACCAGACATCCCCATCTAGCTGGGAGCTGACAGGCATGCCTCCAAGGGGCTTTCCTGATGTACCACCTGCCCCATACCAGACTGTCCCTGGAGTGGCCAGAGGTGGTACTTTATATACAGCATGTGTGTGTTAGTTGCAAGCAGAGAGGAGATGCCTGGAAGGTGACAGCTAGGAACAACATGGGCATAGGGATAGCTCAGGCATCTCTCTCTCTTCCTCTCTCCCTTCTGGCATGGTTTCTTTTTGCCTCCTCCTACTCCATGCCTGTCTTTCTCTCATCATCTTCTCTGTTTACTCATGGCCCTGCCTCCACCCCCATTACCCCAGTCTACACATGAACCATCCCTGGGCTTGTATTAATCTGTTTTCCTGATAAGTATCAGTAGCCTCCAGTTGCCCGGGTCCATTATTTACAAAGGAATCTTATTGGCCCAGCTCACCACATTTGGAGCCTGGCCCCAGAAATCTTAGGTCACTGGTCTTTTTAGTTTGGACCACCTTCGAGAGAGATGACTACCTATGGACAATCCATTACAACAGAGTGAGGTCATGTGGTGCTTAGCGTAGCTGCATCATTGACAGAAACCATGAACTTGGGCAGATTCCTTGAGAAGGAGAATAGGGAGCACAGATGTTTGAAATGACACCTTGCTTAGGTGAGGACATGTCATGTGTGTGGAAAGACTCTATAGTGTCTTGCAGAATCACTGGTTACTCACAAAGAAGCTGTTATTTGAAGAGACCAAATCTCCTACTTACAGTCTTTTATTCTCCTTTTCATTCTATCAATCTAAGCTACTTGCATCAATGTTACTAATTTTCAAGGATAACAAACCAGTTTCTAACATGCTGAAAAGAGGCCTAGACACAAAGTCCCAGTAAACAGCAAGAGTTGTTTTACTATATACACTTTATTATAACAGGCTTAGGCCACCTAATACATGAAACTTCATAGTGTAGTAGAACTTGTGATCCTATACTGTATCCATCCTTGGAGGCCCACCTACTCGACTTGGACTCAGTCCCCCCCAGTGGTGGGAACTGGATATCAGGCCATAGCCTCATGCTCCCAGAATTGTCCTTTTGATTGTAACAACCCAAACAAGCACTCACTGAAGTGGGTGGGGGAGATACAATAGCACTTTGACACATGAGATTGAAAATACAGGGTTCATCAGCCAGCAGGAGGAAATCAGAGGTTCCTGCTCCTATTGCCAATGCCCCTGACATCATCTTCCTGGAGTAATTAATTTTGGGGGCTATCAGTATAGGGATAGGAACTGAAAATGCTCTTTTCCTTGGCACTTAGCTATCATCACTGCTGGAGGGCATATCTGGTGGAGGGGTTGGAAAATCACGTGGTCTCAAAAGATCTTGTCAGAGCAGGAGTGGGGCTGGGAACGCCCCTCTCAGCTTCACTCCAGGATGTGAAGTGCAGCGAAGCCCTCATGCACCCCCAGTGCTAGAATTGGAGCACACATATTTGCAGACTTAAAGTAGGGGCTCCTGTGGCTTTCTTAGTATTTGCCATATCCAGTGACCAGACCAGTTGCTGTCTGTTGAAAAGAAGAATGAGGAACTTTTCTTGCTTAGTGGGACTCATTGCTATGACCCCCATTCATTCCAAAATTTCTGCATCTGTTCAAAGGAGGCATCCACACAAATAGATTTCTGATGGGCAGACAGCCTTTCCATGTTTGAGGTATCCAAGAGGAGGATGGAATCTCATACCTCACTTAAGGTAGTCTGACCACCCAGAAAAGGTATCTTGGAGGACCCAGAGGTACAGTCTTCAAATTATGTTTTCTTTTTACCAGATAGTTTAATGAGGATGATAAAAATGATGATAACAACAACATGAATAAGCCCTATAGATGCCTGTGGATATTAAGTAACTTAGGCAGGATTATATATGTAGTAAGTGGCCCCAGTACTAGAGAGACAGGTTTCTTTAATAAGGCTAAATATACAGATCTTTGAGTTTTATATATGCATATATTGATTCATTCCAATTTCTCCAGTCAAATTACCTGTCTGACTAACTTGTGAAAATGGCACTATTGACCTGGACTTTACATATGTAGGGTCTCCACCCTCATTTCTACCTTAGTCTGCTGCCTGTCTTCCTAGGTAGTATGTTAGGGGGGTTGGGAAGGACAGTCAATAGCAAGAATTGCCCTAGAGAGCTGATCTGTACCTTTGTTTACTTTGCACACAGGGACAATGGCCAAGGAACACACATTTTGGGGAGAAGGATGGCACTAGGGGTACTAAGACTGAGTTGCCATGTACAGCCTGTCATTGCAGAAGGGGTTTGGCCTAAATGAAGTGTGAAGGTATGGAATAACATGTCCAGGTCACAGCTGGGAAGTGACAGAACTCCCAGAACAGGACCTGAAAAACAGTAGGCTGCCAGTAACTAGTTGTTGAATGAATGGAAGCCAGGCTCCAAACCCAGCTTTTCATTCTAAGGAAATGTAGTTTCTATTTGGACAGTCTGCTCCCATTTCAAACATTTTTCACTAATTAGCACTGAAAGAAAAATCTTTTTTAACTTCACATTTCTCTCAGAAGCAGAAATGTCACATATGATATTGAGCAATCACACTGGAGCAATGCTAGTATGAAGATGGTAGGAATTTAGTCATTCTGACCATCCTCCTCCTCGTGGGTAAACAGCATGCCACAGTCTGCCTGGCATTTCCTTTGTGTTTGGAAATGGAATACTAAGTGAGTCTAAAATTAGTTTCAATGAATACTGGAAGAAAAGAATCCCACTTGAGATGATTGTGTTGCTGTGACAATGATGTACAGACCAAGGTGTCAGTCTCCTCTGCTGACAAGAGCAGAGTGATCAGATGTAGATAGCATCACTCAGACCTGAGGGCCTTTCCCCAGGATTCATCAAGGCAGCTAATGCAGGACTGCTTCAAATGACAATGATCACTGTGCAATGTCATAGTAATGTGACCTGGCACGGCTTGGAACTCAACATATAGTTAAATAACCTCTCCAAGGGAGTTATCATACATAGCAATCCCCCCCCCACACACACACACACAAACATCCTGAGAGATTTCACAAGCAGGGCAAGTTCACAGCATGGGTGAGGATAGCACTGGTTGAGCACTCCATTTAGTATTTAGCAGAGTGCAATTATTTAGTAAGGCTTCTCTTGGATTAAAAAATCTTAGCAATTCTCTGACACACACACACACACACACACACACACACACACAATTTCTTTCTTACCACTTCTTCCTCTTCTCCTTTCTCTTCTTTCTTTCGTTTGGGGTGTGGTGTGGCGGGTGTGAGGAATACCGGGGATTAAACTCAGGGACACTTTGCCACTGAGCCACATCCCCAGCCCTATTTTGTATTTTATTTAGAGACAAGGTCTCACTGAGTTGCTTAGCACCTCGCTTTTCCTGAGGCTGGCTTTGAACTTGCGATCCTTCTGCTTCAGACCCCCAAGCCACTGGGATTCCAGGCATATATGCCACTGAGCCCAGAATCTCTTCTTTCTTGAGTTCAGTAAATTTTGTAAACTCAAGAAATGGAGCCATTGTATACAGTATGAAATAACCTACCCTCCCCTGCATTGGTCCAGAAAGAATCTCTTTTCTCTTCATCCTATTCAATGACAGAGTGAATTTTAACTGTTTTTCTCATGCATGAAGTGCTTTGCTACTCACCTGGTGAAGGTTAGTTAGGTATCTACTCTCTTTCTTGCCTTCTATGGATGAGAGGCATCAAAGTTTGGAGAACTCTGGCACAGGGAATATGGAGGGACAGGCAAAGAGTATTAGTCAAGGCTGGAATCTATACTTTCTGCCCACTGGGTCAGAATTAATAAACTGTGCAGGTATGCAAGAGAACATGACACTTCTACAGTGGTCTGTTTACCCATTAAGTGCAAGGAACAGGCACATGCCTCTTCCGCATCCATCTCATTTCGTCATCATTTCCTGATGGTGCCACATAATCAACATTGGAAGCCCATGGATGGCATCTGGGAACAAGTGACACACCATCTACAGCATCTCAAATCTACAAAGGGGCTCCTCACAGAGTCAGTGCTCTGGCCTGGACTGGAGCTTTTCAACTTCTTTAGGCCTCACTATTTTAGTCAACTTTCCATTAATGTAACAAATACTTGAGATAATCAACTTAGAAAGAGAAAAGTTCTTTGTGGCTTACAGTTTCAGAGATTTCAGTCTATGGCCAGTTGGCTACATTGCTTTTGGGCCTGTAGCAAGTGAGCACATCATGGCAGGAGCACATGGTAGAGGAAGCTACTCACCTCATGGTGTCCTGGAAGCAAAAACAAGAGAAAAAGAGACTGGTGTCCCATTATCCTATTTATTCTCCCAACAACATAAAACCTCCCACTAGGCCCCACCTCTTAAAGATTCTACCGCCTTCTAATAGCACCAAGCTGAGGAGTAAACCTTTAACACATGGCTTTTGAGGGATATTCCACATCCAAAGTATACACTATCCCTCTTCTTCAAAATGGAGAAATTAATCTGAAGTACAAACTGTTCTCCAAGGTCTTTCTACCTCGGCAATAACTTATTGAGCCTGAAGTATTGAATCTGAAGTATGATATTATTCTGTTCACCTCATGCTTGTCACCAGCACATCACCTCTGATTTTCCCTTGGATATATTTGTTATCCTAAAGGCCTCCCCTAAATTTTAGCAACTTAAAAAGTGGAGTAGGGTTGTCACATATCACTTGGAATAGTGTCTCTGTCATACAAAAGCACTCAGTTGTCTCAAAGGAGCAGGTTGTAAAATAATTCCTTAATTAGGTTGTGTGTGTGTGTGTGTGTGTGTAGAGTGTTGGGGGTTGTAAAGAAGATAGAAAGGATGAGAAATGTTTTTTTAAAATTCTTAAATAGAAAAAAATGATTTTGGGAAGGGATTTATTTTATAAGATTTCTCCCTTGTTTGGGGTTTAGTAAATTTTATAAATTGTAGATTTCATAGCAATGATTCAATAGCCACACTCAGGTAGTCTTTTGTAAATGAACTTGGGGGCTGAGTGCACCTAGAATCCCTGTGGTACCAGGCAGAAGCACCCCTATTAATCCTGCAGCTTGTGGATGATGTATTTTCAGTCATACCCCACATTAATAGGTCACATGGAAAAAATATCATCTTGGTTGGAGCCAGTTGCATAGTTTAAACAACAAATCCTCCAGCCCAGAGATCACCTGTGGGGCTTAAGGTCAGTGATTAGAATACCAATTTAAAGAACCTTACAAATCTGTAGAAAATTACCTTCAGCTGCATGAAAGGCATGATGAATTTCAAGAAATATCATTTTTATTTTTAGAATGCAATGACTAACAACCTACTTAACCTTGAGACTCTGACATTACAGGAGCTATGGTGTGGTCCAGCACTGGCATATATAATGACAAAGCTTCTTTGTAAGGGAGAGATTTATCTAAGGGCTATTATGCTATCCCGATATTAAGATTAAAAAAGGAAAAATATGTAGGCGGGTAAGCAAATCAAGCTTTGTATTTTGATCTGAGAGAGATTGAAAGACATTTTCCAAGACAGAGAATTTTTCTAAGTTCCTTTTGTTTAAGTAAATTGTCTTCCTCCCACACTTAGGAAGACTAGTTTGGTTTCTGATTTTAAGTTTCTAAGGCATGGGTTTTACTAGGTAAGACTGACTTCTGCAATCACCTTTTATAGAGATGTTCTCCAGATGTGAAGCCCATGTGTTTGGTGACAAATGCATTTTATCATCATTATGCTCCAGAGCTGTTATCAGAAATCTTCAGGGAATTAAATGCTTCTTTTACACATAATTACCATTTACTTAATCTTTTGTTGTTGTGGTGGTGGTAAGATTATATATATATACACACAAGAAAGTTGTTATTTTAACTATTTTTTTCAGTGTACAATTAAGTTCAGTAGCATTAGTTACTTTTACAATATTGTATAATCATTACTAGTATTTCCAAAAAATTTTCACCACCCTATAGACTATTAAACAATAACTCATCATCTTTTCTCCCTCGCAGTCCCTGTTAACCTCTAATCTACTTTCTGTCCCTATGAATTTGGCTATTAGAGATAGTATCTGTCCATTTATGTCTGGCTGATTCCAACATACCACAGTTTTCTCAAGGATCATCCATGTGTAGGATATATGGAAACTTCATTATTTTTCATAGCTGAAAATATCCCATTGTGTGCAGAGACCACATTTTGTTCATCTTTTCATCTGTGATGGACACCTGGGTTTGTTTTCATTTTTTTTTGACTTTTATGAATATGATTCAACTACTTAGTTTTTAAAAATGTGCAATAAACATTTGCTGAAGAGTAGTTCTTTACTGGAAGTTAAATTCTTTAGGCCTCAGTTTTTAAATATCTTTGCTGGGTAAAGAGTTTCTAGACCCACTCTGGCTGCTTAATATGGTGGGAACCACACTCCTGCTTTGAATAGTATTGTTGGCAAAGTCACTTTAGATTTTGTCCTCTTTCACCAAGATGAACTAGGTAAAAAGAAATATTGTCGTCCAAGAACTTTGAATAAACCTGGGTGATAAAAAATGCTCAGCATCAATTCCAAAAATAGAAGAGAAGTGAAGTTCTAAGAGAAGAACAGTTGGCTGAATTAGTATTAAGAGAGTGAGCAGCTGGATGAGCTATGTGATTTTAGAGCTAAGGATAATGAGTTGGTCAAAGATTCATCTGGGAAACAGAACCAATCTGAATACTTAAAACAAAAAAGAGTCTATGATAAGGGACTGGGTTGCTTTCACTATTGTCAGACACATTACTGGAATAGGTACTAGAAGAGCATTAGAATGATTCTTAAAAATCTTTCTTCAAGAGTTCTAGGGGAGCTACTGACCCCTGAAACCCTCACTGTAGCTAAGAGTACATGCTCCTGTCCCTGGGACCCATGGTCCTGGAATCTGAAATTATTGTGTGAGTTGATCAACACCCCCTCTTTTTTTTGTTTTTGCTAAGGTAGTCTGCTCAAAGAGAAATAAAAGTTGTTATAGGTCATGTTATAGGCTATTTTAAGATCAAAACATAGTACTTTGTGCCTACACAGGTTTTGGTATTTGCCTTCATGCCTGAAAAAATATTTGGTTTGGGAAGAACTTTAGAAACTACATATCTAGTGTAATTCACAGCATATCATTGTAACTCACATCTTTGGCTAATTTTCTTAGAAGTTGAGATCTGGTAGTGGGCTAATCAGACTGAGTGGTTAGTGGAGGATGATAATTAGCATCCAGATTCAGGGACAGAACAGGCAGGGCAAAGGCAGTCCCAGTAGGGGATTCTTAGGTTTAAGGAAAGCAGGAAGAGGGGAGCCAAATAGAATGTGGGGTGATCTAAGAAGACTATAAATTTTCCGAGTCTCAGCAAGAAATAGGAGAATAGATGCAAAATTCTATGCAAATAATTATTTATTTATTTATTGCCTATTTATGAAATAGCAGAGTTGCTATAATAATTTTGGAGAAGGTGGTTGGGCTATGGTTTGTGTGTGTTTTGTGGAGAGGCTATTCCTTGGGGACTCTCACTAGAGTTTCCCTGGTTGATGAAGTTGAGAAGGATCAGAACAGATATGACTTGGTTCTTCCTGTCTCTTGTGGGGAGCTGGCTGCCCTCAGAAGTATACAATTCATTCTCTTCCTCCATGTTGGTTCTTTTGCAGGACCCCAATGGAGGGACCAGAGCCCTTAGTGTTCAGCATAGCCCTTGATTCTTTGGGACTTTAATTTTTGAACTTTGATTTCTTCTTGGGAATTTCATAAAAGGAGAAATTTAAACTAAAATAGGCTGCAGTCCTGTTGTTACTGGAGTATCTATAGGTCATGTAACCTCATTGCAGCATTGGTAAGTCAGACCCTGTGACCAAACATGATTTACGGTGGGGAATCAAGTAGGAGAGTGAATTTTCAACTATGAGTATAGAATGACCTTGTACTTTCCTGTCCTTTACTGTTCTGACCCCCTTCGGAGTGTTCTGGGAACGAAGTCTAAATTACTCATTTCTTTTCCCAAGGAATAGTCACTGTCCTCATTGACCTTTAACTTAGAGAATCTCTGGACAGAACCTCATTTCTTCAGTTTCATGTTTCCTTCTGAAGGAATATCAAGTAATTGGTGCATTCAGTGGCATTGGGTTGACATGATTCAGCACCTTCCTTTCTCTGGAAGACAGAGACAGTTGTTGACAAAAAATATAAATTGTGCTCTGCTTTGCTTCTCCTTTCTAGGGAAAGCTTGTGACTATTTAGCACTTCCAGTGAGTGGACAGGCACACCTATTTAAATCTGTGCAAAGATTCCTATGCTCGCTGGGCAAGTAGTCAGTCCAAAATCACTTGTCTCATCAATAATCTGACCCCTGAGTCTTCCTCTTTTTCAGTTCTGAACTTGGGTGGGGAAATGTTGAGGATTAGCTCTTTTGACCCTCATTGTCAGTAGTGTGCTTATGCTGTATCACATGGTATGCAAATGAGGGTCCAGAAACCACACCCTGGATGGTGGATGTTGCCAGTGATGCAGCCCTCAGGGATCCAAAGTCGCCATCTTGAGAAGGGTTTCTGCAGTGCATTTGCTTTTCAAATGAATACTTAGTCTTAATTTTTAAAATGATATTAGATGGATTCTGGGGTTTCACATAATTCTGTTTTACCACAGCGTTTTGTTTAAACACAATCCAGCAATGAAAATGATGAAAAAGTACCTTAAGTGTTCGGATTTTTACTTGCATTGTCTAAAGGACAGTAAAAGGGATACCATTCAAAATATGAAACACATCCAAAACTCCTTCTTGTTCTTCTCCAATTTTTTTCACACCCTTGGTTGCTTGCTACCTTTCTGCTCAAAACTGTCATTCTCCTCATCACTATAATGATTTATTTTTTACTTCCTCCTGCTCCATTCTTATCTCTTTACATATCTGCTTGGTGCCCTCCACCTTGACCTATGAAGTCTCTTCAGAATAAGTGAAATCTCTGTGTCAATGGGAACTTTTTCGTATATAAGGGTACCTTTTTAGCATAGAAAGAACTCACATTTATTTATGATTACCTGGGTTTTAAATTAATATTATTTGAATTAAATTAGTATAATTAAAATTATTTGAATCTATAATTATTTAAAAACTAAGTATTCTTTAAACCTTTATATTGAACTTCAAGTCTTGTTATTCTGTTTATGAATTTAGTGATTTGGGCATAAAATTAAAAATTTATTAATTCAAGCTAGCAAGTTAAATTCACTGTGACTATTATCAATTGGAGCATTCCACCCTCCACTTTTGGTTTCTTGTTTTTCAAAAATCCATCCTAAATGAGCTCTGTGAGTACCATTTCCTTTGACAGCTGAAATGAAGCTGACCTTTGTCAGTAGTGTGCACTGGAGTGCCTGTAGCAGGAAAGGCCTTTTCTCTGTGGTTCCAGTGTGCTTCTCTTGGAAGGCTCTTGCAGCAGGTGTGGCTTCTCTAAGTGCCCAGCTACCATGGGATGGTTGTCTACTCCAGTCTAGAGCTCATGGTGCAGGTGGCTTTTCTACCTCCAGACTCATGCAGTGCACAGCAGCCAGTAGCACCTGACAGCCAGTGGCTTCCTCAGCAACCTCTCAGGAGCTTCTATAGCTGCAGGCTTCTGGTGAGATGCTTTATAAGCAGCTGACCTCTGAGAGAGTGGATTTCTGGGAAGTTCCAGAGGGTAGATTTCCAGAAAGTTCTACCAGTAGAATACTACACTGACTTTTCTGCTGTCCGGTAAACAATAATCATGTCCTTACAAGCAAGATCTAGGCTTTAAGATGGATCTTCCTTTTCCTGAGTGCTGAATCTCACCTAAGGTAAGACTATTTCTTTATGTGCAATTTCTATATGTTTATAAGATGTTTGCTTTTATCTAGACTTCTCTTATTACTACTCCAATTCCCTATTATAGATAATAACTCATTTAATGAATCTTCTACTTGCATCCTAAATGCCTTCCAGGATGTGGCACTTGGACACTTATTTGTATACAGTATGATACAGCATAGGTTAAATAAGCAGTCTCCTTTACATACCTAATTTCTTATAAATGCTCAGATTTTTGAACTTCACCTATGTACTTAATATAGTTACGTTTTCTTTTGAGTACTTAAAATGTCCTGAAGAGCAAACTTTAAAGTCATAATGAGCGAAATCTCTTAATACTTAAGCCATCCTTATAAATCTCATAAGTTAAATTTATATAAATGGAGAATTTCAAATTCATGTGAGCATTCCAATTTGTTTACAAACTTAGTCAAAGTCTTGTAGAGCTTTCAAATAAACCTAAAATCAATTACTGATTTAAATTTGGCACCAGAAGGCTAATTTTTCAGATTTTTCAATATGCCAAGAAATCTTAAGCAATTTACATAAAGAAATGTGGATTAAATTGATTTTAATACAACAGCATTTATATGATAGGCTTAGGTTATTCAATGTTGCATTTTTTTCCAGTTTTTTCCAATGTAAGGCACTTACCCAGCTATGGGACATTTTTGTCTGGTTAGCAATTATGTTAGTTCAGCTTTTCATTACTGTGACAAAAATACCTGACCAGAACAACTTAGAGGAATAAAGGTTTATTCTGAGTTCACAGTTTCAGAGGTCTTGGTCCATGGTTGGCCAACTTCACTGCTCTGGTCCTGAGGTGATGCAGAGTATCAGGGCAGAAGGGCAGCAATGAAGGAAAGCTGCTCAACTCACAGCAGCTGAGAAGCACAGATAGAAAAGGGGAAAGGGCTGCAGGGAAGATGATCC
>CM053400.1:57670423-57825703 GCA_028644305.1 Xerus rutilus | reverse complement strand
CTTCTTATAGTTTCTAGCACTTGCCAATAGTCCATTCAGCTATGAACCCATTAATGGATTAACTGATTTATGAGATCTGAGCCCTAATGATCTAATCACTTCCTGAAATCCTACCTCTGCATATTGCTACATTGGGGACCAAACCTTCCACACATGAAGCTTTCAGGGGAACATTCCAGACCCAAACCATAATAGGAAATCTTAATTCTGATTCTTAAAAGTATGGCCATCTAATTCAAAAGACATGGGACCTTCATGCTTTTAGCATTCCTACAGACAAGTTTTTAGGCCCAACACCCTAAGTGAATATGCCCACTTCACAAACACTGACCACTTCTTATGAGAACAAACTCTTACAATAAACCAAAGATCAAAAGACAATCACATAAGCTTATCCTTGACAACATCCTTGCCAGTTGTTTTCAGCCTGGAGCTCCCTGGGGCTCTGTCTTTGGTAGAGGAAGTCAAAGACCTTTGCTCATGGCTGCTGATTATGCAGCTCCCCCTGCTTGCTGTGCAGGTTGTGGCAGCCTTGCTGAGACTGCCAGCCCAGGATGCAATTACTGCCAATTGCATTGGGATATTTGTGTGAGAGAATGCCCTGTTATAGAACACACAGAGGGAAGCAAAACACTGATTATTTAATTTGCATTGTTTTTCCATGAATATAAAGAAACTCCCTTCTGCAAGGAGTGCAGAGGCAAAATGATTAAGAAAGAATGGCCAGAAAAGAATGAAATAAACTCAGTTGCTTAAAAGAAAGGGGAGAAAAAAACTCATGGAAGCAGAAGCAGTCATAAAAAACAATGTTATTTAAATAATACTATATCTCTTCTGCCTTATCATTCTGATTACATTCAACTAATCTGCAAAATTGAAAGGTAATGAGCAGTATTTCCTTAAAGCACATTAAATAATAGTGTCAAAATGCAAATTTATTCATTAAGTATAGATGAGTATGTTAAATATTCATGAATTGTTGCTCACAGTATGTAATTAATGCCATGGTCTTTGTGTCCAGAGTATTGAGAAGATAAAGGGTTGTACCATCACTGTTAAATGTTATATACTGATACCATTCTCTAAAATTCCCCTTAGGACAAAGGTTAGGCCCCCAGCAGACCTCAAACTGAGCTTAATTTTATCAATACTTTATATTGTATTTTAATAGGAACAGGGATATCTGATGACTCAAGATTTATATTTCCTACTTCTGCTGTCTGATAATCTAGATGGGAAATAAATATTTTAGGCTTGAAGAAACTTTTTTTTTTTTGTACTGGGGATTGAACTCTTGCTTGGCCTGAATATACTAGATCTGAAATTCTTTTGTTGGTTTCTGACCTTGGGCAAATGGAAGCATTTTATAAGTTTCCCTCTTAAGAAGAAAATGTCATGTTTTTACCTCTTTTCTCTGTCTCTCTTCTTTTGAAATATATCTTAAACTCAGTCCTTTCATTTGAGGTAGAGCCCTTTGGACTTAGGATATCTTGAAGATACAGTCTATTTTCTCTCCATAAACCCATCTGATATAGGGCCATATAGAGTCTGAAAGTCATTTCTCTTCCTAAAGGGTAGTGTATCCTTGTAGATTAATGTGTATCCTTGGAATTTAATGCATAATGTTTCCTATTTATTATCTAGGTTACTTATCCAACTGTTAATTTTGATTCCTATTTGTTATTGTTGATCTCTAAGGAAACCTATAAGTGTAAGGTAGCAAATAAAAAATTCATATTTATAGCAAAAATCAAAGAAGCTGTGAATTTTATTCCTTCTCATATCTTTCCAAGTTAATTAGTAAACTTCATAGTGTTTGGAAGTTTTAAAGATGGGAATCAAATTTCTCCAGTTGTATAGCTTATTAAAAATGAATTAGATACACACGATGCCTTGTATGTAACACTATATAAATATATCTTCATTTCTGGGGTAGATTGAATTATTGTCAGTTCTTTATTTCTCCATGTTATAATCTTACAACCACACCTCATGTCATGTGGTTTTTACAATGTATCTCCTAAGAGTGGTCAGAATGTTTCTCTGTTCCACTGATGTGGGACTTGGCCAGGCAAAATGCTGGCTGAAATGAATGGGGGCCAGCTCAAAGACAAGGCTTTAAAAAGCATCATGTGCTTGCACTCATTCTCTTATGCTTCTGTCACTCACCATGAGAAGAGCATGCCCCAGTGAGCTGATAATCCAGTGGTATGAAAGAAACACAGAGCTGACCTGTTTCTAGCCCTGAGGCTGGAGCTCAGCCCAGGGTAGTGCAGCTGTACTCCACACCCAGTCTGCCCACAGACCTATGAGGGTGAACATAAATGTTATGATAGGTCACTGGGCTTTGGAGTGTGCATATGTACATGTGTGTGCATTTGTGGTAAATAAACACAATGTAAAATTTACTCATTTAGCCACTTAGAAGTATATAGTAATGTGTCATTAAGTACATTCAAATTTGTTGTATGGCCATCAGTGCTATCCATCTCTAGAACTTTTTCATCTTCCACAACTGAAATTGTACCCATTAAACACTAAATCTCCATTTATCTCTCTCCCTCCAGCTACTGCCAACCACTATTCACTTTCTCTATGAATTTGATAATTCCAGGAACCTCACATAAAAGGAATCATATAAGGGGAGTCCTTTGTGTGGCTGGCTTATTTTATGTATAGTGTATTCAGAGTTTGGTCATGTAACATGCACCAGAATTTCCTCTTTTTTTTAAAGGCTGAATAATAATGTTCCCTCGTATGTGGTACCACATTTTTTTCATCTATTCATCTGTCAGTGCACAATTGGATTGCTTATACCATTTGGCCATGATGAATAATGATGCTATGAACATGAGTGTACAATTCTCTGTTTGAGTCCCTGCTTTCACTTTTGAGTACATACTCAGATATGGAATTCTTGGAACATATGGTGATTTTATGTTGAACATTTTGAGGTGTTACCATACTGTTTTCCACAGTGGCTAGACCATTTTGCATTCTCCCCAGCAATGCGCAAGGCTTTCAATTCCTTCACATTCTTGTCAACATTCGTTATTTCCTTGTTTCTTTTTCTTTCTTTTTTAATAATCGTCACCTTATTGGCTGTGAAGTGATATCTCAATATGGTTTTAATTCACATTTCCCTTTGACTAGTGATCCTGAAAACCTCTTTATGTGCTTATTGGCCATTTGTATATCTTCTTTCTTTCAAGAAGTGTCTGTTCAAGTTCTTTTATTAAGATCAGCAATAACTGATTAATACAATATATATCACCCCTGAAAAATATACTTAAAAAGGATATATTGGTTATTTCATGTAGAAACTGTAGTAAATTTTTCTATAACATTGATACTTTGTGTGTCACTTGAATATTTTTTATGATTATGTACCATTTTTTAAAAATTTTTATTTTTTTTTTTAGCTGTAGATGGGCACAATATCTTTATTGATTTATTTTTATGTGGTGCTGAGGATCGAACCCAGTGCCTCCCGCATGCAAGGCAAGCGCTCTACCACTGAGCCACAATCCCAGCCCCGATTATGTACCATTTTAATAAAATTACAATAGTAAGTTTATATTTATGTAAATTAGTGAATTACCTAGGCCAGAGGTGGTAAATACATGCTTTCAAGTCCAGATTTAGGATAATAAGTTATCTTTCAAATGGCTAACAACAGAAAGATTATTAAAATGCAAAAATTTAATAAGCAATTTAAAAATAAAGAAATTTCATAGATTTCTTATTTCTCTTGGGAAATATTATGAAGCCCAAACAACCCTGGGCCTATCTCTGATCATGTCAATCTTAACTAAGAGTTAAATGATAGCTTCTGAGCCCTCTTCTCTCCTGGCCGCAACTTTTGTCATTGTAGCTCCATTTGAATTTGTGACAGCAAAACAGGACTGTATGGGATCTTGGAATATTTATTTAACTTTTTCAATTTTCCAGATTCTAAATGAGGAATGTGGACTAATTGGAAGTGTCAAGATTTGAACTCAGAGAAGACTGAGTTTCATTTTGTTCTCTGGGTGATGTTCCATCAATATCTCACTTACTCAAATCCCTGCTCTATTCTTTATAAGTTGGAATTATCCTTCTTACAGGACTTTTGTGAGAATTACAAGTGATTATATCTATGAAAATTTTTGTCCTTAAATTGAGTATAAAAGGCTCACTACTATGTGGACACTACACAATAATTATCTCTGGTTCCATTGTTTTCAGTAGTGCCTGAGACATTCTTCTTTTAGAAGTGCACATGCCAAACATCCCTGTCTCCTTCAAATCTTTGCTTTAAAAATTGTCTTCTCAGTGAAATCTATTTTGACCGCCATCTATTTATTTTTCTCTCTGTGTTTGGCTTTGAATAGCTTCTATGGGTTTATCTTCAAGTTTATTTTTTTTTTCCCTGTTGTTAGTCTAATCTACTATTAATTCTATCCATGGTATTTTTAATCTCATACATAGTGATTTTCATTCCTGGAAATTTATATAGGGCTTTTGAAATATCTTTCATGTCTTTACTTAGCTTTTTGAACATATGGAAAATACTTAGAACTATTGTTTTAATATCTTTGTCTGCTAATTCTCACATCTGTCTCAATTCTAGGTCTTTAAAATTGATCTTTCCTTATATTTTCATGCTGCTTTTGAATTATTAGCATTTTTTAAAAATTCCAGACATTGTTAATTTTACTTTTTTGGGTACCAGACATTTTTGTAATTTTTCAAATATTCTTGAGCCTTATTTTTGGATGCATTTAAATTACTAGGAAGCAGTTTAATATGTTGAATTTTGCTCTTAAGGTTTGTTAGGTGGAACCAGGGCACTATTAAGCCAAGGGCTAATTGTTCCCCATTACTCAGTCAAGAAATTTCTGAGCTATTTACTTAATGCCTTATAAATTATGAGACTTTCTAGTTGCTGGTGAGAATGGGCATTATTCCCAGCCTTGCATGAGCATTGGCAATGGTTCCCTCTGATCCTTTTGGTTGGTTAATTCCCTGAGCTCTAATGTATGTGCTGATGAGCACACAACTGATGGCTAGGGACCCTCTGGAAATCTCCACAGTTCTCTTTCTGCATCTTTTTCCAATCTGCCACCTTGCTTCTTTCACCTATCTCTCCATCTTTATTCTGTTACCATCCCTGGTGACCTTGTTTACCTGTACTCTCAGCTTCCTCTCCTCTATTCAGGGTGCCCACCAGACTCTGCCTGGGTTTCCCACCCTGAGACATGGTCTGGAAACTCTTTTAAGGCAACAAGTCTTACCTTGTTTGTTTCCATTTCAAATAGATCACTGTCCTTTGTTGCCTGGCATTCAGTATCTGAAAACCAATGTTTTATGATGAAATTTTATTTTCCTCATTGTTTCAGGCAGAAAATCAAACCTAGACTTCCATTATCTTGGTCATAAAAAGTCTTTGATGATTGTTTTTTAGAATTTACTTTTTTGAAAATATAATCTTATGAATATATAAAGCTAAGAGGGCTTGAATTTGTTGATAGAGAAAAGGTATGTTTGGCATGTATGTTGGCCAATACTACTTGATCTTTTAAAAGCTAAATTAAAAAATTTAGAACCCAAAACATGAAACATATAACCACATTAAAAACATGGAGCTAATCATCTTCCCCACAAATAGCACACTACCAGCAGCAAGAAGTGAAATCAAGAATGCTTCTGCTCCTTTGTGAATGTCTGGGGTTGGAGAGGTTTTGAAAACACCTGCTCATAATTGGAATCACCAGAAATCAGGACCACAGACAGGCAAGTTGAATTTCAGGAAATAATTTATGATAATTAGTAAAATTATTAATTAGACAAAATACATTGAGTGAAGCATTAAAATAAGATGGTGTCATTGTGAAGGACATCTCTTTGAGGTGTCATAAGAGATGAAAATGAGTAGTGACTTTATTGATTCTTTTCTCTGGAGTTTTAAGACCAAAGATAGCCAAAGTGATAAACAAAACAAAACAAAACAAAAAACAGGAAAGGGTGGCTGCATTTGTATGATCCTTAGTGGGAAAGCTGAAGAATTGCTTGATATAATACAGTACAGGATATGATGCAGGCTAAAGGTTGTGGCCCCTGGAATTTCCTTAGATAGGATTGAAGTGGGAGTGAGGAAGCAAGTGGGAAGGTACAGTAGATCTCTGCCTAATTATTGTAGGTCAGCTAGGGACATTTCTAATGTTTTATAAGAGATCCTGGAATATTTGCTTATCTTTAACTTGACACCTATATTTGTACCTTAGATTCTGCTTTTTATATTAGAAATTGAAATGGATAACATCATAACAAAATAAGTATTTTGGTCTAAGTAGTTCAATTTCATTATACTTATGGGATTCATCTAATTGATCATTTTTTTGTTTCTTTATATCACACATAAGTAATTTACATATGAGCAAATGAAGGGTAATAATAATGGTATTGACAGATAAATTTTGGGGGCCTATCATTGTTGTTTTAATTTGTGTTTCTTTGATGATATAAAATGTGGATCATTGCTTTATATACTTATTTGTTATCTATATATCTCCTTTGGTGAAGTGTTTGTCAAGGTCTTTGGTCCATTTCTTAATCTGAATGTTTTAATATTGTTGATTTCTAAGTTTTTTTGTATATTTTGGTTGATAGTACTTCATCACGTCTTTTGCAAATATTTTCTCCCATTTTGTGGCTTGGTTTTTCATTTTCTTGGCAGTATATTTCACAAAACAGTTAATTTAAATTTTAATGAAATCCAGCTTATCAAGTCTCTCACAAATTATACTTTTGGTGTTGTATCTGAAAAGTCATTGCCAAACCCAAAGTCATCTAAATTTTCTCTTCTATTATGTTCTAGGAATTTGTAGTTTGCATCATATATTTAGATCTGTGATTCATTTGAATTCATTTTTGTGAATAGCGAAAGCCCCTTTTCTTACTTCTGTTCTTTCACTCTTTCTTCTTCCTTCCTTCCTTCTTCCCCTTATGTGGATGTCTAGTTTTTCTGGTATCATTTGTTGAAAATATTGTCTTTGCTCCATTGTGTTACTGTTGATACTTTATCAAAAATATGTTGACTATATTTATGTGGGTCCTTTTTCTGGACTCTGTATTTTGTTCTATGTATCTGTTTGTCTATTCTTTCATCAGTATCACACTATTTTAAAAGTTGTAGTATTATAGTAAATCTTGAAGATTGGTAGGGTCAGCCCTTTGTTCTTTTTGTTCAACAATTTTGGCTCTTCTGTTTTTTGTCTCTCATTAACTTTACAATTACTTTGCCAATATTCACAAAATAACTTGTTGATATTTTGATTAGGATTGCAATAAATCTGTAAGCCATATTGAGAAAAACTTATATTTTGGCCAATCATGTCTTCCTATCCATGAACATGGGATATCTCTCCATTTATTTAGAACTTCTTTGATGTCTTTCATTACAGTTGTATAGTTTTACTCTTATAGATATTGTGCATATTTTGTTAGATTTATACCTAAGTATTACTCCCTATATTATAGTTTTTTTTTGACTTTCTGTGATCCTCCTTTGTGTCTTTTTTAGTTTGCTTACCTATTGTACATTATTCTTAGATGGCCTGCAATTTCCCATCCCCCTTTCTGCTTCACCGATGTCTTACCTATAACAAATGTTCTTGTGATCATACAGTGGAAGAGCTCTCAGATTATGGCAAGGCTAAGCCTTTGGAGCAAGAGCACTAGTACCTGAGATAATCAGAAGCCCTCAGGATGTCTTGGAACCGGACAGGATCAGAATATGGTTATAGGGCTTTTCAAACAATTTTGCACCAAATTTCTAACTCAATTTTCTTATGGACCTTCAGGTGCTTTCTCATATCTCCTAGACTTACACTTCTTGATAATTTGTCTGGGGCACTGGGGGTTGAACTCAGGACCTTATGCGTACTAGGCATATGCTGTACTACTATGCCACATCCCCTGCTTAACTCCTTAATAATTTGAAAAGTGTTCATTCTCTGGTGTCAGCCAGACCAGGGATAAAATTTTCTTAGTTTTTTATTAACAAGTAACTGTAAGCTTGAGCAACTTAATCTGCTGAACTTTCTTCATCTGTAAAGGGGTAATAATAATAATAGCATTTACCACATAGAGTTGATGTAAAGACAAAAACAAAGAATGCTGTAGTCTTGTGATTGCAATAATATATACTCTTTTTAAGTCACTGCTCCCCTTAGTGTAGTGTTAACCTGTTAATAGTAACTTCTCTTGCCCAAACTCATCACCTATTTTTCCCTTCCCTTACTTTCAGCAAATTTTCTATTCCCCTAATCTTCTTTTCCACTATATGTAGACAATTGTCAAAATTTCTCTAAACTGTATTTTTAAAATGCATTTTATTGTTGAAGACAATACATATAGAAAAAATCAAGGAAAGATAAACAGTTTAATAAACTACCAAGTTAGTGCGTATATAATCCTTCCTAGGAGCTTGTACTTCAAAGTTTTCTGTGCTCTTCACTTTTTCTTAGAGATCTTCCATCACTTTCTTAAATTAACTGTAGACACTTCTTCCCTGTTCACACTTATTTCCTTGTAGTTTTCTGCATGGAAATCATAGTACTTGGTTGTGTGCCAGGAATTGCCATAAGGATGGAATGAAGAATAGGAAATAAAGGTGTGTTGGGCCATCCCAAGGTGGCCACAGTTAGGCTGTCTTGATGAGGCTTCTGGTGGCTGTGTTTTTAATATGTAGCTGAGGTGATAGACACCGTGATTTAGCGTATGTACTCAAAGTCATAAACATTTGTTTGTGAGCATACACTCACTTATGCAACCTGTTGGCAATGTGCCTTCTTTGGCCTGTACATTAAAAAAGGCCTATGAAAATGGCTTGGGGTGGAGGGATTTAGCTAGAGCTACTCCCATCTACAAATAAAGCATGTCTACTATCCCACATCTTCTTTCAACTGTCAGAGCCCCAAACCTTGCTTTGTGGGTCTTAATGCCTGTTGGACATGGTGACATGGTGGGAGCCAGGGGGAAGGAAAATTGACCAAAAAGAAAGACTCTTTAAGAGAAGTCCAGAAATCCAAATTACCTGTGCAAAACTAACTGCTTCGTGGCAATGTCATTTTCCAAGGAGTTCCATCTGTTAAGAATTCAGGGTCTGATAGTAGGGCCTTCTCACTATACCAGTATCCAGTGGATATCTGAGTTGTATATGAGAAAGATCTTTCTAAGGAAGATGAGAGCTGCTGAAAAGAGCTCAGAGGTAATGCTTAAAGAGGAATTTACATATGGGCTGCATTTTAGAATGGGACTCTATTTCCAGGGTAAGTGAGTGGAAATGAGAGGCCTGGGCAAAACATCAGGCTAATGGAGTTGGGCTTCAGACTAAGAAGCTCAGATTGGGACACTATTCTTCATCCTCACCTTGCTAAATTCAACCCAGAGATGAGTTATTGACTGATTCCAATTTTAGACTAAAGGCTAAAGTCTTCTGAAATGAACAGTGGGGCTAAAGTATAGTCAAGGGCTGATGGATATTGCTCATTGCATCTCTTCTTTCCCTGTGTCCCTGACCCTGTTATCTACTCAGATTATGACTAAGAGGTAAAACTGGCTTTCTAAGGACCATCCTACCATATCTTCAACATTTAGACCCTTGTATCCTTCTTCCTATGAAGTGTATGTCATTTGACACTATCCATGACTATTTTTTTTAATTCATTTTATCTTTTAGCTTAAGTCAGCTTAAGGTAACTCCTCACCATTCACAGAGCATTGAGGCTCATATGTTTTTTTCCCTCCAGCTGTTGTCATCATTCTTTGTGACCTAGAAGTAAACTGTGTCTGCTGTGACTTGACACCATGTTCAGCTAGAGGAAGGAGAAGTTGTGTGACATTTGTGTACAATGTGTCAAAATGCATTCTACTGTCATGTATAACTAATTAGAACAAATTAAAAAATGAAAAAGCCAATAACCCATTAAAAATAGCCAACAAAAAATAAAGAAGGAACCAGTGTACTGAAAAAGTACTTTAATATTATGGTTAACATACACTATTGTGTCTTCTATGTCCTTTTAAACTTATTGAGTGAGGGTGACTTTTTCTGTTGCCCCAGGATAATGATTTAGACAGGAAATAATTTTCTGGTCACTTTTAGGTCATATAATCTGAACACTTAAATCATGAAAAAAAAGCTCCAATTTAAAATTAAAATTAATTTTGTTTTATTAATCAGTCAATATTTTGAATATGATTAGCACTTTAGTATTTTTCCCTTCCCCAGACCTTCTTTGCTTCAGACTAGTTTCCTTTACTTCCTATTCTGCTGCTAACCTCCTCTCCCACTTGCTGTCATTTGTCCCACCACTAAGGTCGCAGGTTGGTTGTGTGAACAGGGCAAGGGTAAGGTAATACACCAGAGTATTTTTTCCAGATTAATTTATGTTTATTGTGATTATTGATACATTTGGACTCTATTTTGCATGTTTTTGGTTTGTTCTTCTTTCTTAAACAATCTTATCAGTACATTATATGTTTATATAGTAGTGGGATTTGTTACATTTTCATACATGACACAACATAATTTGATTAATATTATTCTTCATTACCTCCCTTTTTCTTCCCCTTCCTCCATCCCCCTGGTCCCTTTCCACTACTGTACTGGTCTCTTATTTTCATGAGACCTCCCTCCTTTTTTCTCTTTTATTCTTTCTTTTATGAATAAGAAAAACACACATGACCCTTGACTTTCTGAATTTGGCTTATTTCACTGAGCATAATGTTCTCTAGTTCCACCCATTTTCCTGCAAATCATCTAATTTCATTCTTCTTTATGGCTGAATTAAACTCCATTGTGTGAATATTACTCAGCCATAAAGAAAGATGGAGTTATGGCATTTGCAAGTAGTTGGATGGAGCTAGAGAATATCATGCTAAGTGAAATAAGCCAAACCCAAAAAACCAAAGGCCAAATGTTTTCTCTGATAAGTAGATACTGATCCATAATGGGGGGAAGGGTGTTAGAGAAGAATGAAGGAACTTTGGATTGGGCAGAAAGAGGGGAGGGGAGGAGGTGTGGGGGTGAGAAGGACAGTAGAATGAGATGGAAATTATTATCCTATATTCAGGTGTGACTATTTCATGGGTGTACTCTGCACCATGTACAGCCAGAGGAATGAAAAGTTGTGGTCTGATTGTGTACAATGTGTCAAAATGTATTCTACTGTCCTATATAACAAATTAGAACAAATCTAAAAAAGTTTTTAAAACTCCGTTGTGCATATATGCACTTTTTTAATCATCTTGTGATAGACTCCTAGGCTGATTTCATAACTTGACCGTTGTGAATTCTGTGGCTATATAACATGTTTATGCCTATATTGCTACTAGTGTGCTGAGTTTAATTCTTTTTTTTAAAATATTTTGTTTAGTTGTAGATGAACACAATATCTTTATTTATTTTATGTGATGCTGAGGATCAAACCCAGTGCCTCACGTATAAGAGGCAAGCGCTCAACCGCTGAGCCATAGCCCCAGCTCCCTGAGTTTAATTCTTTTGGGTAAATACTGAAGAAAGATATACCTAGGTCCTGTGGTGGTTCCATTCCTAGTCTTTGAAGAATCTCCATACAGATCTTTGCAAGAGTTGTACTAATTTACAGTCAATTGTATCACCAGTGTAAAAGTGCTCCTCTCCTCTCACATCCTTGCTAGCATTTTTTGATAGTTGGTTCTTGAGTGCCATTTTAACTGGAGTGACTAAAGTTTTGATTTGCATTTCCCTGATTGTTAAGGATGTTGAATATTTTTTTTGTGTATTTGTTGGTAATTTGCATTTCTTCTTTTGAGAAGGGTCTCTAGTTCATTGCCTGTTTATTGATTTGGTTATTTGGGTTTGGGGCAGTAAGTTTTTTGAGTTGTTTAGATATTCTGGTTATCAGTCCACTGTCAGAAGAGTATCTGGCAAATATTTTCTCCCATTTTGTAGGCTTCCTCTTTATGCTTTGTTCTCTTTGCTATGCAAAAGCTTTATAATTTGATGTTGTGCCATTCATTAATTTTTGGTACTATTTCCTGAGCTTTAGGGTTTTTTTTGAGGAAGTCATTGTATATCTTTTAGAGTGTTTTACCTTTTCTTCTAGCACTTGTAGTTTCTTGTCTAATTCCTAGGCCTTTGATTTATTTTGAGTTGACTTTCATGCAGGGTGAGAGATAGGAGTACAGGTTTGTTGTTTTACAGAGGAATGCAGTTTTCTCAGCATCATTTGTTTCAAAGGAGGTCTTTTCCTCAATGTGTGTTTTTGGCAACTTTATCAAGGATCAGATAATTATATCTGTGTGGGTTTGTCTCTGTGTCTTCTGTTCCATTGGTCTATTTTGATGTATCTGCTTTTTTGCCAGTGTCATGCAGGTTTTGAAACTATAGCTCTGAGGTATAATTGATGTGGGGTATTGTGATGCCTCATATTAACTCTTTTTGCTTAGAACTGCAAAAGCTATTATGGGTCCCTTGTTCTTCCATGTGAATTTAGGACTGGTTTTTCTAGTCCTGTGAAGAATATCTTTAGTATTGTGATGGGGATTGCATTGAATATGTATATCACTTAAGAAATATGGCCATCTCAACAATATAAATTCTGCCTATTCATGCATGGAAGATGTTTCCATCTTCTTTTTTTCTTCTCCAATTTCTTTTTCTCGAGTTCTATAATTTTTATTTTAGAAGTTTGTTACCTCCTTGAAATATTTATTCCTAGGTAACTTAGCCATTTTTCTAAGTCATTCATTTACTATGGATGGAATTGTTTACTTGATTTCTTTTTCAGTGGATTCATTATTGGTGAATAAGAAAACTACTCTTTCTGTATGTTGTTTTTGTACTTACTACTTTGATGAATTTGTTAATAAATTCTAAAAGTCTTCTGGTAGAGTTTTTGGGGTCTTCTAAATATAGAATTATATCATCTGAAAACAGAATGCACCTGCTTGTATTTGGCTGGTTGGCTTCTAGGTCCATTGACTTGCAAGATGTTAACTAGCTGATTCTCTAAGGAGTTGATTCTTTAAGGAACTTTCCGAAGGTTTCCACAGGATTCTGGTTTCCTGTAGTTCTCTTAACCTGATTGGTGAATCTCTATTTGTGATGTGGTCCCCTTGCTCTGAGAATGTTGGGAGTGGGTGTTTATCACCATACAGCTTCATTTATATGACTGTGCCACCAAAGAAGGCAGCAAGTCTTTCATCCTCCAGTTTTTCACTAGGAATTGGGCTCCAGTTCAATCTCTGCTTTGGCTGTCTTAAGTTGGCTAGGAAACAGCTGTGTTTTTCTTAACCGTCAGGAAATAGATTTCAGAACTCTACTAATGTCCTTCTTACTGAATTTGGAGTTGAAGGACAGAAGCCATCCACTATGGGAAAAAGGGGTGGGGGTAGAGATGCAAACACAATGATATGAAATTTATTCACTAATTTCTTCCACAAGATCCTTTTTTTTTTTCATCCATCAACCCTCTTCTACCTTCCCAGAGTGGGTGAAGTGGTTCAAGATTCCTTAAGCCTTTTGGTAGAAATTAATCTATTTCATCTTCAATGTCCAATATTTAGGCATTAAGTTGTTCATAATATCTTTTAACTCCCTCCTGTCTGTGAGATATACCCTGTTTTATTCTTGATGCTGATAATTTGGGTCTTCTCTCTGTTTCTTCATAATTCTCACAAATCAAAAGTGCCTACCCATATTATTTGTCTTTTTAAATAATCAGCTTTTGACTATGTTGGTTTGTATTTATTCTTTTTCTATTTTCAATTTAATTAGTAGTTTCTTTATTCCTTTTTTCCTTCCTTCCTTCCTTCCTTCCTTCCTTCCTTCCTTCCTTCCTTCTTTCCCTCCCTTCCTCCCTCCCTCCTCTCTTCCTTTCTTTTCTTTTCCTTTCTTTTCCTGTTCCCATCCTTCACTTATAGTTTTTGTTATTCTTTTTCTGTCTTCTATAGATGGAGGTTTAGTCTATAGCTTCTTAGGTTTTATTCTTTACTAATTTATACATTTGAAACTATACACTTCCTTCTATGAATATCTTTTGCTAGTTCACAAGCATATTAATATGTTGTATCTCTATTATGATCCAGCTTAAAGTATTTTCTATTTTCCATTGTGAATGTTCTCATTGAATGTTCTCATTAACCCATGGGTTATTTGTTATATTGTTCAAAAATTCTAAATCTTGCTGATTTTTAAATTGCTTTTTCTATTAGTTGCCAAGCACAGTTTGTCAAATTATCCAAGTGCAATTATGAACTTGTTCACTTCTCATTTTCTGTCAGTTTTTTCTCTTTATTTTGAGGTTCTATTATTAGGTGAAACAAATCTAAAACAGTTCTGTTTGAAGAATTCCCCATTTTGTCATGAAATGTCCTCTTTATCTCCAGTAAGACTTTTTTTCTAACTTTTAGGTCTACTACTTTGCTATTGGATCAGATATATCAGTGCTCTTGAAACCAGTGTTTGCTCAACTCAGTATATTTATTTTTACCTTTATATAACTAGCTATTCACATGCTTATATTTAAGATGTATCTCTTATTTTTAAAAAAGCATGTTTTCTTGTGCATATTTTTTTCATTCTTTGTCATTTAGTCTATTTATTTACTGATATATTGGAGTTTGAACCTACCAACTTACTATTTAAATTAATTTGTCCCTTTTGTCCTGTCTTTCTTCATCTATACTTAATTATCTTGTTCTTTTTTATTACATTTTAAAGTCATATTTTACCATTTCTATTAGCTTATTAGTTTTATAATGTCTTTTAAAAATATTTTTTAGTTATTCATGGACACAGTGTATTTTGTTTATTTATTTTTATGTGGTGCTGAGGATCAAATCCAGTGCCTCACACATGCAAGGCAAGCACTCTGCCACTGAGCCACAACCTCAGCCCCAATTTTTTTTTATTTTTATTTGTTTGTAGTTACCTCAAGATTGCAATTCAACCTTGACTTCTTAAAACCTATTATGGATTTGTACTTTTACCTTTTCCTGGATGACATAAGGAACTTAGAAATTTTATTTCCTTTACTCAAGCCTACTAATTATTGTGCATATATTAATGTTTAATATATTTAAAATTCAACAAGCTTATCATTATTATTGTTTTATGCCATCAACAACATTCACTTTTTAAACATGGTGTATTCTTTCCATTGTTTGTCGCTACTTTTTACATTCCTGTTTCCAGTCAGGTATTTTATCTTCTGTCCTTTATTATTATTATTATTTTATTCTTTTACCTTTGAGCAGTGCTAGGGATTGAACCCAAGACCTATGCGTGCTGGGCAAGTGCTCTGCCATTGAGCTGCACCCTTAGCCCTTTATCTTCTGTCTTAAGAAAATTTTGCTAATTATTTTAGCCAAAGTTTATTGGTCAGAAATTCATTTTGTGTGAAAATGTCTTTGTTTTGACTCCATATATGTAGAATATTAGCACTGGTTATAAAAATTTAAGGCTGGTACCTTCGAAAATGGTATTACATTTTGTCCTGATTTTGTCATTTCTATTGAGAAGTCAACTGTCGGTATGATAATTGCTGATGGAAATTAATGTGTCTTCCCCCTGTGGATTCTTTTACGATTTTGTCTTTGCCTTCGATATCATTTCCCTTCCCCTAGTGATAGTATGAGGTGCCTGAGTGGTTTTCTTCTTGTATTTATATTTCTTGGAACTTAGTCTAATTCTTGAATCTGTGGTTTGATGTTTTTCTTGTTTTAGGAAAAATTTTGATTACTAACCATCCAATATTTTTTCTCATCTAGGACTTCATTTATGTAATGTTAATTTTTTAACTTTGCTTCAGCCTAATGTTTACCACTGGCCTATATTTTAGTTCTCTAGTTCTCTCTTCAGCAATGTCTAGTCTTCTGTGAAGCCCATCTAGTGAGTTCTTATTTTTAGCTTTGAAGTTTCTGTTGTAGAATTTCCATTTCATTTCTTTAGTTAATGAGTGAATTGTTCATCTTCCCATATTTTTTCTTGAATATATTAGACACCATTATTTTGTTCTATGATGAATCTAATATTTATATTTATCATACGTTCATTTCCATTGCTATTTCTCTTGTTGTTCCCTTCTACTGGCTTGCCTGGTCAATTTTAATTTAATCTTTAAAATTTTGCATATGAAAATGTATAGAAATAATTTGATTCTGGATTATATTATTTTCCTTCAGAGAGGATTCATTTTTTCCAGGCAGGCAGTTAGGCTGGCAGCAGATCACTTTATTAAATTTGAGAATGAGATGATTAGAATTTTGTTTCTAGTGAGCAGGTCTGTTTCTTGTTAAGCTGTCTTCTAGTGAGTAGTCCTTCTGGGGCCTCCGATGTTTGCTAGAACCCCTTTAGTTTGACAGAACCTGAACTTGAAATTTTTGCTCCCCAGTTCTATGAAACTGCTGAAAATTTGACTTAGCTTCCCAGCCTAGTAATGAGCAAATGCTTTCAAGGGAAAAGCTGAACTGAATGTCAGGCCTACCTCTTTGCACTTTCCATCTCTTAGAAACTTGGCTGCTAATATCTTTGTTCCTTGATAGTTCCCTAGTGTTTTCCAACAGATTTTTTTGTTCATATTTTATCCAGCCCTCCCGGTTGTTCTTGGCAGTAAAGGTTAGCCTTGTACAAGTTAATATGCCATCACTGGAATTGGAAACTCTTCTCATGCTTCTCAAATTGTAATTTTTGATGTAGTTTATCTTTACTACTAGATGGTAAATTCCTAGAAGGTAGGGATACTTTTTTACTTGTAATACCTTGACCTACATACAGTGTATATTCATTTTATTCATACTGACTGACTGAATAAATGAATTTCTAATTTAGAGTCCCCCAATAAAAGAAATAATGCTGAACTCATTTTTATTCAGGAGTTAAAATTTCATATGAAATGAGTTAAGAGAGTCATTGTGATAAATGAATATAGACTCAGAAAAGTGAACCAGCTAAACTACATCAAAGTTTTAAAATAATGTCAGAGAGTCAGACATGGAAATTCTAAAAATCTTTAACTCCCCAGGATTTATTCATTCTACATGAAATAGGAGTTCTCCTAGTGATACTTTGATCCAACATCCTCATGTTGTTGGAGTGCAGAAACCTTAAGGCCTCAAAGTGCTCCTCTGATTTTGATCCAAAACCACAATCAGGTTTTGATCCATTTCAGAAAAGAGGCCTAATCTCTAGAGTCCAGGAGCAGCTGTGGAACTAGAGGAATAATTATGCATAGACTAAAGGCCCAGCGAGGGGCAGACAACTGATAGATGCATTGCTGAAAATGTTTGTCCACTTCCTTTTTCCATTTCTTTGGTTACTTGGCATAACTTAGTTATTCTTTCAGCAACAATATTTATTTAAGTCTTTTGAATTACAGGTTTTTTCATTGTTATTCATTTAAGAAATATACTTAATATTTATCATAGTCTAACTGCCATGAAAATGTATGCAGAGAAGAACATGAAAAGTAGTAATAGAACTTTTGTTCCTAAAATGGGGGAGATGTATGTGATGATGATAATACACAGAATGGAGAGCAGACAGTCTATAGAGAATGAAACCAGAGCCAGCTTGCAAATTCCAGATAGAAGACTTGTAGAAAAGTATGTTTATTGGATGAACAAAATGGATTTCTAGAAAATCATTGGAGTGTAATTTCTAATTGCTGCAGATAGTGCTTAGATCTGAGTTGCTTTCATCTGAAATCACATCAAGATGGTAAGTTAGGTTTATAGTGTTGAACCCAAGACGCAAATAAAAGACCACCAACTCCAATTTTAAATCAAATTAAGCAAGCTTATATTTTGTACACAATAGCTGATCAGCGGCTGCCCCACCCAGCAGGGCCAGGACAGCATTTTATCCAAGAGCAGGGATGTTTTTACACCACAAAGAGTTACAAAGTAGGTAGGTACCTTAGGAACTTACAGTTGACAGGATTTTGGCAAGCGTAATACAGAAGTAGATAGCAAATAAATGATTCACATGACTCTAGTCAAAGCCAGACATGATTATCTGGTCAACACTGAGATTTCAGGGAGGGCAGTTTCTAGTCAAAGCCAGACATGGTCCAAGCAAGTAAAACAGAAATAAACTTTTTATGACCTCAGGTCGAGATGGCTCCCAATCTTAAAATAGAATTAGGCTGGGTTCATCATATAAGTTGTGTAAAAATAAAAGCATCTGTGAATTTTTTCCTATTTACATCAAAAAGAAAAAATATTCAAGTTTCTAACACAGGAAGACTTGGAAACTCGTGGTCCCTTTAATGGGAGTTTTAATTTAAGTTAAATACCCAAGAAAAATATGGGCCAAGGGACTCTCTTTGGGGGATATAAAATTGTTTCCAGGTTTGGTAAAGAGAGTTCAGCACATCAACCTATCAGCTTACAAGTCAGTCCTGGAAACCTGAGCCAATACAGCATTGGACTACCTTTGATGGAATAGTTTTAAACAAGTTGAGTGAATTATTTGGTGTGCTGGGTCCACACCAAGATGAGCTCAACCAAGTCCTTCATTTTACCAAAAAAAAAAAAAAAAAAAAAAAGATAGTGGTAAACACTTCTCTTTCAATTCATTGGTGAAATGGTTTTTAACAATATTATATAATTGTCCAAACTGAAGAATATGCTGTTTTGATAATTAAGAGGTAAAATTTCATTATATTAATCTTTCTTTGTCCTGTGATTTATTTGTAATTCAATATGCCTACTACTATCACAAGGTTCTTGGAAAATTATAAATGAAAGATAGTCACTGTTACTTAGAATAGTTTTCACTGATTATAATAGAAAATCTCCAAGAAATAGGCATTCTGGCAAAAATATGTTGCTTAATTCCAGAGATTTTTTTTGTTTTCATGGCCCAATAGACATTCACATACCCATGACAAAGTAGAAATGCAGAAGGTGGGTGTCAGCTGTCCAGTTTTAACTTTCTAAGTATTATTATTTTAGTTTATATAATACAATTCATTTTTTTTGCTCTCAGTTTTGAGTTTTAATACATATATATATTTGTATAACCTCCATCATAAAGAGAATTTAGAACAATACTATAATCCCCCAAACTCGTTCATGCTACCCCAGTGGTCACTATCTACCTAACTCAACCCCTGGCAACCACTTACCTGTCCTTTATCCTTATAGTTTTGCCTTTTAAAGGTCATGTAAGTGGAATCATGTCTATGTAACCTTTTAGTATTATCTTCTTTCCCATAGCATAATGCAATTGAGAATTCTCCATGTTGGGTGAAGGATAGTGTATTTTTTTATTGAACAGCAATATTTTATTGGGTGAAAGCACAATATTTAATCCATTCACCCATTGACAGACATTTGAATTACTTCCAGTTTGGGATAATTGTGAATATTGTTGATATAAATGTTCACCTACAGGTTTTTGTTCTGTAGATAAAATATTTCCTTAATACATTGGGTCATAGAGTAAGTGTATGTACTTAATGTTATATGAGATGGCTAAACTGTTTCCAGAGTGGCTGTACTATTTGGCATTCTCTTCTTCAGTGTATGAGGGTTCAGATTGCTACATATTCTCATCATCACATAATATTGTGATATTTTGTTGCTTTGCCTTTGTTGTATTTTTTTCTTAGTCATTCTAATAGATATGTATGTGGTTGTAGTTCATTGTAGTTTTAATTTGCATTTCTCTAATGTCTAATGATATTGAGTATCTTTACAAGTGTGCATTTCAATCCATATATCTTCATTGGAGAAATATCTGCCTATGGTGGTTAATTTTATGTTTCAATTTGGCTAGGCTGTGGTACCCAATTACTTGGTACATCAAACACATCTGGATGTTGCTGTGAAGATTTTTTTATGAGAGTAATATTTAAATCAGTAGACTCTGAGTAAAGCAGTTTATCCTCCATAATGTGACTGTGCTTCATCCAATCAGTTGAAGGCCTTAAGAAAAAAATTGACCTGCTCTGAGGAAGAGGGAATCCTGCCAGATTCTGAAACAGGCTGTCTTCAGACTTGAGCTAAAGTATCAACTCTTCCCTGGGTCTCTAGCCTGACAACCTACCCTACAAATTTTGCACTTTTAATCCTTGACAATCAGATGAGTCAATTCTTTGAGAGATTCTATTGGTTCTGTTCCTCTGGAAAACCTTGAATAACACCTTTGCCCACTTTTATATCAAATTTGTGTGTGTGTGTGCCTTATTGAATTTTGAGAAGCCTTTTTATATTCCAGATAAAAATCTTTTTGTTAGATGTGTGATATGCAAGTATTTTTCTTAAACTGTGAATCATTTTTAAACTGCTCTTAAGAATGTCAGAGCAAAATTTTCCCATTTTTATGATGTTCATTTTATGATGGTTGTAGCTGTATAGTTTTCAAATTTTGCTACAATGAATTGTGCTTTTGGTGTCATATATAAGAATTATTTATTCAACTCAAGGACATGATGATTTTCTTCGGAGAGTTTTACAGGTTTAAGCCTGTGATTCATTTACAATTGTTTTGTACGCCATTTGAGGAATAAAAAATGTTCTTTGTTTTGCTTTTGTATAGTGATGGAAAGCTATTCCAGCATCATTTATTGGAAAGACTAACCTTTCTTTATTAAATTGCCTTTATATCTAGGACAAAACTCAATTCAACGTATTTGTATGGGTTTATTTCTAGACTCTCAATTCCATTCCATTGATCTGTTCCTTTAACTAACCACATTGATCTCTCCTTTAACTAACCACACTATTTTGGTTGTTGTAGCTGCATAGTAAGTTTTACAACTTAGTAGTAGTTTGAATCCTCCAACTTTCTTTCTTTTTTTTCTAAATGATCTTACTTATTATGTTTTCTTTGCCTTTGCATAATATGTTAGAATCAGTCTGTCTGCATGTTCAAAAATCTTGGTGTTTAAGTTTATATTTATTTAAATATATAAATGCTTTGGAAAGGATAGATTGGAATAAAGAGCAGCCAGTGCCTAGCTTGCAAGATACTAAAAAATGCAAGATGCATCCGAAGAATTGTCTCCCAGAAACTTATGCCTTAAGTATATTTAAACATTTTTGTAGCTGTTGTAAATGATCATTTTTCCCTTGTGTTTTAAAAGGTTTATTGTCAATATTTAAAAATATGACTGTTTTTTGTATGTTGATCTTCTTTCCTGCAATATTTCTAAAGTCCCTAGAAAATTCTAGAATGTTTTTATTTAATAAGAATTTTCTACATAAAAAAACCTATTGTCTGAGAATAGGGAGAGTTTTATTCTCCTACTCCTTTCTTATTTCATGTATTTCATTTGCTTGCCTTATCACACTGGTGAGGACCTCTAGTACAATGACAAATAGGAAAGGTAAATGCATACATCCTTGCCTTTTTACCAAATATAGGAAAAAAGCATTCAATCTTTCACCATTCAACATAGTATTAGGTTGTATGTTTTGGGTAGATGCCCTTTTCCTTATGATATTTAAAGTTTTCCCTTTTCCATCTTTTTCCTCTCTGTGATTTCTCTCACACTCTCTGGTTCTCAGGGGAATCTTTTGTGGTGCTATGTCTAGAAATCCATACCTTCAGCTTCCCTGTGTCATTGTGTACTTCCTCTAGTTGGGTTCACCTCAAAGTGAAAAATTCAAAGACTTTTTTCCTATAGGAGCCTGCCTTTCTGGTCCTGTGAATGGAGAGAGACTATTTTTCTTGGAGATATTTCCAGCCATGCGTGATATATTATTCTGGACTTTCGCTATCCTAAAGTGAAATCCAGGAGATAGAAGAAGAAAAATTTCACAGAAAAACAAAAAAGAGAAATTTATTGACATATGGGATATTCTTCAAATTATTGTTTCCATCCTAAATCTAATTGTCATCAATTATTTTTCAAAGTTCTCAGGTAGTTCCTTTATATTATTTTGAACAGCAAATAGCAAAATTTTGTCTTGGAATTTTAGCTCTAATCCGTGGGAGTCAGAATGGATTGTACTCATTTCTTAAATGGAAGCCCAAACTGACAGCTATCTAAGACAATTCCCATCTCATTGACCAGAAATTAATAATATGACCATACACAACTATAAAGGGAAATGACATTATAGCTAGCCAAGAAAGACTTTGTAATCAAGAAAGAATGGGGAAAAAAATAGATATCACATGCCAGTTAGCTTTAAAAATCTTTAGGTCTAATAGAAGAGACAGGCATGTAATCCATTTGTTACTATGGTGAAAGTGCTGTATGGGAGATTTGTCCTTATGAGCATGGCTTCCATACTGAGGTCTCTGAAATCCTAAGTGTTCTACAGAAAGTCATGTAAGTCTCAAAACCATTGTAATATTTCAAGAAACTTCACAGAAGTCATGTGTTCACCTTTGATTAAGTTTTAAAAGTTAACGAAGGATGGAACTTCTTTCCTTTTAGCTGGAATTACATGAAGTCAATTAGTAATTCTAGTGTTCTCATCCTGAATACAAGTTTATAATAGATGTAAAATTTGTCAGTTATTAAAAATGTAAAACAAATTACTTTTAACTTAAATAAATGCAATACAGTAGACATTATCTTTCAAAACACAAAGTCTTCATGGTATTGATGGATTTTCTTACTTTAGGTTATTTTGAACAGCCAATAGAAAAATCCAGTTCATATTTTAGACAGTTTGTCAAGGGGGAGGCATTTATTTGCTCATGAAATTGGGAGAAAACATATCGTAATAGGCATTAATGACACTTTGGTGGTGGTGGTGGTGTGGCGTGGGGGGGTTCAAAATATCCTAACTAGGTTTTATATCTCTTAACTTAATATGCAGCATAGACATTTTTCCCATTAAGGGGAATATCTGTTGCCCAGACAGACTGTCAATATTCCTTTATAACAGCATCACTGAAAGAGGCAGTTTTTTTTCTCCTAGAACCTATACATTGATCATAGGGAAGGGTTTCAATTGTCCATACTTGGGATGGATGCCCATTCTGAAGCAATCACCCTGATATGATACAAAGATTGGCCCATCCTGGATTATGGGCCCACATTATGGTTTGTTAGTAGATGAACAGAAACGGAAAAGAAAAAATGTGTGCTGGGAAAAGGGAAATAACAGCTACCCAAAACTAGTATTGGGTGCAAGTGGAAGTATTATACCCGAGTTTATTTTCCTTTATTTTCTTGTGGTTGGGTATCTGATATTTTAAAAATTCAGTTCCATACTTACATAAGCCACTACGTTTTTTCTTTCAGAAAGGTCATAATCAGAGAAGTTTCTGAAATTATTACTTACAGTATATTCTAAACTTAACTTTCTTCTTTTTGTCAAGAGTTCTGAATTGTCACTTTGTGTCCCCAAGTCAGGAATATTTTCTATCATTAGAGGCAGAAAGGAAATCTCAACTTCATTTTAGCCATAGGTGGTATAGATCTGAAAGCTCTTTATTTCATCTTTTCTCCATCCCTTTGCCACATTCCAGCTGTGATATAGATAACCTAGCACCAGGCCTGAGTGTTAATTTGAAATGTTATAGTTACTTTCTTCAAAAAGATGTCTCCAACTATTTTTACTTAAACTTTTAACTGACACTTAGTAAATGTTTGTTAGGTGAATAAAGGAAAGATTGGTACCTGATAAATATTATTCATTCAGAATATCAAATATCAAAAATATTTTTTCATCTTTTTCAGAGATATTTCAATTTCCCCTCTATATGAAACATTATATGCATGTTTCACTCTAATTTTAAAATGTCACTTCAGCATTTTCTTCTGGCCTGTGGCTCGGGTATTTCTGGAAAAAGCATTCTTGACATCACATCAATTTTAAAAACTTGAATGCATTTATCATTATTCCTGTCTTTCCAAAACCTACTCAGGGCCAGTGTGCACAATGTGCTTACTCTTGTTTGGGAAGCCATATCGCAAACAATACACAATTGGAACCAGGTTTTACTCCCTCAACTCTTGATACAGAGTGAACTACTACTCCTTCATTCTACCTACACTCTCCGCTAAGACCCCTATGCATAGCACAAACTTCCATTTAAAATATGCAGCATTCTTTTGCATTGGTGTACAACGAATCAAATTGCACTCTGATACCACATAAACCTAAATAGAACAAATAAGTAAATTAAATATGAAAAAAAATGCAGTATTCTTCCCACTTGTCATTTGTACATGTGTAAACAGGGTAGCTTCTTGGAGTCTTTTTTTCTCTTTTGATATTTGTTTACCTTGTAAAGCCAACTCCATGGGATTATTTCTCACTGGATTCATTCTCTCAAGATATATACTAGATCAGGTGTGATGACACATACCTGTAATGCCGGCAAGGTGCGAGCCTGAGGCAGGAGGATCGCAGGTTCAAAACGAACCACAGCAATGTAGCAAAGCCCTAAGCAACTTAATGAGACCACATATCAAAATAAAAAATAAAAAGGGCTGGGGATGTTGCTCAGTGGTTAAGTGCCCCTGGGTTCAATCCCTGGTACAAAAAAAAAAAAAAAAGACATATATTAGATGAGATGGTTTAGATGTGGTGTCTTCCAAAAGCTCATGTGTGAAACAATGCAAGAAAGTTCAGAGGAGAAATGATTGGGTTCTACGAATCTTAACCCAATCAGTGAGTTAATCCCCTAATTAGGATTAACTAAGTGGTAACTAGAGGCAGGTGGGATGTGGCTGGAGTAAGTGGTTCATTGGGGGAATGGCTATGGGGTATACATTTGGTATCTGAAGAGTGGAGTCTCTCTCCCTGCTCTATGATCATCACGTGAGCTGCTTCCCTCTGCCACTCTCTTCCACCATGAGGTTCTGCCTTACCTCAATCTCCGAGGAATGGAACTGGCCTTCTATAGACTAAGACCTCTGAAACCATGAGCCCTCAACTAAACTTTTCCTCCCCTACAGTTGTTCTGATAAGGTCTTTTAGTCACAGCAGTGAAAAAGCTGACTAAAACACTAGATTCATTCCAATTTGTATATTTTGGTAAATTTGGTTTATCATCATTATGAACATAAGAAAATATGGAAATTTGGCTAATCTATATCAAGACGAATAATGAAGCTTTCATTTTTCTCACCTTTCATCTTTTACTGACTATTTAGTTCACATATCTTCTTTCAGATTCGAGTGTCATTCTTATTGTGGAGGGGTTTTTCTGTTTTGTTTTGTTTTTTTGTTTTTGTTTTTGCCTTTTCTGGGTATAGATGGAGTGTGAGGTAATTTATACAGGGACTTCCAATGATTCTGCTTTCTGGTCTTGTGCAATCTCCTTCCCTTAAAGAACTTGCCTCTATCCAGTAGAATACCTTAAAACTGAGGGGGTGTTGTGTCTGAGATTAGATTATAAGGGATAGTGACTGTTATTTTATCAGCAGACACTCTCCTTTGCTGATTTTCATATGTTGATGACGGTGTGAGCTGTTCTTGCAGAGATACATATGGCAAGGAAGTAGACTAGCACCCACCACCAGTTCTTGAGGAACTGAACATGGTCAGCCACCACATGAACTTGGAAATGGAACCCTCTATAGTTGAGCTTTCAGACTAAATATCTGCCCTGGTTGGTGCCCTGGAAGTAGCCTTGTGAGAGCCACTAAGGAAGAGGATTCATATGCCACATGCTTGTATTTCTGGCCCAGAGAGACTGTGCTATAATAAATACACATTTTAAACAACCAAGTTTGTGGTAATTTGTTGCACAGCAATAGATAATTAATTGGAATGACCACTGTATCCTTTGTGCTTTTATGACATTTCTGTACATATTTCTATCATAGTACTTTCAGAACCTGTTCTCTACTGTGCAAAGGAAGACAGGACCAGCCTACAGATATATGTATATATCTCCTGATCTTTCTATGTACAACTTCACTTCAGTGTCCTTTATGCTCCTCAAACTGACCATGTCTGAAACAATTAATGTCTTCTCTGTTTCCTATTTCAGGTTGTAGTATCAGCATCCTCCCAAATATTTAAGCCCCAAACGTGTAAACTACCCTTGATTTCTTTCCCCACCCTGTGTGATCCTTTAAACAATAACTCAGATATAATACTCCTTTATTTGGAAACTCCACACTTTGCATGCAGTGTTCTTAAAGGTAAATGTTCATACCACAGCCTGTAAGGCTTAGGTGATCTGGACTCTGATCACCTTGCTCATTTATCACTAACACCCTCCACTTCTCACCTCTGAGGTTTTCTTCCAACCAGCCATCCTAAACTCCTTTCAGATTCTGGAACATGTTGTGCTTTTTCTCTTCATCCCAGCTCCCTGCATTATGCTGTTTCTTGCCCATGCTTGCCTCTTCACATCCTTGCTGGATTCACTTCTGCTCATCATTCTGGTCTCAGTTTGAATCCACTTTCCTCAGGAATCCTGTCTTGATCATCCTGGGTCGTCTGCCTACCCACCCTCTTGTCTGCATGAAGACTTCCTACATTAGGCAACACTCCCAAAGCACCTGCATTTCTCCCAGTCAAGTACTTAAACCATTGTTTAGATTACCTACTTGTGTAATCTCTCATTGCACTGTAAAGTCCATAAAAGCAGGAACTACGCTGAAAGTGTTCACCAATTGATTCTTTATGCTTACTAGAGTGTTCTGTTTCCTGTTCACTCTGGTGTTGAGTATCTTTTTTGTGTGCTTATTGGCCATTTATATTTCTTCTCTTGAAAAGTTTCCATTCAAATTCTTTACCTACTTTTAGCTGAGACATTATCATTTTATTATTGAGTTTTAAGAGTTCTTAGATACATGAAGAGGCAGATGGATATAGATATGTGTATTACAAATATTTTCTTCAGTCTGTGGCTTGTCTTTATTTTCTTAAAGTATCTTTCAAAAATGAGTTTTAAAATTTGGTCTTGTCCCATTTATCAATGTTTTTCTTTCATGATTTCTGTTGTGTGTGTGTGTGTGTGTGTGTGTGTGTGTGTATGAGTGTTCGCAAATCTTTGCCTACCCCAAATCATGAAGATTTTATCCTTTGTTTTCTTCTAGACATTTTAGAGTTCTGTCTTTTATGTTCAGGTTAATCATCCACTTCAGGTTAATTTTTTCCATATGGCATAGGGTAAGAATTTGATATTCATTCATTTCCATATGGATATCTGTTTGTTTCTGCACCAGATGTTGAAAAGACATTTTCTCCCATTGAATTGCCTTGGCATCTTTATAGGAAATCATTTGACCAAAATATGTGGATTTATTTCTGGACTCTAGGGTACAGCAATGGCCAGAGTTCATAAAATCACTTGGGTGGCCCTTTAGCTGGTATCAAATAGAGGAAAATCTTTAGAAAGAATATAAGAGTTCAGCAGAAATTGAGAAAAGACATAGAACTATACTGACTTATGATCTTTCAACTAACTATCTCCTCCATTTTACCTTCTTCTCTACTCAGAGTAAATTATTAATTTTTCCTGGAACCTAATAGGTCACTTGCAATAAGATAGAAGTAGGTTATTTAGAACATGTAACCCATTTAATCAAATAAAGACACAATTTCCCCATTAGATTTTCTTTGGCAACAGGTAAAAGATGAGTTATAGCATATTATGAAATTTGCTTTCCCAATTTGTTTCTGAGCTCTGCTGAAGTCTCCAATTAGATGCATACAGCTATCATTACATTAGGAAATTTTCATTCAAGCTCTGTAGATAAGTATAGATGAAACCATCATAAGAAAAGCATAATCAGGATAATTCACATTCATGGTAACTCCTAAAGCTGAGAGTGAATGCATATCAAGAATAATAACACAAGGCTAATTGATCTTCATGGATAAAAGGGATAAAATGGGTCCATATTTACACCTAAATTGGTTCCACATCCTATGCTGTTTGAATTCACAGCTTACTTGGAAATGCCTTTGAAAGGTGCTATTTGTTCAATGAATACATGTAAAAATAGTACCAGAGCCTTAACTGAACCCTGGCCTCCCTAGCAAATTCCAGAGAAGATGAGAAAGAATTCTTAGCATTTTACTATACTATGGATGTTTTCATTTCATTTTTCAAAAGTAACCTCTATATTTTTGGATAAACATTGCTCTTCTATAAGACACTGCTGTCAGAAAGCCTCATCTTATGTTAGATGAAAGTGTTTTTATGTCTTGGCGGCTGTCTCCTATATTAGCCATTTCAATAAGGCATTGCTAATAGAAGTTCAAGATGTACTTCCTGAGACCCAGCGTGTACTGTATCATCCTGAGAGTTTGAATCACCCAATAGGTATATTGGAACATTACTTGCACATGTAAGTGATGCAATGACAATTTTTATATTTGAATCATCATTTCCTTATGCCTCTTACGCTTCTGTATTACACATCATGCTTTTTGTTTGCATCACTGTTATGTGCATTACTTTATTCTGAGTCACTTTGTAGTATTTAGAATTTTGATTTTTTTTAACTCTTTGGAAAAACATAAAGATAAATACTGCAGCTTACCCATCTCTGTATCCTCCAAAGCTATAATGCAGTACTATGAATTTGATTATATTCATTGGATATTTCTTGATATGATAAAGACTGGGACTAAACCCCCAGTTATACGCTAAGCATATTATCAGACTTTCACTATGGCTGCTTTGCTAGGAATACAATTAAACTCATGGCCTCTCCAATCCTCCATACTGAGAAGACAGATTGACACTGTGTGATGATTAAAATGCTTAATGTTCAATTAGCTCTCTTGGATTAAGTCTAGCAAAGGAAAAGGCAGGTAATTTAAAGTTGTATTATGGAAAATATTATTTTACAAGAACTTTAAGAGGGCAATTTGAAAAGGACATTCGTTGCTTAAAACTTAAAATATCCAAGGCATCATTTTGAAACTACAAAGACCAGATAAAAGGATTATAAATATACTGAAAGTGAGTGGTACAGAGCAGAAAACTGAAAAATGCAGCAAAACTCAATATGAAGAATTTATTTATTCTAACAGAAATAGGCAAAGGTGAAAAATATAAATGGTTTCTAAATCTACAGTGACATCCATTATCATAAATTACCAACATGAGGAATGCTATGATACTAAATGCAATTTTCTTGAGTCATTATATTTCAAAGACATATCACAATAGTAATTTTATAAAAATATAGATGTATGAAATGTGGATGAATGTCCTCCTCAGAAAGCAAAGGAATCTATACCTTCTTGAGAATGATATCATTGATAGGCAGTCATAGAGCTGAAATGATGGTGAGGTGTGTGGGTTCTGAGAAGTGTGTGTGTGTGTTTACCCACCATTAATCAAAGGTACTTGGGAACCATCTCTGAACATTAACTGAGTAAAATCTCTCATCAGCAAATGACCTGTTTAAGAGATAGCTTCTGAATATGTTGTTGCTAAGACGAGGGTCTCCCAAAGCTTACACATCTTGGGCACACTTCTTCAGAGCTTTGGTGGCCTAAAGGGAGTTTCACCCTATTTCATAGAATTTTGGTGACTTCTCCAAGGAACCTTAGTGGCTATTCAGTCCAACTCTATAATCAATGGAATCACTGAGAAATGGTGTAGTCTGATCTATCTGCAAACATTTCACATAATTTCATCCACTCTAAAAATCCACACTGTAAGTTTGGACTCCTCCTCTAAATACTCCCAGGATAAAATCTGAAGTTTTATTCATTGGCTTTAATTCTCTCCAGTAAAGCCACAGAGTTTAATTTTGAACCTGAATTAATGTCTTTTCAATATTTGAATTTAGTTTTCTCTAAAACATTCCATTAAGCTGATCACGTGTTTCTAACTCCTGGTGCAATAAAATTTCTAGTTCCCTCATGATCCTCATTGTTTTCATCCTTATTCCTCTCTTTTGAATAAATTCTCCTTTGTCGGCACCTTTAAAGTGTGGGGAATTCCCACTGCAATTGAAAAATGGACCAAACAGAGAGGAAGAGCTAATTCATGAAAAAAATGTAAATTGCTAATAAATATGCAAAAACTTAATTTCTATAGTAATCAGTTAAATGCTAATTAAGACTATAACCGCCCTCCTCCCCCACCTTGGTATATATGAAGTTAGCAAGAATGAAAAACCTACCATTTTTGGCAAGAATTCAGGGCAGTGGGCACCACTATATACTAGTAAAATAAAAGGAAAAAAATCAGAGAAGTGTTCAAAAATTCATGAACATAGCTGTTTACCACATAGGGAAAAGTGAGAAGGGAGGAATGGTCAAATGGCACAATGTAGCTATTGAAAATGTTTTGGAGCCGGTCGTGGTGGTGCACACCTGTATTCCCAGCACTTTGGGAAGCTGAGACAGGAGAATCACGAGTTCAACGGTGAGGCACTAAGCAACTCAGTGAGACCCTGTTTCTACATAAAACTCAAAATAGGGTTGGAGATGTGGCTCAGTGGTCGAGTACCCTTGAGTTCAATCCCCAGTACCAAAAAAAAAAGAAAGAAAGAAAATGTTTTGGAATAATCTGATGACATCAGGGAAAATGTTTGAATTTTTTAAATTAAGAAGACAAAAAGCTATAAACCACGTACAAAAATTTTATTAATATCTATAGAAAATATTAGATGAATACGGGACAGTGAACATGGGTATTATCAACTTTTTGACTTTTATATATTCTAATATCTTACTTGCCAATCAGAAATTGAATAAAAGTAAGTTTTAAAAATAGACTGAGAAATGATCTGATCATTTCTCATCTTTGCTGATGCTAATATCCTGATCCTAATATCTGAGGGTATTAGTGACCTTTTACATTGTTTTTTCTCTTAATGGAGTATTCTAAAATCTCCAAATATTTTTCATAACCACTGCTATTAAGTCATGCTTCTGTTTTTTTATTTTGAACCAAATTGTCCTGGCTTTATATTTGTTCCTATGAAATATCATTGAGGTTCACTGAATTTATATATTGTACTACAGAACACTGTTTAGTTTATTTCTGTTGCTCTATAGGCAGCAACCCCTCAAGATTTGGCATGATTCACAGCTCCATCTGCATGACATTAATGTCCTTATCCAGCACTAATGCCCCTTTCTCCATCAAAGAGGGTGAAGTATATTTTTCATCAAGGGAGGAAACCCATCATAATCAATGTCAGCAAATGATGTGTTGGCCAAACTGTTTTAATTTGAAGTAAAACTGCCACTGAAGATTAAAGACCATTCTATGTATATTTTATTGTATGTGTTATATTTATAGAGAAATTTAGGCATTTGGTAGAAATTTTTGGATGATTATACAGATTTTTAAGTGATTTCATAAGTATGGAAAATTGGATATTTGAAAAGTTTTATTTACTATAAATTCAAGGAGCTGGATTGTGGCTCAGTGGTAGAGCGCTTGCCTCACATGTGTGAGGCACTGGGTTCGATCCTCAGCATCACATAAAAATAAATAGATACTGTGTCCATCTACAACAAAAAATATTTTAAAAAATTATAACTTCAAGAACTCTTGATGCATAATGTAAGTTTCTACTGGTATATGTTGTATTCCTCAAGAATTTTAGCTATGGGCATAGGGATAGTAATGATACCACTCTGATAAAACTGAATAATTTATTCCTTTGAAGAACCATAATATATTCTTATCACCAATTATAACCTCTAGAAACAGAGTCGAACCTGTCATTTACCACCAGGCACTGCACTTTTTTGTCCTTACAAGGAATTTCACATTGATCTGGAAGAAGGTAAAGAAACACTGGCAGATTCTTTTCTCTAATTATTTTGCTTTTAGACTTCCAGCTAATCTCTCTCATGGGCAAACTAAGAAAATTTATGTGCTAACACGCAAAGCACTTTTTCCCCAAGACAGCAAATAGTTTCCTATTGGGCAAAATGGAGCTTTAGGATGCCACATTCTATTTGGGTTAAGGGAAAAGGATTTCTAGATACACTGAAGAAAATAATGTCACCTGACAAAGTGTAGGGGAGAGAGGAAGAATTGGCACCTCTCTTCTTAGGCATGTTCCTTATGTTTTGATAGTGACCTGTTCATTTATGGCACACTGGTACTTTTTCTTGAGTGAATGCATATGCCAATAAGAATACAGAAAAAGAGGGCTGAGAGAGGGATATTTGCAATGTTAAAATTTGAGAACCAGCAATTGCATTTTTTACTTTAAAAAAAGTCATCACAGCACTGCATAGACCTGAAGTTGAGGCGAGTTGAAAGGGAGGATATTGTTTGTGTCATCTTGCAAAGGAAGAGACAGACAGAAGAGGTTCATCAGAGGTGAGAGTGGACCTGCCTTACCTTAACCGCAGATCATTAAGGCATTAAAAGTCATATTCTCTATTGCTGGTCCACTAAAATCTCTTAAAAGTGTTTCCTGCTTACCAATTTCTTTCTTTGCTTCCTTGGGAAAAAGAAATCATATCCTCTCTTCTTGGCGTAATGGAACCTAGATCAATATTTTGTTCCCTGGTTTATTCTGTCTCAGGTATGGGTACTGACATCCATGCAGAGAAATATTAATGCAAACAACTCTTCTCACAGATGCACAAAACTGAGTGATTTTTTTCTTCTTTCTTTTGGCTATGTGCCATCATGAACAAGAATACTGTGGCAGAGATTGTTACATCTTCATCAAACCCTTGTCCTGTTCCTACTGGGCCCACAGTTAGACAATATATCCCACCTAGGTGCTAGGTCATGTTCCTGAATCTGGCACATGGAATGCAGAGGGGGTGATGTTCGGTTACCTAAAGGCTTGCCCAGAAGACCCTCTAACATCTGATCCCTTTTGCTTTTTTGCATTAGTAGGTCAAATAGAAAGGACTTAAGAGTTCAAAGGGAGGGCAAAGCCACATGATGCAAAGGGCCTTCATCTCTGAGTTGCCCTTGGAGGGCAACTGCATGGTTGGAGAGGAGCCTCTATGTGGCTTCTGTAGGGCCACTAAATTTTGGGGATTTTTGGTTACATCTATTAGTATATCCCAACAAGATATAGATTTTAGGCCAAACTGCTTTTGTTCAAACCTCATTCCATTGCTAGCTGTGTGACACTGGGCAAACTACTTTACCTTTCTGTGCTTTGATTTGTTTATATGTGAAATGGTGACAATAACAATATATTCTTTACAGAGTATTTGGAGAAATGGATGAGGTATACAGTCATTTAGTAAATCTGGCATATAAGTCACTACTATTTATTCCCAAAGAAGACTCTTTGAGTCTAGAGGTATAGAAAAGGGTTCAATTCCCAGTATCCTCCCCCAACAAAAAAACAAAGAATATGCTTATTTTGAAACTTCATCCAAATATGTGGTGAGTTGGATGGACTAGTGTAAACTGTTTTGTAAAATGAGGAACTATGCAAATATAAATAAAATAATGGTGAAAAGGAGAGATGGAAGGGGGTAGTTTATTTCAAGCAGCTTATGTACTAACCTGACTTTGGAAGGAAATTTCTCTCAGCCTAAGACAGTTAATGTGGACTAAACAAATTCTGAGAATTGACCAATCTTCTCTTGTTATTGTCCAGAATAGAATCCTGGGTACTTTCTTGCCTTAAATATTGAATATTAAATATTGAATAAATATTGAATATATTGAATATTTCCACCCTTTTTTCTTTCAATGACAAATAGTCTCTGGCTTTGTTAACATATCCTTACTTGTCCTGTTGTAAAAGAAAAAAAAAAAAGCTGAAAAATGTGAACAGTGCTTTGCCACTTGGAAAGCTGTATTCTAAGACACAGTGCCTATAAATAAAGCAATATGATGCCAGGAAAAAATCCCTCACCTAATGTACAGCTGTGCATTTACAGTCTCCTCTGTAAATAGATGAGGATTATAGGTTTTAAAAGTGAATGAGATACTACGGCAAAAATTGTGTGAACTCAGAAAAATGAGTGAAGCATAAAATATACTATATGTAATAGAAATGGTTATTTACTCAGTAGCAGTGACAACAAAGTTAAATCCAAGGAAATTAGTGCTTTTAGGTTAGGTAACATGGAACCATAATACGCCTTGGTTCTGATCCCTTGGAGTTTCTTAGAAGAAACTACTCTCTGTAGGCTAATACCTGAATTTGGAAGTTGGCTATTTATTCAGCAAGATCTGCTTTACCTTTATGAAAATGAGCTTCTATTTTTCTGAAGTCTCCAAGGCGTGAACAAAAGGAGACGTATATATGGAGAAAGAAGAGCTTTTCTACCTCAAAAACAAATCGTGTATATTCTGAAAAGAAAAGAGGAAAAAAAAAAAGGTGAAGAGAGAACTTAAAAACAGCTAAATGAGTTTTTTGCAGCGTTACAATGCCCAAGGACAGTTCCAATTCGATGCCTTAGCAATTTACATGCAATTTTATTCTGGTGGTATCTCTAAGGTTCAGCAAAAACAAGCACCAGAACAATACACTATTTCTGAGCCACAGGAACCATTTTCAGGCCCCAGTGCGTGTAGTTTCAAAACTCTCCATTTTTAACAGTGTAGTATAAGTAAAAAAAGATATGTAATTGTGTTATATATAATGAGAAATATTCTTGATATATATTATATATTTATATATAATTATTATACTCTTATATATGTATATGAAATATATATAAATATACTTTTATGTAAGTGTAAAGAGAGAGCCCTTTTCAATTTTGCATGCTGATTAAGTCTTGTGGGATATTGTAGGACGTTTGGGGCTGGTATTTACCTTTCTGAAGGGTATGTGTGCTCAGAGAGTGTGTGCATTGCAAAGATAAGCGAAGAAACCAAAGGGTAGTATTTCACTGGCCACAGCTGATGAACAATTTTACCAATCTAGGCAGCTGAGGTGGTTTGAGAGTGATCCTTTTGCTCTGGGGAATAGTCAACAGCAACATCTGATAGTTCCATCAGGTAACCTTCATTATACAACAGCTCTTGGTATGTCTTAGTCAGCTTTTCATCTCTGTGACCAAAATACCTGACCAGAACAACTTAGAGAAAGAAAAGTTTATTTTGAGCTCACAGTTTCAGAGATTTAGTTCGTGGTCTGCCAACATTGTTGCTCTGGATCCAGGGTGAGCCCAGAACACCATGATAAAAGGGCATGGAGAGAGGAAGCTGCTCTGCTCAGGAAGGAGAGAGAGAAGGGTGGCGGGGGCAGGGAAGAAGTTGAACCCTTCCAGGGCATGAACACAGTGGCCCACTTCCTCCAGCCATGTCCCACCTGCCTACAGTTACCATCCAGTCCCTTCAAACTGGGATGGTCTGATTAGATTACAGCTCTCACAATCTAATCATTTCACCTCTAAATATTCCTGCATTGATATTTTTGGAGGACATCTTATACCAGACCATAATATGATGTACCCATGGCTGAGTTGTCCTCAATACCAAGAGAAAGTAAGAAAATCATCTTTGTATTTTTAATACTGGTCTTAGAATGTCTTTTCTTTTTCTTTTTCTTTTTCCTGGTACTGTGGGATTGAACTCAGGGGCACTTAAACACTGAGCTACATTCTCTGGCCCTTTTTCATATTTTATGTAGAGACAGGGTCTCACTAAGTTGCTTAGGGCCTTGCTAAATTGCTGAGGCTGACTTTGAACTCGTGATCCTCTTGCCTTAGCCTCCCATGCCACTGTGATTGCAGGTGTGCACCACCATGCCTGGCTAGAATTTCTTGATGTGAGAACATGGACTAGTTTTAGCAACAAACATAGAAAATGGGGAATGTATACAATACTGGGATACGTTCCTTCAATTTTGCAAATATTCTTATACTTCATTGTGGGGATTCTCTTATCCTGAATAGAATCAACACTAACTGGAATCTGTTATTTCCATGAATATAGATTCTTTTAATATACATGTATGCATTTTTTTTCCAGCTGCTATTCTATGCTTTGAAAAAATGTAGTGGGGCTGGGTGTTGTGGTGCACACGCTAATTTCAGCAACTTGAGATGCTGAGACAGGAGGATCATAAGTTTGAGGCCAGCCTGTGCTACTTAACAAAACCCTGTCTCAAAAAAGAGAGAGAGAGAAAAAAAGATGATGGTGGGGTAGGTGTGGGAGTTGCTGGGTATGTAGCTCAGTGATACCTGGGATCCATCCCCAGTAATAAAAGAAAAAAAAAAGTCATGGAAAAAGTATTAGAGAATGAGACAGGAGATGAGAGTTTGGGTCTCAGAACTGCCATCTGTCTCTTTTATAGTCACAGGTAATCACTTCATGCTATATGGGTCTGGTCTTCAACTCTAAGGTGGAGGAAATGGACTGGCTAGTTTTTCAAGACCTTTCAGCTCTATAAGTCCAGACTACTCAGAAAGCCTAGCACTGGTTCCTTAGGTCATTGGTTTCTTAAGTACAGTATCAAAATAATGATATCTTGCCGTTTACAAATGGAGTTAAGTTCAAAGCATTTTTTTCCCTTGTGTTCCAGGGACATTAATTCATTTGCTATGCTAAGACATGCAAATTGAAACTGGACAACAAAGTTGATTCTTTGCATTTGACATGCCATGTTAAACCCTTACCTGGGTATTTTTTTTTTGTTTTGTTTGTTTTTAAAAAGTAAGCCATATGTTTATATCTTCTTGCTTATCAAAACTAAACTGATCTCATAATTAGCATCCAATTAACACCACCAGGTGAAGTACTCAAGTGTTGTCTTTATTCTAAGGAAGCCATGAGTGATTCTTTCCTAATGGCTTTATATTTCTTGGAAGGTCAGCAGGTCTCCAATGCAGACTCTTGTTCCCAGACCAGCTGATTCATTCCAAATTCTCGAAAAGCAATCTCCTTATATAATTTTCTTTTTTCACAATGGTCACAGTTCTTTAGCTATATAATAAAAATCATGCAAATCTGAGTCCTGCTTATGCTAAAAACTGGCTTATTTGAATAGGGGGACCAGTGTTCATTTACTTCTGCATGAATGAAGCCTGATGCAATGTTTTTCAATGTGATTTTAGCTAAGCTGCAATCGGCAGAGCCTTACGATACAGATTGCTATACTTACAAGTCTGATTTGTGACAACTGTGGCATCTAATTGTGTTCCCAGTTCTAGATTTAGCATCTTATCTAGCTTTATCCTTCTGGCCAGCTATTGAATATGATTTTATGTACTCTTGGCAATCAGTACTTTTACTTTGAATTTCTGTTTTTTTCATAGGATTCAAAATGAAACCCAACAAATTTCAGATGGAGTCTAAAATAGGGTTTTTTTGATTCACACATCAGTGAAGAATATAGGATTACATGTATGCTTTGATATATAGTTATATAGTTATGAGTATGTATGTATATATATGCATATAAGTATATTCACACATATATGAACTCTATGGGGATATTTTGAAACATTGCCCCAAATCCTACCAAATTTTGTATTATTTAGATAGGTTTGGTAGCACTATAACATTATGTGTTCATGATAACAATAAAAATTACTAGTTGTCACTAGGTTAACTTGGAAAGGAGTCAAACATTCATTATAAAATCATTTTAAAATGTGCTTTTATAGGTTTCTGTAGAACTAGAAAGTGTTCACTCTAATATTTTAATTTGCATGCTTTTATACTGATTTCAGAAAATAATGGTATTTTCCATAGTTTTGCCTAGAGCTTCGGAGTGATATTGAAACACCTTTATTTTTCACACATATTAATGTCCACGATAGGTGCGCATCAGTGATGAGTGAGGTCATTTACATAGTCCAGTGTTTAGATGCTGGATGAAATCCTTTTCAGTTGACCATAACCTGTGGGATTGACTAGAAATTTCCTCACACTTCTCTACCAGCAAATCTGAGATGGAAAATTTCTTCCCAATATGGGAGAAATTCGACTGAATTTCCACTAAAATTAGGAAGCTGGAATAATAAGAAATAGGAAATGGAGGCAGAGAAAATTATGACTACAGAGGAAAGTACATCATGAGTTTCTATCAAAATCCCAGTTGCATTGGAGATAATCCAATTGGATCTCCAAGTTGAAAATAAAATGTTTCTGTTTTCCCGATTTTAGAAAAAAAGACATGAAAGACAACAAGAATAAAAAATGCAGAGTAGGAATTTAGTTTTTAAAAAAAGAGAGAGAAAGAAAGGAAAAAAGAGGAGGAAAGAAGGAGAGAGAGAAGGAAGAGGGAAAGAGAGAAGAGGAGAAGAGAAGAGAGGACATGCCCTGAGCAAACTCTGTAGTGCAAACCTGGCATCTGCTTTTTCTACACAAGTGGGGTGAGGAGACAGAGCACTGTAGTCTCTTTCATCGGGGAACCATAGAATGAGGCCAGAGAGCAACGATGTCTTCAAAAGTTTCTCATCAATAAGGGCAAAAACAAACAGAGCTGGCCCTCCATTTTCTAGGCAATTAAATAAATCAGGTCATGGTATTCCACAAAGCATTCTGATTAATCAAGGATTCCTTTTTATTTAAAAGTCGAATTTCTGTATCACAACAGGAGTAAAACAGTGTATTACAATTTTAATATTTGTATCTATTTTTGAGTGGACATTTATATTCATCATTAGCTCAAAGAAAAAATAACACCTTGATATTCAGAGACCTGAAAATCACATGAGAAACAACAAAAGAACAATGACTCATTCAATGATAAAACTGGAGCTTGGGAATTTTTATGGACATAGGTATCAAATAGTAGAAGAGGAGCACGAGAGAGGCTTTCACCCAGATCAGCACGTTTTAATGACAGCTCATCTCGATACTTAGCACTGGTAAATACATGCCAACGCCTCCTGAGGTGAAATGCATCATTACTTGCAGCCTCCTAAATGTTCTTTAAGTTGAGCTTGGTTTTTGTCTTTTCCATCATTCTGCAAGGAAGTATCTAGACTTCTAGCTACTCTCTCAGCAAATGAACCCTCTAATATTTAATGAGCAATGAGGATACAGAGAACAGTTGTCTTAAGCCTAGGACAGGAAACTATTTCTCTACTTTCATTCATTCCTATTGTCCCTAATTCCCCATCTTTCCCCCATCTAAATAGAGCAATTAACAAAAACAAACAAACAAAAGAAAAATAATCAAAAGCACTCAAGTTCACAGGGGTCCTAGTCTATGGCCAGGACCATCCTTACGGTACTTTTTGCATAACCTTGATATAATATATTGTATTTGGCACTGAAATCAACCGATTACTAATCTATATATATGCTAGTCTATGCAAATATTAGCAAGTAGAGAAATATGGTATATATCAGATCAATCAAAAAATTATAAATCAACTACTAAAGAGATGGCAGAATTTGCAGGTGATAATTTAATGAGGTGGTCACGGGTATCATATGGTATAGGACATGTGAAAGGACTCTAAACGACAAAGGACTTTGGACATTAGGGTCATTGTTATTGTTATTCTGGTATAACAACTGATAAACTATGGGGAAAATTAACCCCAAGAAGGCAAAAGTTCTGTTCAGATGTAATATAAGGAGTCACCCATGTCTAACAGTTGGCACTTGGCAATGATACTGTAATGTATGGAAAGACACATCTTGGGCCTATAAAATAGAAATTTGAATATACAAATATATACTATGAAGAATGATAGGATACAAATTGATGTAAAAATATGCTTTGCTTTCCCTGTTTCATGATTTTATAAAGCATATAATTTTGTGTTGCTGGATGTTGAAGCAGAGTTAGGAAACCCTTTGGTTATGTTTTAGGAAAGTTTCACAGTATATGTTATTACAGTGTTGAAGTTGGTATCTTGTATGTTAAATAGCCTTCAGAAATATTTAGGACTGAGCCAAAATAACTAAACATTTTTATGATACTATGTTTAGTTATATTGTTTTGAGTAGTAAGCATGAAGCGGTCAGAGTGGAGTTCGTCAAGATTTGCTACTTGGTACATTTTGGATTGCGTTGAGACAGTCAAGTGACCCTGATCTGTAAGACTTCCATGATGTCTTCATTGCTAATTAGGCAATGGCCTGAGGCTTCAGCTTTGGGAAGGACCACAAGAAGAGGGAAGATGGCATGTCAAAGAGATACCTTCCCTTCCTCAGGCTAATTAGTAAACTGTGGTAAGATACTTGTACCCTGATAGCATTTCTTGGGACAGTGTTTGACAGTTAACCATTCTTCAAGATAGTGGAGCTGCCCAGGCTCCAGAGGCCATAGACTCAGTAATCTCTCTTCATGAGGCCAAATTCCATGACTTTTGAAAATTACTGTTGAAGAATTCTGGGCAGCTATCTCGAAGGGTAATCTTCCATTTCTTAAGTCACAGTTGTCATTACTGGCCTTCATTTCAATTCCAGTTAAATTATAAAGTGCGGTATGTAGTGTTGAACCTTCAGAAAGAACATAATGTATGTAACCACCCTCCACGGAATCCCAGGTTCAAATTTCTAGCAGAGTCACCATCCATATCAGAGAATGTACAGGGACTTGAGCATCGTTGCTCTCATCTTTATCATCACCATCGTGGTCATCAGCATCACCAGCATCACAATTGTTATATCACGATCAGGACAAGTGATGTGGCAAGATTAGAAAAACCTACATCAAGACACTGTCCAGTTCGGGTGTGTAAATATTATTCTGTGTTTCTTGGCCCATTTAGCAAAGACTTTCTTTTCAGTGATAAACCTGTGTCCCCCATATGGGGCATGTTCATGAAGAAAATATTCATCACACTCATCTCTTCCTTGTTCATAGTAATGATAGGGGACTTTTCTATACCCTTCTGTCCTAGAAAAGAAAAAAAGGAAATGGAGAGAAAGAATGAGATGAAGAATGAAGCATTCACTTACAAGAATCCATTAGGTGCCCAGTAAATGCATTTACTTGAAAACCCATAGATGATTCTTGTTGATGAACTCAGTTAAAAGCTATTATGTATGAAAGCTTTTAGGAAGATGTACCAGGTTTTTAGTGCTTTCATAGATCAAGGAAAATTTACACATCACACCAATTACATTCAAACATATGGCTATCCTTTGAAAGAGGAAATGGTGTATAATGGAAGCAAACTTGGGCAGACTGATGCTCTTGCAGAATTTAAAGAAATTTTGTAATTTTTAACAGTAAGACTTTGGGTTCATCTGTGCTCCACTATATGTAGTTAGGGTGGAAATATTTTTTCATGTAGACTGTGACTGAGAGTTACCATTTTGACAACATGATTAAAACATCTCTGAGTTATATTGTGGCTATTGTTGGTACAGAATATATTTCATTACCCTGATGAAGCATGCAGGGTTTGTTTTATTATCTAATTAGAAACTATCCCCCAGCTAGGATATACTATGGATAAACACACTCGTTTTAAATAAGGATCTGGCAGATTACTCACTTATTAGTGAAATAAAATTTCCAGGAATTCTTATTAAGCTGTCAGTTTCTCTGAAGCTTCAGGACATTTAGTCCTTCATGATCAAATATAACCATTGAGTGGATAGCCATCTATCAAGCCATTAGAGCACAGAGATGACAAACTTGGTTTTGCAAATTAAATTACTGCTCAACTTGTTCTGAATTTCCAAGCTACAAGTCCCTGACACACCACTGATTAAGGGGAAAGTGTTCCTTCTGACATTTGACATTAGACTGTGGTAAATATTTTTCTTTTTATCACTCCTAAAAGTCACAACTTGATGCACTGACAATAAAATGTCATGTCAGCAAAGAACACCAGGAAATAATTGTTGCCTTATCTGTTTCTCAGATTTATGACATTAAAATGAATTGTGATATTTTGACAAGATATCAGAATTGGAGCTGCATAAAAATAATTTCCTGTGATCTTACTTGCAGTAGGTGTCATTTATCATGCCGTAGACGTGGATGCCGTAACAGGCATCCATGGCCAGAAGGAAGGTAAACCACCCAGTGCTGAGGTAAGAGCCAGACTGGACTCTGTGGGAGGAACAAAACCAACAAACAAAACAACACAGAAAACATACACAGAGCAAAAATGAAGTGTGGTGAGAAACAAGCAACACTTTATCAGAAACATAGCACTTGTTACCAAGAAGCATTAAGAAACTTGACAATCTGTCAAGGATGCACACTTATTTTGAATTATCTCTGAATAATTTATAGACATGCTCTTGTTCTTACTACCTTAAGCCTCAAAGCTACGTTGCGTGATAGAGATGCCATATGGCAAATATCTGAAGTCAAATAATCCTGCTCCCTTCAGGTGAAAAATAATTTATTTGATTTTTCTGTAAGACACAAATTAGTGCTCTCTACCAGAGAACAGGTTTTCTAAAAGTTGTTTGGAGCCCTAATGGGAACTGAATGATAATGGTGTTGTCTTGCTTACCTGGACAGATCACTTTCTCGAAGTCTTGGGTTTTTAAGTGTAAATGGAGTGCAGTGTAGGTGAGTGGCTTAGTCTATCAAAACATCCAAAGTTTCCCTAAATTGTCTTCCAGGTATTGTGAGATAGGACGTTTCCCTTGTAAGACCTATGTTACCAACCTCATCAACACATTTATATTGGACACCTACTTTGTGCTAATCACTATTCTAGCTGCTAGGATAATAGCAGTTATTCAAACAACCAAATTTATGTCTTTATGGAGCCTAGAGGATTAGGTTTAAAGGCAACTGTGCTATAAACATTAGTCAGGGAAGATTTTTTTGATAATAGGGGCAAAAATCTTTTTAAAAAAATTTAGGTTTGGGAGTGGGGGTGGGGTGGGAGTATTTGGCAGATGAGAAGCCATGTGGACCATACCAGAGAAAAGTACTTCAGGAAGAGGAACCAACAAGGGAAAAATCACAAAAATGGAAGTGTGCTTGGTATGTCCAAAGAGGAGTTGGGAAGCACAGGTGCGAGGGCAGCTGATGCCTTTAGATGTAGCACTGACGGGGGCCACTGATTTCCAGAAATTGGACCACACTGAGTTATATGTACTATCCTTTGTGATAGGAGTAGTAGCAGTGGCAACCCAAGTCTGGAGTATGTGCTATGTGAGTGAGAAGGAGTTCTGGAGGAAGGTAAGGTAGATTATGGAGCAGCTTTGCGTACTATATGACTTAGCCTGCTGTCATTCTGCAGTCCAAGATCTGAGAAGGAGCAGCAATGATGGGATCTGCTAGTTTGAAAACTGGGAGAGATCAGAAGAGGCAAATGTCTTGACAAGAGCTCCCAAGCTGAGTGTGATGGCGCACACCTATAATCCCAGCACTTTGGGAGGCTGAGACAGGAGGATCATGGGTTCAAAGCCAACGGCGAGGTGCTGGGGATGTGGTTCAGTGGTCGAGTGCCCCTGAGTTCAGTACCCAGTACCAAAAAAAGAAGAAGAAGAAGGAGAAGGAGAAAGAAGGAGAAGGAGAAGAAGGAGAAGAAGGAGAAGGAGAAGGAGAAAGAAGGAGAAGGAGAAGGAGAAGGAGGAGAAGGAGAAGGAGAAGGAGAAAGAAGGAGAAGGAGAAGGAGAAGGAGAAGGAGAAGGAGAAGAAGAAGAAGAAGAAGAAGAAGAAGAAGAAGAAGAAGAAGAAGAGGAGGAGGAGGAGGAGGAGGAGGAGGAGGAAGAGGAGGAGGAGGAGGAAGAAGAAGAAGAAAGAAGAAGAGTTCCCAAAGTGAATGTAGGCATTTTGTCTATGCCCTGAGTTTGTCTGGCTATTATTTTCACAGAATTGTATCCCTTCTCCTTGTTTTGCTTTCTCGTGCTACTTTTCCCCCATTTTTACTCCCTGTATATCTTCTCTATTCTTCTTCATTACTGGTCTAGATAAGTAGAGATCACTGATAATTACAGCATTTTCTTGGACACCATGAGAAAAAATACATGTCTCACTTCTTCACCCAGTTATTTATTTTTCCAACCAATATTTATTGGTATCCTATTATGTGTCACTGACTGTGCTAGAAGCTGTTGATAAATATTTTCCCAAGGAGCACATGATCTAATGGAGGAGGAACACACATTAATACAGTTGATCACAATATAATACAACAAAGCACAGGCCAGTTTATTTCAGAGTCAGTGCAGAGTGGAGTAGAGAACTGAAGTGGAGGTGCCTAGTCTCACATTCCCGCTCTGCCACTACTTGAATGACAGGCTGTGCACAGCCAGCCTCTTTGGGTCTCAGTGTCCTTTTCTATAATGAGATGGTTGAACTAAGTCGTGAGTAAAGTTTCCTCCAGTTTAAAATAGATGGTTCTGTGATCGTCATCCTCCACAATCAATCTGTGATTAAGCGTCAATCATTGGGCAGAACCATGTTTTGTGCATGTTGGATGTTGCAATTAGCAATCACATTAGTCAGATAACATTTAGTGCTCATTTGTGTGCTGGGAATGACACAATACATGAGATAAATGTTTAAAAAAAAGTGTATAGAAAGTTTTTTCCTTCCATGGTATAATCACTAAATGTTTTAGGAGAGGAGTTCTGTGTCTGCCTTTTCACACTGTCTTTCAGGAAAGAACAAAATGACTGTCCAAGGCTGAGGACACAACTGGACTATGATACTGAGGGTGAAGATTAATTTGAATGGATAAATATAAGTTGGGGTAAATGGTCATTCCTTTGACATGGTGCCTCCACAAAATTGCCAACTGTCAAGGATCCAGATGGCATTCCAGGTCACGATAAAGGGGAATCCTTTGTGTGACATATGGACCACTACTCTGCAGAGAAGCTTTCCTGACTTATTCTGGTCCAGTCCAGATAGTCAATTCTGAGAGTTCAACAGTAAGCATTTGAGATGGAGCCCTCAAAGGGTAATAGGACATAACTATTTCAGTGGCTCCTCTATCTATCTTCACTTGACCATAGGAAAAGGGGTCAGGAATTACAGACTTTGGCATCTGTTCAAAGATCTTTCCACCTTACCACCTAATAAGGGAATTTTATGGCACTTATGATACTTGATTCCTTTTAGGCTTAATCTGATTTATTTTGTTTCTGGGTAGACAGCCCATGCTAATTAGCTCAAAAGCTCTTCCAACAAACTGTGTTGCATTTGATTCAGACGCAGGAGGCTCATACGCCCAAGTGTCCTGTCCTAAAAAAACAGCACTTAATTAGACAGCTGCATTTCCCCCCCTAATGCCTCTGATATATTTGGGATATGAAATGGCATGAGGTTTCCTACCTACAGTACATGCCGAGACCTTCAGAGTGCTTTGTTCTCAAAATGCTCAGAGCTAATGTCCTTACAAAGATGCTTGCATGGAATACTAGCAACTGCTAGCTCCATCCAGGAATTCGTCCAAATAGCTGGTGTTTTGAGTCTCTGGAGGAATACACTGGCCTGGATGACCCTGCCTCTGGGAATGCTTGTAGTTGTACCATATGCAAACTCTCCTGTGTTGTTGCATGAGTGTGTTAGAAAGGAGCATAAACTACAGGCAAGTAAGCCTTTTGGGGTTCAATAAAACAGCAACAAAAGACTTGAACTGATGTACATGAAATTTTTTATACTTTTCAGTTTGAAGAGACCTAGTGATCACTATCAAATGGCTTAAAATTCTTAAAAAGTGTATTCTGGGGCCAAATATTGTAATTTGTCATGCACACGGCACAACGTACCAGCTGGCCCTCAACCATAGTACTTTTTATACCTTCCACATTTAAGGATCAATAAAAGCAATTATTGTCATCCACAAATAAACAATCAAGATTCCCATGGGGATGATAAGAGAATTTAAGCTCCTAATGCAGTGCAATAGAACAGCTTAAATTAATGCAGTGGGATAATGAGCCAGTGAGCCAAGCAGGGGAAAATAAAGGCAGAAGAGTTACCAGGAAGCTATCAATCATTTGCTTCCACTGGCCAGGCTCTGCCTCCCACTGCTCCTTGGTAATCAAGATACTTATAACTTGGAAACTACTTAAATATACCTGTGCATCCCTTGGAAAAATGATGCTGTCAACACCTTGATGTAGCACATGCTTGAAGGCATATCATTTAAAATATGATCTTTCATCTAGTTTCATCTAGTTTATTACTGATATAATATAAGCAACTTTACCCCTTGATGTGTACCCCTGTTCCTTGATATCTTAAGGCCATTACCTGAACACAAGGATTAGTTGTCTAACTATCCTCATTTTTACCAATCTCCATACTTCCTGCTGTTAGCATCTTTCCTTTGCCTCTTTTAAGCATACACCTCTTCTTATTTCTGGAGACATTGTGAAGCACTTTTCTCCTATTCCCTGGAAAGCTGGAAACTTCTACGGATCAACATTTTTGTTTTGGATAATTTCAGAGGATGAATTGAGTACTCTGCAAAGATTTCTCTTCAAATGAAAACTGGATTATGCTGAATTTATTATTTGTTCACTGGATGCTCCGCTAATTATTCAAAACTGTCACTTCCACAACTTAGGTTTTGAACTCAAGAAGCTTATACTTTCATGGGTAAAATAACTGCACTTTCTCTAGTTCAGGGTTTCTCAGTCTCAGCACTTTTGGCGTTATGGATGAGATAATTCTTTGTTGGGGGGACTTTCCTGTTTAGTTCTCTCATTTTTCCAGATTCACCTCTTTTCCAAACTCACCTGGGTTCTAGTAGGACAGTAGATCTCTTGGCTCCCATGCCTATTCCTGGCATAAAGTGGTTTCCTCTGAGGGTGCCCCTGACACTGAAAAGCCAAGTTCTCCTTAGCTATGGTTCCTATTCTGTCTTCTCACTGTCCCTCAGACTTTCCTCATCCAGACTGGCATCTTTCTTCCTTCTTTCCTTTACAAGTCTAACTGAAACTATTCAGGTTTGACCCATCCTGACCCATTATCTTACCTTTTCACACAAACCTAGGAATGAACAACCCTAGTCTCTTGGGGCTAGACCAAAGGACAAGTCCTTACCTGCAAAGGAGGATTCACACTAGAGAAAGGAAAGCAGCATCAGGTGGGAACAAGGACAAGGAGTTTGGAAGCTTCCATCTCTCTGGCTGCCTCTCTTTATGGAATGGTTCCTTTGGAGGCCTCAGATTCAAGCTTTGCAATGTCAGTTCTACCATTTCTCATTTCTTCCAGGAACCAATGAAGGCCAAGCCTGGGGCACTCAAAGCTAACATTTCAGAAGCATAATAAGCATTTATCAAGGCCTGAAGGGGATCAAGACCCTCCCAATAATGGAGGTTTATTGGAGAGCACAGTATTGGCAGCAGCTTCTGAAATCTGCTATACTCTGGAGTAAAAAGGGAATTTAAAAAAAGAAGTAATCAATATTTCATGTCTTGTTTTAACATTATTGGACCTAAGTTCTCTCATCAATATACTACACTGGCAGGATAAATAAAAATAGCAAACTAAGTTTCCAGATACCTTCCCAGGAAGAAGAAATACCTGGCAGAATACGGATTATTCAATTAAAAGCATTCTTTCCTCCACTTTTTTCAAAAGTACATGGATAATGAAAGAACACATTTAAACAAAAAGACTAGGCAAGAAAAACAGCTGATGATTATCAGTAGTACTTTGGGATTCAATCTAATATTGTGAACCAGTCTAATGGAAGCAGAGCTCAGTGTGGAAACAATTTCGGCTGTCCCCAAGTCATATATTTTTGTATATCATTCGATAGTTGAGAGCTATGGAAATGCTCCAGAGTTTGCCCAGTATATTAACACTGTATATCTGTACTATCTATCAATGGGATATGCCCAACAAATTTTTTAGGCAGCAACAACTTTCTGCAATTGAGACAGCAGAATTCTCAATTTTGGCTTGAATCATTGCAAATGGACATGAAATTTTCAAATGGATAAAAGCATCATCCTATTGGGTGGTGATTCTAAAGAGAATGTACCAAGTTGAAGGAATTCAGGCCTGGAAAATAAAGTGAATTACCATGGATAAAAGGAGAAAGCAGGAGATCTTAGAGGAAGACTACACTGCTGTTCCCCTTGGCTAATGCAGAAGGCCCGTGCTAATCAGTAGGCATTTGCATTAAGAATATAACAAATAGTTTTCCTGCCACAGAATCAACAGGACCTTCTGACTAGTGATGAATGCAATAAAATTGTACAAAAGGAGAATAATAAGAAATGACTGTGTTCTTTTCAAAATGTACATTTTAAAGTAAAATGGTACAGCTCCCAAAGGTATGATTTATGGCTGCTATAGAAATAGAAGATACCACTCACAAAAATTACTTTGTTCATTCATCTCAAAAATTAAAAGGTTATTTCATTCTTGCCCTTGGGCTTTAATGCCCTTTCAATTGAAGATGCTGATTTTTGGGATTTCATTCATTTTCGTAAATGAACAATGGAACCCCAGGAAAGGCAGGGGTGGCTGATGGAGATCTTCTTGGTCCACTTCATTTACCAGTAACCGGTTCCTCGGCCACTCAAAATGGATGAGTGCTAAAGGCTGAACTGCATTCCCTCGATCCTTACTTTGAAACCCTAACTCCCAATGTGATATATTTGATATTTGGTGATAGGGCTTTTGGGAGACAATTAACTTTAGGTGAAGTTAGGAGGGCGGGTCTCTCATGATGATATTAGTTTCCTGGTAAGGAGAAGAGGAAATACCAGAGCTCTGCCTCTTTCTACCCCCTGAGGAACTGCAAAGAGGCAGCCATCTACATCTAGGAAAAAAGTCATCACCAGAAATCAATAGTGCTGGTACCCTTAGCTTAGACTTCCACCTTCAACACTGTAAGAAAATAAATTTGTGTTGTTTAAATCATGAAGTCTATGGCAACTTGACATATGATAGCCAGAGCAAACTAAGACAGTGAGTATCCTTCAAGGTCCTCTCCCAACAAATCTAAACTCACATTTTTTTTTTCCAGGGCACTTTTTCCTGAACTCTCTGCTCTAGTCATGTGGGCCCTCTTCTTGCTCTGTAGACACACCTAATGCATGTTAACCTCTGGCTCTTAATCTTTGTGTATTCTTTTCCTTTTTCTGAAATGATCTCTCCAGTTTCTAACTGATGGAGCTTCAAATCTGCCTCTTCTCACACATCCAAAAGATTACTGGGTACATAGAAATAACAAGTTGCTCCTTACCCATCTTAACTCAGGCTCAAGTCAGGGACTTGAAAACTTCTCCTCAAAACCAGGGCTATTAAGATTGTGTAATTCTGTAAGTGCTATGGGAGTATCAAGGGATGAGCAAGAAACACAAAGGGGGAATTGTGGAATTCCTTCTCTAACAGGAGGTGGGAGCCGAGCTAGAGATGAAGATCAAGTAGAAACTAGTCAGAAAAAGAAAAGAAAGAAGGTTTCTCAGGCTAAGGGAAGGGTCCATGCAGAATAATGGGAATATAGGTTAGTAAGGATCTGTCCCCTAATCTGAAACAGACCTCAAAACACCATCAGTGTTTATTTCCCATACTACACTGTTGGCTAGCGACAAGATGCATAAAAGCACTGATTTATTTTTCTGTGTTACATTATGTTTTGAAATATTAGAGATATCTTGCTGTTTTTTATAGTTATTTTTTTTTCAGATGTAGGAAATTTATGGATCTGGAGAAAAGTATCCAGAAGAAAATTGGCAGAATTATGTTTTTTCTTCCTCATTAAATTCCTCATTAATTCAGAGTTGAGAACAAATGTAAACAACATACGACGAAGAATAAAAACAATTTGAAATGTGTGGTGATGGATGCACCTAAGTAGTGCTCATCTGTGTTATGAACTAAGTTACAAATCATTAGCAAACTCATCTAATCTCCACTTACCACCAAGAAGGCTTCCTTGGTACACACCTGGAGGCTCATGACATGTTCCATTTGCAAAGCAAACAGTTTTTACATAAACTCTTAATTTACTTACATGGAAATGAAAACATACTCCTCCCCCTGTAAGCATGATGTGTACCTTGTAATATCTTTCAGACCCGTAAATGTTAAACTTAATGATCTGTAAGTATCTCCTCCACCTAGTAAAGTTTCTAGGAGAAGGAATGATGCCATGTACCTTCATACCCAGTCTCTACCCTAAATAACTTCGTTATCTTCCTTGGATCTCTGATTTTCCAAAATGACCCCAGACTTGAAGATTGACAGCCTTCAGATAGTCTGTAGGGGTACTAGTTGCAGACGACCCATGCAACTCTACAGGGCCTTATCACAATGACCAAAGGTTTTTGTGCTTCCTTCCTTTGCTAAGTAGTATTGATAGTCCCCTCTCTGAACATGGCTTGCTGTGGGTGCAGTAGCTTCCCTACCTCAGCACCTCTGGGCTTGGCCAAATCACTCGCTGAGACTGAAAGATGAGCAGAAACAAATTCTGTGATAGTTCCCTGTAAGGATTTTAAGATGCATCACATGGTTCCCATTTCTCTTTCCTCCATCATGAGAACAGCACATCTAAGGTATTTGTTTCTTTAGCCTCAGTCCTGGAATGAGGAACCCCATGGAACAGACATGAGCCAAAACTAAAACCAAATCCAGCTAAGCTTAATGGACGTATAGCTGATGTATGAAAAGGAAATACAACTGTTCTTACCAGTCATTGAGTTTTAGAGTTATCTGTCATACATCAAAAGCTGATTCGGATATTTCAATTGATAATTTCTATTATTTACAGAGAATTTATATGTACCAGACCTATAACTGTCATAACTGTGCATTATTCTCCTGAAGTAATGCTCATAAAACCCTACCCTCTAGGGGATATTAGTATTCCCATTACACAAATAAACATTCAAGGTTGAACAAAGTACTGTATTTGCCCAAGGATAGTCTGAACTCAGGTTCTTAAATAAGTTCTTTCTTGGTCACTGTTCTCAGTAGTGTATGAGGCATTGCGTGTCTGATAGAGCAGCCAGCAAAGGATCTCGATTCTTTTTCTGGCTCCCCTATTAATCCTCTGGGAAATCTTAGACATGCCACTTCTTCCTGACTATGGCTTCTCTGATAGTAGAATGAGAAAATCTGCTTAGGGTCTTTCATCATTAGCTGCAATTCTATAAAAGTCCACGTTAGAGAAATTATAAATGTACAGTTGTATTTTTAGTACAGAGACATATCACCATTTTATAGATTTGTGTTTGTAACTTCAATTCAAAGCACATTTAGAATTTTACCTGTTCAAACAATAGCTTTATGCCACTGATGCAGATATATGCATCAACTAAAAGAGATAAAAAGGTAAGTCCTGAAATAAAGATGAAGTTCCTGGATCCACTTCACTCTCTAGGCCTGACTTCCTTCCAGTTCTTTGTTTCTATCAACTTTTAGTAAATCCCCCCTTTGCTGGTGTCAGCTGAAGGAGGAGTCTCTTCTTTGCAACCAAAGACTGAAGTTGGATTGCTTGACCTCTAAGATCTTTGCCAGAGCAACTGAGTCCATCAAATATTCTAGGTATAATTAGGGACTTTACTTTCAACTAATCCTTGACTCTTATTAGCAACCCTTCTTTGATCTGATCCTACTTTTATACTTTGGCTTAAAATAGTTGCTTCTTCCTAACTTACCCTTCAACTTATCTTGAAATCATGCCCTTCCTAAATTGATGTGGGCTTCAGTATTCTGAATGCTAATCAGCTTCTCTACCTAAGGCACAGGTGCCTGTTCTCTGCTAACCTGATAAATGTAATTAAAGGAAGGGTTTGTCTCTCTCTTCCAGCTCTCCTATCAGCCATACCTTATGCATATATTTTCCTTATGACCTAAGGAAAAAAAAAGGAGAGATTATAATCAGGTAGGTGTATGTCTAAACAGATAAAAGAATTTTTCCTGCTGTTTTCCTCTTTTGGAAGAGAAATGAATGATTTACTTTCCCCTAACTTTGGGACATAACCACAGCTTGAGTTAAGCGAAGCTTTTCCTTCAGAAATTGTTTTAGCACAAAAACAGACTGAAACTTGCTTTTGACAAAAATGCTTTCTGAATTTGTATTCTCTTTTGAGATGAAAATTTAGATTTAAAAATAACTTTTAAATCACTAAAAGTTTAAACAAGGATTTGTAACAGTGGTTTGAGGTTGTTTTACCCCAGAGAGGAGACCGGTGATCCAAGTCTTACTAGCTTCTCCAGTTCCTCTAAGATCACCATTAAACTGACCTCAGCTAGAGCCCAAGTGATCAGCCACACACAACAATGAGATTAAAAAATATGAAGCAGCTCTAACCTTCCTCTGGTTAAAAAAGACTAATTTTGCAGCCACTTCCTGCTTATCCAAAGCTATTGTCATCTTTCTGACTGAGTTACACGGCTCAATAAGTCCCGGAATAAATTATTTTGAGGGGAATATTTATTTTCAATGGGAAACTCTAAGCTGAATCCCCATTTCTACCGTCTATTAAAATTGTTTTTATCTGGCTCACTAAAGGAAGATAATTCAATCCAAAAAGGTCAGAAGCAACAACTGACATATGAGTCTTCAGGCATTTAGAATTTTAGAGCCTCTAACCTAAAGGAGAGGCTTTAAAGCCTGTCATTTTCCCAGTTTGCTGACATTAATTGACTATCTTATGTGTAAGATCTTTGCCAAACGGTAGGGTATCATGAACCTATCAGAGCAGGCGCTGGTCTAGTGCTCCTACTCCAGCCTGCCTGCTCCATCTGAATAGCTGAAGTTAAACAAGTTAGTGATGGAATCTTCCTTGAAACTGTCAAGGGTAATTGATTTTCACCTATTAAAACAAGCTACTCATCCACCATACCAGAATGCTATTTCAACTAAAATTTGCAGAAAATTTGATTCTAAAAAAAAGTCCCTTTTCTCTATTTTTTAGGTGCCTGTTGAGATGGGGTTTAAAAGAGAAAAGGTTTCATTTGTGGTCCATCCAGATTTGCCTGTTGATTTACATTTGTTGTGTGAAGGGAAGAATCTCTTGTGGAGGTAGTGCCCTTCTCACGATGCTGCTGCGGAGCTTGGCTGACCACCAGTGGGGGAAGCCCTGCACTTGTTGCCTACTGTTAGGGTTTAGATGTGGTGTCCCCCAAAAGCTCATATGGGGGACAATGCAAGAAGGTTCAGAGGAGAAATGATTGGGTTGTAAGAGTCTTAACCCAATCAGTGATTTAATCCCCTCATAGGTATTAAATGAGTGGTAACTGAAGAAATAGAGTATGGCTGGAGGACGTGGGAATTAGGGCATGGGTTTGGGGTCTATATTTGTATCTGGAGAATGGAGTCTCTCTCTCTCCTTCTTGATCACCATGATGTGAGCTGCTTCCCTCTACCACACCCTCCACCATGATGTTCAGCCTCATCTCAAGCCCTGAGAAATGGAGCTGGTCTTCTATGGACTAAGACCTCTGAAACTCTGAGCCCTCAAATAAACTTTTCCTCTTCTATAATTGTTCTGATCAGATACTTTAATCACAGCAGCAAAAAAGCTGATTAAAACACCTACAGTAATTCTACATGAGAAGAAGTCCTTCTGTACACACCCTGGTGACTACCAGAACCTCCAGAAAGGCAGGGCACCTTCCTCTTCACAATAATTTATTCTGCCCAAATGAAGGGAAAAATCAGAAATATACAGAAATGTTAAGAAGGCACAGTCCTTCACTTCTCTGACCAGAGGAAGATGAGAGCAGTGTTTCTCCTCCTTCAAACAGAAAATATAATTTTCATGTGTCTCTGAAATTCTTCAAGTGCTATATTTTTATTGATCCAGAGTAGCCAAAATGCTAAAAAGAGGAAACTAGAACACAGAGCCAAAGTACTACATTGTAGGAAATGCAAAAAAAAAAAACAAAAATACAAAATGGAACTTAGAAAATGTTCCTTATGTGAAAGCAATTGATTAAAATGCAAGAATGCTGTATTGCCACAGATTTTCCTATAATGCAACAGTCACAGAATGTCAGAAAAAGAAATCTCCATGCCCAACTATAAAAATGAGGAGGGCTCAACAAAACAGGGAAGGAGATCCTCCATCTGGCACATTTGCTTTATGCTCATGTTTCTGCACACTAAAATTCTGACTAAAGGGGTCGTAGGGAAGTGACCGGGAGAACTACTAAACGCTGCTGGATAACTGTATTTGGAGTCCTCTTATTGTATTCCCTCCATTCCCCTCTCCTTTCCCTTACTTCTGCTGAGTCCTTAGTGCCAATAATCAAAGTAAAAGAATAAAAAGAACTACATAGAGGTGAAACACAAGACAACATTGTATGAAAGCCTTATCCCCAAATAAGAACATGGATTAAAGGTAGCTTCCTTTATTTCTCATGAGCCCAACAAAAGAAGTGGAAAGGGGTGCTGACCACATGGAAAGGGAAGTTTAACTAGCTCTCTCCTCAGACCTCACCCTCTAGCCCCTAGATTCCTGGCCTTTACCTCCTGGTCACAGTCCCCATCTGTCTGGAGGTACTGTTTCTGTCCTCTTCCCTCTTCCCCAGCTCTACTTTCCACCACTGCTACTGATAATAGATTTTATTGTCTTCTCAGCATAGACTGGGTATTGGTACTTACTTAAAAAAATTAAAAAAAAAAAAAAAAAAAACAACTTCCTAGGTGATTATAGCATGGTGCCTAGCAGCCAAGGCTGAAAATCACTGATGTAAATGGTAGTTAGGTTTGAAGATTCTATTAGAAGTTGAGTTCCACTTGATTATGAGTTAAATTAGCTTCTGAGAATTGGTCTGAGAATCTAGCCACTACTTTAAAAGTTGTTTCTTTGGGAAAATGTGTCCCACTTTATAAATGGCCAACTTGCAACCTGACTGGAAACTTGTCAGTGAAGGGATGTTGGTGGGCAAAGGTGCCCCATCTGAGTCAGCCATGTCTAGCATATGGTGGGTGCTCAATTTGTCCAGCTTTGATGAATAATTTTTGGAAAGTAGCTTGTTTCAAGTAGGAAGCTGCCAACATATTTTTCTCCTAAGGATTTTAAAACATTTTGCTGATATTGTCTCAATGGTGGTGTAACAGATACTTACTGATATAAGTCTGATGTGTCTGAGGATATACCAGGGATATGCCAGAGATACAGGCCAAGTCAGCACTCAAAGTCCCATGAGCCTCACACACAGCTCTTGTCATCATTTACCTCCAGAATCAAGTTCTAAACTCTCCTTTTTTTGAGTCAGTTGACCCATAGCTCAGACACAATTCTGACTTTATTAGGATTAAAATCTGCTGTCCACTTCTTTATAAATAAGAAACTGTAGTGAAGGGTTGATCACATACTGTATGTAACAGAAGAAGAAGAAGAAGAAGAAGATGGGGCTCCAAACACTGGAAAGATGTGTTTCCACAGTTAGTTTCACTCACAGAAGATATATCAACATCATGAAGCTTAATCACTGCTAAATCCCTGAGATGAGGTAAAATATCAATTTAACTAAATTAATTAAATCTTCACTGCAAAGCAAACTCTCAGAAAATTAGTAGTATCTTTTGCCCCCATCCTGGAGTAGGTTCGCACACACCCAATGGGGTCTCATGCCAGCCAATCTTAGGTCATGCCACACACAAAGGAGAGACTCGCTCCTCTTTACTCTTGCCACTATGCTTGCCTCTTACTGCTGAGGCCTTGAGTTTCACACACAGAGGCCAGAAATGACATTTACACACTAGCTTCCCATAGGAAAGCGTCCTTAGCTTTTCTGTTAGCACAAAGCTCTTTCAATTATGTCCAGCTCAGAAATGTCATTTTATTCATCAGAAGGCCACTTTACAGTTTTAAATGGCTTTAGACCTGCCACTTTGAGTAACCCCGACCACATGAGCAGTTGCTATTTTCCTCAGGCTGAGCTTGCAGCAACTCTTTAATATAAACTTTCTGTTAATAGGACTAATGCATTTAGATTGTTACTGGATTTGTTGAAGAGACTTCTTAAGAGTTCAACTGCTGACTTGCACAATGTGAGAGAGGAAAAACTAAGTGCTCACAACCATGGTGTGAGTGCTGTTTCCTTTTGCTGGCACTTCAGGAATGAAACAGGATGTCACTGCAGCCAAAGAACGTGTTAGGTGGTAAGTGGCTCAGTCTCTGAGTTATTCTGGGTGATTTTATCAATCTGTTAGTCTGTTTAGTAGTGGCACCATTATTCTCTTGGATATGGATGTGACCCCTGTATTGCCTTCTTTCTGCTTGGTGCTCCAAATCCTTTCTTCATGTCATCATTGGGATCTGTTTCTCTCTTTGCTTTATACTGTGACTTTAAAACCCTGTTGACAGGGAGGCTGGGATAGGCTTCAGATTAGTGCCTCTGCCCACTGTGGCAATTCTGGAATCTACAGTCACCTTTGACTGGGGAACAAGGTGGGGCTGCACTGGTGACAACAGTGAATCAGGTCCCAGGGAGCCATCATCTTGTCCCTTTGCAGTTGTGGCAGAGTCTTTAAAAATCACAAAAATTGAAGGTGGGGAAAGAGGTAAATTTTTAAAAAGAAAGAAAAACACTCAAGCATCATTATTATGTTTTCCTATCTCCCTACCCAGTAATTTTTTTGTAGTCACAGGTGACTTTATTCTGGAAACCGCCTCTCTGTGTTTCCAGGTGAGGTGTTAGAACTGAAAAACTACAGGCTGGGTTAGACACAAAATCAATATTGTTTGATTCAGCCTCGACAATTCATCACGGTACTTTCCCACATCATCTCTTTCAAGAGGCAATGCAAAAGGAAAATCAGATTTTTCTCTAATCAAGGGTGAGGAATGATTTTTAGCTTTGTGATAATCAAGGAACTTCAAAGAACTCAGTGTTGGTTAAAATATTAAAGCCATTCAAATACTAATTTCATATTGCAACATGCCGCAAAAATCTCCTTTTGATTATTATTAATTTTTTTACTTCATACACTATTAAAAAAGCAGTAGCATTTAATAAGTATGTTAAATGTAGGCCAAAATCTACTAATGGAAGGATCCTGGGGTGGATGGGTGGACCATTAGATGCTCCCAACAATTCACTTGCTTCCTTTAAGAGAAGAGAGGGTGGAGAGGGAACCACTTTCCTATTGATCACTGATATTTTTCTCTAACATACATGCTTCTTATTTTGGGAGTAACTCAAAGATATGTAATCTCAGCAGTTTCTTCTCTTTTTTTGTCTCAAAAGCAATACATCATTTTGATTAAAGAATTGTTTCATGGGCAACTTATGTTTTAGAGAGAGGTATGTTAGTTTTATTTGTAGCCTACCTGGCATATGAAGAAATAAAGAAAGAAAATGAATACCTTAATAGATAATTTAGAAAAAATGATTTTGAAAATGAATATATTCAAAATTTAAAAGTACTGAGTATGTTGAATATCTAAGATCATTGTTATACATCGAGAGTTCTGTGACAAGAAGTGAAAAAGTTTCAATGCTAAGAAACCCAACGACTAAAATAGGATTAAAAACACACATTTATTGGCTAAGGCATTTTATATAGAGATATATGTGTGTATTTACATATTTATATAGTATAATATATACTATAAGTAATACATATTTTATATGTGTAATTATAGTATTTATATTTATACATTTATATGGTATAATCACCTGAAGAAAAGGATTTACTCCTCTCAATTTGTACCCTACACATTAGGAACACAAATATTGCACAAAATTGAGGGATGAAAGCACATGTAAACACAATGCCCTTATTCAACAAACAGCAAGCACATAGCAACAGCCTGCTGTGAGTCAGGCACCGCACAGGTAAGGTTTTTTGCTTTTCAGTGTGGAGTAATTCCTGCATCAGGAAAGAAAGTGCGTGAACATCTTTGTGCTGGGTCTTTAGCCGATCCATGAAGCACTTTGTCTATAATAATATGGCATCTCTCTGAATAAAGAGTTCTGTGACTTGGGGAGGAATTGGTCTCAAAAGTGGCATTAACACCCTCTTTCTGCTCTTACAGGCCACAAATGTCCAACATCCTCTCAACACCACTTCAAAGAAAGTGTTTTAAAAACAGGATCAATATTCTTCGACCTTCTTCTTGGGATTGTAGGCCCCACAATTCACCTGGCTCTGCTGCTGCCTCCCTCCCTCCAGGCAGGCATGCTTGTCACCTCATTTTGTTCCCAGCATCGGGACAGCATGCCCATGGAGAAGCTTGATTCTCCTGCCTGGGATTCTATCATTTTCTGCTTCCTTGACCTGACTTTGATGCTTCCCTGTTCTGCGCTGAACTGGAGTGACAAGAGCAAGGAGTTATTGCTCCTAAGCAGAGTAGGCTGTCCACACCATTAGCCCTTGGAGCAGAGAGCAAGTGTGTTTACTAAAGTGAGGAAAAATGGAGACACTTGAAGCCTCATCAGTAAAGAAAATAACACTAACAGGGGAATTTAATTATAAGCTCACTGACAACCAGTTAGCATTGTGTTTGGGTTCATTTCTCTCTTGGCTATTTTATAGAAAATATTTCAAATTAAGAAAATAAAATCCTGTGATAATTCCCATGCCACATAAGTTGTTACAGAGCCCAGAAAAATATGGAGCATTTCCCAATTCATATTACCAATCCAGCCTCATACTGATACTAAAATTCAAGAGAGAGCCAAAAGTGGGTAGAGGGAAAAAATGACAGTAGAATCCCATTTATAATTACAGACTCAAAAATCCTCAATTAAAACCTAACTAACTGGTTTTAGCACTAAATTAAAAGGTCATTCTCTATGTCCAAGCAGTGTCTACTCCAGGAATGCCTGGAAGATTTAGTACAAGGAAAGCTACTAATATAACACTTCTCACATGTGGTAGGTTGAATCCTGTCAATGGGATGCCAATAGGCCTTACATGAAGGAGAGGAAAACACGACGTAGTGTTTAGAAATGAAGAATTTAACAACATTAACTGGATTTCTTGCCTGCTAGATATCTTGGACATCTTTTAATATGATCTATAAGAAGAGAATATGTTAACATTTCCCCAACTTATGTGGTCCAGATAATAGATCCTTCTCCCTAATATTTTTTTGTGAATCAGACTGTGAAATGAATGTCTCTGGCAAACATTTTTTGGTGGATCCTGTATTCATTTAATTCAAAGTATCAAGTTAGTTATTCAATGAAGAAACACCACATCATTTCCTCAATAAGATGACAGAAAGAATTTGATAAAATTCAATATTCAACTGAAATAAAAATGTTTTTACCTGTAACTAAAATGTTTTCATCTGTAACTAAAATGTTTTCACTAATCCTTAATAAAGAACACCTCTATTAAAATAAAGGCCGACATTGTAAGTCATGGTTAAATGTTAGAGATACATCAATAAAGTCAAGAATCAAAAATGTATATACTGTTGTTTTACTCTTTCACATTATTCTAGAAACTTTAGTGAATGGAATTAACACATAATTGTTCACAATGGGAAGAAACAAATCTGGCTATCGGAATGAATCTTCAATCTGAATGAAATAATTCTAGCTAAATGAAAAATAGTAGAAGGAAGGAAAATGGATAAAACTCAAGAAGATTGTGTTAAGCAAAATAAGCCAAACATAGAAGGTTTATGGTTATGTTTTCTCTCATATATGGAATCTAGAGAGGAAAAAGACAAAGAAATGTGTGGATGAGGAATCTCATAAAAATTGAAGGACTAGGGCTGGTACTGTAGCGCAGTGGTAGAGTGCTTGCCTCGCATGCGTGAGGCCCTGGGTTCTATCCTCAGCACCACATACAAACCAATAAAATAAAGACATTGTGTCCATCTACAACTAAAAAAATATTTTAAAAAAAAATTGAAGGACTAGAGGAAATAGACTAGAGAAAGGAGGAGGGAAGGGAAAGGGGAAATCCTGGGGAATGACATGGCCAAAATATATTGTTATATTGTGTGCATGTAAAATTATGTAACAACAAATCCCACCATTAGGTACAACTATAATGCACCAATAAAAAAAGAAGGAAACTAAAAATATTAGCATTAGAGAGTTAGATTAAAGGGTTGAATACAAAATATATATTTAAGTACTGATAGTTTTCTGCTATAACCAGAATCAATAGTTAGAAAATAGAATGTGCCAAAATAACCTTAATTTTATAATAATAGCAAAATAGTAAAAAATATTGAGTAATAATCTTAATAAATATTTGCAGGACTTTTAAGACTGAACTACTAATTTTACTGAATGGGAAGATATGTCAATTCTTTGCAAGTTAGTTAATAAGTTCGAATGCAATTCTGATCAAAATTTCACTAATGTGAAAGTATTCATAAAGAAGGAAAACACATTGATAAAGTGAAGGGGAAATGTTCTTAACACATGGAATTTGAAGGGTTAATGTTTTTAACATAAAAATCGTTCTGCTCAATGACTGAAAGAGGACACACCCAGCAGGTGTGGGCTTGTGAACCGCAGCTCAGGACCTTCCGTTTAACTCTGACAAGTGCACTTTCTTGCCAAGTGTTCTCCTGACCTCTTACATCAGATACCAACCATCCCTGCAAGGGTGGCTGCTCCAGTCTTCTCATCTGACTTCATTTTTCACCAAACTATTCATCACCACCTGACATAGTAGAGATTTTTTAAATTGATTGTCTTTCTCCTCCCATTAGACTGCAGAGTCCGTGTGTGCCATTCATTTGGTCAATGTGTGCTTTCTTGGGATCTAGAGTAAAAATCATCATATAATAGGAGCTCAGTGCATACTACATATGCTTTGGTTAAATGAATGAATACCACCTACTCTCCTTTAATAATTCTAAGTACTTCCTACATTTATTGGACATTTTGACTAATGTATTTTATGTGTGATTGTCATTTCATTCATATCAGCATATTCATGCCTTAACTTCATGTATTTAGGGATACTTTATATGGCTTGGAATGGACTTGTTATTTTGTAATGAAATTATATGTTATATGAAGCAGGACTTTAAAGCTTTGGGTAAAAACCACATTTTAGTGGGAATCCATGACAGGCCTGTGGAAGAGAAAATCTTGACAGATTATGTCATCTCAGTAGTTTAGGAGGAGTTGTTGCCCATGCTAGGTTTGGTTGGGGCAGTCCCAAGACCATATAAGGTGCAGGACTGCAGAGTCAGAATCGGAGCCACAGGTTTGGGCTGGGCAGCTTGTGCCCTACTTAAAGGGATAGGCCAGGACAGAGGCTAGACACGTGTGTCTTGAAATCCTGCTTGTACTCTGCCAAGATTTGCTCCTTCATTCTGGTTGTATCAGCCCAGAGGAAGGGATGCTATAATATTGTGATGAAATAAGAAACAAATATTTGAGATTCTTCCCAAGTTCCTGGCACAGAGTTCAAGTTTAAACTAGGTGATTTCCTGAGTGTAGGATGATAGGAGCATCTTTTGTTGTAATATTGGGTCTTAGTCTTTGTTTCTTGACACAACAGCTTCAAAAACCTTGGAATCTTCAGAGTGGTATGAGTGCCTTTTGGAATGTTAATGATATGACTGATGGCTGGGGCCCCTAGAAAACCTCAGGATGGGGGCTAGTTGCTAGAGGAACCAATCATATGAGTAGAGGGATATAACTTAATACTTCATTCCCCAATCAGGAGAAGAGCAAAAGATTGAGCTCAGTTACCAATGGTCAGTGGTTTGATCAACCATGCCTACATAACGGAATCACCATAAAACCTATAAACAAAGGGGTTCAGAGAGCCGTTGCGTTGGTGAGCACATGGAGGTGCTGGGAAGGTGGAAAGTCCACACCTCTCCCCACATACCTTGCCCTGTGCATCTCTTCCATTTGGTTCTTCCTGAGTTCCACCCTTTATAATAAACAGGTAATAACAAACGAACTGTTTTCTTCAGTTCTATGAGCCATTCTAGCAAACTACCAAACCTATTGATAGATAGACACCCCTACAGATGCTGGTCAGAAGCATATGAAGCCTAGATTTGCAATTGGCATCTCAATTTTGTGGGACTGAGTCCTGTGGGGTCTATACTAACTTTTGGTAGTTAGCATCAGAATTGAATAGCATTGTAGGATACCCGGCTGATGTCTGAGAATTGGTTGAGTGTGTAAAAAGATTTCACACATTTCGCATCAGAAAAAGTGTCCTTAAGCCTAGAGAAACAAGTTTTTTTCCTTTAGGTGCCTTTGAGTAATCCCTTGCCTGGAGGGGCAACTCTTTGAATTGTACAAAAAGACTAGGGATATGATAGCATTGGGTCTGATCATAATCAAGATTTTTTTGAGTAAATTATTTCAGAAGGCAGAGACAAAAGGAAAACATCAGAGATTCCATAGCTAGAATATTTTCTGTCTGGGAAGAAAAAAGAAAGGTTCTGATAAGAGCCACTCCTAAATAGCAGTTAGGATAGCTAAATCTCTTTCTAATAAATTTCAATAAGCCTAGTAAAACATATAACCTTTCTGAACAAAGAGACCAAAGTGAGCACAATCTTAGGATTACAACCTTAAGGATGATTCTGAGTAAGTTTAAACTCAAAGTTGATGGAGATTGATAATAAAAATGTTACAGAAATACCACTGATTTTTCTATTCATGAATTGACATATTTAATGAGATTCTTCCAAGTGCCAGTAGGTTATGGGGAAATCGGAGGCTATATTGTGTGTTAGGTGATATGTTCAGGATACAATAGGATTTTAGTAGTTTAGAAAAGGAATTGATCATCTTTTTTTGGATATGTTGGAGAGGTGTTTGTTAAACACTATTATTTTGGGGTATTTTAATATGAGTAGGAGTTTGCCTAGTGGATGAAGAAAGAGCATTCCCAACAGAGAGGTGAGTATATGATTAAAAGACAGAGAAGTTAAACTGTGGCACATTCAAGGGATGTTGAGGAGTTTAACATAACCACACCATACAGTATATAAGACGGAGTAGTAGGAAAGGAGGGTAGAGAAAGATTTTGAAATGTTGGACTACACAAGAGCCTTCTGTGCTAAACTTGTGTGTTTGAATTCTATCTTTTAAGCAAGGGAGAGCCAGGCACTCCATAAGAGGAAGAATAATGTAATATGTTATTTCATGTTTATAGGGAATAATGTGATTAGATTTTAATGGCAATCCATGTGGATTATAAACTGCATTTGGGAAACATTGGTGACACAATGACAAGTTAGAAGTCCCAATTAAGACATTATAAAGATGAGAAATAAGTTTTAAAAAGAATTAGAGAGAAAAGAAGCCCAAATCACAGAATATTCCTGAAAAGCAGCAAATTGGATGCAGCAGAGTCAAACTGAAGTAATTTCTAGTTTGAAATCCTGGTGGGATAATGACACCATAATGGAAATATGGACGCTGGTTATATTAGGATATGAGACAACACTGGAGTCTGGTGTTGACTTTGAGGTGTATCTGGGATCACAGCTTGGGAAATTCCAAGATGAACTAGAATATGAGTCAAACAGGCCAAGTCTGAATAGAGAAATATCTTGAAATGTTCAGATTATGGATGTGGAGGAATAGAAATCAAGAAGAAGAATGAGAAATCTATCTTTAAGGAGACCACAAGGATATGATGCATGAGCAAGTAAGAGACCAGAGAGATGGAGAAGACACAGGTAGAAATGTCATTTGATTAATGATTGTCTTTGCTTTGTTAGATATTACATTTATAGACTCATCATCTCTCATAAACAGTATTGATTTTCATTAATATTTTTAAATAGAAAAGAAACTAATATAGCAGCTGAAATAGGTGCTTAATGAATTTCTAACAGTGACTGCAGTTTCCAGCATTTCCAGAACAAATTTGTTTATAGAATCTTTAACATCTGGTGTTTCATAGAACATAGTTTAAAAAAATACTAAACTATACTTTTGGTAATCTTATGTCAGAGAAGCTAAATTGACAGATAAAGTATTTCTTATCTAATAAAAATGAAACACTGAGAGGATTTGACTTCACTATTCAAATATTCAAACCTTCTTTCAAAGAACTATGACTTTCCAAGGCCCAACCAGTTTTTTATATACTATAAAGTGAGAGCCACATAGATTTATACCCTTGAATCTAGTGTATGTACAAAAACAACCACCATGTTTTCTTCTACATGGATGACTTTTCATCTCCCATTTAATTTTTGCCTAGATCTACATTTATTATTATTGTGAAATATTTTATACATTTAAATGACATGCATATGCAATGTGTTCATGGGTGCATAGACACACAAGCTTAAGAAAGAATTATCAATTCAGACATTTATGTTCTTATCCCATATCGCTGGCAGAAGTAATCACTATTTTAGTTTCTAGATCTATCATTCATTTTTTCCTGCAAAGTTTTACTATATATGAATGTGTTCTTGAGCAAATATTATTTAGTTTTGTTTCTCATCATTGCATATATAATATAATTTTGTGCGTATGCTTATGACTTGTCTTTTTTCATTCAACATTTGTTTGTGAATTTGATCTCTGTTAGTGCTCGTTGACATATTTCATTCATTTTTTTAACTATCACTAAATCCATATGAGTACATAACAATTTACCCATTTTTCTGTGAATGGATATTCAAGATGCTTTCAGTTTCTTTCTCTTCTTGCAAATTTACCATATGAACATTCATACACCTGTATGAGTGTTTCTCTAGAGAAATATCTAGAAGTAGAATTGTTAGGTGGAAAGGTAAGCAAATGTTTAACTACAAGATAATTGTTTGGGGATGGGGACCAACTTATACTCCCATTAATAGCATATATGAACTCCTGCTGCTCTTCATCTTCCGTAAATATATATTTTCAGATTTTAAATTTTTTGCCAATCTGGTGAGTATAAAATCATACTTAATTTTGGTTTGAATTTGCATTGCTCTGATTACTAATGCGGTTGAAAAATATTTTTTAAATAAATTTTTATTCGTTCTAATTAGTTATACATGACAGTAGAATACATTTTTACACATTATATACAAATGGAATATAACTTCTCATTCTTCTGGTTGTACACAATGTAGAGTTACACTGGTCATGTAATCATATATGCACATAGGGTAATGATGTCCAATTTATTCTCCTATCCTTCTCACCCTTGTACCCTCTTCTCTCCCTTCCCTCCCCTCTGTTTAATCCAAAGTACCTCTATTCTTCCCTACTCCTCCCTATGGTGAATTAGCATCCGCATATCAGAGAAAACATTCTGGCCTTTGGTCATGTTTCTTCTGAAAAATGCCAGTTCAGCTTATTGTTTTCAAATGTATTGTTTGTCTTTTCTTTAAGTTTTTAGTTTGTGTTATGTCTTCTCTCAGTATGCTTTGTCTTCTTTTTTTCTTTGAAACTTTACATCTTAAAATTAATCAATTAATTAAAATGATTAAATAAAAATAAAGCAATATACAATGTATTAATAAAATTAGTGAAAATAAATTTACAAAAGTAACCATATGTATCCGTCTTTTCCTGTACAGTTAGTGCATAGTGCTGTTTTTAAGAAATTGATGCCTAATCTAATATCTAATTTAAGATTTTTTAAAAAATCATTTTATGTTTAATCAACACATCATAATTGTATGTATTTATGGGATATGATATGATGTGCTGATACATACATACATGTTGTGTAAGATTTTTTTATAGCACATTTTCTTTGCTTGTCCTATAACTTAAAATTACAAATCTAGTACTTTACCAACTTAATATTATGCTAACAATTTACAAATATAAAGGCTTGGGAGGTCTCAAGTTTACTTTTGTATTTTTCTCCTGCTGTTCCCCTTTCTGTGTGTGCACGTGCATGTACTCACATGCTTGCAGGTACACACATGCACTTGTGTGTGCCCCCTGTTGTTCTGAGATCCCCCAACCAAACATTTCCAGTTCTACCTCCCAGGGAAAGTGTTTCCTCCGCTAACTCTGGTGAACTGGCACCATCAAACTTCTACAGTTCGGCTTGCTATGAATAATCTTTAGCCAAGCTGTCAGTAGGTAGGGCTCTCTTTTCTTTTTCTCAAATCCTTTTTCTCTTTCCCGCAGCCCTATCAACATTGATTACCTCTCTCATAATGACTTCATCTCTTACTTTGCAAAGTCACGAGAGACTTCTTAAAAGTCTCTGCAATGTCTTCCTCCCTGACCTCCCACCTTTCCAACTTTTCTGCATCTGTTATCCGTTTTCGCTCATTTGGGTAGAAAGATACCTTCTAAAAGGTAGAAGATCAATCCAGGACTCCTATTTCCAACTTGAACTTCTCTTTTTGTTTGGAAATCTCTCCATTTCCTCACTGTTATCAGTGCATGATATTTAGCCAGTCACTTGTAGCACTGTGCTCATCTCTATTTCCTTTCCCATTCCTTCCTTACTAACTTCCTCAGTTTCTAGCTAACAGACTCAAAATGGTCTTACTTAGGAGATATAGGCTGGAATTCTGGTGTGAACACTGGCTATTCCAGTGTTAGCAAGAAAGACAAGGAATCTCTCAGGCAAATGTCCTTGTAAATGGAAAAAAAAAAAATTATCCCTACCCCATGAGATTGTTGCCAGGGTTACACACAACATGATGTTTGAAACTGAGCTTCACGGCAGCACATGGTGGGAGTTCTATATGTGTAAGTTTGCTTTTTTTAATCCTCTAATTTAACTTCCTCTTTAATCTTTTTTTAACTCTGAAAAATTAATTTATTTTGCTTCCTAAGTTAATGATTTAAATATTTTTATCCTATAATTATATCTTTTTAAACCAAGGCCCAATGTCCTAATTCTTTTATTGATCTGAAAATAACCATATACATCCCTCAAATTACCTTACTTACTTCATCTAATTCTTACTATTTATCAGTTATATTTCAAAGACAGGTAGAAAATAAAAAGCAAAAAGAACTGAAATTAGTGAGCTTGACTATGCTGTTTTCCTGAAAAAGAAGATATTTTAGATGGTATGTTGGCCTTAATATGTCTTATCCATTTTGTAGATGACTATTTCCAGGAAATTTTTCAGTGAAATGGCATTTGGAAAAATACATTAGACAAATGGCATCTGAAGTAGTGTTCTAAGTATTGTTCTAATCTAATTATTAAAGCCAATCCATATGCATAAGCTGAAGGCTGGCAAAAACTATTTCTTTGATGCATTTATTGTATAATAACCTTGACATGTTTGAGAATGTACCAGCTATCTTCAAGATGCAACACAATGCACTCACAGAACAGTGAAATAGCTGTAGGATCAGAACAAATTTATATACTGGATGAGGTAGAGACTGGCATACACTCAAATTCAAGATTTTTTGGAAGGGAAGGGCCAGAGCAAAATGAGCAAAGATCCTGTCTTATTAGTTCTTGTGTACCTAGTTCCCAGCAAAATGTATGTACTTAGACAAAGTTGGACTAAATATGGGGATGGAAATGAAATATGGCTCTTCATTTGTTCCATTTCTATACTAGTCTGTATTAGTCAGTTAGCTGCTGTAACAAAATACCATTAACTTTGTGTCATAAAGCAACAAAAATTTATATCTGAGAGTTCTGGATGCTGAAAGTCTGAGATCAGGGTGCCAGCATGGTTGAGTGTTGGTGAGAGACCTCTTAGGTGTGTGAATTCAATTTTTTATTTTCTCCTCTTGTGCAGAGTGAAAAAGCAAGTTCTTTTAAATCATTACAGCACTAATCCCCTTCCTGAAGGCACCACCCTTATGAGCTCATCTAATCTCAATTATCTCCCTAAGACCCTACCTCCATTAGGTATTAACCACACTTGGGGAATAGAATTTCATCATAAGAATTTGAAGTTACACAATCATTTGGTCTATAAAATTGAACTTTGTTCTAAAGTAGATATTAATGTATATCTATTTCTCTCTTGCCACCCTATCAATTTTCTAGCTTTAGAGAATAAACAAAGCATATAGAACATAAAATTGTATGTTCTGAAAACTGTATGTCAATGATCATATTCTCACTGATGTGCATCATCCAAAATAATAAAATATGATGAAGAATGAAAGTATTTATCCACATAGTCCAAGCTACATTCCTCCCTTCCAAAAATATAGGCTAAAAATGAGAGAAGTAATAAAATAAAAAATACATTTTATCATAATTGCTTGGATAGTTTAGGTAATTCATCCTTCAAGGTAGAAGGATATTATATTTTTCAGATGTAGATATAACACTTAGCTGCTTTTCACCATGAAATGTTTATAATAGTTCCTTTACAATAAGCCCATACTCTAAAGCTGAAAAAATTACCAAGAAATCTTATATAACCCTTTCAATTATTTGTATGCATAAGAGAATCACAAAAGATAATTTATTTTAATGTGAACAGCTAATGAAAAATAAATGAGAAGTATTAATGGTATTTCTTCTATTAAATTTATGGAAATAAACAATAATACTAAGCAACTCAGTGAGACCCTGTCTCTACATAAAATACAAAAAAATAGGGATGGGGATGTGGCTCTGTGGTCGAGTACCCCTGAGTTCAATCCCCAGTACCACAAAAAAAAAATAATAATAATAATAAAAATACCCAGAAGAAAAAAAGCAATACAGTGAACCTATAACCGTGGAACAAAAAAAAAAAAAAAAAAAAAAAAACCCAAAATCAAAAAACAAAATAGAAGCAAATAATACTAATAAAGCTAGGTTACTTTTGAAAGTACATATTTCAATACCAAAGTTTTATCAAGTTATTTTATCTTTGCATAAAAAACACAGAAACAGCGAGAATTGTTAGATTCTCATAAATTTTGCTAGAATTGTAAGACTTCACATATTTTTGTCAGAAATTTATTTTTCATATAGGTACAGGAAGAGGTACATAGTAGAAATGGATGTTATCAAAGATATGCTCTAATCAGTTCTTGCTTAAACACTGATGAAAAGAATCCTTCTCTGTCACAGATCTAATAGAGGCTTAGCACATATTTTTTAATTTGTGAAGCATTTATGGCAGGAATGAGCAGTGAAGATTTGGGTGTGTCTATAAAGCAAACCTGAATCATGAGTATAGAAGAGATCCGTAAAAGAATTAGTGGAGGTTTGAAAAGGCATTTTACTTTTTCCCATCATTGAATACAGTAGAATAACTGAAAATGCCTTTTTGGTCTAGAAATACCAAAATAGGATTAAAATTCACATTTCTTTCCCAAGTCCTCATCATCTGTTTAAATTCTGAATCTAAGCAACATTTTGCAAAACATTTCTACCTGTCAGTTTGACCCCAGATCTTCCTTTGGTATCTGAGGATTATCACTATGGATGCTGTGGGGTGGACAGAAGCGTGTGAATGCATTGCATCCCTGCTTCCCTGGAGTCTGCATGGCCCTTGCTCATGAAGAATCTGCCATCTTGATTGAGAAATCATTTGGTTATGACCATACATTGAATATTTATGCCCTGAACAATTTATTTGTTGAAATTTAATCCCCACCATGATGGAATTAGAAGGCGGGGCCTTTGGGATGTGATTAGGTCACTAGGGTGGAGGGTTTATAAATGGAATTAGTGCCCTTTTATTTTTTTTTAAATTTTTTTTAATATTTTTTTTTAGTTGTAGATGGACAAAATGTCTTTATTTTATTGCTTTGTATGTGGTGCTGAGGATCGAACCCAGGGCCTCATGCATGCAAGGCAAGCGTTGTACCGCTGAGCTACAATCCTAGCCCGGGATTAGTGCCCTTTTAAAGGAGAGTCTAGAGTCTCACCCTTTCCCACCATCCAAGTACACAGTGGGAAGATGCTGTCTGTGGATCAGGAAGGGTGCCCTAGCCAAACATAGAATCTACAGTAGACTTGATCTTGAACTCCTCAGCCTCTAGAACTATAAGCAACAAATGTCTGTTGCTTAAGTAATCTAGCCTATAGTGTTTCTTTTTAGCACCACAGATGGACTAAGACAGTTATGTGCATGTAAACTGTACCTGGATGACTAAAATCAGGACATGGAGAGGAGATATGCCAGAACAAAGAGCACCAGCAATGGCATTAGGAATCACATTAGGAATGGCTCAGTGGGAAAAGCACAGATTCCTTTCACAATCCCAGCACTGACACTTTATTAGCAGTTATTTGATCTCCTCACACAACCTCTTTGAGCTCAATTGCTTCATTAGTACAATGTAAATAAAAATACCTAAGTCCTCCACTTGCTAATAGTTTAGGTTTTTAAGCCATTCAGATGTTTGCTTAAATCCAAAACAAACGATTTTTAAATTTCTTTCAAATGGCCATCTAACTGGTTCCCCAAAGTCTAAAATCAGAAATACTCTCTCTTACTTATTCGTATAGGTTATTTGAGAGTCATCATTTTCAAACTAGAGTTCCTTTGTTCATGAAAACTCTGAGGAAAAAGGTAAACTATCCCATTCATGCCCTTTCACCATTAACTATGCTCACAATGATCCCAAAGGGTGTCACTGGCTAAAGTTTCTTCTCAGTACCTACTCCATTTTTTCTTATGGTGCAGAGATGAGCAGTCTGTGAAACCTAGAACCATCCCTGGCATAGGAGAACAGGTATTTTTCCATGCTTCTCACACCCTGCTTGTCCATTCCTAGGTTAATGTATAGTGCTTCTGAATTTCAGAACAAAACCAGATGTCTAAGACATGCATTTCTTAATTTTTATGTTAAACTTCTAATTTTCCCAGGAAACACAAATGCGACCACATTGATACAGGAGTTTCTCAGTCAACTTACGTCACCCCATGCCTCATTCCCAGGGATGCATATTTGTTTCTGAGGTTTATGCAACGATATCTGATCCTTGGTCCTGATCCCCTTCATGCCGGTGTCCACCCAGATATCCCTCTCCTCAATGAGTCTCTGGTCACTGATCTAATCCCTGGTAAACAAACAAACAAACAACAACAAAACAGTGTCCTGCTCTTTCTAAGCAACTTTTGAGCCTGTCTTGTGTTCACAGGGAACAAGAGGTTACTTCTCCTACCATATGGAGTGCAGAGGGGCCTGCAAGCCTGTCACAGGGTTCTCCACCAAGTCACTCTTTTCATCCAAGGTTGCTATTATTTTCAAGTTCTTATCAGTATGCTTGCTGCAAAGCGATTAAAGCATTCATTATCAAAGTTCTGCTAGTAACCTGCTTAGGTAGGTTAGAGGAATGAATGTCCCTCCTGGGCCCTGCAAGTTTGCCATTATCTATATATAGTAGGAGTTGTTTACTGAGGGTTGTGATGTCAAGGAGGTTGCCTGCACTGATTTCTTACTCTCTAGCTGATTACATTCCCTGGTTCATTTGAACAGGATCAAGTATTATACTTCAAGAATTCCCTGTTAATTTGCCTTCTGGGAGAGTTAGTTCATTTAGCATAGACTTTGAATCAGACTGTGTGGGCTCAAATCCCAGCTATGCCCTTTATTGATTCATGTGGTGATGATCTGTCTGTGTCTCAGTTTCTTCATCTGTAAATAGGAATAATAATAATAATAATAGACAAGTAGGGGCATAAAGCTATCATGAAGATGAATTAATTTATAGCACTTAGAACAGTACCTACAAAATAGCATATGCCATTTTGCCTTTATTTTTATCTTCTGACAATAATTAGATGAATCCTATTCTAAGGAAAGCTTTAAGGAAATATTAGAAAGAACAAACCAGCTTGTTTGGAAAGTGAGCTGGGCAGTGGCAGACATTGATCTGTGCACAAAATACCATCTACAGTAAGCAAGAAAGCATATGTGTAGGAAGGGTTGAGGGCATTCTGGATCCTTCAAGAGTTCCAGTGTCCTTTACAGAGACACATAGGTATAAACATGTCCATTCAAAATTTAATTGGGGTCTAAAGAGACTAAATAATGGCATTTCATATATCTCCATGTGTGTGGAACCCCAGATGACCCCAGCTGGCCAAGAGTACCACCAACAATAGCAATAGCTATAACAAATGTTTTGCAAGGAAAGTTATTTTAACATTATTAAGGTTTAATAGAACTAGTCATTCACTTGTTAGAAATCTTTATCTCACTAGATGTTGCTTTACTTTCAGAAATAATTTACTGGGCTAAATTCTTTAAATCAAAAATTTGATAGTTGTCATATGTCTGATAAATATCAGTAACAATATAAGAAAATACAAATGTCTTTGAGGAATAGCTAGGAATTAGAAGTATTTTTCCAAGAAGAATTTTTTTCAGTTAATACAAAACTATATATCATTTTTTCAGGTTTATGTTCACTTACCCTTCCTGGGACACTTATTGAGTAACTACTATGTGCCAGAATTGTGTTGAAGGCTGAGGTTATCTCACATAAACAGGGCATGGTCTCTATCTCAGAAACCGACTGTCTTATGGGGAGATGAACGCTGAAAAAATAATTACAATTCCACATGATGAGCAAAAGAAAAGAGGCATGAATAAATCATTAAAGAGGAAGTAATTAATTATGCTTGGGCAGCAAAGGGGAAACAAAAGCTAAAGCAGAGGTCCTTGAAGAGTATTCCAGGAGTCTTCCAGGCTTCATGTTAATAAACAAGGCCCACATTTTGTGTGTTTATCTGACTTGGAAAGATAAACCCTGAATTTTCCAATGCAATGGTGCCCAGCCTTGCTTGCACTTTAGTCACCTGGGGAGCTCTTAAAAAATGGGGATGAAGGGACTACACAGATCAATTAAACCAGAATCCTTGGAGTGAGCCTCAGTCCTCAGTCACCAGCACCACACAAACATTTCCTAGGTGATTCAAACTGTGTCACTAGTACTGAAAAAACTTTTCAGTATTGTAACTAATTATAGAAAACTGTCTATGCCCTAAGTCAAGGGGACTTTTATTTGGGAGCTGGTAAGAGATGGAGCAGAAGTATCTGTATCCTCAAAAAGAAAGTATACACAAAGGTTTAAAATTCACAAATTCACTTTTATATACCTAACTGCAGTCAAAGTAAAAATCAATTGTTAATTCCTGTTTGGGTTTGATTATTGATAGTCATAAATGATGTTTATTGATTATTAGTGGCTAGACTTTGAAAGTTACAGATCAGTATATAGACCTGAAGACTGTTAGGTGCTGAAGACTTCGGGGTTTTAAGTACTTGAAACGATCTCTTCCTCCAACTATCCTGAGAGGCTTCTGAACATTTTAAATGTGCAATGCATTAAATTACCAATTAAAATCCCCCCTTAAAAAATGTCCTGAGAGCCAGGCGTGGTGGCTCACGCCTGTAATCCCAATGGCTCAGGAGGTTGAGGCAGGAGGATCATGAGTTCAAACCAGCTTCAGCAAAAGCAAGGGGCTAAGGAACTCAGTAAGACCTTGTTTCTAAATAAAATACAAAATTGGCTGAGGATGTGGCTCAGTGTTGAGTGCCCCTCAACACTGAGTACACCCCCCCAAAAAAATCCTGAGGTAATCTAAATAAAGTGTGGAAGTAATAATAATATAATATATAAATATTTGGTCAGTAACTGTGACAAATAAAAATATAAGATGCTAACAATTGGGGAAACTAGTGTGGGATAAATGGGATGCTCTCTGTACTACTGTCTTTGCAATATGTTGTAAATCCAAGACTGTCGAACATTTTCAAAGTTTCTTACAAAAAAATCTCCCTTTTCTATCTTTAAAGCTGACATACATCATTCATTGGCACCTTTCCACAACATGAGATTTTGACCTTCAATTAACTTTCTAGCTCTCTCCTCCTATAACCCAATAAGATAGAATATCATCTGTGTTGCTAGGCCAACATTGCTTATGATAAAATGACACTTGGTTGATAAACTTCATCTGAGCTGGGAGAACTATAAACATCTGATAGGAAGCCAATAGCCTTAGCTTCCTTGAATGTAGGGACCACTTCTAACTGGAATGATCCTTATTGAGGGAAACCATGAAAGTTATCCCTGAGAGTTGTTAAGAGATACGGGCTCCAATAAGTCATGTTACTTTGAACCAAGGAAGCTCCCATACCTGCCTGACATAAAGTTTATTTCCTTACACTTAAGCAGTTACCTAGATGCCAAAAGAATCACTTCTGGAAGGAAGGCCATGTGGATTCTTCAAAGTGTCCCTGCAAGAGGAGACCCTGATTCTGCCCTGCTGGCAGATGATATGTCCTGTGCCAAAGTTTCCTGAGTACTCAAGTTTTTATCTTTATTTTTCTTATTTATTTATTTATTTATTTATTTATTTATTTTTGACAGCAGAATGCATCTAATTTATTGTACACAAATGCAGCACAACTTTTCATTTCTCTGGTTGTACACAACGGAGCATCTCACCATATGTGCAGTCATACATGTACCTAAAGTAATGATATATCTGATTCCACCATCTTTCCTGTACCCAAGTTTTAAAATGCAGCCTATGGGAGAACTGTGAGTCTGTTGTAGGATTGCCACCTGATGGATATTGACCATTGTATCATTACCTTCTTGGGAAGCTGTAGGCAGATGGCAAGTGGTATATTATTTTGTTGTATACAGCCAGACATAACAATTGAGTGGTCTCATAAATGAGACTAGAGGTGGCATAGATGTTTGTTGGGCTAATTCAATGGTATCATAGTTTATTCAAAGATGATCAAAGAGGTAAAGAGCCCAAAGGGGCAACTTTCTCTGTTGCCTGCCTTTGTCTGTCTGTCACTGTCTTCATCCATCTATCTATCTATCTATCTATCTATCTATCTATCTATCTATCTATCCATCTCTTCATGCATTCATTCACCCATTCATCTACCTATCTACTTATCTATTGTTATTGAGATTTTTCTTCTTGGGGGGACAATATTAGAATGTTGTTAAGAATATTGTATTAGAGTTTGATTTGGTAATACAAGTCCTCTGAAAAACCAGAAGTAAAAAGAATGTATTTGAGATCTACAGTATTTTTGAAAGTCCTAAAAGTCAATAAAGGCATTGAGATAAGGGATAAGCATATTTCTTTCTAAGAAAAAGGTATAACTTTTAGAGTTGAGTAGATGAGGTGTGTTCTGTTTATTGTGAATAATATTATAAATGGAAATAATATGATATCTAATTTTTAATAGTGATTGATAGGATTACTAGCTGTTTAATTTTTTAAATAGCTGGATGTGTAGAAATAACTTCATTTTTAATAGTTTCATTTTTATGTTAACATTTTTTCATTCTTTACACTTGTCAGAAAAGTGTATTTTTTTCCCCCAGAGCCTCAACTAAACTCATGTGGTCATATGACTGGATTTTAGTAACTACTAAAAATTACTCCATGTTTAGAGCCATTCCAGGGGCTTCTTATGGATGAATTAGGGAGGGAAAAGGCAGCGTGAGACCCCCTCTTTCCTGTGCTGTTTCCTATACTTTTTGTGATAGGCTTTGTAAGGATCTCAATGATCCTGTGAGATTTCCACCATGACTAGATAGGTCCTTCTCCTTTGCCAGCCCCGTCCCCACCACCCACCACATCAGCATGCTTACCACATCATACCGAAACCACTTGTTCACAGGCCTGGGTTCCCAGGAGATTCCATGTGAATACTTTGAGATCAGAGTTTGGGTCTCATTTATCTTTTATTTCCCAACAAGTATTACAACTAGTAGGCATTTAATAACTAATTCTTGGAAGGAAAATGAACTTTGGGGGAAGAAAAACAAACAGTCTCAGAGAGTGTCTGGGAGACGACTGTAAAACCCTGGACATGTTTGGTACTCTTTACTGAAGAGGGAAAATATAAAAGTCATATAGAAAGATTCCAGATAAAATCTTTTCTGATTCTGTCAAGTTCAGTTTCTCACAATTATGCCCTATCCAAGGCCATCAGAGCCTCTGGGTCCTTTTTCAATTTTAGACAAATGCTTATTTCCACATATTTACCACACCAAAATTTTGTTATCTAGTATGGGCACTCAGAACTCTAGGTAGGTGCTAATAACCTTGTTGCTATTAAGGATTGCAAATTAAAAATTAACAAAGCAGCCACACAAAATTCCAGTGATAACATCGCAATTAGGTCTGGGAAACAACACAGTTCCTTACAGAACCTTCCTTCGCTTCTATACTGCACTGTGTCTGATAAGCACTTGCCAACAAAGACATCATATTAATTACAGTTTGTTATACAAAGGGAAGGAAAACTGATAAATGATTCATTGATTATTTTCTTTCTGAAATAATTCTTCTGTTCCTGTCCTCAAGTTACATTTGGGAAAAATAAATGGAAGCCTTAAGTACTTACCCAAGGAATTATTTAGGAGAAATCATGCTGACAACTTTAATTCTTAGTAGTTGTAAGTGGATATGCATTAAAACAAGGAAGGGAACAAAACAAAATATTTTGTGATCTTTGCATCGTTGTGTGCAGAAAAGAATTGCCATTTTAAAAATAGATGAGTGCTATAAAATGTTCTTTGGCTTCTTTATCAGGTTCTCCAATCCCTGCCAGTCCAAATTACATAAGGTGCAACTTCCTCTCCTCTCTATCCCCAGCATCTGTGCAGAGAGGCAAGATGTCTCAGCAATTTAACTTGCTTTCTTGTCCTTAAAAGGTCAACACATGATAGCTAATCTGTACAAGGAGAATGGCTGGGCAAGGACAGCATTTGGACAGAGGAGGATGTGAGCCAGTTCACAAGGTCTTCAGAGAGTAGGAAAGGAAATGCCCAGGAGCCTGGGATGAAGAGGGGTGGGGGATGACAGAGTGAGAGTCGGGCTCCAAAGGGTCTTTCTGTTTTTATTTTTCTGGCGCTGAAGACTGAACCCAATCCCTTGGCAGGCTAAGCATTCGCTCTACTACTGGGCTCTGTCCCCAGCCCCCAAAAGATCTCTGGATGCTTCCTGCATCTGGGCACTTCCCTCATGTGTGCACCAGTGCCTCATTTACAACATGCCCCAAGCAGACCTTTGCTTGTTTCTTCAACCCTTTTCCAATTTCTGTGTCCTATTTCTTAAAAAATGGCATCGGAGTCCTGTAGGCAGGAAACATTTCCTCATCATCTCTATTTGTTCTCTTATTCCCATACATTATTGCTAGATTTCACTTAAAAATGTTTCTTAAATTCCTTCCTTCCATCTTCTTTCACTTGGAACCAAATTGTCTCTGTTCTGGACAGCTATAATCACTTCAGGATGGTCTCTTTGCCTTTAGTCTTTCCTCCCACTTACCTAATTTCTAAGCTGCTGCCACAGTGGGTTTTCTAAAATACAGATCTGGTTACGACATCCTCCACTTCAAATGGTTTAATCGTTTTTTACTATCTAGGCTACAGAATATGATCCAGTGTCCCTCACCTTGTATAAGAAAATCTTCTGATACTTCTGGCCTCTTATTTTCAGGTTGTTCCTCCACCTTCATGTTATGTTTGCGCCATTGGGAATAGTGGGCAGCACTCATTATGGTGCCATTTGTAAATTAAAAGAGATGCTTGTTCTTAGATACTATGTGCCAAACATTCTTGTAGGTCCATACAGGTGCAGAGCCCTGGCACATGCTCTTCTGGAATGCCCTTCTGAGGCTTCCTTTAAAATTCTGCTCACACATCACCTCCTCTGTGCAGTCTTCACTGACCCTCCTTGCTAGAGGCAGCCAGGCCGTTTTCTATGCAACCAGAATTTACTGATCTCACATTTCTCAGCTCTGATATGACACAGTATAAATATATGCATTGGTAATTCTTTCTCTCACTAAAATAAGGATTGAAGTCTTTAAAGACAGATCATAGCTTGTTTATCTGTGTAGCCTCAGGGTTTAGGGTAGTTCTTGGCATGCAGTGGGTACCTGATAAATATTTTCTGAATGAATGACAACCTGTATTGATCATATGTGCCCAGGATACATTTGCTTCATACACACTTTGCCTTGTACTCTCAAGAAAATGCAGACGCATCTCCAGGCAACCACTCATCACCCCCCACACACATACCTAATGTCAAAGGAACTCCATAAATTGCCTGTCAAAATAAAATTCATCTTGCTGAAAAATAAAACTAAACATAACTGGAAGGGAAGTTAATAACAGTTGCCTCAAGTGTCATGGCTTCCATGGGGAACTGGAGCATGTGCACAAGGGTGAACACACCCACGCATGCTTCCTGCCGAATTAGCTCTTGCTAATCTTTCAAATCTCATTTGCATGTCTTCAGAGAACCTTTTCTGGACCTCACCCAGATTAAGTGAAGTTCCTCTGTCATGTATTCATTTAGCATCAAATCTCTCCCTTTGAAAGGCTTTACCTATCTGTAATTATATTTGTATACAATCACGATTGATTTCTAGTTTCCTTTTCAAACCATAATTTTAACAGAATATGTTCATGTCTGTTACATAGAAGGTACATATATGTTGAATAATAAACAAGTGAACAATCTACTTTAATCCTCATAAAAGCTAGCCAAGGTAAACACTGTTATTTTATCCATTTTCCAGAGAAAATGGATACTAAGTATAATTAGGTAACTAATCCAAGGTTACACAGTCAGGGATGAAACCCTGGGACAGTAGCTGGATTTCTGCTTCCCGTATCACAGAAAACTAATCTACAACTATTTTCAAACTTTAAATAAATGAGCTCAGCTATATTATTCACTGTTGAATGCCTAAGAAAATTGTCAATTTTAAACATGAGTTTAAAAAAATGAGTGAATCCACAGAGGGTTTATCTTTTCTGATCTCAGCTCTGATTGGAAATAAGTCAGTATCAATAGTATTGCTGAAATTTCTACTGAAGATCCATAGGGGTGTCTGGAGTCTAACAATAAAAAATGCAAGCCTAGATTTTTCTCAAATATATGATTCTTGTGTAATTCCTGGTGAGAGTTTGAAATAATTAAAAAATATAACTTATATTTGCAATTTAATGAAACATATCTGACAACTGGGTATTGAAGAATTTACTGTTGAATTATTTTATAGCCTTCTTAAAATCCTAATCCTATTTCTCTTACAGAATGGATATATTTTTTCTGAATAAAGACACTGAAAAGCTACGACAGATGAACTGTGGCCCTGCTGGACAGCTGCTCAGAACCTCAGTAAAGTCTGGGTCTTGATTTCACAGAGAGTTCTACAGACTGCAGTTAATGGAGAACAGAGACCCAGGTGCATCTTGAATACAGAGAGACCACAGGGGTGCAGCATGGAGACATGGAGCATGTTTTCCAAGACCACTTGCTGCCATTGGACTTAGCTGGAGTTGACTGAAATGCACTCAGTTGTAGGGTGAAAAGGAAGGTGAAATGGAATAAAAAGTGAACTATAAGAACAGAACTACAGCCCACCTCCTATCACTCCAGGAGAGAGCAAGAATAGTGGTTGCTCCCTACTTCCCAAGTTTGATATGGAAAAGAACCTGTGTGCATGAAAGGGTACTAGTTGCCATGGAAGAGTTGTTTTCTAACTCACTGAGTATCTCAATGCCCAGTCCATCTAATTTTGGTGAGATCTTACTATTTTCAAAGCTAATTTCAGCTACACTTAAAAACAAGTTAGTATTTCTATTCCCTGCTTTCAGATGTGCTCCTCTAATATTACTCCTGAAGCCGAGCAGTGAGAAGTAGAGCTCTGAGGAGTCAATATCCTCACCTGACATGTTGCATCATATTAATGCTACATGTCAGACATGAATTATTTTAATGGCCCATTTTATAAGCCATCATTGTCTGAATTCTTACAAGAATTAGCAAGTTTTTTTCTTTACTTAATAAAAATCTCTCTAGGTTTTCTGACTCAGAGAGGATGATGGAACACAGGCCAGGGAACATTTTTCCTGTGGGCCAGGCAAATTCCTTTACACCACGGCAATGGCAGGCCTTCTGGGGATAAGAAATAGAAGCACAGAGTGAAGGGAAAATTCAGTTCAGAACCGTTTTTGTAACCAGAGAAAGTGCAGTATTCCTGCAAACTATTGTGTAAGTTCCCAACTGTCATATGAAGTAGTTGAGTCCTAATGAAAAATCTCCAGAATAACAAAAATGGAGATATTTATACATGGCATGAAATATTAAAGAACAAAGCAGTGCTTTGCTATGATGGAGTGTCTTGGTACATGACTTGTGTATTCTTGTTTTTATTCAGAGCTGTAAAGACACATATCTGCTTAGATACATCGACTTTCCCATTTTACAGACTCCATGGGCAGAGATAGACTCAAATCACATGTGTAGTGAGTATATTAGTCAGAGTGCAGACAGGAAATAGAAACTACTATAAGTACTTCAGGTAGAGAACATTTAATATATGAAATTAGTTACATAGATGATAGAAAGCCAGAAAAGCCAATCAGAGAAGATGGGTTGACTTAAAGACATGCAATAGCAGGAAGCCACTCCTGAAGGAAATGGCATACTCATCAAATGGTACCATCAAGTTGGAATATATACCATGATGGAGACTGGAAACTGCCCCACAGAAGCTGGGCCATGGAAGTAGGGGTGTCCTGTGTGAGTGAAGCCAGAGGAAACAGCTTCTTCTGAAGATGCTTCCCCAAGGCAGAGGGAGAATTACTTCAACTTCTCCTCTCCTAGCATGCTCTGCTAGTACCCTGCTGTGAATCAGTCCCCTGGGGTTCATGTGCTGCTGACTTGTTCCGTAGTGCGGTGGTATTGAGATGGTGGAACCTTCAAGAAATGGGGCCTAGTGGAAGGTCATTAGGTCATGGGACCCCTGCCCCTGAAAGGGATTGAGGCAGGTCTTGTGCACTGTAGTAGTTCTCTTGGGAATGAATTGTTGTAAGGGAGCTTGGCACCTCCCGCTAAGTCCCTGGTTTGCAAGTGCCATTCACCACTCTTACACATATCCCTGCCATTGTGATGCCATCCACCATGAGGCCCTCACCAGAGTGGAGCAGATGTTGTATGATGCCCTTCATCTCCAGAACTATAAGCTAAATAAACCTTTTTTCTTTATAAAGTACCTAGCTTCAGGTGTTCTGTTTAGCAGCACAAAATGGACTAAGACACATCCTATTATGGTCAGAACCACTTGAAACTGGCTGTCAAGAGAGCCTGACAAATGGTATTTCCCATGATTAATAGCGGAGTGGAGAAAGAGTGGGAAATGAATGATTCTAAGGACACGTTGGCAGTTGTCCAGCCGTCACACACAGGCTGAGCACAGAGTCACATTACTTTTGTGCTATAACCTTGGGAATTCAGTTCACTTTCTCTTTGCTTTGTTGCTGTTTCTTGGTGACTTTCATTGACACATCCTGTGTGCCCTGTGTAACACACAGATGATGAAGTTTGCTCGGGTAGAAAAGCAGAGGTCAGGAGGATGAGCTAAGGGAGGAGACAGGTGGAGAAGGTGTTGTACACTTTATTTGGATATGGCTTCATTAAAAAAAAACTAGATGGGATATTCTCTTTCTTTTTAAAGTACATTTCTTCTGACAGACTCCATATTCAGGAAGGAAAGATGAAAGAAGGACAGAAAGAGAGAGAAAGAAAGAAAAGAAAGGGAGGAAGGGAGGGAAGGAATGAAGACAGAAAAGAAGGGAGGAGGGAAGGAAAGGAAAGGAAAAGAAAAAAGGAAAGGAAAATATCTGTGACTCTTGTGCATTCACTGAGTCCATCATTTATTTTTAGGTGGCATTGGAGGTGTACAGAGAAGGAAGAGAAATGGAATCCAGGCTAGGTCTGCCTGACAATGAGCAGAGTGGCTGGGGACAGAAAGGGAGGGCCAAAGCATACAGTAGGCGTTCATTATCCTCTGTCTCCTCCTGGCCCATGTCAGGTTTCCAGGCATAGCTCCCCTACCGCCCTCCACAGGGTCACTGGGCCCCTGGCAGATCCTCCCTGGCAGGTGCTCCTGGGAGCTATGCTGCCACAGCAGTAGTAGGATGTCTGCATCTGTGAAGCTGCCTCTCACCAATCCCAGCCTCCAGGCTTTGCCACACACATGCCATTTCTCTTGTGCTGCTGGAGCTCCTTAAATCTGAATAGGACCACCTGAAGGCCAGGCTCGCTTTAGAATTTTCATACCAAGAACCATGATGTGCCCAGCACTTGGAGTAGACAATTTATCTGGATAATTTCATGTAATCTTCACACTAATAGCAGTTTACAGATGCAGAGACAGATTTGAGATTAATCTTAGTCTCTGACCAGGAAGTCATAGTGGGATTTGAACTGCATTCTTTGTGTGCCAGCGCACATTATACTGTCTTGGGCAGCTCAGGGCCAGGACAGAGAAGCAATTCCGCAGGCTTCTCCTTATTTATACCAGGCTTTCAGCATCTGGAGAATTGTGCCCTTTAACCAGTCCTCATAAAGCCAGAGTCAGAGCTATGGCCACACAGAACCTGAGGAGAACCGGACGGGCAGACAAATACTATGTACTAACTGGGACTCACAGCAGGCTGCCCAGTCCCTGGGCTCCTCATTAGCCTCCCATCTCACAGAACAAATCCATGTCAGGTAATCAAACACATTTCTTTCCTTGTCTCTTCTCATCTAGGGGACTGTATCTACTTCCTACAGCTTATTTTGTATCATTTATCAGGACTAATATAAAATCATTCTAATAATAATCCACCCAAACTGGCCTTCATATCTGGTGTCTGGAATATAACAGAAATCTTTTCATTTCAGTTTGAAAGCATTGCTTCATGCAACTAACTGACTGCAAACTGACACATAATCTAACCTAAAGGTTACAGATCAGTAGGTAAATGCAGAAATTCTATTAGTTTTCAGACTAAGGATTTATGCCATTCATTTTAAATGAAATCAAAATCCTATACAGAAATCGGGAAGAAAACACCATGGATAGATTCATTTTTAACAGCATCCACTTAACTATTACACAGGGCCAAAAAGGCAGCAGTTTCTACATCATGCAGATAGATACTTTTTATTCCTGTTCATTGACTTTGACAAAGATAGTAAATAGCATATAGAGAATAGATACATTTTGAAGAAATATTAAAACACTGATTAATGTAACACTTAAGAAATGTAAAATGCCTTTCCTAAAGAGAGAGAAAAATTAAAATGTCTTTGGTTCTTAATGAAACTGCACTGGGCTTAAATAAATCTAAATTCCTTACCTTAACCTGAGTTTAAAATAATGGGCTAACTTGACAGCACTTTACAAATCCTAGCAATGAACATTATCATTTATTACCAGAATGAGTGATAATAGGAGTAGCAGAAAGATAGCACATATTGGGAAGTGTCCAAAGAGTTTAGCAAGACAATATTTCTTTTTCACAATACAAAGATAAAACAGTCGTAAAACTGCAAGTTCCTTTCATTCATTTGGAGGAGAAGGGCAGGTGGGTGTTCTGGTTAAACAGATTGAAACCTTCTCCTAAAGGAGCATAAAGGAAAAAGAACAAACACAGAAGGTAATATTCACTCCACAGTGCAAGGAGGTACATGGATTTAAAGTCCATCACAGTAATTAAATTTCAATGTTGACACAGTACATCTCAGCATTCAGAGTTCTAAATATAGTTTATACAGTACCTGTGAGCAAAATGCAATGCACATGAATATTTATCTATGTACCAAAGATTCTTTTGCCACATACTCAGAAAACAAGGGTTGAGATTAGAACAGACCAAGGCAGAGTCCATGGAATTTGATGATAAATGTTCAAAATGGTTAAAATGATCTCATTCTCTCCTCAGAGGCAGTGATTTTCAAGCATTTTTGGTTGCAGAGCCCTTGTAGAAAGGAAATCTAATTAGAGACCAAATATTTGAAATAAATTGAAGTGGAATAGGTCAGTTGACTTACGCAGGAAGGCAGGGTGATCTAGACCCCTGATTTCTCAATGGCACAGTAGAGTTTGCAACACACAAAATAAAACTACTATCTTAACCCATAAATAAGTAAAATAAAAACCCACTTAGTATTTGATTAACTTTAAGATACTGTATGATTTTAAGGTACTGACAGATGGTAGAGAGCAATGCATTTCAGAAGGAAAGTCTTGGGAAATTAGTTATGATAGGGAAGAAGCAATAAGAACGGAAGCAAATGTTATTTACTTTCTGTCACAGGAAGGAAGATACCATCTTTTCCACATAATTCTCAGGCCTTGGGTTTTGTTTCCTTGTTCCAGGATAGACTGCATCCTCTTTCTGCCTCCAACCTCAGTTTGTCCAGCTATGCTGTTAGACTGTGCCTGTGCTCAGGTTCTCCCCCTGCTGGAAGTTCCTGGGACTGCAAGCTGCTCTTAAGCCTCATGTTTCTCTAGCATTATCCTAGAGTTCCTCAAACAAATTCATAGTTTATTAGTCAGTTTAGGTTAAGCATGCTGTGATAAGAAATACCCCAAGTCCTCAGTAACTTATAACAACTTATTTCTTGCTAGTTTTACAAGATGATAATGGGTTTCCTAGATGTCAATCTCACCGTGGGGTCTAGGCTAATGGAATATTCGTATCTGGCACATTGTTGGCCTTATGACAAAGAAAAGCCATTTGGCAATGTATTACACAAGGCCTCTGAAAGATTCACTTGGAAGTAGCACAGATCACTTCTGCTCACATGCCATTGGACAAAATAAGTCAATTGTCCTTTAAGAAATTTCAACTCAACTATCTCAGTTTGTTTTGTCATGTGATTTCAATGATGGATACCATATTTCTGTAGAGATGACATGAATCAAGGCAATTTCCATGGAGAAACAGAAGTAGGATTTCTTGTATGTTCTTTTAAAACAGGTTGACAGCTAAATAATTTAATTTAGCTTTAATGTTAACTTTTTAGATATTTGGAAAGCAGAGATACCTCACATGTCCTAAACAGAAGGATCACATGCCTTGGTGCTTTTGGCTTTCCCAGGATTCCACAATTATGAGATTGATTTCAGAAAAACATTTGCTGCCTATATTAAGAATGACAGATATAGCTAGACATGGTAGTGAACACCTGCAATCCCAGCAACTCAGGAGGATAAGAAAGGAGGATGACAATTTGAGGCCAGCCTGGACAATTTAGCAAGGACTTTAAGTAACTTAGTGAAACCCTGGCTCAAAATTAAAAAAAAAAAATAAAAAAGGGATGAGGATGTACTTAAATGGTAAAGTGTCCCTAGGCTAAATTCCCAGTACTCCCCTCCCCCCAAAAATATGATAGACATGATTTGCATCTAGAAAAATCATTCATTCATTATTATCTATTATTAACCAAGCAAGCATTGTGCCAGATTGAATCCTGCTCTCATGAAATTTACAAATCAAAGACTTCCTGTGTGGGACAGCTGACAGACATCCTAAATAATATATTCAACATCTGACATCATCCCAACTGCTACATGATCCTAGCTCTCCCATTTACTGACCACAGGACACCTTGGGAAAGTTATGTAGTTTCTATACTTCTCCCTATACATAATGTGGCAAGAATATAAGTAAGTACCTCACAGGTTTGTTCAGAAGACTTCTTGAGATAATGAAAAGCACTTCATTGTTGCTGTAGCATAGCAAGCGCCCAGTAAACATTAATCATAGTCCTCATCACAACCATGACCAGAGCATACGTCAGAGTGGTACTGAGAAAGGGAATCTGGCTTTGGAGCGTTGCATCTGAAAAAAGATCTGGTAGTATTCACTGAAGAAGCTTAAGAGGGATCAATAGTGTGATGTAGCTACTTGAAAAGCTAAAGTCAACTCAGAGGGAAAATGATATCTTGTAAAAAAATTAATTCTACTTCAGTCTTCTGTGGTCAAAACTTACCTGAATAGAGAAACATTCTTTTTGGTGTGAGACACTCATTTTGGGGAAAGGAGCACCTGCTGCCCCTGCCTGACATATGATCTTAAGCACACAGACTTTGTGAAGATGAGTTCCTAGCATCACACAGTGTCAGTCACTCTCATTTTTGTTAAAGCTCTAGAAGTCATGGCATGTACTAGTCTTAGTTTCTTCTAAGAATTTTTACGATAAATGTTGGCCAGTCCTACAGGGATGCTTTACAATGCCCTTCAGAATGTCAAAAGGACTTATACCAATCCCTAATTTCCTGCTGATCTTTACCATCTGTTGCCTTGACCTTTCCATCAAAGGCTCCTCAAGCTGCTGGAAGCCCCACATGCTAACATGCAGTGTGATATTCTCCCTGTGCTTTGCTTCAGCCCAGTACTACCATTTGCATACATTTTGTCTTCCATTATGGCTTCAAACAGTTCACCAGAACACAAAAATATATGGCAGAAAGAGAGGCTCCTGAGGGTATATAACACATTGATGAACATTTTCAACTCAGTATGGTGCAGTAGAGTGTTTTCACTGGCTGAGAACATTTGCCATATGGGGCACAAACATTTGCTGCCTGAAAGCATCTAGTACAGTCTACCATATCAGCTCTCATTGGCTCAGAGCATGCTAGTGCTCTGCAGAGCTGAAAGATTATGTATTAATAATATGCTCTAATGAATATTCTATAAATATGTAGATATTTCTTTGGGGAGAACTACTTCATATACAAATATTATTGAAATAACTCAGACTGCAAGGGGCAGTTTTAAATGGAACATGTGGCCAAATTTAGTAGCACTTCAAGGGGGATAATGATAAGCTGATGCTTCCTGAGAAGATAACCAGGTGATGGGGATATAGTAAACTTGGTCAGAGAAGGTAGGGACATGAACCTCCCAAAGGAAACACAGTTCACTTCAAAGCTACTTTCAAGCACAAAGGGGAAACTTGCTCTGTCCTGTTCCAGAAGGCAATAGGAGGAACAAAAACTAGAAATGATAAGAAACATATTTTGCCCAGTTTGACATGAGATTTTCTAATATTTAATAATGACTAACAAAGAAATAGTTTACATTCCATGATAATGAGCTCTGCATCTCCAGACGTGAAAATTAAATGACCATTTTATGGGTGCTATATGCATATGAGTAGGGTGTTGGTTTATAAATGATGGCCACACATTCTTTGACATTCCTTCCATAAAGAAGCCCTCATCTTGAATCTAGGTGAGTTTGTAATTGTTTTAATTAATGAAGGATGTGACCGTGACACTATGTGACTTCCAATGCTAGATGATAGGAGTCTAGACAATATCCACCTGGTTTTCTTGAATGCTTATATGAGGGACTCCATCTCTGAACCCAGCCACCACGCTGTGAGAAAGTAGAGCATGGCAAGATCACATGTGAGCAAGATAATTGAAATTAAGTGTACAGATTCATTTATATTCATTTTGTCATTTGGAAAATTAGAAATAAATTAAGTTCTACTAAAATTTAATATTCCACTTGACTGTGGTGCCATCTTTCATCTGCACATCAGTGTCAACTTGCTTAACATTTCTCTTCGAGTGTATTACAGCATATTCTGATTTAGGTGGTCTAGTCAAACTTGTTTATATATCTATTATATTACTTAGTTTTGACTTATTAATTTGCTCTTCCTTTCAAAATAGATAATGGACTTGAAGAGCTTCCTACAAAGAACCCATAGATTGACAAAATAAAGTTACAATACAAGCTCATGGACACAAGTAGAAACCAACTGAGCTGACAGGTGTCTTTAGTCAAGCTTGCGGCTAGTCACAGTGTCAGAGTCAAAGCTCTGATGATCTGATTTGATCAGAACTAAAAATATGGAAATTATGCAAGAAATGATCTGAAATATAGATTTACATCCACGATCTGATTGGTTCTCACCTAAAGAGTTATTGTGCTTTCGTATGTTAATTAGTTATAGTAGCATAGGTATCTTTATTAATAAATAATAAATAAGAACAGAAGTTCACAAAAATGTGAAATTGCCCTGGTCGACTATTTTCCACCCTCAAAATGTCAATTTCATGTGGGTCAACATCATTTATTGAACTTAAATGCTGAAAAGCTATATACTTTTAGGGTGAATGTAGTAAAAAATGAAAAAGCAGGTAGACAACTGGTTCAAAGAATAAGACACCTGATAAACATGGACTTGGGATTAAGTGCACAGGAAAATATGCCTGATTGCTCCCAACTCTGTATGTCCTGTGTATTTGAGAAAACTGATACACAATATGTTACAAAATCATTGCTTTCTGTGTCTGAGAGATAAATAATTTTACTATAATTCATGGACCCTTTCCAATCAGGGTGGTTTTTAGTGCCCAGATAGATTATGAAACACTGACTTGAATGACGATGGTTATTCTTTGCTTGACTCCATTCTGCAGTGATCTGTCTAGAAAATCAACATTCCTTTGGAAAAAAAACAAGGCTTTAAAAAGAATGATCTTTATGGGAGCTGGTGGTTATAGAGAATTTTAGTGCCAATAAAAAGAAGATGAAGATTACTTGTTCCTTTGAGGCCGTGAGGTAATTAAAAAACAATATTTAGTGGCTTTTAGAGCACCTATTTCCATGAAATCTCAGCACTAAATAATTCAGGGAAATCTGAATAGATAAATCACCTAAACAGATCAGAAAAAAATGGATAAGCAACTATAATCCTATGCCACCTCCATCCTCTTCAGATTCATTAAATAATTTTAACCTCCTGGTACAAAATTTCTAACACACCAAAGCATGTGTCTTGCTTTGGTGTTTGTCAAAATTTGTGTTTGGAGGACCACACAGGAAATGCTTTACCATAAGGGAAAGTTTTCTGCAGAAGCCTTCTTCCCAAATGTCCTAGGAAATGAACTCTCAATGTGCTCGGGCAATCTGAAGTCTTAGTCCAGCTAAATTGGTTCTCAGTTTCAGCACAATATGCAAAGGCATATTTATGACTCAAACTAAAAGGAGATCATGGATTGGTTTATTCATTTGTTCTTTTAGTCATTGATTCATTCAGCATGTGTGCAAGTGACTACCCTCTAGGAGACAATGATGAAGATACAAAAGTCCAAAAGAATGCAGCAATTTGCAACCTGTAGCTAAGGGACCACCAAAAAATTCGAATTCCAAACACCAGGTGAATTTGGTTCCCTAAGATAAGATAAAATGTGAAGAGCATAAAACAGGTTGTTAAAAACTAATGTGTGCTGGCACTTTTGTGTATCTCAATAATTTACATTTTAAAACTAGCTCCTACAGGAACTATCCCAAAGTTAAAATCATGTGACAGAACACCTGCAAAGAGCAGGAGACAGAAGGAGGAGGCTGAGCCGAAGGGAGAGAAGAGCAGCCACTTCTAAAGCCCCTGGGATATAATATCTGAGACAGAGTTAAGAGTAGACATGAATATGCCAAAAGAATTCAGGAGCTAACTGAAGAGCCCTCTCGGGCTTAGGATGCAGCTCAGTGGTAGAGCACTTGCCTGGAGATACCAAGGCCCTGAGTTTAATCCTAGCAGTGCAAAAAGGAAAAAAAAGAAAAAGAAAGAAAGAAACAGAAACAAACAAACAAACAAAAAAGCCCCACCTCTCCTACCTAGGTTAAGATAGTATAATTTAAGAAGCAACAGAGAGCATAGGTATAATAGACTGAAATATTTGAATAAACTTTAAATCCATTTTTTTCATGATATTAACAAATTACTGAGTACTAAAGGAGACTGCTAGGGAAATAACTCAAAACTGTAAAAACAGAACCGAGAATTTACTCTCCCTTTTCTACCCTAACTGTACCACTAACTGTACCACTGTTAACCAAAAAGTAGATATAGAAAGTTTTTATTATAAAAATATTACATCTAATAAATGAGGAAAGCATAAAAAATAAGAATATCACCATGTTGTAATCTTTATTGAACTAATAATGAGCTAGGCACTGAATGTCAATGGCTAACCTCTCCAAACAGGGCACAGGTATTGGGTATTTTCTATTAAGCTGACAATGCCAGTGTCTTGTCAAAACCATCAAATATGAATATGATCAAAACTCCAGATCTAACTACTAATTCCAGTCACGAGCTATATAAGGACATTTTGGTCATGACAGACTGTATGTTTGATGGCAGTCCCATAAGCTTGTATTGCCCAATGACATCATAGCCACAGCATACTCTATGATGTTCAGACAATGACGAAGTTGCCTAACAATGCGTCTCTTAGAAAGCATCCTTATTATGGAGCCAGAAACTATCATGCTAAGTGAAATAAGCCAATACTCCAAACATAAAGGTTGAATGTTCTTTCAGATATGGGGATGCTGACTCACTATGGGGTGGGGGTGGGAAGGTGAAGGGGATGTTCACCAGATTGGACAGGGTGGAGTGGGTGGGGGAAGAGGGGATGAGAATGGGAAAGACATGAATGAATTGGTCATAACTTTCCTATGTTCATATATGAATACATGACCATATATGAATACATGTACAACCACAAAAATGGGAAGTTTTTCTCCATGCATATATGATATGCCAAGATGTATTTTACTTCCATGTATAACTAAAAAGACCAATTAAAAATTTTAAAAAAAGAAAGCATTCTTGTTACTAAGTGATGCATGACTAATATGATCTAGGATTTGCCTTCAAATAATAGGAGTGGGATGAGGGTTGGGGAAATGTGACTGATGACACTGATGAGTGAGTTAATATTTGTTGGGGCTGGTGACAAACATGTGAAGGTTCATTATATATTATTCTGTTTCTATTTGTGTTTGTTTGGAATTTCTCCATAATAAAGGGAAAAATTAATGGAGGTCTAAACTGTTATAAACAAAAGACCAGCAAGAACTGTCTAATTTATATTCTTTTAGATTCTCCAGTGAAGTCACCTACAAATGGTCTGGTTTTCTCATATTCATAGCTATATTTAATGTGGAAGAATCCACATTGAATGTGTAAGCCTGATAGAAAGCAAGAAGGAACACGCACTCTCTCCATGTATTTGTGCAGAATATATATGTCTATATACACACAAATTTATGTATGCATAGATACATCCCCAGATGCATAATATTGATATTCTGCTTGAAACCATTTTTAACCTTGTCAGAGAAGGCATGTCAGACTGACAACAAATGAACCAATATTTCAATTAGCACAAAAACATGCTTCAGTTTATGTACCAGACAAATGATCTTGGTGGCAATGGGTAGCTAGTGTTTATAAATTGTGTCCCTGTGAATGAGCATGCAGACACTGTGCCTCAAAGATTAAGGGAGCTCTATAAAATGGCTCTGTCTAGGTCAATTTCGGCCTGGAGAAAATGCACTGGATCCAGGAATTCCATACCTTAGACTAGCTCTGATCTTTCTGGGGTTACACCTTGTTACTGAATATATAGAACCTTCTACAATTCAACAAATTGGGCAATAAAAAGATGGTTCACCTACTTTTCATATTAAAGGTCAAAGCATCCATCTTCATAGTACACTATAAAATGCTAGCACAATGAAATTGAATCAAGACAACACAAGCAAACGAAAAGCCTCCCGAAAAGCAACGAAGTCCAGATTATGATATAATAGCCTCTTTCCTTTTGTTTGTCACATCTAGCTGTTTACACAGCACAGGAACTCTTATGCATCCCTGCATTATTAGAGCAAATTAGCACGTTTCACGAAAGTCCTGGATTATTGCAGATGAAAGTGTTTAACCAACAGGGATTTTATGGTCGGCAAATGTGATTATATATCCATTAGCATCTGCAAGCCAAATAGACGTGTCACATACCTACCAGAAACTCCTCAATTAGGATGGTGTAATTTTTCCTATTTCAAGCACACAAAAGGGTTTTTATTCAGGCGGAGCCAATGACAACTTTCACAAAACTGGATAGTAAACTAGGGCAAGTTATTTCTGTCACTTAAACAATGATCAACTCCCCATCTGCTATCTAAGGACATGAGCAAAGAATCATATGTCATTGCCATTTTTTGAAATGTGGCAAATGTTGACCATCTTCTTTATTAGTTTTCTGTCCTCACCCACTAAACATATTGAAATTTTATAGGAGAGAAACTTGAAGAAAATGGTAAATAGTCTCTTCCTCCAACCGAAAAGAATAGGGCATAAAAGTAATGAGACATCTGCCCTCACAGAGCAGCTAGCTCTGTTAATACAGATCTGCTGGGGTTCTCATTGCACAGTGTGCTTGCAGTTTCCACCACTGCTGTGTGCAGGCACAGGGATGGGAGGACAAGGCCTGGATGTTTTGAGGGAGCTGATGCTACATATTTCCCCATCGTACTACTGTTTTATTTTTGACAAATACTGCTGTGCTGTAATGAACTTTAAGCAACAGCTGGGGGAAGAAGACATGCCAGTTCTCAAGGTCTGTGGGAAAATGAATGTTTTTATGACATGATTTATAAATGATATTATATCTATGAAATTTTAATGCTTTAATTTTGGCCCACATGGCATGAATTAGTGAGCCAAGATACTATCGGGCCTCATTTTCACAAGAGCAATTTCTACTAAAGGATTAAGGGGCCATAGCTCTTGCTAAAGGTTACCTTCCTTACAGAGGAGGCAGGGGAGATAGAAACCTAGCATTGCTTTTTTCTACAAAACTACTTAATTGAAGGAATCAAAAAATTCTTCAGAGCCAGATGTGGTGGCACACACCTGTAATCCCAGCAGTGTGGGAGGCTGAGGAAGGAGGATCACGAGTTCAAAGCCAGCCTCAGCAAAAATGAGATACTATGCAACTCAGTGAGATCCTGTCTCTAAATAAAATACAAATAGGGCTGGAGATGTGGCTCAGGGGTCGACTGCCCCTGAGTTCAATCCTCAGTGGCAGAGGTGGGGGTGGGGTGGGGAGTGGCTTAGCAATAGAGGGCTCCAGTTGATTTTTTTCCCCCTCACAAATGAAACAGCATTTCATCTGGAACCTGAATACCTCCTGGTTAAGAGACGTGGTGAGGCCGGGCACAGTGGCGCAAGCCTGTAATCCCAGCACTTAGGGAGGCTGAGACAGGAGAATCGCGAGTTTAAAGCCAGTCTCAGCAACAGCGAGGCGCTAAGCAACTCAGTGAGACCCTGTCTCTACATAAAACACAAAATAGGGCTGGGGATGAGGTTCAGTGGTCGAGTGCCCCTGAGTTCAATCTCCAGTACCAAAAAAAAAGAGATGTGGTGATATTTCATAGTGAATGTGTGCTCTTGATTTACTCAACTTTTAAGTATAAATAATAATTGGAGGTCTTGTGAGGAGAACATAAGACATTTATGATATTCTATGAAGGTACAAATGTCACAATTAATAAGGTTCTGAGCGGATGAAATGAGTTCATATTTGTAAGGAACATGAGTGGTGTTTGACAGAGTTAATACTATGTTAAGTGTTTAGTTACATAAAATTGATACCAGTGTCATTGTGATAGTGATGTAAGGACCAGGAATAAATTGTCTAAAAGCCAGACAAAATAAACCCACACAGACACACAAAAATTCTTCACTCTAGTCTTGTAATCAAAATCAGAGCAATGGGAAGATGAACAAGTTCTACTTGGATAAGATTTAACGAGGACAAATTAGATAAAGCAAAACAAATTTAAGAAGTGAAAACATTAAAAAATATTTACTTAGCACAATATCCCCCTTTCTTGTTGCCATTATATTTTGTTCACTATGCAAAAAGTCTACAAAGGCAAAGAACTTAGCATAAAGCCAGAATCTTAATCTTTGAGCCACAGAAATGCATATTTTGCTTTATCTTCGTTAGTTTTTCTCTGGTTTCCTTCCTTTATTTTTTACTTTTTATTTTTGGTGGGGGTTGGGAGGGCAAGGGTGCATGGTGGCTGTTGCTCAGTCAATCAACACTGTATGTTCACTCCCTGCTAGACCTGTAGACTGGATTGGAAAAGTAAGGTCAAAGCTGGTTTTGGCCTCCCAGTGTGGGTGGGGAGTGGAAAGTAACCGTGACAGAGCAATCTCTCCAAGTAGATGATCGTGCTGTGTTGAGATGCAGAGTCTAAATACTTCAGGGAGAAGGAAACCAAGGATGACCACAGCAGTCAGGAAAGAGCTCTGTGAAGAGATGAGGATTTAGGGTTTGCATGGAGCACCTGAAGACAATAGAATTTTGACAGTCACAAGGGGAGGAGGGGCACTCTTGGCAAGAGTTCCTACTGGATCAATAACAGCATTGGGAGCAGGTGGATAATGAGTGTGCTTGGTAGATTCAAAAACATTATATGAGCAAATAGACCTATTTAATTTTGTGAAGACTCTCATTCCTTATGACTCTCCTAGAAATGGTTATCAGGCTCCTGTGTCCACCTTTGCCATTTCTTCTGACAAGTCTCCCACACATTCCAGTTTTTGTACAACTTTTACAAAACAAAGACAGGGTTTAAGATGTAACTGATATCTCTTTTGTAAACCAGAGAAATTTGAAGCCTGAGTCTTGGGAAACTAATATTTCAGCTATTCTTGGGGTGTTACTACCTGTTTGTGTCTGGCTTCCATAGCACTTGATTGCCAAGATTCCTTGGTCTAATGGCAGCGGGGGAAAGCTATTATCAATTATGGATTGGGAGTAAACAATTAACTTTGCAGGAAGCAATTCAAATGAAAGCCAAATATGTTTTTGGACATTCTGTGATATTGAAACTTTAGTTTATCAGGAAATGCAAAAACACTTTGTTTTCCATAATGTCTATGGGTGTTATTAAGTTCTGTTGCCTTGTCTTTTCCTGTGCCTCTGCAAGAATAAAAGCACCATCATGGTCAAAAATGCCCATTGCCAAATAACCAATAATCCTTTCCTCCGCTGTGTTTGACAGTCCTCAGGGGAGAAGCAGAAAAATTCTTTGAGCAGAGTTGCCTAAGGTTTCCCTAGCTGGCCCTGACTGCACTGGCCACCTGTTCCCTGTTTAGAGAGACCATCCTTTCCCCCACCAACCTTCTGTTCCTTGTCTCAGACTAACGATGATATATGGGGTGCTGTGTTCCTCCTAATTATGAAAATTGCTTTCCATTGGTTCCAAGATTTTTATTTGATATCTTCTCAGAATCTTGGCTAGCCTCTGTGCCTTGGGACCCTTAAGTAAAATTAGATCTTAGAGCCCCCATATGGGATCTGACACACAGCTTTTAACCAGGAGCTCTTATTTAAAAAAGGAAAGCAGATGCTTCAAAGAAAAGATTCTAATCTCCTATTATGCAGTCCACTCCACTGTTAAGCCTGGGCTTTCACAACTGAAGAGAAGTTCCTGGACCCTGAAGCAGCAATGCCATCATTGGTGGCTAAATTACTGGCCACCTTGGGCAGATTTCCCTCAGTATGTTTCTCCTTCACAATGTGACCTCTTACCTATGTTTGGGTGACCACCTTTATCTCCCAGCTCCCCTCTGAGGGGCCTGAAAGTTTCTCTTGAGCCTCTACCACACCAATATTAGTTACCATCAAATCTCCCCCCTCGTTGTCTTCTAGTGCTGTCTTTTCCAATCTACCCACACTCTACGACTTGATTTTAGGCTTATGATTTTCATTTGAATTATATAAAATAGAAAGCAATTTATTCTTAGTTGTACTTGCTCTCCCTACCTTTATCCTTATTCTCTTTAATTGTCTTTGGATTCTCTAGTCCAAATGATTGCTGTGAAATACAAATCTGCTATTGTTATTCCCATCCTCCAGACCCTTTGGTAACTCTAGGTCTTTGAATGATGCAGGAGCCTTTTTCCAGTACTGACAGGAATACTACTCCTCTCTTTAGTAATCCTGGCTTGTCTTTGTGCACACTTGTAGAGGTCTTTCCTCACCTGGACTAACCTCCAAAATAACTCTACTTGACTCTTTCCATGGGCTCCTTGGGAGGTTGTGGTTGGTACTGCTTTGTCTTACTTGTCTGTGAACCCTCAGTATGGATGACAGTGTGTGACACAGCCTAGGTTCTAACAATATGTTTGGTGAATAAATCAATGATGCAAATTTTGAATAAAGTCTATCTTTCTCCTCATTGGTCATTAAAGGCATAAAAGTATATTATTCTAGTTTTCAGGAGCTCTTGGAAACCACAAGATTGAGAGAGAACTTTTTTTTTTTTAAACAATGAAACTGTTAGTACATTTGTAATGGATGTTGGTAAGGAACCTAAGAATGATTATCTTTCCATTGGTAATTAAAATGGATTTCCATTCCCTCTGCACATAAAGATAAACTTTTTCTATGTCTCAAATCAAGACATTTCACCATTGGCTTTTTCATGATAGCATGCTCTGCATTTTAAGAGTCTTTTCCCAGCCAAAGAAACAGGTATTTTGGCTGCTTTCTGTGCAATTGCATATTCAGAGTTTCTACCAAAATGATTCAGTTATTCAAATATCCTTTACCAATGTAAGAGTCCAGACAGAGCTTGGAGGGTGAACTCTGCCTTAGCATCACCTAGAGAATAAGGGAGGAAAGGGCCACCTTCTCAACTAGCCAAGTGCGTCAGTTGGTCTGGCCATAACCAGTAACTGATGTCACCACCAGTCCTTCCATGTGACACTGGTGTTCATTGGTATGCTCTATTATTTTCATCACCAGTTTTATGGAAGTATTTAGCATCTTAGAAGGGTCTAAGGGCTCTTCTTGGCTACTTAAACCTGGAAGATTGGGAAGGAAATATGTGCATTCCCCAGTTCTGCTGTCTGAGATGGTTCCCAGGGACTTGTATATTACTTTCAGCCAAAGAAACTATGGGCCTGTGGACTTCAGGTGAATAATAGGGAGAACATTTAAGAAACTGTAACTGCTGGCTGGGAGAATAGGCTGCCTAAAGAAGTAGAGAGCTTCCTGTGCTGAGATTTCAAGAAAAGGCTGATAATTGCAGGTTAATAGGTAAGAAAGAGGATAAATACGAGGAGCAGGAGTGTGGGTTAGGTAGGAATAGGGAGGGCACGCCATGTAAGTTCATCCCTGAGATTCTGTGATCCTAATAGATTCTATTCAATTGGTGACAAATTCTATGTGTAGACTTAAATTATTGTCAAAAGCTATAAAATATCATCTAGAAATAAGACTGATGTGACTGCCTTATTTTTATGTAATCTACTATTTTAGACATATAGTTTAGATAAAAATCTCTGATTCTGAATTTAACACTTAATCATTCAAAACTGTGCCAGATACCAGGTCCTATAAGTGCTTATCTAAAGCAATTTGGCTACAAAATTTTTATCAGTTGTCAAATTTTGTACTTCTCCCCTCTCTTTTGTACTTCTCCCCCTTCCACTTTCCATAGAATATATTCTCCACAGAGGCAAACTTGCATTATTCATTGCAGTATTTCTAGTATCTAAACAGTCCTTGGCATATGGTAGGTATTCAATGAATATTTATTGAATTATAAGAATGTTCTTATCTACAAGATTGAATGAAAAAGATAAAGGTATCTTTCCAGAGCAAATATCTCTCTTGGAGTCTCTTTACTGCCCTTGCCACCCACCTATGCTCATTCATAATTGCTCTAAGGAATCCTAGAATGTGACCAGACTACTCAAAATTTCTCAAAAGCACAAGCAAGACCAGAAGATAGATTTAAAATGTTAATGACATATATGTAAGTACATATATGTCATATATATCATATACACACACATACACACATATATAAAAATACACACATGCATATATACATATATATATATATATAATTCTGGAATGTTTTTCTTTGTGTTTTTCCCTTTTTAATAATTCCTTTCTGAAATGAAATCTTATTATCTGTGATACAAAAATAAAAGGAGAGGGAAAGGGAAGATATTTCCTTTGCAATGCCATCATACAAACTGGGCCAAAGTCTCTGGAAAGATGGGATCAAGAGATATTTTTCCTTTTCTCTGCATAGGTGAAGCACAAGCAAAGTGACCTAGGTCACAGAATCACACAACGATCTAGTCAGAGAGAAAGGTAATCACTTAGGGCCCATTCATGGATTGTGCCCTCTCCCCATTATATAAGGTCCACACAGAGCCCTGCTCCCTCAGAATACCACTGCATGTTGATGTTTATATGATGCACACTGCTGTATGACAACCAGCAAGGGGATTTCTAATGTGAAAGGAGGAGGCAGGTGACATAATGATCTATCAGCAGGTTTGTGTTGCCTCTGACATTTTGAAGGATGCTTGTGAGAGGACCTGAGAGGTAGTTCCACTCACTGGTACTGGCAATCACTTAAAAAGTGCCTGCGGGAGTCAAAAGATACCTTGCCCAACTTCTGGATGAGACATGACCAAGCGATCTCTCAGATTGGTTCAGCATCAACCCTCAGTCAGGAATACAGCTACAGGAAGGAACCTGTTTCCCATAAGTCCCCTGGCGATTCATTGGTAATCCAGCCACATCAATCACTGAGGAAAGATGATCACTTCTACAAAACTTGGTTAACGTTCTGGGCTGTGGCCTGAGATTAGCAAAGCTTCTCTTTAAAGGATAAGACAAGCAATTTCATTTTCTTCTCCTAGTGAGTTTAAGGTACTAAGTCACTACCTGCAATTGGTCATGATGGTATCTTCTTGTCTCCTTGCCAAGCTGTGAGACTAACAATGCTTTTGACAAGCAGAGAAATTCCTTAGTTGTCTACTGTCTCTGCAACAAATTTCCTTCATCAACTAATTCACTAATTTGGGCCTTCTTGAGAACGCAGCTAATTTGTGAGAACAGGTGGCTCATTCCATAAGTGTTCAATAAAGATTCACACATGATTACACATACAGCATTGCCTTAAAAACAAATGAAGAAATGTGTGTATTTATGGAGAAACTAAAGAGATAGACAAGAAATGCTTCAGTAGCTAACAGTGTGCATCTGGTGATCTGGCAAAATTCTTCCAAAAGTGGTGGGGGAAGGGAGCAGAAGCAGGTGACACAGGACATAAACTCCTTGTTACATGGACAATTTAACTATTCTTGGGGAGACGACCAAGAAATGATATAAACCAAGGGAGGGGGCTATTAATCATGGTTTCACTCTTAATTTTTCTCTGTCCTTATGATACACATGGCTTGAGATCATTCATTTACGCAGCATTTATTGAGCACTTAATAAGCACTCAGTACATGGCAGGTATTATTTCAGTTACCCAAATCAACTATCTTCTTCCATTATAAATGAGGAAAGGGAATGCTGTGGGATTAAGAAAATATCTGTATCTAGTTTACAAACTAAATTAGATGCTGAGATATTACTGGAATAGGTAAACCTATCCAGATGTTGAATAAGTCATTACCTCACAAACCATCAGAACTAAATAGTACCAAGTGCAGTGAGTACCACAAGAGTTTTAAATTAGCACATAGTTAGCAGGGTGGTAATGAGTTCAGTCACTCTTTATATAGGACAAATAAGGAACACAACCTCACTCAGGCACAATGAACTCTTCTTTCCTATTTATGTTCCTAGCTATCTTTGTATTCTTTTGCCTAGGAAAAAGAAATGTTTGCATTTATAAGATAATAAATAATTCTAGTACTCTGAAGGTTTAAAATAAAGGTTAATGAAGGTAAAGAATTTAACAAAATATGATTTCTAAAAGAAAGAGTTTCTATAACCTGTGAAAAAATCATGGCTGAGAAAGTTCTTCTACTGGTACAGATTACTGGCCTTTACAGATGTGGAAATTATCCTTTGTAAAAGTAGATGGATACAGAGTGGCTGATATTTTTTGGTTGAAGGGTTAAAGACAGGCTCAGTTATTTACTCGCTCTTTCACTAATGTGTTCATTTGTTCTAAAAACACTCACTGAACATCTTAGAGGAGCTGGCTGTCAAAGACCAAGGGACTATGAAGGCAAGAGGAATGTTCCTGTTAATGACTACAGGAAGTTCAGAGTGTGCTCAGGGGTATATGAACAGCAGAGGGGGCTCTAACCCAGATTTCTCAGTACAACTTGATGGCAGATCTAAGAAGTTGCAGATAAGAGGGTTGAGTATAGGAAGTTTACCTAGCAGCAAAAAGAGGCAGTGTAGTTAAAAAAAAAAAATACACCATATTTGTGAACATAAAAGTGGTTAGTGCAGCTGTAGGGATAGGAAAGGGAGCCAGACAGGCAGGAGGTAAGTTCAGGACGAATTTTTAAAAAGTCTCATTTGCTAAACTAAGGTCTAGTAAAAATAGGGAACAATTGAGAGATTTTTAACCCAGGGTGTGAAGCAATTGGGTTTGTATTTTGGAGGGGGTCATACCAGAAAATAGAACAATGCTCTAGAATATATGGTAAATTCAGTGGAGAAATGGCAATGAAAAGGTAGTGGGAGGGCCTGGGATGTCGCTCAGTGGTAGAGCTCTGGCTTCGCATGTATGAGGCCCCAGGTTCAGTCCCCAGCACCACAAAAAACAAACAAACAACAAAAGGAAAAAAACCCACTACCACCACCAACAACAAAATGAGCATGGTGGCACATGCCTATAATCCCACGAAGGCTGAGACAGGAGGGCCATAGGTGTGTGGTCAGTCTGGCCAACTTAGAAAAACCCTATCTCAAAATAAAAGTAAAACATCAAAAGGCCTGGGGAGGTAGCTCAGTAATAGAACACCCCTGGGATTATTCACAGCTACACACACATGCATACACACACACAGGGGAAAAAAAGGGGGGAGACAGAAGTACACAAACATGAGGAAGAATAGATAAGATTTTATCTAAAATAGAATGCAGAAGATAAAACTTAGAAGAAAATTGGAGAACTGAGATTCTGGCCTGGGTAGAAGCCCCAACCATCACCAAGTTTAGGACAATAAGCCAAGGAGCAGTTTTGGAAGAGTAGAGCACGTGGTCAACTTTGGACAGCTTGATTCTCGGTTGCCTATAAGGCACATCATTGACATAAGGGAGATCACTGATATTTGGGTTGAGATGCTAGTGGGTTTAGGTTGAGAATATGAAGCTATGAGTAGTACCTGCAGCCATAGCCTGCTTGAAGTCATGCAGGGGTTGGTGCAGAATGGAGAAGGAGAGAAGCAAAGGAAAGTCCTGTGAATGATATTTCTGTATTAAGAAAATGATTTTTAAAAAAGAGAGAGAGAGATGAAGAAATAACAATCAGAATGATATTCCTCAAGGCAAGAGAAGAGAGCATTTTTTGTGTGCCAGATGCTTTCAAAAGATAAGGCAAAACAAACAACAAACAAACAAATAAAAATGCCCATGCCCATGTCATTGATAACTTATTGTGGCAGTATGAAAATCCAGTTGTATGAATTAGAAGTGAATGAATATTTAGGGAGGGAGACTGGAGGTGCATACTTCTTATACTTGTTTAAGTAGCTTGCTTTAAAGCATGAGGAGTTTTATTGTGTAAATAGAGGTTGATGCAGCATTGAAAAAAATAAATATTAACAAAGATGGATGGAATTAAGGAACTTAATATGAAACAAAAGGGAAAAAATCAATACTACGGAAAAGTAACTGAAGAAAGAAAGGGAGAAGGGAGATTAAAATAAGGCCCCTTGGTCTGAGGGCAGATGATCTGAAATACAGGTGAAAAATCACCCATTACTATACATACATTTTTAATGATATTCCATAAAGCTTTCTATTTTACAAAGATATTTTATAAAGATATTTCATAAAGGTTTAAAATTCTTATTGATTTAAGATGGACATTATTAGCTCAACCAACATGAGTGCGTACTACTCAAAAATGGCTAGGTTAACTCTCTAAATTAGATCCTTCCCTTCCATATTCAGAGCATGGCTCAGCCCTTCTTTAACTTTACTGGATCAGTTTCACACCCTACCTCAGACAGAAAATGATCTTTGATTTAGACCACCTTGACATGGATGAGATGTCAAGTCACTCTATTCTAAAAAATTAGATGATAGAAATTGATTTCTGTAATTTTTTGAACATTAAATCCAAAAACGCAGGAGTTTCATAGCGTAAGAATTCCCTGATGCTAACAGCACAAGTGATGAAATATGTGCCTAATCAAAATGACTCAGTATTGAAGAGTAGGCCTGGCAGCACTCAATTACACAGTGTTGTTTCTATTAAGAAATATGGCATGTAGGGGTATGACCAAACCTTTAACCATAAATAATATAAGAAATAATATAAAGAAGTAAGAAGTAGTTTCTTAAGTGCTGCCTTATGCGGTCTTAATTCTGGTCCTAATAGGAGAGTAATTATTTGGGAAGGGGATGTGTATGTTTTTCAAGCAATCAGATTTTCACATCCAGGCAGCACTTCTTCCAAAGTTGACTTGCTAATAAAGTTGCATTTGCAACTGGCATTAACATGATTTTATTTTGAATATGTCATTTGGATTTGCTTAGGAGTCTTGTTTTGATTTGCCTGGGCTAATTTTGCAGCAGGACAAACACAGAATGTTCTTTAGTTGTCTCAGCTCACATAAGCCTCAGCCTGCAACCTCTGTCCTTGGTTAAATAAGTGACCTGCCATGTTTCAATTAGCTCAGTTTTGCCAAGCCAAAATTCATATTCGGGCTGGACTATTTCCTCTTCTTTGCATTCACTGAACTCATTTTATACCAATCCAACAAAATATGTCTTGGGAAGAAAACATAACTTGAAAGTAGAGAAACCAGCAGGGTTTTTGTTTTGCTTTGTTTTTGTTGCCTTTATTTCAAACAAGTGTATGTTTAGGCAGCAGAGACAGGAGTATATGGCCTTTCACTCATTTCCCTAGAGAATGATTTATCAACTGCTGTAAAAGGAGTTATTTCTTTCTGCAAAATGCATATCAGATCCTCTGACAAGCAGCAGTCATTAAGGTCTGTTCTGTACGCAGTTCTGAATGCCGGGGATGGTTTTGCAGGCAAGCCATCCCCTGGGGCACTTTAACCCCATTTATTCTTCTCAATTTTCCTCTAGGTTTCTAGCCACAAAAAGAACAAAATAAATTAAATTAACAAAATCCATTTGGAAAATGAACCTTTTGTAATGGGTTCTAGGAAATATTTAGTGCAGGCAGGAATACGACTAGTATTTTCACTCACACCCGAGATGACTGCTTTGATGCATGGGCAGTGACAGCCTTGACAAACCTGGGATTTGAGGGAACAGCTCATTAATGCATCTGCACGCTAAGTAATGTCCCGTGTGTCAATGTTTCCACGGTGCCTTTCCAACGCCTCCTCTCCACAATGTAGAACGTCAGTTTGCTATCTTTTTTTTTTTTCTGGGTAAAAACTGCCAGTGTACATGGGGAATGGTTGTGGGTGTTGAAGTAGGTGTTAATCCATGCATTGGTTCAGTGTCGTTGGGCTCCTGTAGAGATTCCAAATTACAATGCGACTGCACAGGGTTTATAGACAGCTCTCATGCTGAGACAGAGATGGTCCGCAAAAAGAGTGCCAGGAAGAAAGTATACACATGACACAGAAGCCGGCTTGTGCACAGACCTTTCCGAACATTTCTGTAGATAGGTCTGGTGTGTTAAAACAATGTGGAATGCTTAACATACAAATCAGTTAAATGACTTAGAAGAGTGACAGACTGCAGTTAGAAGGGCAGGGTTCAAACCAGGCCTCTACTGTGTACTTGTGATCGGATCTTGGATAAGCCACTAGACCTCAATGAACTTTGCAAATAGAGTACAATGACACCTGCTCCACAAGGTGGCTCGGAAGATAAAGCTACATAATAGATAAAGAACCTCCTCAGTCCCCAGTGAGTCAACTGGGTATTCCTCCAGGCACTGTGGATACAGAGTAAGATATGATACCTGTCTTGTGTTTAAGTTGTTTTCTTCCTTTCTTCAATTTCTAAAGCCTCTTCTTCCATCATCATAAGAACTCAAGGTAGCAATAATCTAACTTTTACCATACAGACGGAAATACTGAGGTTCAGAGATATAGAATTATTTGCTCAGAACAAATAAAACATTTACTCATCAGAGAGCTTGACACTAAATTGACTGTTCCAAGCTTGGGAGTTTGGAAAGGCAGGTTCTCCCTTATCACAACCTGCACACTCTGGACAAGGCTGTAGTCAAGGTAAATAAACCAAGTGCACAGTAGGTTTTGGGGAACCAAAATATGAAGAGATAACCATGAAAGATTTCTATTTCCCATAAGTGTTAGTTTGATTTGATTTGGGATGTTCAAAGGATATCTTTGAAATACCAAAGGTATTAAAACTGCAATATTATTAACTACCTTCACATGTGGATATTATTGCATCTGGTGGTATCTGCCTCATGGTGCTGCTTTAAAATGCTTTATTGCATAACAGGAAAGAAAAATGTGACATTTTATAACATGTTTTGTTAGTTTTAGTATATCATTAGAAATGATCTTCCATTTTGCTTGTTCTTTTCCTAAAATGTCATAAGTAAATAACAATTGATACTCCCTCCTGTTCCTTTGATTATCGCTCTCTTGCTGGTACCTTGCCTTGCCAGTCATATCAAAAGTAAGGGTGTGATTGATCCCATGAATATGCATAATTTTAGAGCCTACTGTAGCTTTCATGGTATATTAAACCTGGTATTGAAATTCCAATTAGATGTGTTATGGTGTTATGAAACATCAAAACCAAGAATAAAAAGATCATATAGCTATAAACAACATATTTAATTTGATTCAGACATCTCCTCAAAATAAAGTAAAAAATATCTTGTTTGCTTTCCTCATATGTAACAGTAAAATGTTAATGCCCTCGCTTTCTCTCCCTCTCCCTCTCTGTTTTTCCTGCCCTCCTTCTTTTCTTTCTTTCACTCAACATCTACTTATTGAGAGTCAGGTGGCAACCCGACTGGGATTACCTGAAGTGGTTTGCCAGGATGTGGAATTTCCCCTACTGAAACTGAGAAATTCTTGGGCAAATTGGGATGAGTTGGACATTGTAATTGAGGGCCTCTTGTGTGCCAGGTATTGTTCTAGAAGCTAGACATTCAGCAATGAATAAGGCAGATCCTATCTCATGTAGGATACTTTCCAAGCAGAAAAGAGAAGAAATTCTAACAACATGAGTAAGTGCTAAGAAGAAGAACAAAACAGGATAAGAGGAACAGAATGATGGGTAAGGCAAGAAAATTTGGTTTTATTTTGGATGCTCTGACCAGAGCTTTCTGGTTAGGTGGCATTAAGCAGGATGTAAAGGAAGAGAAGGGATGCGAAACAGGGAGCACAAGCAAAAGTCCACCTGTCGTGGAGGGACTCTGAGTCGAGTGTGCTGGAAGTTTGAAGAGAGAGGAAGGAGGCTTGTGTGACTAGAGTGGAGTGAAAGGAGGTCAGAGGTAGGACATGGCACCTGCCAGTCACTGTGCAGAGCTGGAGCTTTCCTGCTGACTCCCACAGGAAATCACTGGAGGGTTAAGATCATCAAGAAAGATTTTGGGTTGCACAGAGAATAAATCAAGAGGAAGAATAGAAGGAGGGAAACTAGTTAGTAGTTTGTCATATTCCTTCTATTATTGGGTGTTTTAAACATGAATTACTTTTAATCTTCTAATTGTTGAGCCAGGCCCCTTTGCAAGCTACTTTGTATACTAGAATATATTACTATTTCAGAGTAGAATCTGGGGGATATTTACTGTTTGGGATTTGCTTTTGCTCCAGGGATTCATAAGCCACGCCCATTCACTGCTACCTAATATCCTCTACAGGACAAAATATTCAGAAACAAAATCTTTGTTAACCAAATAAAAAAATGTAATTTACCTGACCTAGTCTCTAAGTGATATCAGAATACCAAACTGTCACTTGGAACAGTAATTGAAATAAAAAGACAGCACTGTTCAAAATAGAAACACATTCAAAAGAAAATTTGAAAAGAGGCTTTGTCAGAAGACTAGTCTTGTGGTAAAGGGAATAATTTTGAATTGTATCAATGTGCTTTTTTTGTTCTGATTGTCTTTGTGCACGCCTGTCTTTGTTCCAGTTGTTAACCTCAGGGGGGATTAGGTGTGTCGGGCAAGACTGCAAAGGTAAAAGGGGACTCAGTATGTAGGTTTGGACATCCAGATTTTTGGCACTGGCAACAAGGTAATAGTTTTAAAAAACTTAAATCTGTTGGAAATGACCAAGAGCCCAGGATCTGTTGGCTTCAATTAATATACTACTTTGGTTTGGAACTTGGAGTCAAACATATTAAACAAAGTCAAGTTTTGTTAAAAGGACTGGTCACCAGCCTAGGGCACTACTAGAGGAAGTAGAATCTTTAGGAGATAAGGAAGTTAGGACATTAGAGGCATGCCCTTGACAGAGTTACTGGGGTCCTGGGCCCTCCTTTTCCTTTTTTGTATTTGCTTGTCGTAAGGTGAACATGTCTCCTGTACCAGGTGCCTGTCTCCTGTACCATGTCTCCTGTACCACAGGCCTGATGCAACAGGGCCGAGAGACCATGGACTGAAACCTCTTGACACTGAGTTCAAATAAACCTTTCCTTCTTAGATGTTCATTATCTCAGGTAATTTGTCACAGTGATGGAAAGCTGGCTAACACACAGAACTAGGCCTGAAATACAAACCAGGCATGTTTGTGTCTTTTCTATAATGTGGAGAGTATACCTTTTCTGACACTTCAGCTGAGCTGTAAGGCTTGGTGTCCTGAGAAGGATATGACTTAGAGGCCCACTTTTAGAGAAAAAGAGAAAGTCTCTGAGGAATGTCCCTGTGGGAATAGCCAGGAAGAAGGTGAGGAAGGAGGAGTCTAGAGAAGACCTGTCCACTTGTTTCCTGAGGAAGGAGACCATTATACTGTGCACGGGTGGAGACCACAGTAGTGGCCCCACTTAAGTGAAAAGGCCTGAGATTAGATCTTTCAGTTCTTCCTCAACTCCTGTGAATGTATTGGGTATCCAGAAGCATCCTTCTGCACTCTAGGGAAGACAAGCACAGGTAGTGTGTCTGATGAGTTGTGAGGGAACTTCCCTTCTGTTGTTTCCCAGCATGGCCTGACTCTTTAAAGCTTGCTTACCCAATGGGAACCCAGAGAAAAAGCACTGGCACTATCAATGAGATCAGAGGAGCCTGTCCCCAGATCCAGGACCATGCCTCCCCCTTCCAACACACCTAGATGCTATCTTTGGGAACAGAAAGGGTGAGAATTCTGAAAAGTCCTTGAATTTTCCTGCAGACAAGTATTTTAAATGGAAAGAAAACTAAGACAACCACCAAGTTGAAGTTTCTCTATTATCTAGGAAATAGGTGAGTGCTCATGAAAAACTGAATCAGTTCCAGGAAAATAAAGACGTTGCACTGACTTTGCATATTTGAGTCTGGTGTGTTATTTTTCATCTTATCAGTTTGGCATTGTTAGTGGGTCCACCCAGGGCTAGAACTGAATCCTGAATCTGGCTTCCCAGCGAAGGCTAAAGTCATTTTATAGTGTTCTTTTGAATGAAGTTCCCTGCAGGGGTAGATCCAGTTTGTGGGAGGTCTAAAGCGTATATGATGAGGGAGTGAAGGTCATTAAAGGAACAACTACAAGTGAAAATCCAGTATACATGAAAATATTTAGAGTTAAATAATAAATCACAGAAAGTTATTGGAGACTTGGAGATTCAGTTCTGTTTCTTTTGTGATCTCTTTTCTTCCCATGAGGCCTTTGCAGATGAGGGCCACTGATGCTTACACTGCATCAGCTTCATGTTGAATCTCTGGATCTCTATAGGTTATCCCATTTTCTACAAGAACCAATGCCACAAGGTTAAGTCTATGGTTTAATTAGGAGCAAAATGGCAGACCAGAGGAGTATAGCTGCTTCCTTTGCATGACCTACCTTGTTGGAGACAGAGGAATGGGGTCAAGTTCATCAAGTACTCACTTCTGTACCTCTTGTCTACTTCTTGACACCCTTTTCTTCTTCCTGGACTTGGAATGCTTAATGTATCCTTCTTGCACAATATGGAGCAAATAAGAACTATTTTCTTTTTCTTTTAATTTTTTTTTGTAGTTGGACATAATACCTTTATTTCATTTTATTTTTATGTGGTGCTGAGGATCAAACCCAGGGCCTTACACAAGACAGGAGAGTGCTTTACAGCTGAACCACAACCTCAGCCCAAGAACTATTTTCTAATGTTGAAGTAGTACTAAGAACATTTCCTGTCTGTTAGTCTTAAGTATCTTTCAAGGGGCAGAAAGGAGAATTCACTGAGCATTCTCTCAAGCTGTGCCAATAACCATTCTAGGAGCTTTGTTTTTATATGGAGAAGAACTTTTTGTGTTGTATTTTTCCATAATAAAATCAAACAAAACATATATTGAACAGCTAAACATCACAGTTTTCTCCATTGGGTGAATGAAATAAGACAATATACATGAACTACTTTGTAACAATACCCTGCTAAATAAGTAAGTAAGTAAGACTATTTTATTATTGTTATTGTTGTTATTATTTCTACTGCTTTGGAGCATGAAAGCTAATTTGGTTTCTAAATATGCTTGATTTTGCCATCAGAGTGTTGCTGAGACTTGAAAATCCAAGTATTATCTTCCTTTGGGGAATAATGAAGAAAATTGTATGGGTGAAAGAAAGTTCCAGAAACAATCACTATGACTTCTTGAGATACCTCTGGATAAAAGGCATCAGGCACCGGTCTTTCCAAGTTTGTCCTTTGGTCAGCATATGGAAAGTGATGGAGACTTCAAAACAGATGCATCAACAAAGGTTTACTTTCATCACTGACTCAAGGCCTAACACCCAGTCCTCCCGTTTTCCAGGTCTCCTGCCTTCCTGGTTTAGTGAGAAGTTGCCAAACAAGATTGAAAACTGATTGATTTCCCATTTTGATACAGCTACATTGCTTGTTGTATTATTCTTTAGTGGTGTTGGTTAAATATTTAATGGAATCTGAAGAGAAAAATTCTGTGTAATGTAAACATATTGCTGGGTTGCCTGAAAGGGTCACATCTTGATTAAGCTGAATGTCAGGAGTATCAATAGTACCTTCTCAGTATTCCAGAGAGCTGCCATCAGTGAAAACCCCACAGACCACTGAGGAGGCTCTGCCTTTTATGCACAACCGGAATGTACTGGTAGGGGGAGAGCTGGTCCAACCCCACATGAGGCTCCATTCCTTCATCCGCACATCTGACTAACAGTTTAGATTTTCAAAAATAGAATGCTAATTGGAGAATTTCTCTCTCTGACCTTTATTGTGCAAAGATTTGTTCATTCTATAATCCACAACAGATCTCAATCACTTATTAAACTAACAGAAGTTTTCAAATGTGATCATAATAAAATGTCTATTTTAACAAGGCAGAATTAAAGATAATTGGTGGTAGTTATAGAATTTTGTCTCAAACAGTAAAATCAGTTAAAATGATTCTCTTACTAGGTAGGCTAACTTAGGAGGTGGTGGACGGACACTGACTCTGGGTGTTTTTAAACAGAGGAGCGGTTACTGCCCAACAGAGACTGTGTTGAGGTTGATGATGTTGAGACAGCTTGCCTAGTTACCTCCATATAATCTTGTATTTGTTTCTACTCTATTATTCCCACCGCCATTATGCTAACTTGAATTCTGCTTAACATGCCCTGGACTATGTCCCTATTTTTTCTTTGCTTGTTTCCTTGCCTGTGACCCTTTTGTCCTGCCCTCCACTAGGATACTTAGTGATTATTTTTCTTTTTAATAGTCTCATTCTCATGTAACTCCATATAATTTACCCATATAAAATTCTTCTTCCCTCCCTCCTTCCTTCCTTCCTTTCTTTTTCTTTTCTCTCTCTCTCTCTTTCTCTCTTCCTTTCTTTCTTTCTCTTGTTGCTGTTTTGTTTTTTGGTGCCAAGGATTGAACTCGAGGGCACTTAACCACTAAGCCACATCCCCAGCCCATTTTAAAAAAATTTTAACTTTGAGACAGGGTCTCACTAGATTGCTTACATCCTAGCTAAGTTGCTGAGGCTGGCTTCAAACCTGTGATTCTCCTGCCTTTGCCTCCTGAGCTGCTGGGCTTAAAGGTGTGAGTCACTACATCCGACTTTGTTTTGGTTTTTAAGACAGGTTCTCACTATGTTACTCCAGTTGAACTTGAACTCACAATCTTCCCTTCTCAGCCTCCTGAGTGTCTATAGAATTGTCTATTCTGTGAATATTAATCACACAATATGTGATCTCTTGTGATTGGCCTGCTTCACTCAGCCTAATATTTTCAAGATTCATTTCTGTTTTTAGCATGTATCAATACTTTTATTGCTGAATATTATTGTATTATATGGGCATGCTTCATTTTCTCATCCATTTGAGAGTTGATGGACACGTTTATACCTTTTGGCTATGAAGAACAATGCTGCTATGAACATTCATCTACAAGTTTTTGTGTGGGTGATATTTCCATTTTTCCTGAAAAAGAATTACTACATCATGGGTGAAACCCTGTTTAACATTTTGAAGAATGCCCAGGCTATGTTTCAAAGCAGCTGAGGCTGACTATTTTGCATCTCCAGCAGCAGCATATGAAGGCTCCAGGTTCTCCGTCCTTGCCAATATTTGCTGCTACCTATTGTGCTAGTGGGTGTGGAGAGGTGTCACATTGTGGTCTGATTTGCATTTTCAAGGATGCCTAATAATGTGGAGCATCTTTTCATGTGTGAATTGGCTATTTATATATCTTCTTCAGAGAAATGTCTATTCTAATCCTTGAACTATTTTAAAAATTATGCAATAATTCTTTATATATTATTGATAGAGGTTTTAATCTGAGGCATAATCTGCCAATATTTTTTCACATTCTGAGTCGTCTGTTCACTTTCTTGATGGTGTCCTTTGAAGCACCAAATTTTTTAATTTTGCTAATCTATTTATTAAACTGTTGTTGCTTTCACTTCTAGTGTTAAATGTAAGAAATCACTGCCTAATCCAAGATTGTGAAAACTTACTTTTGTATTTTCTTCTAAGAATTTTATACTTTGAGTTCCTACATGTGGGTCTATGAGTCCCTTTGTTAACTTTTTTTATGTGTATTGTGTGAGGTTAAGTGTCCACCTTCATGGTTTTGCACGTGTATGCGCAGTTGCCCTAACATCATTTGTTGAAAGAGTGGTTTTTCTCACACAAATCTAAGAGTTCACTGCACTTCACATTTAAAATTCTTTAGCAGTTCACTATTACCTATGGCTGTGCCTTTTACATTTGGACTTCATGAAACCTCATCTCCAGAACTTTAATAACCAGGCTCAATTTGTTTTAATCATTTAGCAGTTGCTGTGTAGCCTTCTATTGATTTGTTCATTGAGACTTATTGGAGTAACAAACTGAAGTCTGAGAGCAGGAAGAATCCTTTAGGGAAAGTAGCTTCTTACCCCACCCTCCACTTTTTACTGCTCATATTAATGAAGTCTAGAGAAACTATAGTTCAATTCCTCATATGTACCTACTTTGCATTTGTTGACATTTTGTTCTTTAATTATTTCAAATAATTCCTCATGCGTTTGTTTTTTTCTTTCTGATTAGATAATAATCTTCTTGAGGATCTATAGTAACTTCATTTCATGTGATTATTTTTGGTGCCTGTTAACAATAAAATATGTACTTAACTCTAATAAGCTGACATTTCTAGTGCTTTCCTGAATTGTCTCCTTATATTATTCAAGGAAGCTTTTACTTTTAAGAGCATTTAGGCTATTTTATAAATGACAGCAATGAACTGGTCTATTTCCAATTTACTGAAGAGAAAGGATGTAATCTGCTCAAGGAGACATTTAGGTATACTAGAGCAATTACTCAACTTTTTGAACTTCAGTTTCTGACTGTAAAATGACCTAATACCTACCCTGCATGTTTTCTTAAGTATTAAGTAAATTAATACTTATTCAGTGTTTAGTGAATGCTTGCGTGTCATATCTTCCTTGGAAATATTAGTTAATTTTATCATCATAGTCATTATGGATGTTGGAAGTGTTCTAGGCTGGAATTAGTCCTTAGTGATCCAGGATTGGAATGTATTTTTGCTTCAGGGCACAGAAGCATCTCTTCATTAGCCTTTTGAGTTAATAGACTTTCGTAGATTGCTAGCTTTCTTCCAATAAGTGTAAATGCTTAGAAAAGTATATGCAACAAATGTTAGAAAATGCTAATTTCCACCCACCTCTACATCAAGCCACAAGTCTAAAGGAGCTGGTTTTATTAACCAAGTAAATCTCCTGACTCCAGCGTCCAGAGGAGGAAGAGCCTATGTCCCAATGCATACTTCCTCTCAAGAAATAACATGACCCACGTAAAGCATTCTCATTAGCTAAGCTCTTCCATCAATTTTCAGGTCGTGGTATTTTTTTCTTGAAGCCTAGTAAAGCTGGCTTAATTGGCTTTTCCTCCCTGTAGCAGAGTTTTGGGAAAGATGTATATCTGGAAATCTAATTACATATCTTAACTGTAACCTGAGAAGCTTAAAATTCACAGATGCACTTTATCTGTCAAATATGGAGACAGTTGGCAAATGCAGGCCATAAAGGTGGAGATTTAGTACCCAACTGCATGAATTGTTGCTGCTTTGCTATGTTTATTACTTTACAGTTAATCAAGGAGATAACTCCCAGGAGTTTGGTATCTTTCTCCCTATGTTCTACATGATGAGGGAGAAGGAGAAAAGAGTATTCTCTTTGCAACATGTTTCCAATTGGGATAAGGTATTTGGTTCACAATTCTTGAATGCAGGAATGGCATTAAATGTTCTAATCAATTTCTGAAATCCTTTTTTAAAGTCAACAGACCAGGTCATTACATTATTATCACTGTGTGTACACAGTTCTTTTGGTACACTAGTTTCTCAGTAATTCTATGCATATGTACATGTAATTAGGACAGATATTCAGAAACAACTGCTCAGCAACGATCAAAACCATATTTCTACATTGGCTTGGCAGTTTACCACCAAGAGCAATTACATTGAAATAATTTTGTAATATTGAAGCTCTAATTATTGAGCAGAACCTAGTTGCTCTGCTGAGCATCCAAACTACAAAAGATTGTATGTGTATATAAGTACATAAAATAAGAGCAGAGCCACTCTCCATCATAAGCCATGACCAATGCCACCCAGGCAACTTCTAAGAAGACATGCCCACCCAGTTCACAAACAGAATCTAGTCACCTTGAGCAATTAAGGGTTTATATCCTAAATGATTCTGCATGCAATCATCAGCAAGTGCCAGAATAATTCACCTCATCAGCAAATAGGGTAATTATGGCACTGGACCAAGTTACTCCAGAATTCTTTGGCTGATAGATATTCAAATCTCAGAAGAATTACTGAGGAGGTTCTACTTACCCTTCACTATCATGGCCCAAAATAAGCAGTCTTAACATTTCCACATTCCTCATCTCCCTTTGTTCATACCTTTTGCTAATATTAAAAATGTTTACATTTTTGCGGGGCATGGTGGCTCAAGCCTGTAATCCCAGCACTTAGGGAGGCTGAGACAGGAGAATCACAAGTTCAAAGCCAGCCTCAGCAATGGCAAGGTGCTAAGCAACTCAGTGAGACCCTGTCTCTACATAAAACACAAAATAGGGCTGGGGATGTGGCTCAGTGGTCGAGTGCCCCTGAGTTCAATCCCCAGTACCAAAAAAAAAAAAAGTTACATTTTTAAAAAGTATAGAAATTGAAAGAAGAAAAAAGAATATTGCTGTTGCTACTCCTCTAACAGAAGATCTCAGTAAACATAGGACAAGAAAAATAAATATAGAAATAGTTTTTTGATAAAATTCAACAATGCTTCTTAACTAAAAACTCCAAAGAATTAGGGATAAAAGGAGCATATCTCAACACAATCAATGCTACATATGGCAAGTCCATAGTTAACATTATTACCAACTGGAGAGAAGCTGAAATTGCTTTAAGATCAGGAAGAAAACAAGAAAAACCACTTTCACCATTCTTATTTAATATAAAGCCTTATCCGTGACAAGGAAACAAGAGAGAAAAATAAAGTGCATTGAATAAGAAAAGAGAAGGACAAATATTATAGTTTGGATATGTAGTATCCCCCCAAATCTCATGTAAGACAATGCAAGAACAGTTAGAAGCAAAATGATTAGGTTATGAGATTTATGACTTAATGGATTAACTGGGTGATAACTGTAAGCAGATAATGGTGTGGCTGGAGGAGGCAGGTCACTGGGGGCATGCCTTTGGGATTTATATTCTATCCCTAATGAGCAGAACTCTCTCTGCTTCCTGGTGGTCATGTCCTGAGCTGCTTTCCTCTGTCACACTCTTCCGCCATGATGTTCTGCCTCAACGTGGGCCCAGAGCTATGGAGTCAGGTGTCTATGGACTGAGACCTCTGAAAACATTAGCCAAATAAACTTTTCCTCCTCTGATTTTTTCTGTCAGTTCTTTTGATCACAGTGACAAAAAAAGCTACTTAAAATAACAAATTATCTCTGTTTGAAGACAAGCTCATTTATATATAGAAAACCTAATGATTCCACAAAACAATGTTAGAATTGATAAATGAATTCAGTGGGGTAGATACAAAATCAACATAAAATCAATAGCTTTTTAAAATCAAGCAACAAGGAAATTGCTGAGAAAGAAACAAGAAAGCAATCTCATTCACAATAGTTACAACAACAGAACATAGCAAGTAAATTTAGCCAAAGAAGTGAATGATTTCTGTAATGAAAATTCCAAAATGCTGATGAAAGAAATTGAAGAACACAAACACAAGCACATACATGTGTGCACACACCATGTTTATGGATCAGAGAAAGTAATATTCATATTAATTCATATTACCCAAAGTGCTCTACAGAGTCTGTGCAATTTTTATCAACCAGTGGCATTTTTTGCAGAAATAGAAAAAAAAAAACACTCCTGAATTTACATGGGTTTACACAAGATCTCAAGTAGCCAAATCCAATCTTGAGCAAAAAGAGCAAAACTGGAGGCAATATCTGACTTCAAAATATACTGTTAAAACAGCATGGTATCGGCATAAAAACAAACATGTAGGCCAATGAAACAAAATAAAGACATCACAAATAAATACACATATATACAGCCAACTGATTTCCAACAAAGACAGTAAAAACATGCATAGGAGAAAGGAAAGTCTCTTTAATAAATGGTTCTGGTAAAACTGGATATCCATGTGTAGAAGAAAAAAAAACTAAAATCCTTTCTTCTACCATGTACAAAAAGCAGCTCAAAATGGATCAAAATTATTAAATGTAATACCCAAACTTTTGAAATTGCTAAAAGAAAACACAAAGGAAATGCTTCAGGACATTGGTTTAGGCAAAGATTTTTTTTTTTTTTTTTTTTTTTTTTTTTTTTTTGGACATGAACCTGAAAGCACAGGCAACAAAAGTAAAAATTTACAAATAGTATTACATCAAACTAACATGCTTCTGCACAACAAAGGGAGCCATCAAAGTGAAGGGGAGAACTAAGAATGGGAGGAAATATTTGCAAACTGTTCATCTGAGAAGAGATTTAGTAAGGAACTCAAATATATATATCACATAATTGAGCTTATCAGGGAAATACAAATGAAAACAACCATGGATTATCACCTCACCCCAGTTAGAATGACTATTATCAGAAAGACAAAAAATTACAAATGCTGGCAATGATGTGAGGTAAGAGGAACTTTCACACACCATTGATGGAATGTTAACTCATTCAGCTATTCTGGTAAATAGTATGGAAGTTTCTCAAAAATCCAGAAATAGAATGAATAGACAACCACATGAGCCAATAATCCCACTTCTGGGTATTTTCCAAAGGAATCAAAATCAGTGTGTTGAAGAGACATCTGCACTTGCATGTTTATTACATCACTATTCAGAATAGCCAAAATCTGAAATCAACCTAAGTGCCCACCAACAAAAGAATGGATAAAAAATATGTAACATATATATACAAATATGAATGAAATTCTGTCATTTGCTGCAACATAGATGGAAATGAAGGTTAACATGTTAAATGAAATAAAGTCAAGCACAGAAAGACAAACACCATGTTCTCACTTATATATAGAAGCTAAAATATTGATCTTAAAAAGTAGAGTAGACTGGTTACCAGAGCCTGGGAAGTTTGTAGGTTGGGAAGAGAAGATGATTAACAGATAGAAGAGTACAATTGAATAGGAGAATAATATTCTACAGCACAGCAAATAACTATGGTTGATAATAATAAATTGAATATTTCAAAATTGCTAGTAGACAGGATTTTGACTACTCCCAACACAAAGATATGATAAATGTTTGAGGTGATAGATAATGCCAATTACCCCGATCTGATCATTGCATGTTTTATATGTGTAATGAAATTCCATATTGTACCCCAGAAATATGTACAGTTAGTATGTGTCAATTTAAATAAAAATATAATAGAAACCCAAACCATAGAGTAATTGGTTGATAAATTTTGCTTATATTAAAATCTAATACTCCAATTCATAAAGCAAAATCTAGCAACAAATGCAAAATCTAGCAATGGTCTGGGAAAAGATATTTGCAATGTGTATGAAAGACAAAGTGTTACTATCCAGAATATATAAAGAACTTTATGAATCCATAACGAAAAAAAATCTCCCATTCCCTGAAAAACGGCAATGAAACAGGTAATTTTCATACAAGTAAAACTAATTGGTCAATATATCTATTGAAAGATATTCAATCTTCCCACATTGTCAGGGAAATACAAAATAGAAACCAATGTTAGGTTATTTTACACTGCTGGATTGACAAAAATCTGTTAGATAATAGGAGCTTTTGAGGATAGAAACCAGTTCATCTCACTAGGTGCTTGTGGGAGTATCAATTAGAACAACTATTTTATAGAACACTTTAGGCAAAAATCAAAGAAAATTAAAGAAATCTCTTTCTTGCCCTGTAAATTTATTTATAGAAGTATATAACTTAGACTAAGTAACCCTCACAGGTATCACAGGGAAGTATTTAAAACAATGTTAATTGTACATTATATTATTTGCAATAAGAAAAGACTATAAACAATCAAAATATTTATCAATACAAAAATGGAAAAATAAGTAACAGTATATTCATACAATAAAACACTACACAAGCCAGGTGCAGTGGCACACACCTGTAATCCCAGCACTTTGGGAGGCTGAGACAGGAGAATTGCAAGTTCAAAGCCAGCCTCAGCGACGGCGAGGCGCTAAGCAACTCAGTGAGACCCTGTCTCTACATAAAACACAAAATAGGGCTGGGGATGTGGCTCAGTGGTCGAGTACCCCAGAGTTCAATCCCTGGTACCAAAAAAATAAAAATTTAGAAAAACAAAACAAAACACTACACAGAAACATGAAAAATTACCATTAAACATCAGTATTGAGATAGACTAAAAGGATAAGATTTTAATATTCGTTAATTCTATAGTGTTTATATGATAATATTTACATGCAGCTTAAAACATGCAAAAAATATTTTGACATTTTATATAACTTTTGGATCTTTACACAGATTGTCATAGTACAAAAACACACAGTAGAATGATTCAGCTTAAGCACAGTGGTTATTTCCACAGGGAAAGACAGGGGCATGGAAGCAGGGAAAGGGATCCAGGACTTGAATTGCATTTGAGATATTTCATTTTTTAAAATACGATGACAACACCAAAGGGTCTAGGGTAAAATCTGTGAATTTGATAGAGCTGAGCAATAGATATTTTAATGCTCATTATTTTATTTCATATATATATCTCTTTATGTTTGAAATGTTTATGATAAATACAAAAGAGGGCTGTGTACACCGATTTTTTTTTTGGACTGGGGACTGAACTGAGGAGCACTCGACCACTGAGCCACATCCCCAGCCCTATTTTGTGTTTTATGTAGAGACAGGATCTCACTGAGTTCCTTATTGCCCTGCCATTGCTAAGGCTTTGGACTTGCGATTCTCCTGTCTCTGCCTGCCAAAGTGCTGAGATTACAGGCATGCGCCACTGTGCCTGGCTCACCAAATTTTGACGAGCAGATTCCCATTCTTCAGGCGGTTGTGATTGTATGATAATTTCAGAGGAAGCTTTTCCTCCTTTTGTCATCTAAAAGTCACCTAGTCCACAAATGAACCAGTGTTAAATGCCTGCCACTCATCAGGACAAAACTGGTATATTAGTCAGCTTTGTATTACCATAAAAAGTAATGACAATTATCTATAAAAAGAAAAAGATTATTTCAGTTCTGAAGATTTCAATCTAAGATGAGGTGGCCACTTTGCTTGGGCCTCTGGCAGGAGTGGTACATCATGGTAGGAGCGCATGTCAAAGCAAACCGTTTACATTGTGAGCCAGGAAATAGAGATAGGATAGAGCCAGGACAATCCCCTTCAAGGGTATGTCCCTAAAGATCTAAGGCCTTTCCCTTAGAGGTCTATAGAATTCCCAGTACTGCTACCTTGAGGACCAAGCCTTAACAGATGGACCTTTTAGGGATACTCATCCAAGTCTGACCTAGCAGCTAGGTTTTGGGGATACAGTGGTGATAGAATCAGCTGTAGATACAGAGTATATCTACATATCTATATCTGTATCTATCATGATTTTTTCTTGTATACTTATAATTCCAAATTATAAATGTACAACCATAAATCATGATAGATGTCATGAAGAGAAGATGTAGGGAAATATGACAGAGGGTACAGGAATGGAGTGTGGAGTGGGAGAGGCATGTGCCTTGGCAGACACTGAGTTTAGGGGCCTGAAAGTGATTCACATCCCCCTCATCTTTGCCGGTCTCTACCATGCAGACTGGAAAGCTAAACATGACTTTGCAGATTCCTTGCAAGTGACACAGTTCTAACCAATTACATAGAGTTCAGAGTCTCTGGAGACAATGATCCCTCTTGAATACAAAAGCAAAGACCCACTGAAAGAAATAATAAAGTTGGAAGCAATTAGTGTGGGAGTGAAACGGGAAAATAGATAGACACTGGGTCCTGGATGACCTCACTGAGTTGTGGTACTGGCACTGGACTTTTGGACTTTTTTCAGTCAAGTAAATTAATATCTACTGGCTCAAGCCTCTATCAGCACAGTTTTCTCTTATTTGCAGTTCAACTAATCCCAAACAGATACACAAAAACAGGGTGGGCTTTTAGAAGAGGTGACATTTAAGTTGAGAGGCAAGAAATGAGAGAGCTAATCATGCAGAATGCAGGAAAGGAACAAGGAGGTGGGAGGGAACACCAGCAGAGAGAGGAACAGTGTGTTTCAGAGGCTTGGCACGTTTGAAGAACTCAAGGAAGCCCACTGAGCCAGGTGCTTAATAATGGCACTGTGAGCGCTTTGTAATTGGCTGGGAAGCTGGATATTTGACTCTCTTAGGTGCTAGGTTAAGAACAGCGCAGTTAATGATCTGTAAACAAAGACCAATTCAATAGCACCAAGGGGAGTTGCTGTTTTTAGACTCCTTTCTATGAAACAAAGAATTACCCTTAATTCATCTACTTGGATATTTGCAGGTTGATCTTTTGAAAGTGAAGTCTGCCAAGTCCTCCTGGAGTCCAGAAGTACAGCCTTCTCCACTCCCTTCCAACTGCCTAAGGTGGGGTATTAGCATCTTGTTCTCTTTGACATAAAGTAAATTACAATGATAGGATTTAACCACAGCCTAGCCAACCGTGTCTGAGGCATTCCCCATGTTACAAAGATTTCTATTTTGTGCTATATTTGTCTGAATGGGAAGAGGCAACTTCACTGTTGAAGAGCCTGACCTGAATAACACAATAAAAATCTAGTTCCTTTAATCCTGTCCTCACTGGGCACGAAGGAATGGGTTGGATGATTTTTCAGTGTGCTTCCAATTGGTCTAGTTCCCGAATCCTATACTCTTTTGGCAAAAGAAGGTGATTTTGTGAGATAGTATTCACTGAACACCTGGGTAGGCAGAGTGCCAGTGCTTGGAAGAAAATGTCCATTTTCATCTGAAAACAATCTTAATTTGATGGGTATTCTGCAAGTTTTTACCGGCTAGTTTAGAACAGACCTGGATATTTTTTCTTCGTTTCCAGGCCTTTTTCTTCCCCTTAGCTGTCTGCTGCTAAACTATAGTTATCTAACCCTTTTAATCTTTCATGGGCATCCTTTCCTCAGGCTCCTGAATTTATTCACTCTTGTTGCAATTCTCTGCACTTCCTCCAAATTGCTTGAGCTTCCCTAGTAATGAAGTGGTAGGAACACAATGTGTGGTGCCAGGTGCTGCTCAGCTAGAACTGTTCACAGAGGAACTGTTATCCTGCGTCCTTCTGCATAGCCAGCCTCAACCTGGACTTCTCTTCCATCTTGCCAGACTGCATGGCTGGCCTGAATTTAATTTGCAGACCACTGTGCCCCCTGGGTCTACTTTGGCATCTCTGCGATCTGGCGTCTGCTTCCCAGAGAACGGCTCTGTGTTTGGATTCTCTTTCCCCAGGTGTATTCACTACCTTGCCTTTTTTCAAATGTTCACAAAGTTATTATTCTCAGCCTACATACCTCAAGTCTCAAAGGTCGTTTACATTTCATTTCTGTTGCCTGAGCTGTTTGCAGTATTTTCCAAATTGGAATCATTAGTGAATTCCAAAAAACAGCAGCTTCTTCCTTTTTTCCATCCAGGTCATGAATGAGAATGCTTAAATACCAGTCAGAACTACAGTTGTGGCAACAACTTATTAGGTGGCACATCTTAATCCTCTTTGAGTAGCAATCTCTCCACCAGCATCATCACTCTGAAACTTCTGAGTTTACTAGAGTTTTCCAGCCAACTTTAAATCCACATACTCAATCTTCCAAATACTAATTGAATATTATGCCAGGTATTCTATTAGAGTCCAAACCATGTAAGGGCAATCACTGCCCTTCAAAAGGCTTCTCTCACTAGAGAGGAATTAAAGTTTTCCATAATTCAATATTTAATAAGCATCTTCAATGATCCCAGCATTGTTAGGTAGAGATTTCAAATAGGAAAAATAGAGTGTTCCAGCCTTCAATGAGTTTCCATTGTAACAGACAGTGGCATATGATTATCATAAAATGTAAGAACAAGAATGAAATATGTACCTGGAATATCAATCTTTCAGCCTCGGTTTCTTCATCTGTAAAATGGCACCCATGTTCTAAGTTAGAGGCTAATCAACACTTATTGCAGTGTATAACACAAAGTACTGAGAATGTTGTCATTAATCATAGTAACTGTAGGTATAATAACAAAATTATTATTATTACTATTATCTCCCATATTCAATCTTATTGACAGGGCTATGTTGGGCACTGTTATAGGAGAATTCAGAAACCTATAGTAGGTTCAGTACAAAAGAATACTGTGATGAATGCCAATACCATGGGTGGGCAGGAAGAGAATATTTAGACAAGTGATTATTGACCCTGCTAAATACACATAACTAAGCTACAGTGTGCAATGTGGTCTTCTGACTTGGGAGTGGCACAAAGTGCATAGGAAGTAACTGACTTTGTGTTGTAGGATAGGAAGAATCTGATGTCCTCTGTATGTTAGGAGCTGTACCACTCTGTGATTTTGGTCTCATACTAAATTGATTCAGAAACTCCAAGTGCATTTTAAGCTTGGAGTTTAAGAGGTCACGCAAAGCTGGGTGTGGATAAGATTTTGTGCTACCAAAATGAGGACATTCCTGCTTAGGGTAGCTGCAGAAATTCCATGTAGTGGTAAGCAACTGCTGTCCCATGACAAAGTTTTCGCTTATCTGCAGCAAAATGAGAATAAGGCCAGTGGAGACGAGATTTCATGCAACCAAGAGTTCTTAACTTAAAGGACTGATATTGTGCTCTTTCAATTTTGTAGGTGTTGAAATGTCATCTCTTTCATAAAAAGATGCTCTGATGATATTCCCTCTTAGATTGGGTCTTGAAATAAATTCCATAGTGCTTATTGCTGTGAAAGTTTATCTTCCATGGCTTTGAATACCATTGATAATGCTGATAACTCCTAAATGTATATCTAACAGCAAAATGTTCCTCTAGGCTTCCACCTTCCTGGCCTTGGATATCTCACAGACACCTTAAATTTATCAAATGCCGAAAGGAATTCTTAACTCATCCTTTCTTCCTTAACTGGTTCCTTCTCTTGGTTTTCAGTCTCAGAAACTGGTGTATTAAATGGTAAGTTGCTCCAGCTGCCAGGTATATAGGAAGTATCCTTTATTCTCCCTCTCTCATCTATCAATAAACTTCAGTGATTTTAGTTCCAAACTATATTATAAATCCAGGTAGTGACTAGCACCATGGTCACCACACCAGTTATATCTAGGCCACTGAAAGTTCATCCCAAATGCTCCTTGTACTCTTGTTTCCTTCCAATCCTTTCTCTAATAGCATCTGGAGGAATTTTTAAAAACATTAATCCTGCTTAATATTCTTTAATGGCCTTCTTTTACTCTTAGCATAAAGTTCACAATCTCTACCACTGCCTACAAGGCCATGCATAGTCTCAGGTTTGTTAACTATAAGCATCAATTCTTAAGGGGAAGATTTCCCTGACATACGCAGTCCATATAAAATCAATGTGTTACGTGCTCACAGAGGGTGATGTTTATTTATATCAGGAAACCGATCTCAACATGAAATATATATATATATACATAACATAATTTATTGAGAATATGAATATATGATTGAGACTATCTCCCCCACCAGACTGTATGATACTTTAGCACTTGTATCTAGCTTGTTTCTCATTGCATTCCCAGGGCATATTTTAGTAGCAACAGATAGTATATATTCAGTAAATATTCACTGAAATATTGTTATGGTTTATATATGAGGTATCCCCCAAACGCTCATGTGTGAGGCAATACAAGAACTTTCAAAGGTGAAATGATTAGATTATGGGAGTTGTAACCTGATTGGTGGATGAACCCACTGATCTGAATGAACTAGGTGGTAACTGTAGGCTGGTAGGGTGTAGCTGGAAAAGACAGGTCCACTGGAGGTGTGCCTTTGGGGTACCAGGGACTGACTTTCTTAAACCTTGAGCCAAAGTAAACTTTTCCTCCTCTACATTGTTCTTGTAAGGTATTTTGGTCACAGCAACAAAAAGCTAACTAAAACAAATACCAAGTGAGTGGAAAAGGGGGAAAAAATTAAACATTTTACTTAGTAAATGGTCTTTTAGAGCTTGTGGGAGGGTCCCAGTAGGAATAGCTAATAGTGGACTGGTTCTCTGCTTTCTGGGATGGATTTTTTTAAAAATTTAATTCTAGCTGTAGAGCTTCCAGAACTCTGAATGCTGGGCATGATTCTAAAACTCTTAAGTGTGTCCAAAAGAAAAAGAATAAATACACATGGTATCCATGTCAAATTGAAGTTTTGCATTTTGGAGGAATTTAATTGCATAATTTTGTCTGATTTGCTGATAAATTCTAGAGATAGAAAGACCTATTTACAGTGAAATAGATGCCCATATACCATTTGGCTCTACAGTATTCCAATTCATAATATCGGGCTATCAATTAGGAAAGCAAGATTCTCAGCCAGCCAATCAGATTGACATTCCCAGCAGCAGCTTGCATTCTAGCACTTGGATTATTGTATCAAACATTTTATTGGGATCCAGATGTTCTGGTTTCCAATCTTCCCTTTGTGAGTGGCTCACAGGTACGCCTGTCCAAAAACAAAGCAGTTGGTACTTAACTGGAGGGTCTCACACTTGTCAAATGTTCTCCAAATAATATCAAATTGCTTGTCATCTTTGTCAAAGTTACATACGAATGAGGTATTTGCTCTCTGTGTTGTAATTAAAAATTCCATTAAAAGAAATTTTGAATTCATTATCAACTTTTTTGGCATGAGTTGCTCTACAGAAAAACAAGCCATTTATAGCTGAAGCATTTACCAGCATTCAAAAGAATGCTGAATTCCAAAAGAGGCCCAAAGAAAGGCAGAGATATGGACCAGGTTAAAGGCAACATAAAGGAGGGCAACGGCAAGGGGCAGTGACGTTACTGATGAGGTAGTAATTCCTTTCATTCCAGCATTACCATATACAACTGTAATTCTCTAATTGGATTGTGCCATTTCATTAACATTGAGGACCACTGTCCCTAATGAGTCTCTTCAAAATGAGCGAACAGGAGGTAGCTTATTACAGCTCTCACTTATAATGTACCTATTTATCAGAAGGATATTATTGGAAAAAATTAATTGCATTATGGTGGGTGCTACTGAGCACATTTGGTTCTTAGGGTAATGATTAGCCTAAGTGGCTGATCATATTAATTGACTACTGAGAGTAGGCATCAGTGATGAGAGGGAAGCAAATAGATGTGTATCTCAGAAGGAAATTCCATTTCACACTAACATAGCTGAGGCTGGATGAGAAAGCAGCCCCAGCTCTGCCTGTAGCTGGTTAAACTAGGCATTTCCTTAAATTAGGACATAAATTAGTAATAGTAGTAATTCAATAGCAGGCTCCCTTTATTGAGCACTTACTATGTACCAGCAGTGAGGCTAAGCTCTTTAAATTCACAGTCTCACTTAATCCTCACAATAATAACCCATCAATATGCCTCACAACTTGCAAGTGATAACCAGGAAGCAAATCAATCAGTTTGACTCTAAAACTAGTACCCTTTGTCATAAACCTGTACACTTTAGGTCCAGACACAACAGAGTCTTTTTAGCACTAGCCCATTCTGTCAGCCTGAGGATAGCTTTACATCTGAGTTTAAGACCTCCAGGTATTCATTTGGATGAATATTTATTGAATATTCTATTTGTTTGTATATTGTTTAGACATATTGAAAAACACTATTATTTTTAGGATGAAATGGCTTTGCCTTTATGTCTGTGATTGTTAACAGTAATCTGCAAATAGCAATAAAGCCTGATTTTAAAAAGTAGCACTGATTCAAAATTTCCTAACTCTGTTAAGGAAAAGGAGTGACTAATAACTCTTCTTCTTTATCTAAAAACTGGTAATGAATCCAGGTAACGTGTATTGAAATATGCCATCTCAGAAATAGTAGCACCCCCTGCACAGATCTGTCTATGGCATTCTCCATCAGATATGACAATGGAGACAACTCAGGAAATCTTGACTGTCCTAATAATTATTTCAAGCACACAATTTTCACACCATGTGCTTCACTTTTTGGAAAAGTGAAAAGTTATGCATGATCAGTGCAGAGGGTGGATGTTAATGGAGTGATGCGGAAACAGGTTGCATAAAGGGGATGGGTATGATAAAGCAAGGGTCCTGAAAACCAGTGGATAAAGCAGATGCTCCTGAGAAGATTGATCCTGTTGGTGGGGTAACAGATATTGATATTTTAAAATAAAATAGTTTATAATGGAATTGGTAGCTATTTCAGTGTAAGATGGTGGGGGCAAAGGGTCTCCAGCAGTGCTGGAGTAAAACTTATGCATGAGATGAGAGAGGGGATCAAATGTTTGGTTGGAAAGCCTAGGAAACAGTGTAGAAATGTGAGTAAATGATGGAGAACGCTCGAATGGCAGGTGTTATGGTTTGAATATAGGTGTTCTCAAAAGCTCAGGTGCGAGGCAATGCAAGAATGTTCAGAGGTGAAATGATTGTTATGAGAACCTTAACCTAATCAGTGGATTAATCCATTGATATGGATTAACTCGATGGTAACTGTAGGCAGGTAGGGTTTGGCTGGAAGAAGTACCCTGGGGCTGTGCCTTTGGGGTTTACATTTTGTCCCTGATGCACAGAAGCTCCAAGTCCTGAGTTTCTTTCCTCTGCCATGCCCGTCTGCCATGGTGTTCTGCCTCACCTTAGTCCTAGAACTATGGAGTCAGCTTTCTCTGGACTGAGACCTCTGAAGCTGTGAGCCAAAGTAAAATTTCACTCCTCCAATTGTTCCTGTCAGGTCTTTTGGTCACAGCAATTAAAAAGCTGATGAAAACAGCTGGTGAGAGAGAATCTTAAAAGGATGGTAAGACACTTCTCAAAAGGGAGGTCCCCTCTGTAATCACTGCATTCAGTCTTAGGGGAATGAGATGGTACTGACAGCCTCTGTCCGGCAGCCCTGCAGCATGACCTGCCTCACTTCCTTTCCCACTCCCCACCTCCCACTCCTTACTTCCCACCCATCTTTCTAGACCCAGAGGTGTGAAAGTTTAGGGTCTTCCTGTTTAATGCTCTCCTTTCCTCTGGATCCCATTCCTCCACCTCTGCCACTTCTTAAGGACCATATATGTTAGTTTTTTTTTTCTCTTACCTTTTCCTACTACCAGTTCCTTCCCTTTAGCCTCAGCCTTGCTTAAGCTTTTCCACTCTTCGAATGACTGATCAACTCTGCACTTCCTTAAGCCACCATCCTGTCCATTCCCTCCTTTCTCCCGTCTTAAGTTCTTCACAGAGGACTCTGTTCACTCTCCCCGCATTCTCTCCTCAACTGACTACAGCCACTCCTGCGGTGAGATGGCTCTAACATAGTCACCTGAAGTCATGGTTTTCATAAGTTTAGGGGCATTTAAAGCCCTTATCTTGGATCTCAAAGCTTCAGTTTCACTTTGGATCACACCACTTTTCTGAACCTCTGTTCCTCTGCCTCTTACCTGCCTCTGTGACATTATGGGTCTCTTCTTCCCATCTTCATTGTTCCAGTATTTCTTGATTCCCTCTTCTTTGGTTCATTCTAAAAGCCAAGAGGCTCTTGCCTCTGCTCTGAGGCCTCATCTTCTCTCAGAGTTATTAACTGCCACTTAGGTGTTATAATTTATGAATTGGAGTTTCCTACTAGGAACTGTTGTTCACAAAGCAGAGGCTCATATCCAATCGCATGTTGGATACATTTCCTCAAATGTCATTTAGAAACCTTGAAATAAACATGACAAAAATGAGCACCTAACTTATCCCCTATACAGGATTCTTCTTCAGTATATGTATGTATACTGTAGTACTGATTGTCCAGTTAGTCAACTATAAACATGAGGGTCATCCTCACCAATGCTTATAAAATCAGTCGTAATGCATGGCTTTCTTAAGGTATTTTTAAAATTAGTCATCTCTGATTCATTCAATTATCCTTTCCTAATTCAGGTTCTTTCACCTACACTATAGCAATACTTCCTTACTATTCTCCTTAACTCTTTAGTCCATCTTCCATATTCCCCAGGGAGACCACATTATCACTGAATAACCATCATTATTGTTTCATTGAATTCCCGTAACCTACAGGATAAAATCTGAACTTTTAAACCTAAGATACAGGCCTCCTATAATCTGACCTCTAGAGACTCATTCTCTGCTAGTCTCTGCTGGATATTTTAAGCTCTAGTAATACTGATGGGTTTAATGACTCAGAATACACCATGTTATTTTTACCTCAAAGCTACACTTTTGCTACCTCCCTCCCACCCTGATTACCCTCCCCCATTTCTCCTAACTTCCTCCGAACTCCCTGACTCTAAAACTATAGTTGGGTCATTTTCTAAGCCACCAAGCACCTTGGCATGTCTTTTATCATTGTGCTTACCACACTACATGAACATCCTGTTTATACCTCTGTTTCCCCAATATAAATATGAAATCCTTAAGAACAAAGGTCTATATTGTTATTTCCCAGTGAATCTCTAAGTGCCTGAAGCAGATTCTGGGACATAGGAGGCACTCTTCTGATTTGTTAGTAATAAAATACTAACATAAACAAATATATGTATAGGATTTGGAATTTTTCAAATTGTCTTCCTACATAACATCTCCTTTAACTTGTAGGAAACTGCATATTTAATCTATTAAAAAAGGGACGCTTCAGCTGAAAACCATCTGAGCAACACAGCACAAAGACTATCAGAACACAGCCTATCATTACTTTAATAAGGAATTATGGCTGCCTCCAAAATTAAACTCAGGAATTAAAAAAGAGGAAATTCCAGGCTGGGATTGTGGCTCAGTGGTAGAGTGCTTGCTTCGCATGTGTGAGGCGCTGGGTTCGATCCTCAGCACCACATATAAATAAATGAATGAATAAAGGTCCATCAACAACTAAAAAAATTTTTTAAAAAAAGAGGAAATTCCAATTCACCATGTCAAAGTCTTATAATTTACTCCAGTGTTTTTGAGCTCTAAAATAGTTTGTGGTCATTTTCCTATGGTGATAACAGTATTTTACCTATTTCTACAATCTTTTCAGTAGAAGCATTAATCCTTCCTTCATCCACAAATTTCTAGTCCGTATGGAGTTGCCAATTCTCATTTTGTATTTTTATCTGATTTTTTGATTAACTTTTAGATGGCAGATGAATTCAAAAATTGGATTTTGTAAGTAAAAACATTAAACTGAAATGATGTTTGATTAAGACTTCTTTTGCCCAGTAGAATAGCAGTTATCAAATGCTATTTTTGCTCAGGAAGCAAATACAGTTAAGTTATAAAACCTGCAGCCTATTATCAATACATTTAATGTGTTTTCTTTGAGACAAATAGCTTTACCTTTTGACCTAGAGAAAAAGAAGCCTTATAGCAACAAACAAGCTCATGCTTTAAATGCTGTTCAGAATTTTAATAATGGTTTGTTCAATATTTGGATTCAATTCCCTAAGGATAAGAGAAACCAAATTAGATTATTTAGTTAGTACTTCCTTACTAAAGGGAAAAATATCATCTGCATACAATATCAATAAATTCACAGTTTTATTCCATTTCCATTTCTAAGTGACTACCATAGAGAAGAAAGAGTCATTGGGATAGATGGCAAATACAGAGCTCAGCATTCTAGTTCCAACATCTTCCTTTGTTCTGTGTAACTGTGAAGGGCAATATTCTTTCTTTTCCTCCACTTTGCAAAAGTCATGGAAACTAGAATTTGTCTATTACCAGAAGGAAGACAATCTGGGCCTGAAATAAATCATAGTATTGTCTGGTGATTGTCATTCTGTTAAAAGATACTTAAAAAGTTCAACAGTGATGTTAGAATTCCTGGTATCCTGGTTTATACATAATCATGTCTTCCAAATGCCAGGCGAGAGATTATGACAAAGAACCACAGAATTTCTAAATGCATAAAAATGCTGGTAAACACAAAGTACTTACTGTGTGCCAGAAATTTTTCTAAGCATTTTATAGGTAGTAGCTCATTTTGTTCCCTCAGCCATTCTGAGAGGATGTTCTATGGTAGGAACTTCCTATGGTTCCTACCATAGAGCATGCCCTTCCCTCTCCCCAACACTGCTTCTCCCATGGCCTACTGCCTTACCTATTATTCACTGGTATTCCATAGAGATGATTTTATATTGTAGATGGTCCCACTTCATGTTGAAAAAGTTCTTGTCTAACAGTCTTAGACAAGGATCTGAGAAAACATTTGTTCTAACCAAGACCCAGAGAAGCTACCTGATGTGTCCAATGTCACACATCTCACTGGTGGCAAATCAGAATCTACAACACAAGTATCCTGACCCCCTATCTAACTTGCTTATTCCATAATTCTTTTCTTATGTGTAAGGTGAGGAACTCATTTACTTCAAACCTATTTTCTAACTACCTATGGCATGCCAGGCATTTTATACACTGGAGATATGGTTGTAAAGACAGAAAATACCTAGCCTTATTGAGTCATGCTATTCAAATCACTAAGTAAATAGGGATTTACTGAGCCCCATGTATGCACTGAGCTTCAGAGAAGTTCTGTTCTTCAGAGGTAGTGCTGGTTGAAGTAGGGGAGGGAGGGGTATAAAGAATTATCCTTGATCTCAAAGGGGTTACATAAAAGACAGGAGATGCATGAAATATTCACAGGAAAACACAAAACAGCATATCATTATGAGCCTAGTTGTGTAGTCAATGAATACCAAGGGACTTCAGAGAAGGAGAGCACTATGCTATGGTTTGAATGTCCCCTCCCAAACTCATGTTGAAATATAATTGCCATCCTGGAAGTGTTTCCCAGCTTCCTGAGTCCCCAGGATGCACTGAGCCCCAAGACACCCTCAGCTGCCACCAGCTCCTGCCCGACGTGTGAATGACAGAGGTGGTACCATTCAGTACCTTCAGTGAGGTCAGCCTGCATCTCCTCTGCCACGATGACACAGACACTGAGAAGCAACTGTGTGGCGACTGGTTCCCCACAGAATACCTAGACGCATGGTACAGTGACATCACATCCAACGAGAAGTTCATCTCCCTTGCTGCAACCTACAGAGGTGCCATTGTGGGAATGACAGTAGCTGAAATTAAGAGCAGGACCAAAATACATAAAGAGGTTCTCTTTTTACTTGAAAGTTTAAAGGATCACATATCAACCACTGCCCAGGACCACTGCAAAGCCATCTACCTGCCTTTCCTCACCATCAACAACACAGCAATAAACTTCTATGAAAGGAGAGATTTTAGGCAGCATCGCTGTCTGCCCTATTACTACTGGATCGGAGGGGTCCTCAAAGATGGCTTCGCCTACTCCCTCTACACCAATAGTGGCCACTCTCCCTGGCCCATCTTGGACTACATCCAGCACCTGGGCTCAGCACTAGCCAACCTGAGCCCCTGCTTCATCCTACACAGGATTTACGGCCAGGCCCATAGCCTGCTCTGCAGCTTCCTACCATGGTCAGGCATTTCCACCAAGGGTGGCATCAAGTACGGTGGCACCATGTGATGCCAGCTGCATAGCCTCTGCCAGGCTGCACCCATCAGCACCCTGCAGGGCCCACCTTCCTGTCCATGATTTTTGCTTTCCTCTACAAGAAGCTGGTGGCCACCTGCCGGCCTGTTGGCCTGCCCTAGCTGCTGGCCCGGTGCTACGCCGGCTCAGGAGCAGAGCATGTATCTGGTCTCCAACAGGCACCCTGGCTCTCCTACCTGTTTTTGGAAACCTCTGCCAGGTGCCCTGGTTCCTGCCTCCATGCACTTGCTCCATCCCCTCAGCCCTGCCAGGTCTGCCTGCATTCGCTGGAAAGGGGCTGTCCTCACCAGCCTCTCCCACTCCACAGCCTGTTCTTTCAGCTCCTTCCTTCAAAGCCAGACTAAACTTTCTGCTCTGAAGGAGAAACATAAATATTGTGGACACCCTTGATCCGGAAGACACAGGAGCCTCAGAAGAAGGGCAGTAAAGGGAATTTCAGGCTTTTATCCAGGACCAGCCCCAAGAAGCCTAGAGGATAGGGGACAGCCCTACCCTCCACAAAAGGCTGTGGAGGGATGGACAGAGTGGGGTTGGCTGTTGAGAAGAGTAGTTCTAGTAGAACTAGTGCCAGGGCCTAGTTCTGGCACAGGTAATCAGATAATGGGACAGTTCCTTCTTCCTCAATGGCATCCTACTGTCTGCTTCCTGTTTCCCGAGAGATCGTCCTGCCTGCTGGATTGTGGTATGTTGCATGCAGCTGACCTTCCTGGGAGCAGGACCAAAGACAGGCACCCATGAGGCACTTGCCCATCTTTCCATAAGCTGAAGCTATGAAGCTTGGTTAGATGCATATAGGAGGGGGCTGAGCTCCCCAGTGGGCATCGTGGCTGCTGAGGGCTTGTGTGGCCTGGCCTTGGGGTCAAGGGCAGTCAGTACCTGAGGCATCTCAGCCTCCGAGGGCTGAGGCCATGTCAGCAGCATGTGCGCCCCACACTTCCAGCATCCCTCACCCTGCACCACGCAAGCTGCCAGTGTCCTGCCTAGTGTTGCTGCAGTGTCATGGGAGCCAGTGCACAGGGTCCGTCGCTTCGCCAGCCCTCAGAGGAGGGAAGAACTGCTCAGCAGACGGGGCCTTGGTGACTAGGTGCTCCCTTCTTCAGCATTTCCCAGCCTGAGGCTCTCGGTGCTAGAGGCAGCCCAAGGCCTTCACTTGTCCTCACAGTTCAGGCAGGCCCCAGGCAGGAAGAGTGTCCCTTTCCCTGGACAGCTCTGGCCAGTGGGTGTCCTGGGTTGTGTTGATTGGTGTCAGCTATGTGCTGAGGCCCCAGTTCTGTGTCCTCTTTCTTCACAATCAACAATGAAAATCATGTAATTTTTATTTCTGCCCCATGCGGTCAGGGAAGAGTCTTCCAGAAGGTTCTGCCTTGGACGTTCATAACCCAGTTTAGAGGCCTTGCCCTGTCGCTCCCTCCTTCCCCTAATCACTGCAGTGTCCAGCTCAGTGTTGAACAGATTGTAGTCTTTTGTCTCATTACAAATAAATAGATTTCATCTGGTCAAAAAAAAAAAAAGAAAAGAAAAGAAAAGAAATTTAATTGTCTTCCTAACAGAGTTTAAAGTTGGGATCTTTCAGAGGTGATAAGGTCAGGAGGACTCTACCTTCACGAATGGATGTGTGTTGTCATTGAGGGAGTAGTTATCAGGAGGCAGACTGGGTTTGCTAAAATAGCAAATTCCACCTGATCTCCTCTCAGTCTGTGTGATGCTTGCTTGCTTGCCCTTCTGCAATGTTATGAGGCACCACAAAAACCCTCCCTAGATGTTGGCACCATCCTCTTGGACTCCCAGCCTCCAGAATTTTAAGCCAGGTACATCTTTTCTTTATAAATTACCTAGTCTGTGGAATTCTGTGAATACAGCAGTAAATGGACTAAGACAGGGAAATCCAGGAAGTGGATGAAATCTGAGTGTGTGCATTGTGGAGAGAGTAGAGGTGAATGTGGTGGTTACCTACATGGAGCATGCCTCAGCTACAGATGCAGACATGAGTGTATTTTAAATGCATAGGGCTGAGTGAATAAAGTAAGAAAACAGCTGAATTTTAACATGTTATTTATGTAAATTAATATAAATGTGCATTTAACAAAACACTTTTTTTTTGGTACCAGGGATTGAACTCAGGGGTACTCAGGGGTACTCGACCACTGAGCCACATCCCCAGCCCTATTTTGTGTTTTATGTAGAGACAGGGTCTCACTGAGTTGCTTAGTGCCTCACCGTTGCTGACACTGGCTTTGAACTTGTGATTCTCCTATCTCAGCCTCCCAAAGTGCTGGGATTACAGGTGTGCACCACCATGCCCAGCTTCACAAAATACTTTTTGAGGAAGAATGTATGCAATAAAAAAAGATGCACATAAAACATAATAGAATGAGGCCCTGGGTTCAATCCTCAGCACGAGGAGAAGGAGGAGGAGAGGAGAAAGAATAAGAAATATAATGGAATGCTTGCTTATGCAGAGAGGGAGTGAAGGAATAGGAATAAATATAATCAGTGCCATAATCAATTGATTCATTGAAAAACAAAATCAAGGTCCTTGCAGACCAAGGTTGACCTGATTATGTCAATTGTCTATCATCAAGTCCAAGGAAAAAAATTCAAGGTGGTCTAGAATGGACACAGTATACATTGGAAGGAATGGGCCATATTCAGACTAAGAGAAGAATGAGAAAGGTCTTCTGGATGAGAGCACACGATGAGATAACAGAGATATGCTGTCCTTGGAGAAGAAAGTGTGGTGGAGATAACGGAGGAAACATGGGTCGATATGCGGCCTGAACCTCATAGAGGAATCTTCAGAGGCCAGACAGAGGCCTGCGAGCAGATATGGTAGAAAACATGGACTCAAGTGGAGTTCCCAAGCATGTGGGTGGTGCAGAGAGAAAGGAGAATAAGGGGAGTCTGGCAGCATTTGCAGGAAGAAAGACCAAGATGTTCAGGCATCTAGAAATCCAAGCTGTGGACATTTAACTATGAATGGATGAGGTGACCAAGGCAATGAGAAAGAGATGAACAAGGAGCATTGCTGTGGTCTGAATTTCGTTTGCTCCCTCTGAAATTTATGTTGAAATTTGACTTCCATTGTGGCAGTGTTGGATGTGGGGCCTTTAAAAGGTAAGTGATTAAGTCAGTCATTGAAAAGAATAATTTTCTCATGGGAGTGAGTTCTTACTGTCATCAGACTGAATTATTTTTTTAGAGAGCAAGTTATTATAAGGTGAGAATGTCCCTCATAGTTTCTCTTCTGTGGGTGCTTGCTTGCCCTATCACCTTTGGCCACTTATTGATCATGTATAAAAGCCTTCACCATGCTACTGCCATGTCCTTGGACTTTCCAGCCTCCATAACCATGAGTTAAATAAACTTCCTTCCTTTTAAATTACCATTCTCAAGTATTGTGTTGTAGCAACAGAAAACAGGTAAGACAGATGCAGTCCCTGAGAAGATCATGATGCTACAGGGATATATTAGTAGATTCCTCATACAGGACATTTTCAAAAGTTTGCTTCTGAGTAGTCGTGGTTCCCCAAAGCAGTTAAGTGGGTCACTTGCTTAGCTTTCCTTAGTGGTAGATTAATTAGCCAGCTGTAACTCCCGGATCTCTATTTTTAAATAATGACTTGCATAAATCTCCAAAGACAAGAACTCACCACTGGTACACAGCACAATCCAGCAGCTGCAAGTTATTATGCCCAGTGGAAATTAAATATCTTTTAGGGAAATCATGCAAGATCTCATGATAAATATGAAATTAACCCCTGCCACCTCTATGCCCACCTCATTTCTTCGCTTGCCTGCCATCCTAATAAGCAGAGTCTCTAGGGTCCTGAAATGACAGCAGAATTGGTAATATTTTAAAAAGGCATTATTCATCTATGAGCATCCACAGAACATATAGCCTGTGTCCTTGATTGGGCTAGAAACTCTGGAAATCAAACATTGATACACATACTCTATGGTCCCTCTCCTTAATACCTTGAACCCAAGGTCAGACGGAGATACTTACAATGCCAGGGATGAAAATAATCTCATGATCTTCATAATTTTTCTTCCTCCACCTACTACCCACAAATTCATACTTCTTTCCTTCTTGCCAAATACATTCTGGTTCTTTTTTTACTTCCTTCTTTACTTACAAGCTCCAGCTTTCAGATAACACATGACTTTTTACTTTCCCTTTCACTCCCCATTTTTCTGTTAGGTTTGGGTTCTTGCAGTGTGTGGGGGATATGAAACACTGTGTTCTCAAACTGCAAACAGAGTAAAGGGGATGCGAGAGCTGGCCCTAAGTAGCTCCTGACTCCAGCAAAGCTGCTGTAGAAGGGCTGTAAAGCTGTAAGACATTTGTGTTCAGATGCCATTTGTAAATGCATGTTTAATAAGACTAATATCGAACAACCCCATGGTTTTGGCAGGAAACTCTTGCCTGGGTGAATAGAAATGGAATCCTCAAGTTTCCCAAGTTATTGTAAAGAGTTCACAATACATTCCTGACTTCCCACTTGAGCACTAATGATCAAGAAACCAGGAGAAGAAAAAGAATCAATGCCTCAAAATAGGTGGCATGATTTGGGGTCAGAAGTGAGGCAGAGGAAATCAGCAAAAATCTGAAAAGAGAAACAGGTGATGGTCATCACAGCATTGCTGCCTGGAGAGACTGTGGTTCAAGCTCAGTGTGGAGTTGGAATTGGCTAATAAAGGTCCTCTCAGCTCTCCACATGCTCCAGCATCTCTCTGCCTTTCCCACGGAGGGCTGCAAACTCCAATGCTGCTGAGCAGTACTGTTCTCCTCTTTCTGCCTGAGTTCAGTCTTGGCTGCAGCCTAGGCCCTCCCCTTGACCTTTTACCTCTTATGCCAAGGAGTTAACACGGTGCCTGCCTCCAGCTAATAAGTTTCCAACATTGCTGAACTGAGTCAATCTTATCAATTTTGTGAACTTCTGCCTTTGGCATAAAGGTCATTATTGTGTTTTGCACCTGGAATCACATTGTAATGAAACAGATCACATTCTCTTACAGTCAATGAGGGGGAAAAAAAGCACACAAAATGGAAATTACTCCTAAAATGACCTTGCTAAATTTCTATGTCTGGCTAACAGAGCCTGTTTCTTTCTATACATCAAGAAACTGACATGGCAGCTTTGTCATACAACCAGGCAGCCCAATCCCATGTTAGCAAACATGCTATTATGGAACATATGGCATAAGCCCATTAATACTGTGCACAGTTGATGAATTCCCAATGTAGTACCTGTGATGTTTACTGATTCACTGCCACTCTGCCCCGGGCTGCTTTCAAACATGTCAGAAAAATAAAATGTCCATATTTGCATTAGAAAGTTATTCCATATTTACTCATGCTAATAAAAACAAAAGCTTGCTTTTTAAGGAAGGAGCAAGCTCCGTAATCAATTTTCTGAAAGGCCCAGGCATTTGACATGTTCTGCAAATATTGCATTCACTGGATAGCACCTTGAACAACAGCATAGGCTGGCTCTGCAACTTCTCACCTCTTCCTTGGTACATACTATCTTTCAGCAGACAGCCACCCTTAAGGGTAGTACTTGCAGAACATTCACTGTCTAAAAAACTTGCCTTAGTTTTTTCCTTAGTGCACAAAGAAATATTTGACGAACCAGTGAACAAATTAGCTATAAGAATAGCTATGACTTGATGGTGCCCTAAAACTTTTCTATCCATTTCATTGAAAACCAGCTCCCTCTTCCAGCAGCCTGACACTCCTTTCTTGACTGGAATATAGCCTTTGGGGTCATCACATAGAGCATGAAATTCTGGCTCTGAAAATCACTTGTAATGTTTTTGTTTTGTTTCATTTTGTTTTTATGGTACCAGAGATTGAACTCAGTGGCATTTGACACTGAGCCATATCCCCAGGCCTATTTTGCATTTTATTTAGAGACAGGGTCTCACTGAGTTGCTTAGCGCCTCACTTTTTACTGAGGCTGGCTTTGAACTTGGCGATCCTCCTGCCTCAGCCTCCTGAGCTGCTGGGATTACAAGCGTTTATCACCACGCCTGGCACTTGTAATGTTATGAACAAGTCACTTAACCTCTTTGGGCCTCTATCCCCTTATCTATAAAATGAGTGTCTTCTAAAGATTCTTTAAGTCATAAGAGACAGAAACTCACTTCAAACTATTTTAAAAGGAACACAAAGAATATCTTTATTGGTCCACATGGCTAGGATGGATATTGAGATATCTGAACAAATTAGGTACCAAGGCCTCAAATGCTAGTACTGTACTCAAAGTAAAGCCACCAGAATTAACTTCTTCCTTCGTGTCTCACTCAGCTCATCTCTGCTTGACTTCACACTTATCCACTGCAGCTATACTTTCTTCACTTGGCAATCCACTGGATTCTTTTAGTTCCAATATCACATTCCTGAAGCATAATAAACCCTTAGGTAAGGGTGCTTATTCTTTTTTTAGAAATTTTTTAAGGCATTTAATGGGCCTTTATTTTATTCATTTATTTATATGTGGTGCTGAGAATTGAATCCATTGCCTCCAACATGCTATGCAAGCATTCTGCCACGGAGCCACAACCCCAGCCCAAGGGTGCTTATTCTTGCATTCAAATCCAATGCTTATTTAGTGTTCCAGAGGAGGCCTCAGGTTGGCCCTGCTGGTCTACCTGTTTATCAGAGGATAAGAGGTCTGTTAAACCATAAGTCCTAAGTTTTCAATTCTGTGAATATTTCAACAAAATTGACACAGGCACTTTTAAATTGATTGAAAATCATAATTTACAGCTTATATCCTTCATATAAATTTTCATATCTAAACAAAATATATGTACACATGTATATTTTCAAATTCTCTGATCATTCACTCAGTACTTTCCTCAAAAAAAGAGACCTTTAAAAACATAATTATTATTTCAAACTTAGAGTAAGTGGTACATTTATTGCTCAGTTTAAGTATTTGTAGGTGTTCCATATCTGGGATGATGGGATGAAACAGATAAATCAGAAACAGAGTCAAGTCCACCACAGCATGTGAAAGGTAGTGGCCAGAATGAGTTACCAGAAGAATAGGGATAAAATCCCTACTAAGAAAATAAGATGCAAATAAAAACTATCCTTCCACCGACCTGTCAACCTAGGTGTGCAGGTCTTGGCATGCAGTAGTGCTGAATGTGTTCTGTAAACCTTCAAAAGTTATACATGAGCTCTAAAAAAACAGTTATCAAATTCTATTTATTATTTCTCTACTTTAGGATAAAAATTGCTGAGGAAAGTATCAATGACAACTATAATGATAATACTTAACACTGAAGGAGCGATTGATTACTATATGTCATGAACTGCTTTCTTAACGTCTCATATATATGAACTGTGAAATAGGTACTATGATTACCTCCAGTTTTCATGTCAGTGAAGTCATGCAGAGAAAGAAAATCAACTTTCCCAAAGTCACATAACTAGTGGTAGGGCCAGAGTTCATAATGCCAACCACCAGGCCATGCTGCCTTTCCATTTTTCCTGCACCAGAGTATGGGCTATCCATCAAAAAGCAACTCATATTTTGCACAGTACTCTGCATCTTTTCCTTGATGCACTGAAAACTCTACAAGATTGGTAATTGGGTCTATCTTACTCATAGTTGCATAAATATGCCATCTTATGGTTTACATGACTGATATGAAGAGTAGAGATAATTAGGATCAGGCTAGACTTTTAGTTGAGTGTCTGAATATCATTCAAATAATAGTGCTGTTGAAAATGAATATGTACATCCATTTTTCTGAAACTCAGAAAAGATGCATAATATTCAGATGCCTAATAACTTGGCTGCTAGTTAATCATGTTTGACACTTATATAGCACTTCACCTTTTAAAATCATTTTAGAATATGTTAGTTCATTAATCCCGACAACATCCATGTCAGACAGGAAAGATTCCTGATCCTGCCTCTGATCTCTCTACCATCTGGTGTCTAAACACTTGGCCATCTAAGGAAAGAAGAAAAGAATTGAAGAAACCAAGCAAGGCAGCATGCAGACAAGAATGACAGAGACTTGGAGGGAGAGAATGTAAAGGGAGTGTCTTCTGCCTTTGGAGAGGTTTGTCCTTGACACATAAACTTTCAACATGCAATGTCTACATAATGATAGTTATTCACCCTTGATTGGTTAAACTACAAGAAAACAGCAACCAAGCTTCATCTTCAACATCAAATGCCTATACCTCAATCGCTTGACCCTATCAATGACCATTTCTACTGATTAAGAAGTGCTTCTAGTTTTAAGTTTTCTTCATATTTGCATACTTACATGTCAAGTCCTGGTTCCCACCCCAACTTCTACTTCTCTAAAAAAAAACCAAACACCACCACCACAAATTGGCCTTATGTTAACATCTGGTATGCTTTTAGCTGGGCTCAGTATGGATTTCTTTATGTTTCTTTGTCATTTGGAGGCATTCCCATTAATAGAATGACATTAAAATCAAACCCAAACCAGACTGACATACAGTGCAAATGCCTAGTTAGTGAAGAAACATCTTCTTTTTAGCATCAGCTCATTCTGCTTTCTCAGATTGCTAAAGATTAAAGGCAAGGCAGCAAAGGAAAATACTGATAAACTCATATTCTAGGATCAGGAAGACCTGGGTTCAAACTGATTAAACTAATGACTAACTGTGTGACCCTAGGCAACTTGCTCACTCTCTCTGAGTGTAGAGTAACTTCAGAACCTCCTCATAGAACTGTTGCAAGATTAGATAATCATTCATAGGCTTAGCACTGATGCAGTGAATGCTCAGAGGTAAATATGATTTACTGTCTCCAGGTTTCTTTGATAGTCTCACATTCCATTTTAAGGTATGATATTCAAACTACCTGCAAATGATAAGCCTAAGAATTCTAGCTATGATTGCCTGGGAAACAGGAATATACTGCGGTTTGTGTTAACACATAAGGATCTTTATCCAACCAGGCTGGCAATAGAAATGCTCTAAATCACCCAAAAGGTCAGATACTTGTCAGCAGTTAGCAGACTAATATGCAATGCCGACCCTGGGCAAAGTCAGGCAATAGACGATTTGTCTACCATGAGCCTATATTTTTTTCCTTGTGCCCTGCTCCCTCTTCTTGGGATGCTATCCTCATTCTATTTTATTTGGGGGCAATTGAGGGCTTTTCAGATGCCTTGGAAGATTGAACAAATAAATGATCACTTTACCTACTCATGAGTGTTACTTTGGCAACATAAGACTCTAACGGTTCCTAATGTTAGCTTTTGCCTGTTTCCTATAACCACATTATTAATTTGGAAGTGTGATCTTTTAGCTCTTTCCCCTCTTTCAAACAGCTACCAAGATAATACATGATAAAGGGGCAAGGCAATGTCTCTGATTTCCTTTTAGCCTGGGACATGCAAGGATTTTAGGAGTTGGGGAAGGTGGTACCAAGTTCATGGGTTAATTTTCCATATCTAAAAATGTATATCCTTTAAAAAAAAAACTGTCCACTGGAAGAAAAAAGTAGAAGGAAGCATTCAAACCATAGTGCTGAAGCAGGATGAACACTTATTTTGCAGACACAATTACAACTGCCAGGGGATAAAATTTTTTCAAAACTATTTAATCTCTGAAATGGGCAATAAGCTTGTCAGCCTCTTGGGCATTTCAACCTTGATGCAATGGTTCATAGCGAATCTTTCCATGACCAAAATTCATCAGATTCATCAAGTGTCTTCATTCCCTCACAATAAAAGTCTTTTAAGACTCTGAGGATGAAGCAAGCTTTGTGTGTGCAATATATGCTTCTCTCTATCACCAATGCAAAACCTGGGGATGTGCACAAAAAAAGGGACTTGAAAAATGAGGATATTCATCTTGCAAGTGTTTGAGATGCTATTTCTAAGCTAATCTCCCCTACAAATCAAGGAGATCAATTCAATTCAAGTCCTATTCAAGCTTGTCTTCTAGAACATCTAGTAAATCCTCAAAAACATGAATTGTGTACTTGTTTTGTGTCTCACTTTCTATCCATCCTCCTTTCAGCCCCATGAGTTCATTATGGCTCTGGGAAGTATTAAGAATTGGCTGAAATTAGCTTTTTTTTTTTTTTGCTATCACATCTATTAATGACTGCAACATCATAAACAATAAAGTTTAATTAGGAACTAAAGTGTCTACAGCAATTAATATGAAGGAAGTATTCAAAAACACAGCAGGAAGGATCATATTTTTAAAACATTTAAATTGCAAATGATGTTATTGATGGAACTTTTAAAAGAAAATTTGTGTTTGGATAAAAAAAAAGAGAGAGACAAGTCTGAAGTGAAGAATTGACTCAATGGCATTTACAGACAAATAAATATTTAGGATGGATCAATTTGCAACCATGAGCAGATGCTTCAGGAAATATATAGAGCTAATGGGAGCTGTCTTTAATTTCTACCTCACTGAGTCAATGAGAAAAAAATCAACTTAAAGGATTCCAGAGTAATGACATGACTCATTAGTGTTAAGGCCACTTCAAATTAAAGGATTCATCTTCAGTTACTGAGAGAAGAAAATTATTAATGAGCTTCATGCATGAATATTTGGAAAGAGCTGTAACTCACATTTTGGATTTAAAACCACCTGAAGCTGTAACCACAAGGATTTTATGTTTCTTGGACCAGATTCTAAAAAAAATTTGTCTCCCTTTGATTCTGTAGCTCATTGCCTGATAAACAAGGCTAGGGATGAGGTTGTGTACCCACCAGTCAATTGATCTAGGAGTGCTGTGAATGATAAAGTCAGGGTAAACACTGGAGAGAAGGAAAAATACTATCACCATGGTGAGACAGCAAAAGAAGGAAGAAGACAAGCCCTCCTTCCACTAAGTTTATATTCCAAAATATAATGGTAGTGAAATCAGAAGACAATGAAACATGAAGAGAGCTCAGCCATTTCTTTCTGAATGCTATGAAGTCCATAGCTGAGTCTGTCACTGTTTTTGGCATTTGCTCTTGAGTTTGGAATTTGACAGACTGCTTCTATCTTTAACACTTTCACATATTAGGCTCACTTGAGAGAGGTGTGTCCATTTGAAGTCTCTGGAAACCAAAATTTGGTGTTTGGAGGAAGTATGCTGAATAAATTATCTTCATCCCTGAAAACAAGTGAAAAAATAACTGTTTCATGAAAAATGATATATTTGTCTGGAAAAATATATGAAAAGTCCAGAATATGAGGATTAAAAGGGGTAGGGAAGTTTATAGACAGTAATGGTTCTTCTTTTTTTTTTTTAAATTTCTTCTTAGTTGTAGATGGACACAATGTCTTTATTTTATTGCTTTGTATGTGGTGCTGAGGATCGAACCCAGGGCCTCACGCATGCGAGGAAAGCACTCTACCGCTGAGCCACTATCCCAGCCCAGTAATGGTTCTTCTTGAACCACTTGTGAGAAAGACGTTAGATTAAGAGCATCTCCTTAGGGTTGGAATACTGAAATAAAAATGGAGATTTATTCTTTGATTCTTGGGATGATCTATTAGTAACTCATTTCCAAGTTAGGAAGAGGAAGGCAGAGGCATCATGACATTTTTGGGACTCCTTCCTGGTGTCCAGGAACATGGACATTTTCAATTCCTAGTAGAATTGTGTTTCTTCTTCCTCTGTATTTGAATTGCAAAGGAATAAAAGCATAGCATTCTCTGTTGAAGTTCTTCAAGTTGACAGTCTGATACTCTAATCTATATACATTTATTTACTTTTCAATTTAAATTCAAAGCCAGAGTTCATAAGTACTTTCACAAAAAGCTGCAGACCTGGAGGAGGTGCTCCCTGGCTCCTCTGTACAGGTAGAGTTTTGGTCTCCTCATTTTGATCAATTAATATTTCAGAGAGTTAACTTTTTACTGAAATTGTAGTAGATGTCATTTTCCAGGAAGTCATTTACATTGCTATTCATTTTCTTTTCAGTGCCTTGTTTATGACTAAAAAATGCACTGATGATTTCATAATGAGAGTATATTATGTAGAAATGGGAATATAATCTTTGAAAAGCATGACTTTTTATGTGTTAGGTAACATTTCTCTTCAATTCTCCTTTCATGTGATTGTTTTTTCTTTTCTAGAGGGAAATATAAGTGTTAGGAGAGAACTGAAATATATAGAACAAATTATATATATATTTCTTGAACTACTAAAAAATCTAGAGGGACCAGATGATTAAAGTTCTTCATTTTTAAAGAACTTACTTTGAGAAATCTCAGAAGCTGGAAATAGATTGTTTTCATTATTGCTTAAGTTTTGTTAGAGACATCGAATATTGGGTCTGTAATGAATCGAAATATTTGTTTCCATTTTTCTAATGTTATAGATAATATTATGGACTGTTAAAAGCAATACTTCTCACCCTATGAAAAATACCATTTAAATCATTGACTATGAACTTTACATAGGTGTTTATTTCTTATTTTATAATCATTAAATAAATGAATGATGAGCACTTACTTTGATAAGAGTTATGGTAGGAATAAACATGAATATAACATATAGCTTTTTTTTTCATTGTTGTTAACAGGAATTGAATCTGGGGCGATCAACCATAGAGTCACATCCCTAGTGCTTTTTATGATTTATTTATTTATTTATTTATTTATTTATTTATTTATTTGGGCAGGGAGGTGGGTACCAGGAATTGAACTCAGAAGCACTCAACCACTAGCCACATCCCTAGCCTTATTTTATTTAGAGACAGGCTCTCACTGAGTTGCTTAGCATCTCACTGTTGCTGAGACTAGCTTTGAACTCTCGATCCTCCTGTCTCAGCCCCCTGAGCTGCTGGGATTGCAGGCATGTGTCACTGTGCCCGGCTTCTCCTTTTTATTTTTATTTTAAATTTTGAGCCAGGGTCTTGCTAAGTTGCTCAGGGCCTCGATAAGTTGCTGAGGCTGGCTTTGAACTTGCTATCCTCCTGCCTCAGCCTCCCATGTCATTGTGATAACAAGCATGCATCACTGCACCTGGCATAACATGTAGTTTTTGCCATTAACAATTTTTAAAAATTTTTTGTCATTAACCAATTTATAATATAGTTGTAGAGACAGATATTATGAGTTACTTTAATATAGGGCAAAAGATTCAAAATACTAAGGAATTTGTATCTCAATATGGCTTGCTGAGGGTATATGTTTACCTATCTTCCCTCTCAATTTATCACTGATATGAACTTTTAACAAACCATTGTAAATGTCATGGCAAGACTGGAAAACTGGTCTCTCTAAAGCAGAGCACATACTGATAGAACTTTGGGGAAAACATAATAGATTGATGTGCTTATTAATTCCATGAAGACTAAGGTAGTTTGCTTTAGGTCAATTTACCTGCTGAGAAGAATTTTAAGAAGAAAAATAAACTAAGATAAACACAAAAATCATGTTTAAATTACATTATAAATGATTGAGACTGGGCTGGGGTTATAGCTCAGTGGGAAAGCACTTGCCTAGCACATGTGAGGCACAGGCTTCAATCCGCAGCACAACATTAAATTAATTCATTAAATAAAGGTATTGTGTCCATCTACAACTAGAAACATATTTATTGTATATTTTGTATATTAATCTATTTATATGTTTAAAATATATATATATATATATATATTTTTTTTTTAAATGATTGAGAGAGGCTAAAATAATGGGAAAGGGAGGCTCTTGGAAAAGTGTAATCATGATCTCTAGTTTCATTTTCCCTAGAAGCTTAGGCTGATACTTACCATCAGTCACCTGGGAAATTGGGCTTTTACTGAGAAGAGGGCCACTGCCAGAAATAGAGAAACGGTAGACATTTTGATATCTAAATGGACTGAAGTCACAAAATTAAACACCTGAGGAGCCTGAGAATGGCACTGACTCACTCTCAAATGTTTACCAAATGCTGAAGGTGTGCAGAGTAGAGTTAAAGAGCTAAGAAGCAGAAAAAAATAGTAAAGGAAATTCTTCAGGCAGAAAGAATATAACCATGGAGGAAAATGCAGAAATAAATGGATAAATAAAGAGGAATACAAAAATAAATATGTGAAATATGCCTAAAAATTTGCGGCATAAAAGAATACAGTGGTTATGTCTGGGGAATTTAAAATATATAGAGAATTAAAATGTATGATAACAATAAACCCTAGGGATAAATGAAGTTAAAGTGTTGTCAGGTTCTATCATTACTGTAAAAGAGGTAAAAGTAATCATTTGCATTAGGCTATAAGAAGGCATGGGTGCACATTTTGACTCTAAACCATTATAAGAGTTGTTAAAAATGTAAAACTAATAAGAGAATAGAAAAAAAATTGAATGATAAAAATCACTTGATTAATCCAAAAGAAAGAAAGAAAGCAAAAGACATTTTTTTAATGTTTTTATTTTTAATTGTAGGTGGACAGAATATCTTTATTTTATTTTTATGTGGTGCTGAGGATCGAACCCAGTGCCTCATGCTTGCTAGGCAGCTACCACTGCGCCATAGCCCCAGCCCAAAAGCAAAAGACATTTAACAAAACTCCGCATGAACTGGGCTTGTTGGTGCATGCCTCTAATCCCAGCAGCTGGAGAGGCTGAGAAACAAGAGCTTGAGAGGACAGCAAGCTCAAGGCCAGCCTCAGAAATTTAGTGAGGCCCTAGAAGACTTAATGAGACCCTATCTCAAAAAAAAAAAAAAAAGTGTTGGGGACGTAGCTCACTGGTAAATTGCCCCAGGTTAAATCCTCATTACTCTCCCCACCAAAAATCCAGATAGGCCTGACAGTAAGAAAATAGTAACAATGTGAATAGAAACCCAAACAGAACAATAAGTATGATAATAAAGGAAATAGTCCAAGTAAAAGATGAATAATTTAAGGCAAAATTTTAAAAAATCATGTATTTACAACAGTAAAGGGATATCATGTACCATGAAACTACTAACTAAAGAAAACTGGTAAGGGCTGGGGCTGTAGCTCAGTGGTAGAGCGTTTGCCCAGCATGCGTGAGGCACTGGGTTTGATCCTCAGCACCACATATAAATAATAAATGAATAAAATAAAGATCCATCAACAACTAAAAAAAATGTAAAAAAAAAAAAAGAAAACTGGTGAAACTATACTGGTGTTAGGCAAAATTAAGACAAAAAGTATTATTCTAGAAAAATAATACTAGAAATATTAATACTAATATATTATTATATATTAATATAATAAATATTAATACTATTATATTATTATATATTAATATAATAAATATTAATAGTAATATATAAATAATACTAGAGATATTCTTAGATATAGTGCCAGAATAACAAGAAGATATACAACTCTAGATATTAAAAAAAAAAAAACAGTAGAATTCTGGCCTTGGCTATACAGAATAAGAGATCCTTTAATGTAAGTGAATTTTTCCAAAAACCAAACCTGACAAAAACGAAACTCTTAAGTAATTACAAGATCAGAAGTAGTAGTTAAGGCTATAAGTAGTAGATTGTGTGTGTATGTGTGATTGCATGTGTGTATACATACTATGCTAATCCCCTGCTGTCAAAGCAGATGACTCCAATATATGCTTCTAGAACTACACTGTAAATATAATTTTATAAGTGGGAATGCTGAAAAGTAAAGTAACTCTGATAAGTTACGTTCTCCTGTGCTAAAATGAGAGGCTATGAAATCTCCTTAAAGAACTTTTCTAGTTATGTATCTCTTTTCCTTTGCCTAATCCTTAGAACAAGGGCTCCTGTTATTGGAGTTCATACTTGCTGCTAGTTCAATAGGGATTCTCATCTGTGCTGAGTAAATAAGATGTCACTATCAATACTTTTCAATCAAAATTCTCATATACAAATATAAGCAAACATCCATGAATTGCTAAACATTTGAGGGAACTACAGAATAAAAAAAGAGTCACTGACTCAATAAAAAGAAGAATTAATCAGGAAAAAGATATCGGAAGTTAACAGAAGAAACTGTGTGTGTGTGTGTGTGTGTGTGTGTGTGTGTGTGTATGGTGTGAGAGAGAGAGAAGAGAGAGAGAGATAGTTTTATATACTTTAAAATTCAATAAATATCCTTGATAAAAGCAACTGGCTTCAGTGAAAAATAAATAGGAAGAGTCCTCAGAAATTAAAGACACAATTAGCATAAACTTGATAAATCAGCAGAAGAGCTGGAAATTGAATAATGAATTAGAAGTTCAAAATGAGAGACTCCTCCAGAAAAACCTACAAATAGAAAAAAGTTAAAGAGTTGAAAGAAGATATAACTCATGGAAAATGAAAGCAATATTGAGCAACAGTAAACTTTAATAAGCAACACAGTACATCTCTGTGATTGTAAAGCTGCACTAATGTAATAGTTACTAGCTACATTTTTTTAAATTAATTACAATTTAATCAATTTTAAAACTTCAGTTCCTTAATCTACTACCCCCGTTTCAAAGGCTCAAGAGCCACATGCGATAGGCGGCTGCTGTTTTGGACAACGCAGTGAGAGGAGATGACTTACAAAGGAACAGAGAACTGACTGACGTCGTTTTCTTCATGAGAAAATTTGAATGCACAATGCTTTCAAAGTTCTGAGGGAACATTATTTTCATCCTAGAATTTTCATCATCTTTAATTTGTGAAGATAGAACTGACATTTTCAGATGCAAGATCTCAGGATGTTTTATCCTGTAGGATCTTTTTGAAGGGACTGCTCGAAGATACATTCAGGGAAAAACAAAAACAACAATATCAGCAAAAATGGAAAGAATCTAAAAAGGATGAAGTTGTGAGGTACAATAAGAGATGGACAATGATTTAATCAGAATGCACTTGTAGAGGTCTAAAAAATGAGTAATAATAAGGCTATGATACTTAAGGAAATTTCTCCAAAATAATTCCTAAGGCATTTTTTTGAAGAACAAACAAACTGAATATGCAATCTCTAATCATTTCAACAAAACACAGGAAAGGGCAGGGAGGTGGAAAGGAAGTGAAAATGTATTAAGGGTCTAATTCAGAAGAAGCAGTTGAAGAAAGTACTTAGTGTCAACATAGAACTGGAAATTGTAAGAGTAGACTGTGTATTTAAATATGTATAACATGGAGACTGAGGATATAGATCAGTGGTAAAGCACTTGCCTGTATGCATGGGGCCCTGGGTCAATTTGTAGCACCGAAATAAGTAAACAACAAAATGAATAAATAAACAAACCTATGTATATTATGTCAAAAAATGAAATGTATAATTATCAAACAAGGAATAAGAAAAAAGAAAATGCAACAAAACTAAGATAATACAAAAAAGGAGGGAAATGAAACAATTAGAATATATAAGATTAAACATTTCAGTTAGTACAATAAATGTAAATAAAGTGCTTCATTTAAAATAGAAGCCATTTAGGATGCACAAAACAATTTCACTGATATGCCCTTTACTACAGTCATATCTATGTGAAAATAGTAGAGAACAGTTGAACATAAAGTTTGACTAATTAATGAAGGCTGATCTTGTCAATCTCATATAAACTGACATAATATTTGGATGTAATCTATGTATATCCTTTTGTATATTTTAAATCAATTCTAGATTACATTTAAACATGTTATAATGTATATTTTAGGGATTAATGACAAGAAAAAGAGTGTATGTATTCAGTATAGGCACAATTTTTCTCCAAATACATTTGAAATGTAGTTTGTTGAATCCAAGGATACAGAGTCTTTGGATACAGCAGGCTGACTTTACTGAGGAACACGCATCAAAAATAAGGTGAACCTATCAGAATTCTATAAGGAAAATTAAACAAATTTATAATTATATTTGGATACTGCAACTGTACCTTGTTTAAAGATAAAAAATGTAGTCAGAAATAAAAAGTATTAGAAATTATTCAGTACTAAAATTTATACCCAATAGACAAAATGACTTATTTATAATATCCATAAATTATTTATAAAAACTTAACTCTTTAAGGTTACAAAAGAATCTCATACAATTTAAAAAGTAGAAATTAAGGCCTACATTTTGTGACTCTTTAGCACATTCTTCCTCCAAAAATTAAAAACAAGAAAATTCCAATTGTAAGTATTTAAAAAACACACTTTTACTAAATCATGACTTGCTAGATAGAGTTTTGGTCTGAAATTTCCTCCAAAGGCCTATATGTTGAAGGCTTGGTCCTCAGCCTGTGGTGCCATTGGGAGGTGGTGGGAACCTAGCGAGAGGAAGTAGGTCATTGGAATGTACCCTTGAGAGTGATACTGAGATCTTCCTGGCTGCCAGGAGGAGATCAGCTTGTTCCACACATGCTCCTGCCCTACCACAGCTGAAAAGCAGCAGGTCAATTGACCATGGATTGAAACTTCTAAAACTGTAGGCCAAAATAAGCCTTTATTTCTTTAAATTCATCTATCTTAGGTCTTTTTCAGAGCCATGGAAAGCCAACATGAGTTAAGGAGGAAATCACAACTAAAATCACAATTTATTTAAAAGTGAATAACAATGAATACCTATCAAAGTAGGCTACCCCAAAGATAAACTCAGAAGAAAAAGCATAGCCTTAAAATGTACTAATTAATAATAATGAAAAATGTTCAAAATAATCAACTTTAATAATCAACTAAGCAAATGAAGAAAAGAATTTATAAGGCTTGAAAGTAAATATAACAATAATTGATGGTAAATCTTAAAAAGATAGGTTTGATTAATCACAGCAAAAAGTGACTCTTTGCAAGGATAAATAATATCTACAAAAAATCAACAAGTGTATTGAAAAACTGTAAGTGCAGCAAAATTAAACATGATCAACTTTTCTATATGCCAAGAATAAAACATTGAAAACACACTTAATTTAAAAGTCATAGTCACTATAACACTAAAACTATAAAGCTACCAGAAATGTGCAAGACCTATGTGAAGAAAATGATGAAATTTTACTGTGAGACATAAAAGGTGATTTAGATAAATGAAGCAATGTTCTTGAAGGAGGAAAGTCCATGTTTTAAAGGTGTCGATTCTTCTGATATAAAGCTATCGAGTCAATAAAATGTCAGTCTAAATCTCATGATTATTTATCAATTTAAACCATATTTTTAGTTTATCTGAATCAACAAAATGTGCAAGAATCCTGAGGAAAATTTTGAGATTAAAACATAATGCATGGGGATTTGCCTCAGCAGAAACCGAATTTAAAAAGAAAATGATAAAAGGACTTAGAACAAATAAAGGAAAAACCTGAAAGCTTTTATAAAACAAATATTAAAAATTTCTGTATTGAGAAAGCTATGATGAACAATGAATGAAAGTTGAAAGATAGCTAGAAAGAAATGAGTATAGCATGTATGACATATAAAGCCTAAGTATTAATTTTAAAGAGTTCTTTAAAAAATATAAAGACAGAGCCGGGCGCGGTGGCTCACGCTTGTAGTCCTAGCACTTTGCGAGGCTGAGACAGGAGAATTGCGAGTTCAAAGCCAACCTCAGCAACGGCGAGGCGCTAAGCAACTCAGTGAGATCCTTTCTCTACATAAAACACAAAATAGGGCTGGGGATGTGGCTCAGTGGTCAAGTACCCCTGAGTTCAATCCCTGGTACCAAAAATAAAAAATAAATTAAAAAATATATATATATACATACATAAAGACAGGAGCTGGGATTGTAGCTCAGTGGTAGAGCGCTTGCCTTGTATGTGTGAGACACTGGGTTCAATCCTGAGCACCACATAAAAAATAAAGATATTGTGTCCATCTACAACTAAAAAAATATTTAAAAAAAATGTAAAGACAAGCCAATGGATACCTGAACAAAGGACTGTTTGCAAGAAAGTAAGTACGTGGGCTAAAAACGTGCCCTGCTTGTTAAGGTTACTAGTACAGGGGAATAAAATCACAATAAGAAGAGAGTAACTTGTGCTCAGTAGATTGAGAATGTAAAAAAAAAATATTCCTCAAGTTTTTTAAAATGTGACAAAAACATCAAGATCAGATACTATCCAGGCACAGTTCCTTTAGAAGAAATATGTCAGGGCATAGCTATCAAAATATAAAATGCACATACTCCCTGATCTAGCAATCTCACTTCTAGGAATGTTTCCTTCAAAAATCTTGAGTTACCCAAGTTACATATTCTCAGTAATAGTAAAAAATGTAGAGAAGATTTCTTTTTCAGTTGCTAGTTATACAAAATGAATTCAAATAGTTTAAGCAAAAACAAAGTCAGAAAAACCACATACTTGTTAAAAACAAATAGAAGAAAACAAGTCTGTGATATGTATGCATATATATGTGCACGTATATATATTCATTATCTCTGTCTTTATATATATTCATTATCTCTATGTCTGTTTATATATGTGCATATTCAATATTCAACTCTATGTAATGTCCAAGACATAGTTACAAGAATATTTTTAAGAATATAGTAATATTTAACAATATTTTAAAATATTCAAATGGCAGAATATCTGAAGCAGCAGAATGACAAACAACACACTTAAGTGCCTTGTGTGCATGTATGTGCCTGTGCTTGTATGTGTACATGCACAGAAGCAGGGCTAGACTCTTATTAGGGGTGATCAGTGCACAACAGCATGGGTTTGAAAGAACTGGAAGTAGACTTCCATGTTTTTTATTCTATTTTTCAGAGTAGTAAACTCCACTCCCATAAAAATCACAATATTCAAGTATGATGTTTTCCATGTTAAAAAAAAATTTAAAGAAGAAATTATTTTCTGTGAGCACAAGGAAAGAAGAGACTAAGGCCAAGAGATAAGTCTCCGCCCCTCAAGAGGTTAGGAGAGAGAAATGTTTCTCAGCTTGCCAGGACACGCAACATAGAGGTCCATGAGAGAAGTAAAAACAAATGGTCAGGGAAGCCAGCAGAGAGCTATTACTTCAAATATGTTATCTAATAATTCATTTTGTTCTACCACTTAATGTTGAGAGGAAAATTCAATTCATTTGAAATCATTTATTCATATCCCTAAACTGAGCAGCATATTGATTTTGGAATCCATTTCATGACATTCAAGAGGCCTTCAATATGGAGCCCTTCCATTTTTAAGTGTCCTCAAATCACCCACGACTGTACTGCCACTCTGGCAAAAAGCACAGTCACACTAAAGGGTGACATTTTCCTGCTCGGTTTCATTGAATCCAGCAAAAGTCGGCTGCCTGGCTTTTGGTGCCAGGTTCTGAACAAGGCTTAGAGAAGGGAAGAAGAAAATCCCATGTCCTCACCTGGCGAATCTTCAAATCCCAGGGAAAAGAGGCAGAAACATCTGAGCTGCATTCAGAACACTGGGAAAGGGAGGAGCAGGCAGGCAGGCTAGGATGCGAACTGCTGCAGGATTTAGATAGGGTGAAAAGGTAGAAGGTGGAGGGCAGGTGGAGGGCACGACACAGCAGGGCTGCTTGCAGGAGGCAGAGCCTGCTCTTTCTGATTTGTACTTGGTGACACAGGTGGGAAAGAGAGGGGTGGAAGTGAAGCCAGAGAGGTGGACCAAGGTCTGACTCTTGCAGGCTTCAAATGGAGAGTTAAAGGCTTCAGCTCTATTCTGGACAAAATACGAAGGGTTTTAAGTTACCGCGTTATATTTATTTTATAAATGGGTCACTCTGGTGTGAGACAGACGAAGAAGACAAGGACATCAGTTAGGAAAGTGGCAAAAGACCCTGATGTCCTGAACTACAGTAGCAACATTAGGGTAGGGAAGCGGAGATGTGTTTGAGAAAACTTTCGAGGAAGTCAGTTCACCAGACTTGGGCTGGGAGGAATTTATGAGCTAACATACAGAAAGATCTTAGAGAGTGTGGCATGCAGGAAACACTGTGTAACTGTGGTTATTATTACTGGATCTACCATGCTGTCTGTCTGTCTCTTTATACTTTCTGCTTCCACTTGTAGGACCATTCTCCCCCTAGCATACCTGCCCTGGTCCCTCAGCTCACTCTATTGTTCCTGTCATAACGTATTCTGATACTGTATGTGCATCTCTGACTTCGGGCTTCCAGACTGCAGAGTCAGCATTTCATTTGTATTTCCTTCCCCATACCCAGCACAGCACTTCATGAGCGGGGCTCAAGATATTTTTGGCGAAAGCAGAAATCAAAGGCTAAAATATTTTACACATACTATTTTTAGCTCACAAGGCCTTAAAATGTGAAGGAATTAAACTTAGTGTGAACATCCATTCTAAATTTCTTGTCTAGAGCTCCTACTAAGCTATAGGTTAAATCATGTCCATATTTATATTGTGATCTCTTACTCTAGCATGAAAAACCTGTGCCATTCAAGCCTTTCACTTTATCAGCAGCCGATGACACTTCAGGGCAGCTTGCTCTGTTTTCACTATCCCTGTAGAGTCCAGTTCAGTCCAGTTCAGTCCTCACACCTTCAAACAGATTGAGAAAATTTTCTCTTCCCTGTGGTGGGTAGAAAAATGGCCCCCTGAAGATGTTCTCACCACAACCATTGAAACCTGTGAATGTTACCCTACCATAACAAAACGGACTTTACAGTTGTATGTAAATTAAGGATCTTGAGCTGTAGATATTATACTGGATTACTGAGGCCTAATCACCGGGGTCCCTAAAAGAGGAAAAGGGAGAGAGAGGACGTGGGAATGGAAGCCGAGGTCAGAGTGAAGTGGGGCAATGAGCCAGGGAATGTGGCAGCCCTGCACTTTTTGCTGGAAAAGGAAAGGAAGCAGATTCTCCCTCACAGCTTCTGGAAGGTATGCAGCCCTGTCAACCTTGTTTAGACTTCTAACTTCAGAACTATCCTCTAGTTTCAGAACTGCAGGAAAATAAATTTCTACTGTTTTAAGTCACAAAGTTCATGGTAATTTGTTACTATAGCCATGGGAAACTAACTCTTTCCCCAAGTTCACACATACTCAGTACAGATTGTTTCGTTTCTTTGTGCTCTTGGTTGAAGCTCCAATGCCTCAAGAACTTTTGAAGTGTTAGAACTAGTTTTCTTCATTTTGGTTTTTTGTTTTTTTAAGATTCTAAGCAAGATATGGCCGTAGCATAAACCAGAGCAATCCCAATACTACAAATTGCCCATTTTTAATATTAAACTCAATTTCATCTAAACTGGTTCTCTGGATTCCTGCCAATATTCTCTCTCCCCCCACCCCCTTTAATGAACCATTCTCTGAATGCAAATTGTATAGCAAGTACACTCACTGCTTGACACCCCCTTTCTTTACCTTTCATTTTGTGTTTCCCTGTGTGAATGGTTTTTTTTGTGGGGGGGGAGGTGCTGCATTGAGTAATAAAGATACCTCCTTGGATCACCAGCATTCAAATCTTTTTACACTAAATCAAAACTTGAAGAATAATTCTCTTGGTCTTTCTAGAATAAACAATTCCATTCTCATTTCTCGACTGAGTTTAAAGATGACAAGCTGTTCAACTCTTAGGCTCTTATATTAGAAGCATCTCAGACCTAGAAAATTCTGTTCTACTTAAGGTATTTATTCTAAATGTATATTGTCCTTACTAAGTTGACACTCTAAGCTCACCATCTGGTTTATCCTGACAATTTACATATATTTTTATGTGACAAAAATACTTTTTTATTGGTTCTTAAATGAGAAATATGCCCAGTGTCTCAGAAATCAGCTGAAAATTTTCAACATTTCCATAACATAAAAATGTCAGTGTGTTCCAGTAGCTGTAAAATCTTAGAGCATAAAATGGGGAGGACTAAAGGAATCATGGGGTACAAAATACCTAATATTCATCCAGGAGTCCGGGTTCTGGCTCAGCCCTTGGTCGATGCTTGCTGGGAAGTTCTCCTCCCTCTCTTCCTACCCTTTCTGGAGTCTCTTCTAGGTATTTCTCAACGACTCTTAAGTTCACTTCTCCAGGTCATCCCTTAGCAATAGTGGGGCCAGGCAGCAAACTGCAAACATGATGCAGCTTTCCTAAGTCTTTCTGCACAGACTCCAGCAGCTATTGTAGAGATTAAAATATTGAAATATTTCTGTCATTACATCTCCATTGTGCTAGGCCAAATCCCTCTAAGACAAGTCTACTAACCAAGATAAGGAAACAAAGGGATCCAATAAGCATGTGAAAATATGCTCAATATTATAAGCCATCAGGAAAATCCAAATCAAAACCACAGTGAGATATTGCTTCATGCCTACCATGATGGCTACAATCAAAAAGAGATAAGTACTGATGAGGGTGTAGAGAAATCGGAACTCTCATACATTGCTAATAGGGAATGTCAAATGGTGCTGTTGTTTCAAGAAACAGTGTAGTGCTTCCTCAAAAGTCTATAGTTACCATAGGATTTAGCGATTCCACTCCTAAATATTCACTCGAGAAAACAGAAAATCTTGTACATGGATTTTCATAATAACATTATTAGTAACAAAGTAAAAACAACCCAAATGTCCTTCAACTGATGAGATTATAAACAAGATGTGGTATATCCACATAGTGGAATATTATTCAGCCATAAAAGGAATGAAGTAGTGATACATGCTACAATATAGATGAATCTCGAAATATCAAGTCATGTGACAGAAACTACACACACAGGAGATTTGCATGGAATATTGAGAAAAGGCAAATCTATACAGAGAAAGTAGATTAGTGATTACCTAAGGCTAGAGGGTGCTGGGAGCAGGGCTACTGAGTAAAGATGGATAAGGGGCATAGGGTTTCATTTTGTTTTTGTTTTTGTTTTTTTTCTCCAAGTGTTTATTGCTTTTTTTAAAAAAAATTATTTAAATGCATTTCAAGTCATAATACATATATAGAGCTCAATTTTTTCATTTCTCTGGTTGCAAACCAGATAGAGTCACACTATTTGTGTCTTCATACATGCACCTAGGGTAGTGATGACCATCTCATTCAACCATCTTTACTACACCCATTCCCCTTTCCCTCCCCCCACCTCCTCCCTGCCCCATCCGGAGTTCCTCCATTTTTCCTATGTTCTCCATTCCCACCCCCCTTATGTAGTAGCATCCACTAATCAGAGAGAACATTCGGCATTTGGTTTTTTGGGATTGGCTTACTTCACTTAGCATAATGTTCTCCAATTCCATTCATTTACCTCCAAATGCCATAATTTTATTCTCTTTTATTGCTGAATAATATTCCATTGTTTATATGTACCATAGTTTCTTTATCCGTTCATCTATTGAAGAGCATCTGGGTTGCTTCCACAGTTTTGCAATTGTGAATTGTGCTGCAATAAACATTGAAGTGGCTGTGTCACTGTAGTATGCTGTTTTATACTTTAGAGTATAGGCCAAGGAGTGGGATAGCTGGATCAAATGGTGGTTCTATTCCAAGTTTTTTAAGGAATCTCCATACTGCTTTCCAGATTGGTTGTAGCAGTTTGCAGTCCCACCAGCAATGTCTGAGTGTGCCCTTTTCACCACATCCTCGGCAGCACTTATTGTTGCTGGTATTTTGGATAGCTGCCATTCTGACTGGGGTGAGATGAAATCTGAGTGTAGTTTTGATTTGCATT